>OX493348.1:2575000-3775000 GCA_950371115.1 Anania fuscalis
AAATCCCCTTTCGTTTTTAAAAACTGAGGATAAATCGGGCTTACAAAATTTTTACATCGCGATTTTGTTTAGAATTATTATTCTTCTTATCGAGGACAAAACAGATGAATAAAGATTGTTTGATAAAAACACTTTTAAAAGATAAGCAAAAATTATTTTTAGATTTCTGATAGATATTCGATAATTCACATATAAATGAATTCTATCTCTTTCTAGTGTGAAGTTATACGAGATATAGTCTTGCAAGTGTATTTCTGGCTAGTCGTAGTAACAGCAGTGATACATCTGATATTCTGTATAACATTCATTGTAATGTGCTGGAAGATATGCATTGTGAATGCTGTGATACACCTGATAGCGTATGTGATACATGCCATAGGTTAGTGATACATTTTAAAAGCTTAACTTCACCTTATTTTTATTTTACAAAATAAAATAGCTTTGATTTAAAAAAACATATACATATACATATCATATTATATCATATTTTTGAAGTAAAGACGCGATAAATCGCTATATCATATCGTGTTTTGTTGCTCGTGCTAGAGGGGCTGGCTCTTAAAACATTTTTACACTATTATTTCACCCTATACCCACCCTACACCCATATGACGTCAGCTATTTAACATAGGCCTTCCCCAATGATCGGTATACAGGGTGTTCTAGGCCAGATGGATATAATTTTTTTTTAGGTAGTCGGCTTAGTGACTTAAAATGGCAAGGCGCACACATTTGACTTTGGCATTGTACGGAACCCTTACTACGCGAGTTCAACTCGGACTAAGCCTGTTTTTTTTCCCTTTATTTCTAAGCTCGTAATATTTTGCTCTACCTACTTTATTATGCAGGATTTGTTATAAATATATTTCAGGTACAATGAGTCTTCGAATATTAAAAATGTATATTTTTTTAGTGACTACATACACGGTTCTTATCGTGAATAGCTACAGGATGTCGATATATTTAGACTGAAATACACGAGTAAGTACTTACCCTTCAAAATGGATAAAACTCGAAGAAACTCACCGTGACAAAATCCAGAAGTGTTAGGGATTCCGCTTTCTATAAGGACGGGATGGCAAGGTATTTTTGGTGACAAACAGTAATGTACCTAAATATAATATCACTTGGGTTAAAATTGCAATGATTGTGGTCTCAGGAAGCCGCGATATGCTAAGGAATACATAATTATTAATTTCAACCTTAGTTTCATAATATTAAGGTACATTACTCTTCGTCACCTAAAATCCTTCGGGTGCAGTCCCTTGGGAGGCACTTCGTGCTCGCTTTTGTTTATTTCACTCTTCAGAATGAGACAAACTCGAAAAGATTATGCCTTAAGTGTCTAGAGTGTCCTTAAGTATCAAATGGTTTTGTAAATGACGACCGTCTGGTGTAGTGGTTCGCGCACCGGACTGCAAAGCCTGGCGGTTGCGGGTTCGAATCCCGCAAGGGGCAAATGTTTGTGTGATGAGTATATATAGCATCGTATTCGGTACCTACCTAAGTTATGGATATTTATTAAAGTATAACGGCCTTACTACAAAAAAGATAGACAAGCGTTGAACACTTGTCTAAAATTAATCAACCAATTTGAAATGTTGACACATCTGACATTCGAGACATATTACTAACAAACATTTCAAAATGGTTGACTTATCTGTAAACAGGTGTTCAACACGTGTCTATCTTTTTGTAGTAAGGCCGATAAGTTTGTTTAACCGTTATGTAGTCGTTTCATTACAAGCTTTAGGTACTTAGGACACATATAAAACATGACCTGGATTTACAAATAGGATACTTGTTATCCCGGTTAAATTTTCAAGTGAGATATATTGAATAAACTAAAGACCAAGTGAGCGAAGTCGCGGGCAATAGCTAGTCGGGAATAATATTTAAAAAATCATAAAGACGATTAAAAACGTAAAAACTATTTTCTTGTAGTATTGATTTGACATATCTCCTTTTCAATGTGACATTGGCTGAATCAAAAATGTTTCTGTAATATTTTATATGTTTATCTACATATTTATTTATTTTTCGCGATGTGTGAGATATTTCCTGAAGTCGAAAAATGTTGTTTGATCGTAAGCCTTCGTTTGGGGATGTTATTTATATCAATACTATGCATAGTAAGTTTATTTTAACGTTTTCTTTCAAAGTGCACTGGTCATCTCCCGCAAAAATGTTTCTAAATTAATAAGTGCGGAGACTTGCTTTAATTAGAAGTTAAAAACAAAAAGAAATAATTGTAATGAAGTTGCAAATATGTTAGTTTATCTGTTAATGCTTATCGGACGGCTGTTCTACAATTTCTTTTTAAACTTAATTTATTTACGTAACCAGCTTTCTCATTCTTCTTAGACGTACCTAAAAAAGTGAGTATCGACGGTTTAACTTATATTAACATACTAATAATTGCGTGTCAAATTCAATTTATACATTTATTATAGGTTTTAGTTTTGGTGTGTTTATTTATTAGAATTGTTGTCTTTTAGTTTTCTTATTAGGTACTTTTATCATCATTCTCATTTCAGTACTTTGAATCTACGGCATAAGCAGAACTTAAGGGGGGGGGGGGGGGCTTCATAGCGCACCATGTGGTATGGTCATATGCGAATTCAACCCAGCTGATTTTGGCCTTTCTTATGTATCACCTGCTAATTTAGCAGGAGTACAACCCTGACCTCTTTTCTTCTTCTTCTTCCTCGGTCCCTCACTGATGAGGATCGCGACCACATATAGTGTTCCTCCACAGAGACACACCTCTTTTACCCATTCAGAACTTTCATTCAGTCAAGGACTTGCCCTATCTGCAATCACCTTTGGCTAGACTTTAGTGGGCATTTTAGTGTCGTTTTAAAATATATGTAACTACTTGTAGTAAATGTCGGTTTTAATTTTATTTGCACTCTTATATCCTTGTGGCTAGCTGTAGTTGAATGGTAATACCTCCGATCCTCCGTAAGGCCCGTGTTTATTCAGCCCCCGCTTCTGGTCTTAACTGGCCGGCCAAGAGTGGAGTTGCAAAAGCAGAACCTGTGCTCCAGATTGGAAATATAAAATGTTCTTACGCTAGGAACAGGTTGACTGGTGTGTGTATCACTGGGAACTAGCACAATCTGCACAATGCCGTCTCGCCTTTCTACAACCTTACATCTCTACAACTTGTCTGTACAGCTAATAAAGGTATCATTAAATACCAATTCTTTTCATCAAATAGGCCTGAACGAGGCAATCTTACACGCCCCCACTCTTGGCGCTCACACTGACTTTGGATGTCAATCAATGGACCAGGGTCATTCGGTCCAAGGTATACCTGACCTTAATAAATCATATTCAATCAAAATTTCTAAATCTAATTTAAAAATCTATTAAATTGTAACATATTAGAGGTAATTAGATAACTCAGTACAAATACGTGAGATTAAACTCCAGCAATTCGTGGAGTTTAAATCATTTGCCCGAAAATCTGTAATTTTCAATTAGACAAAAGTTGTTTCAAATCTAAATCCGGCATTTGGTTTTCGTGGAATAAATACAGAACGCGAAAGTATTCCTTTGGGGTTTGGCAATTTGCTAAATTACACGTAAAACCACATCAATCATTCATCCTATTGTACAATTCGGTCACGAAGTTAGGGTGGCTATTATTGAACTCAACGAAATTTTATAAGAAAATGTCACATCGATGGCGACCTACGTAGCAGAGAGGCAGCACGCTAGACTGGGCGTCGCCTTCTCTCAGGTTCCGGGTTCAAATCCCGGTCGGGTCAATGTAGAAATCAAATTTTATATATTGTCTCAGGCCTGGGTGTTGTGGCACCGTCGTTGTTTTTATAACACATGTACTTTAGCTACTTATCTTTGGATCAGAAAAATTATGACCTGTTTAAAAAAAATGCTATCATACCATGTTGTCGGGTGTAAGTCCAACAAATTAAATGGTTTAACACGGTATTGGTATTTAAATGGTATATTGGTTGGTGAAATGGTAATGGTAAATGGTGACACACGCGGTGAGGTTGGTGGCCGATCGTGAACTGTCTCTTTATTATAAACTAGCTGTCCCGGCGAACTTCGAACCGCCTAACAATTATTTTTTTATTCGTCTGCTTTTTTAATATTTTAAAATGTATTCTGCTATTCGGGGCGGAGAAAAATCCAACAAATTATAAAAAATGAAAATCGGTTCAGCCGTTCTCAAGTTATAAGTGTTGTAACAAACACGACTTTCTTTTATATATTAAGATTACACTAAAATAATATTTGGGTCAACGTGTAAATGCTGGCCGCGCGCGCTACAGGTAAATGCACTGAACTTCGTACACATGTATTCTATAAGATCCATTTATTTAGTAGTATAAATATAAGCAATTAAATTATATTGCATCTTTATGATTATTTATGATAAATATTGTTTGTATGTATTAATATGTAGTTATAAATGTAACAATTTACACAACACGGGTAAACAACACATACATATTTTAAATGCATAGGCCGTATAAAAGAGGTATGTGTTGCATAAATGTGTGTATACCTACGTTAGTCCAAAAATGCAGCAAGAAGGTTTAAATGTTATAATAGTCAATAAATGCCTTTTTCATCTAACTGATTTTTTGTTTCATTTTAAGTATTTTATTTGTCTTGTAAATAGTATTCGTAAACTTTCTTTTAGTATTCTAGAACTCTACTGCACCATTCCCTCTCAATTCTAAGTGAGAGCGAAGTGGAATAGATACATCACAGATCCTATACACTGTCTAAAGTACATCGCTTTACATCACCATTTCCTGCCTTATATTTCTTCTACACTAAGGGGCGTCCTACACTACGTTTGCCTAAGCGTATAAATATATATGCGTGCCTATAAATTATACTCAAGAACAAAATCTGTATTTGTAACCAAAATTACAATTATGGGGCAGTGAAAATAAATTTTAATTACGACCTTAAAGACAAATAATAAAAAAACCTTATTATAAATATTACTAATAATAAAATAATAATAATTTTCGAGTGACTCCAGAATACGTGCCATCTCAATGTCCAACAGGGTCACCGGTAATTAAACATGCTCGTATTTTTTTCAGATGTCGGGCGTGACAATCCTGTGCATCGTGGAACAGAGGACCAATGCGAGCTTTAGCAGCCTTAAAAATATTACTAAATTAGACAGTAAGTGAAACCAGCCAAGTGCAATCTATAAAAACGGCAAAAAAACACGTTTGCTGTATAGGAGCCCCCTTAAATATTTATTTTATTCTGTTTTTTAGTATTTGTTGTTATAGCGGCAACAAAAATAAGTTTAATTAAAAACTAAAAACCGACTTCAAAATGAAGCTAAAAAGCGAAAAGTCGGTTTTTAGTTTTTTATTAAGCTTATTTTATTTCACAATTTTAAGTGTTAAGTGCTCTATTTTTCCCCTCCTAAGTCCGCCAAAAATGACTTTACAGCAAAGTGACCTAGACAAATGTTGGTCTTCAGTGGACCACCCACCCAATGGTATAGTAAAAATAGGGTGCTAATTATGATGAAATGTATTTCAAGTCCCAGACGCCTTTAAAATAAGCTTCAGTTTTCACCTTCCAACTCCGCCAAAAATGACTTTACAGCAAAGTAACCTTAACTAATGATGGTCCTCTATGGACCCCACATCCAATGGTATGATAAAAAAAAATTAAAGAAAAAAAAACTTTTTTAAAGACAAGCTTTTATTATTTGTTAATAAAATGAACTAAAAAGTTAAAAATAAATTTACCTGATGAGAAAAATACCATTATATAGGTAGCATTTAAAAAAAATAAAAGCGTGTTACATTTTGATGGAACACTAAAGGACATTTAGGTTATACAACATTATTTTTCTTCTGCAATCACAATGTAACACGCTTTTATTTTTTTTAAATGCTACCTATATAATGGTATTTTTCTCATCAGGTAAATTTATTTTTAACTTTTTAGTTCATTTTATTAACAAATAATAAAAGCTTGTCTTTAAAAAAGTTTTTTTTTCTTTAATTTTATTTTTAACTTTTTAGTATTTTAATTCGAGATTTTTTGTTCATGTTGTTCCCACGAGTATAGAACAAAAACGGTCCATCCCCCAAGGGGTCCATTGTATAAGGGCTTCAGTACAATAGGGTTCGCCCTGGTACCCTGAGACGCAACGTTAGCGTAATGAAATGTTTTTACAACCTCATACCATTCAGCCCTTGGCACGTGCTCACCTTGGCATCTAATTAATCAGACGTAATCTACATTCATAACAATCAATATTGCATTGTCATTCGATTTATACATGCATGCAAAATGTCAGCTCAATCGGAAACCGGAAAGTTGATCAAATTTAACTTGCTTAACTTGCAAGATTTGATTACAGATAACGGGACAGGTAAAACTAAAAAAAATAAAAGCTTGGCACTTTTAGTTTATATGTATTTAATTTATATTTCAATATCTCATGTTTATATGTTTGTAGTAAAATATTGTTTAAAATTAGTTATGCAATAACTTGAGGCGCAACGTTAGCGATATATAATGTTTAAACACCCTCATACCATTCAGCCCTCGGCACGTGCTCACTTAGGCATTGGGTCATCCATCTAATCAATCAGAAATAATTCACATTCATAACAAACAGAACGAACTTTTTTCCCAAATTTGTTGGAGATGCATATTCATGCCAAACAAAATACTCGTCAAGACGAATCAAACGAGCCCAAACCCAAACTCGATGGGGTTGCGTCGTTTAATTACGGAGTTCCTATGGCCACGTTTCAGCTCCATCATCAGACCCTGGTTACCATCTATTATCAAAGTACTCGTCAAGACGATTCAAACGAGCCCAAACTCGATGGGGTTGCGTCGTTTAATTACGGAGTTCCTATGGCCACGTTCTAGATCCATCAATAGACCCTGGTTACCATGTATTATCAAACTACTTGTCAAGACGAATTAAAAGAGTCCAAACTCGATGGGGTTGCATCGTTTAATTTCGGAGTTCATAGGACATGGCAGGAACATGGCCATAGGGCCATGTTCCAGCTCCATCATCAGACCCTGGTTACCATCTAGCACCAAAATACTCGTCAAGACGAATCAAACAAACTGAGACTCGATGGGATTGCGTCGTTTCTTTACTGAGTTCCTATGACCACCTTCCAGCTCCATCATCATATCAGACCCTGGTTACCATTTTAAAACAAAGTACCTACTCGTCAAGAAGAATCGAAAGCCGAAACTCGATGGAGTTTCGTCGTTTCATTATAGAGTTCCTATGACCACCTTCCAGCTCCATCATCATATCAGACCCTGGTAACCATCTTAACACAAAGTACTCGTCAAGACGAATCAAACGAGCCCAAACTCGATGGGGTTGCGTCGTTTAATAACGGGAGTTCCTATGGCCACCTTCTAGCTTTATCATGAGACCCTGGTTATCATATAGTATCAAAGTACTCGTCAAGACGAATTAAACGAGCCCAAACTCGATGGGGTTGCGTCGTTTAATTACGGAGTTCCTATGGCCACGTTTCAGCTCCATCATCAGACTCTGGTTACCATCTATTATCAAATTACTCGTCAAGATGAATTAAACGAGCCCAAACTTGATGGGGTTTCATCGTTTAATTTCGGAGTTCTTATGGCCATGTTCCAGCTCCATCATCAGACCCTGGTTACCATCTAGCACCAAAGTACACGTCAAGACGAATCAAACAAACCGAGACTCGATGGGATTGCGTCGTTTCTTTACTGAGTTTCTATGACCACCTTCCAGCTACATCATCAGATCAGACCCTGGTTACCATTTTAAAACAAAGTACCTACTCGTCAAGAAGAATCGAAAGCCGAAACTCGATGGAGTTTCGTCGTTTCATTATAGAGTTCCTATGACCACCTTCCAGCTCCATCACCAGACCCTGGTTACCATTGAAAGTCAAACTACTCTTCAAGACGATTCAAACGAGCCCAAACTCGATGAGGTTGTTTCGTTTCATTGTGAAGTTCCTATGGCCACCTTCCAGGTCCATTATCAGATCACCACCATTTCATCATAATATTTCATTGTTTACACATGCATGCAAAATTTCAGCTCAATCGGTAACCGGGAAGTGGATCAAATTTAACTTGCAAGATTTGATTACAGACAACGGGACAGGTGAAACTAAATAAAAGCTTGTAATAAATAAAAGCTTGTAATAAGGTGTTATATAGGGTCAATTTTTCGACGAAAATTTGTAAGTCTTAAGGAAAGGGTTTTTCTACACTCCAACCAGAGCGGCGGCTATTTTGGTGTCGTAACCATAGGATAAGGTCTTGCGTTAAATACCAAGTCAATTTAAGAAAGGAACTTAATTTTTTTTCATTACTGGGTGTGCGGGTACGCCCCTCGTAAATAAAAAATGGCGGTCTAGTACCTCATAAGCTCCACGTCTGCTCAACACACTGCGAAATACGTTCTGTCGACAAATTGCAGTATCTTCTAACTCCTATCCGTTAAAAAGTTCTGTGGCTTCCATCATAAGGTCAGCAACATGACATGATGATTACCAGATCCAAAAATCAGCATTGAGTCAGAAAATATATGCAAAACATTATGGGTGCCTATAAAAATTGAGGGTTGCCCTCGATTTCCCACGGATTCCATCATCAGAATCTGACTTGGTGTAAATGGGACCACCTCGAGAGTATACCCTTTCAAACTCAAAAATAAATTTTAAAATCGGTCCATATTTGGCGACGTAATCGCGTAACAAACATACAAAAAAAAAACATTCAGACGAATCAGGGGCGTGCGGTGCATATAGGTTATAAGGCAGTGCCTACCTGATAATTGAAATGACATAGGCAGTAGGTACTTACAAAAGTGGATAATTGATAAAAACCACTGATTTTCATTAATAAACACATAATAAGGTTGGGTTGCACGAACTTACTTTAACTTTAACTGTTCAGTTAAAACTCCAGTTAGGTAAAAAATGCGTTGCACCATTTTGACAATGGTCAAATGACGTCATAACTTAACTCTAACCGTAACCGCCCAAGATCGGCCAGTTAGAGTTAAAGTTATTGTCAAGTATCTGTCATGCATGTCGAATATTCTAACCTCCAAAAATGTCGATACGAGAAATATTCGCGGAAACTACTTCTGAAGACGATAGTGATTTGGTGGTCAATATAAGGCCCAGAAAAAGAAAAGTATATATCCCAAGAACCGATTGATTTGCCAAATGAGGTGAAGATTCGTTCCTAGTGACATTTTGAATCTCAAAAAATTCTCATTTGATGAGGAAGATGTTGTGTTTATGTGTTGTGTTTAGAGTGGGCCAGAATGATGATTGCAACAGTTTACTATAGTAGGCTGAGCCAATAACTTTCGTGTATGCAAGCCGAAGTGATGGTTTTTTTGTTTGATACAAATAAATATAATTTTTAATTTACTTGTAGTTTTGTTACATAAATTACTTTTACCCCATGGATTTCATTTCATGGGTTTACTGAGATAAATAGTAATTTCGGATATACTCTACCTGTACACCAAATTTCATCTAAATCCTTTGAGCCGTTTTAGTATGAACCAGGCACAAACAAACATAATACTTTACATTAAACTAATATTATAAAGCTGAATAGTTTGCTGGTGACGGATTTGCATACCTAATAATAAATATAAGACAATATCATATAGATTGCTCTCATCCTATGGTAAGTAGCGAAATAACTTGTGTTACAGATATCAGAAACAACAACGGTAGGTACCATAACACCCAGAGCCAAGACAATATAGATAATTTTCTACAGTGTTTATTAGTTACAGTTTCTACACTGACCCAGGAGTCCTGGGACCTTAGAGATTGCGACGCCTAGTCTGGCATGCTCACCTCTCTGCTACCGAGGTCGATAGCGATATTCATGTGGAAAGGCTATATAAATTATAAGTAGTATCACGAAAACCCACGGGAGCGCAGCCGCAAGGCACGGCTAGTTTCTACTATTAGTGTGGGATAAAAAAATACAACATAGGTACTCATTAATATTTACTTCTTTAATAATTCTATTTCTAAATGTAAATTTTCGAATTGTAATTTTATTTCTCTTCATTGTAACGTCATGGACCTCCTGAGCGTGTCTGATTGAATCCCTTATTTTCTGGAGCTCCAGCTCCTGCAGTTTAAGCTGTCTCATTGTGCGTGGAGTCTTTCCGAGAGCATTGAATTCACAATGGATCACACTCCATCCACGCACTGTATTTTTGTTTCGAGCTAACACTGTCTGTCTTTTTGCAGAATAATATGTTTTTATGTTTAGCAACAATTGATTGCAATCTCTCCATCTTCACTTTCCTGAAGTTCCCTGAAACGTTAAGAATTAAATGACTGAAGTTACAATACATAACAGTGCAAAAAATAACACGCAACTCATAGATACTTACTTTGTAGGAATGTTTGTGAGTAAGTTGTCCATTAATTTCCGTACCTAGCGTCGATTTGATACAATTTATTTTTTTAACAAGTCTTACGATGCTCTTCGCAAATTCAGTGGTTAAATTAGTAATTATAATAGAAATTGAAAAACTTTGTTATAGTTTGACAGCTGAATGATTTGACAATTCAATGACTGATAACACCACTGATCAAATAAACTGATAACACCGTATCAGCTTTTTGACGTTACGTGGAACATTGCCATGTCACAAATAGTTTTCTACAACGAGTTAGGTGTAAATAAGGCTTCATTAGACTTGTAACCCTGGTAACTTTAACTATGCTACCGAATACGATGGTGCAACCCATGTCGCTCAAATAGTTAAAGTTAGCGTTACAGTAAGGCTGGGTTGCTCCATAGTATCAGTTAAAGTTAAGGTCAAAGTCAAATTTAACTTTAACTGTAACGCTAACTTTAACTATTTGAGCGACATGGGTTGCACCATCGTATTCGGTAGCACAGTTAAAGTTACCAGGGTTACAAGTCTAATGACGCCTTATTTACACCTAACTCGTTGTAGAAAACTATTTGTGACATGGCAATGTTCCACGTAACGTCAAAAAGCTGATACGGTGCTATCAGTTTATTTGATCAGTGGGTGGTGTTATCAGTCATTGAATTGTCAAATCATTCAGCTGTCAAACTACAACAAAGTTTTTCAATTTCTTTAATTTAATTAATAATTTAACCACTGAATTTGCGAAGAGCATCATGAGACTTGTTAAATAAAATAAATTGTATCAAATCGACGCTAGGTACGAAAATTAATGGACACCTTGCTCACAAACATTCCAACAAAGTAAGTATCTATGAGTTGCGTGTTATTTTTTGCACTGTTATTTTATGTATTGTAACTTTAGTTATTTAATTCTTAACGTTTCAGGGAACTTCAGGAAAGTGGAGATGGAGAGATTGCAATCAATTGTTGCTAAACATAAAAACATATTATTCTGCAAAAAGACAGACGGTGTTAGCTCGAAACAAAAACACAGTGCGTGGAGTGTGATCCATTGTGAATTCAATGCTCTCGGAGACACTCCACGCACAATGAGACAGCTTAAACTGCAGGAGCTGGAGCTCCAGAAAATAAGGGATTCAATCAGACAAGCTCAGGAGGTCCATGACGTTACAATGATGAGAAATACAAATTACAATTCGAAAATATACATTTAGAGATAGAATTATTAAATAAGTAAATATTAATGAGTACCTATGTTCTATTTTTTTATCCCATACTAATAGTAGAGACTAGCCGTGCCCTGCGGCTTCGCTCCCGTGGGTTTTCGGGATACTACTTATACATATATAGCATTTCCTCATGAATATCGCTATCGACCTCGGTAGCAGAGAGGTGAGCATGCCAAACTAGGCGTCGCAATCTCTAAGGTCCCGGGACTCCGGGATCCGGAGTGGGAGTGGTCCGGTGGTTAGTTCTGGGAGTTATGGTACCTACCGTCGTTGTTTCTGATTTCTGTAACACAAGTAATTTCGCTACTTACCATAGGATGAGAGCATTCTATGTGATATTGTCTTATATTTATTATTAGGTATGCAAATCCGTCACCAGCAAACTCTTCAGCTTTATAATATTAGTTTAATTAGATGTAAAGTATTTTGTTTGTTTGTGCCTGGTTCATACTAAAACGGCTCAAAGAATTAAGATGAAATTTGGTGCACAGGTTGAGTATATCCGAAATTACTATTTATCTCAGTAAACCCATGAAATGAAATCCACGGGGTAAAAGTAATTTATGTAATAAAGCTACAAGTAAATTATAAATTATATTTATTTGTATCAAACAAAAAAAACATCACTTCGGCTCGCATACACAAAAGTTATTGGCTCAGCCTACTAGAGTAAACTGTTGCAATCATCATTCTGGCCCACTCTAAACACAACACAAAACACAACATCTTCCTCATCGGATGATAATTTTTTGAGACTCGAAATGTCGCTAGAAACGAATCTTCGCCACATTAGGCAAATCGATCGGTTCTTGGGATATATACTTTTCTTTTTCTGCGCCTTATATTGACCACCAAATTACTATCGTCTTCAGAAGTAGTTTCCGCGAATATTTCTCGTATCGACATTTTTGGAGGTTAGAATATTCGACATGCATGACAGATACTTGACAATAACTTTAACTTTGACTGGTCGATCTTGGGCGGTTACGGTTAGAGTTAAGTTATGACGTCATTTGACCATTGTCAAAATGGTGCAACGCATTTTTTACCTAACTGGTGTTTTAACTGAACAGTTAAAGTTAAAGTAAGTTCGTGCAACCCAACCTTAAAGTTAAATTTGACTTTGACCTTAACTTTAACTGATACTATGGAGCAACCCAACCTAAGTAACTACTGCCTACCTCGAAATAAAACCAATGCCCGCCACTGAGACGAATTGAGAACCTCCTCCTTTTTTTTGAAGTCGGATAAAAATAGATCCTATGTAAAAAATTCAACTGTATAACCATGACGGTTCATAGGCTATACAGCCTGGTGATAGGCAGACAGACAGACAGATAGACAGGTAGACAGACAGACAGACGGACGGACAGCGGAGCCTTAGTAATAGGGTCCCGTTTTACCCTTTGGGTATGGAACCCTAAAAAAAGGCTTTTATCGTCCAAAAAATGTGTCCGAGTGTAAACCTAATTTTTTGTTTTTTTTTTAAAATTATATTTTGACATGTACATAATGTACAATTTTGCCATGGAAACAGCGACTGCTGAACATAGGCCTGCCCCAATGAGATCCAGATTAGCCAGTCGGGATCGGCCGGCATCCATACAAAATAAGAATAAATAAATATTGGACAACATCACATACATTGCTCTTATCCTAAGGTAAGTAGCTAAAGCACTAGTATTATAGGAATCAGAAACAACGACGGTACCACAAAACCCAGACCCGAGACAATATAGAAAACTTGGTATTCTACATTGACCCGACCGGGGATCGAACTCGGAACCTCAGGATAAATAAAAAATAGACAGGACATGATTTTTTTCTGTCGTAATCTCTATATTAGTAATACTTACATCCATAGCAGCTGCAGCAGATATTTTTTTGTAAGACTTTATTGCCTATAGCAGACCTCCCCTGCGAAACCATAACAGCGGAACCGCAATGTTTTCGCCATGTCCTGTCCGCAAATAGGAGAAGCGGAACACGAGCAAAATGGCCTGCTCTAGCGCATTGATTTGAGTATAATGTTGTCTCTTTCCCTTCGCGTTTTCGTCGACCTGCTCCGACGCCAGTCACACTTTCACGCTTCAGCCGCCATTTTGTTGCGGCACCGCATTGTTTCCGTTTGTGTTGGTTGATGTCGACAATTTTTAAAAAGCGAAAGTGCGTTTTTATTTAGAATAGACATCTAATTCACCGAAAAATTGATCCAGGAGGTCTGAAATAGACCTATTCTGTACTTGCTTAGTTATCCTCCGATGGTCTCAACTAAACTGGCTGACTTGCATTACGTTCCGCGCCGCGGAACGCTTGTCACTCTACCCAAGATCGCAGCGGAATACATACAATGGATTCGCTACTCGTGTTTCGCAGCGGAGGTGTTCTATAGTCTGCTATAAATACTGAAAACGAGTCGTATTTGGAGATTCTGTCAAATAAAATATTTTTTGTAAGATGTACATCATCGAGAAATCAATTTTTGAAAGTTTTATCCGTGGCTACTATGTTTAAAAACAAAAAAGTGAGCTAAAAGTTCCAAAGCCCTTTAGATATTAAGGCTAACAATAAAATTAATCATATTCTATTTACAGAACCAGAAAAACTTATGAAAAAGTCTAACCAGCTCATAACCACTGGACTGACTGGGATGTCAGGTACCTTTATCGTGACCGGCTCAATTCTGTTGTTTGCAACACTTACGGTAATTACAGAACCCTACTTCATATTGTATAATAATAATAAATAATAATAATAAATTTTATTGATTCGCTTCTTAAATGCTAGGTATATAGTCAGGTGTTACAGATATATGTAGTTATGAGACTATCATCAAACTACACTCCACCATCGAAATAGGAATAAACCTGTGTCTCGAGTGATGAAGAGCATGAGGACAAAAACATCTCATTATAAGTGAACATTTAGAAGCTTATACTAAACTATTGACATAAAATTGAATAAAGTAATTCCCAAACTAGAAGACTGTGTTTTGGGAATAATAAATAAATAATGTATATTTATTATTTTTGACGACCTCCGTAGCCGAGACGCGAGCACGCCGCGGACTATATTATGGCGTCGCGATCTCTGAGGCCCGCCATACACGAACAGCTTAAAGCAGCTAGTATCGTCAGCTTCAAGCTGTGACTGCCTAGTAAACTACAGAATTCTACGTACACACATACATTCCGTACCAACGTGTCCATCCTCCGAGAGCTGAAAATCACACAGCGTCTGTCGTCCGTAGTACAGTCGCGCATACTGCAGTACTGTGGCCATATCTCAAGAAGTGATATGGACTCCATAGAGCGGATGGTTGTGCAGGGAAAAGTGGAGGGAACTAGATCGCGCGGCAGGTCACCGATGCGCTGGACTGACCAAGTGAAATCCGCAGTGGGAGGCCGCGTGTCTGACTGTGCCAGACAGTCTGCCAACCGAGAGAGGTGGGGAGACCGATAGATCGTGAAGAGAGCTGTGTCCACCTCCACCACAAACACGGACGCCTCAACGTGACCACGACCGCTCTGCCAAGAGCGAAACGACAGAGAAGAAGACATACACGGAACCGCTAGAGCAGTTGTGACTGCTTTGGGCGGTTGGCAGCACGGTAAAATTTCGCCGCGGTCAAGCAGTCGCTAGGCATACACTAACTGCTCGAGCTGTCAACTGCTCTCGCGCAGTTACCTCCGCCCGCGTGCGCTCTTCATTCCACGTTTGCTACTGATTGGAATGAAAATGAAATTGTGACTTGTTGAGCAGTTAATACCATCTGCTCCAGCAGTTATCAATGGCAGCTTCAAGTTGGTGACTCTAGAGCGGCCTGTGTATGTTAATCACTGGCTTACTGCTCGAGCTGTCCGTGTATGACCGCCCTGAGGTTCCGAGTTCGATCCCCGGTCGGGTCAATGTAGAATACGAAGTTTTCTATACATATTGTCTCGGGTCTGAGTGTTGTGGTACCGTCGTTGTTTCTGATTGCTATAACACTAGTACTTTAGCTACTTACCTTAGGATTAGAGCAATGTATGTGATGTTGTCCAATATTTATGTATTATTATTTTGTATGGATGCCGGCCGATCCCGACTGGCTAATCTGGATCTCATTGGGGCAGGCCTATGTTCAGCAGTCGCTGTTTCCATGGCGAAATTATGAGTGTCAAAATATAATTATTTTCTAGATAGCTTTGTGATTCATAAGGAGAATCTTATAATTTTTTGGGGTCTATGTTGTTTTTAGGCGAGGGATAAATCTCATCAAAAGTATTTATTGATGAGGCTTGACTGATATCTGCCACATTATAAGGCGTGAGACGTAGCGCGGGCATCGTGTACAAAATGACTAGCGTTACACTCGCCACACGCTTGTACATCACCCGCGCCTCGCCCGTACCACGCCTACACCGCGGCCGCACGCCTTTTGTATACGACATACAAGGTGTAACATTATAAACGCACATCCTTATAAGGGCTGATTCTGGTGCTAAAATACAAAAACTTTTACTATGGAACCAAGGTCGAAATCACAAAAAAATACCTCCTCATACAAAATCACCGATCGGCTGACATCAGTTTGTATGGAGGAGTCTTTTTTTGAGATTTCGATGTTGGTCCAATAATAAAAGTTGTATTTGAGCACCAGAATCACCCCTTATTAGGATGTGCGTTCATTATGTTACACCTTGTATAACCCGATTTGATACAAACTTATTTTATCACTAGGACCAAGAAGGCTTGATCCAAGTGTACAACTGGGTGATGTTTCATAAATTTGTAGTTGGATTTTCCTTTCGCTTGCAGATGAATACAATAATTTTTTGTCTCTAGGATCAAGAAGGCTTAGTCCAAGTGTTCGTCTGGGTGATGTTCCTGAACGTACTCTTCGGGTTCGTGCTCGCTTTCGCGGTCGGCCTCGAATGCATGGTGAGGCCGGTGTGCCTGTTCACCGGGGTGGATTGGCTGTCGGCATCCGCTTCGCTTGTGATATTCATCGCTTACCTTTTTCGTGAGTTATATCTTTATTCTCTTATGAAATGCTTGTTCTTCTTTATTATTATTTTATTAAGTGTCTGTTTCACAAAATGTACGGATAAATGAATGTAAAAGATAAAAATATGTAGACGATAAAGGTGCTTGAAAATCGTGTCAAAAAAGTGTCAATAATCGTGTCAATCCTACAGATAAGTAAATATAGCTTATTCAGAATTAATGCAGAACTTATCCGTACATTGTGAAACACTCTCTTATAGTAGGTAAACAAACAGTATACAGGGTGTCCCGTTAATAAAGGATAATCTTGTTACCACATATTTTATACTTCATGGTGAACAACTTTTGTTTTATCACTTATGCAAATTTGCATGAAAATTTGTTGACTTCCCATACAAAATTACCAAACAGCCGATTGTATTTGTATAGATAGTCAGAAAAAAAAGTGTAATTTAAAAAAGTTACAGAACAAAAATTGTTCACCATGATGTTAAGGATTATGTGGTAACAAGGTTGAAATGAAATGAAATGAAATGAAATGTATTTGCATGTGAAAAAGGTACATTTACAAATAGCATGCAAATATTAGATGAAATTAATTGAGAGCAATAAATACGATGTCAATGATAAATAAAAAAAAAATACAACACAACTAAACAATACAATTAATATAGAAAAATGTCAACAATACATAACATAATATTTAAATTAACAATTGAAATTTAAGAAATCATTTACAGAATAAAAACAATGTTCATTAAGCCATTTATAAAATGTCACTTTAAACCTACTGAAGGGCAAGTCTTTTATAAGATGGGGTATTTTATTATATTTTATCTTTTATTTACGGGACACTCTGTATAGTTACTTAAAAATTAGAATATAAATTTAGATCATAAACCAATAAAGTCATCACCAATGACAATATCATATTAAATACAATACGAGCAGCTAATATGTTTAAATTAAAGTGATAAACAAGAAATTTTACAATACCTAATGCAAAAACTAACAAAAATGAAACAAAAAGTAAAACCAATTTTAACAATAGTGCCTTAAGGCATAGCTTAAGGGCGACTGTTATTTCAACACCTCTGATTTTTATGTAGCTTTTGAGAGAACTGCTTATTTTAAACTAACAATAAACATATTGAAGATAAATAACACTTGAAAAAAATCATCGACCTCAGGTGGGACACGAACCCACGTCCCATCGCATACCGGGCGAGTGCTTTGACCACTAAGCTACCGAGGACGTCACGTGACAAGATGAAATTCCTCAAGTGTTTTTTTCTCGCTGTCAAAGCCAGCGTATTCTGATCAATGTTGTAGCTATATGTATAGCTGAGTAGTATACTACCGTCAATACCCTATAAAAATATTTTTACAAATGTTTGACTATTGGTTAAGATCAGAAACGCTTAAACATTGTAAATTTTTGTTTTAGCAATTCCATGCAAGGTTTTAATAGTTTAATCGATGATTTTTTTCAAGTGTTATTTATCTTCAATTAAACCCTGCATGGAATTGCTAAAACAAAAATTTACAATAAACATATTTATAAGTGTAGTGTAGACTCGTCTTAGGGCACTTATAGATGGGATCATACATAACCCGCCAAAACATTTTTTTATTTTTTATTTGACATGGGCTTACTCTTGACCCCAATCTTAAACATAATATATGAGGAATCCGATATTTATTAAAAACACGCCTTTCGGTAGCTCTACTTGTACTCCGTGTCCTACAAACATTATATAAAAATTTCACGTTTAAAGTGATAAAATAATTTGATTATGTAGGCTGAAAGTATTTTAGCAGAACTTCGTATTAGTTTTATTTTCGTTTATACTAAGTATTTTTCAGATATAAATAGGTTTTTAGCTTTGATTTGATGTAAAGCCCAGGTCGTGACGCCTTTCAACATTTTTACTTGTATTTCTTTCTCGTAGTTACGGATTTAGCAATCCACTTCTCTGAAATACTCAACCTCCAAGAAATTGCTATTGAAGGCTAAAAAAACCGTGCAAAAACCGTACCGTACCATTATCTATAAAAACGGCAAAAAATCATGTCTGCTGTATAGGAGTCCCCTTAAATATTTATTTTATTCTGCTTTTGCTATATCGGCAACAAATATACATCTTTTGTGAAAATTTCAACTGTCTAAGTATTACGGTTCATGAGATACAGCCTGGTGACAGACGGACAGACAGACAGATAGAGATACAGAAAGACAGAAAGACGGACCGACAGCGGAGTCTCAGTATTAGGGTCCCGTTTTACCCCTACAGGTTACGGGTGGGGCACCATTAAATGAATAGCTTCAAATTGCAAATATATGCTTAAAGTAACAGTCAATGACAGAGAGTTTCGGAGAAAGAGAAAGACTACCATGTATCTTACTCGTGGTAGAATGTGTATGAGAAACGTGCTAGAAATAAAAATAAGAATGAACACGAGGTTTTTATGTCGGTGTTGGGTAGGTACTAACTTTTGCATTCGTCTGTTTCGCATGCGATTTGAGGGAGGGAGGGCGGTGCTCTTTCCATGGGCCTGTTTGTCCTCAGATTGTGGGTTACAGGTGGTGTAATTGGGGTTCCCATGTCGGCGTAACAGAGCGGAAGTTGTAAGCAAAATAATTACATTTTCATAATTATTTAGTTATGGACTTCCGCAAAGTACCGCCTAATTCTATCAATTTTTAAAATAAGAATGGTAGTTTTGATTGAATCAAATGTAAGTATGTATATTAATTACATGATACAATAATGACCTTATTAAAAAAAAGATAGACTAGGTTTAAACACTGTCTAAAGACAGTCAAGCAAATGTAAAATTTTGACGATAAATATAATATAATCTTATCTCTAATGTATCAACATTTTAAATTGGTTGGCTATTCTTAAGACATGGTTTGAACATCATCATCATCATCATCTCAGCCACAGGACGTCCACTGCTGAACATAAGCCTCCCCCAGTGACTTCCAGATCGACCGATTGGAAGCGGCCTGCATCCAGCGTCGTCCTACAACCTTTACCAGGTCGTCTGCCCACCTTGTGGGTGGGCAGACGACCTGTGTGCAACGACCGGCTGTGCAACTTTAAGCTTCTTAATATGGCCCATAGTAAGAGGCCACGTTTCAGTTCCGTATGTCATCACTGGTAACACACACTGGTTGTATACTTTCGTCTGTAGGCACTGAGGTATTTTGGACGAGAAGAAAGGTTTGAACATAGTCTGTCTTTTTTGTAGTAAAGCCATAACGCTTTGACGGTTTTGACGCTTATACGTCGTTCCGTCAAGAATTAATCTTAGTGGATGGGCTGCTATGAGCAATGCATTATGAAAATGAAATGCAGTCACACGTACTGGTTTCGTGTGTCTTTCTAATGCCGTTTGCTTATGCAGCAGAGGTGTATAGGCTTCTACAGTACAACATAAAATGATACAGTAAGCTCGCTTGAAGTAAATGAAATGAATAGAAATGAAATTAAATGAAATAAAATGAAATAAAATGAAACGAAAAAAAACGAAACAAAATTAAATGAAATGTCATTATTTATTCTGTATGTAGGCTCTCCTCCGGGCACTTATACACGTCCCGAAATATAAACTTAGCCCTACCACCGCTTTGGGACTACATATAGGCCGGTGATGAGAAGAAACGGCGCAACAAACTCAGTCACCTTTGTTAGCCTGATTTTACAGGAAATACATTTTACAAGACAATTAGTAAGTGCGAGCTAGGCAGTTTAAGTCCATACACTCTTGTCGTTTAAATAATCTTCTAATTTGTAATATCCTTTTGTCATAAGGACTTTTTAAATGTGGATTTTGAACTCATGAATCGGTAGTTCAACAAGAGTTTGTGGTAAGATGAAGATGATTGATAAAACATCGACACAAAAACATGGATCAACGATATACAAAGTGTTGATTAAATGGTATATCATGCCGAAACTAGCCAATGCTAGAGGAAAATGAAATCTTAGTTAAATTGATAAAATAAATAAATAAATATTGGACAACATCACATACATTGCTCTGATCCTAAGGTAAGTAGCTAAAGCACTTGTGTTATAGAAATCAGAAACAACGAAGGTACCACAACACCCAGACCCGAGACAATATAGAAAAGTTCGTTTTCCACATTGACCCGACCGGGGATCGAACCCGGAACCACAGAGATGGCGGCACCATATACAGTCCGGCGTGCTCGCCTCTCGGCTACGGAGGTCGTCACTTAATTTTGACAAAATTGCGCATAATAATGATGTGAACTTACTTTATGAACTTATATTATGTCGTCTTGATACGAGTTTGTAACTTTTAATGACGAATGTTTGAGTTTGTGAAAATAAAGTGACGTTTTCTAATGCTATAATGATGAACAGAATTTAGGGTAAGTATAATTTAGCAACCACTAAGTACTTTAAAGTTAATTGATGGTCAACAAAAAATACTGTAATTTATGTATATAGGAATAATAATGTTTCATAAGACTTTTATTAAATTGGATGACTCTTTAAATATTTCAGATATTTTGCCAAATGATTTTAAAATGAAATACATCAGTCCGTAATTCCGTATATTACAAATATTATCTATGAGTTACCATTGCAACTCGGCTGGTTAGCAATTGGAAATACCTCAGTACCTGAAGGCCTAAGTCAACTTATCTGTAAATTATGAAAATGTAATTATTTTGCATACAATTTCTGCTCAGTTGCATAGGCACCCCAATCAGACCACCTGCAACCCAAACTCCGAATTATGAAGTAAATAAAAGCTAGCAAAAATACCTTGTAGTTTTTCTATGAGCAAGTGAAATGGCAACCTTAGGACAGTAGACCAATTTCTCGGTCGACTGTATCTTATTTCAAGATCATGACAGTTGGCACCAGATGGCATGCTTATTTGTTTATTTTTAATTAAAATAATTACTCAAAAGAGATCCACATTCATCCAATCAATGCGAAACTGTCGAGAGTAATGACGTCAACTCATTAGTAGTGTCTCAAAGGAGAGATTTTTATACTCTATGGTTCAAAAGCTATGTCAGCGCCCCCTTGAAAAGTTAAAAGATTATTCAGATAATATGTGTTATATATTTCAAGATAGTGTACGTACGTACTGTATGATGCAAATAAACTATTTTTATTTGCGACTGAAATATTATAGTAATATTATATTATAGTTAGTGATGTAATGTGGGGAGACAAACGTGGCACAGCAATTGAGCCAAGCTAAATATATCTATCTATTCAGCCTATTGCAGTCCACTGCTGGAAGTAAGCCTCCCCCAAAGAGCGCCAAAGAGCACGATTTCCCGCTTTTTTCATCCAGCCACTGCCAGCCATCTTCCTAAGGTCGTTTATCCGGCAGGGCTGGGCAAAGCTAATTAACAGAACAGTTTTAGGAAAAGCCGCCCCCCCCCCCCCTCTTAAGCCCGTTTAAATAAATAATTAATATTTGAAGACCTCCGTAGCCGAGAGGCGGCTATATGGCGTCGCCATCTCTGAGGTTCCGGGTTTGATCCCCGGTCGGGTCAATGTAGGTAACGAACTATATTGTCTCGGGTCTGGGTGATGTGGTACCGTTGTTGTTTCTGATTTCTATGACACAAGTGCTTAAGCTACTTACCTTAGGAGCAGAGCAAAAGATAGATAGATACTCTTTATTGCAAACCACACAAAACAAACAGTACACAGAAAAAAATACATTGAGAATGGTACATGAATGGTGAATGGTAGAGGACAGTTTAGTAAAAGTTGAGAGGGAAAGCATTGTATGTGATGTTGTACAATTTTTTTTTTAAATCTACATTTTTAAATTTCTAATGTATTATGTTTGTTTCAGTATGGCTCTACTTCATATTCGTGGCAAACAGTTATGTCCTGAACGTGTTTACATAAATGAACTCATTTAGTTCTGTCAACAAGTAAATGAACACCGAATAAATGAAGATGCGTATGGTTTTTAGATGCGTGTTTTATAATTCGGTTTTTATAATGTGACTTGTTTTGCAATATACATTTCACAGTGAAAGGTTTTATTTATGCCAAATGTAAGGCCGCGTCCAGATCTGGCGAATGCGCGACTCGTGCGCCGCGCGCGACTTTTGAGCTACACCTACTTCTTGCAAGGCAAGGCTTGCGCGCATCGGTTATTTTATCGATAGACAAGACAAGTTTTGTCTTCGACGATCATTTTGTCGTTTTTCCTAACCTAACGGATCCCAGACGTCTCGAATCCTTATTCTTAATGTTTTCAGGGTCTCCCGTTAATCATAGCTACTTATTTTTACGTTATAACACGGCACGGCACATACTTACGTCAAAGTCAACAAAGCTTTATCGTGTTGCGCATGCTAGCCCTGCTGGAACGTTAACTGGGACTGCATGTGCGCAAATCTGTACAAGCCTTGCATGAGTTGCAAGGATCAACTCTTGTTGACCTGCCTGTTGAGTTCAAACACCACGTAAAAATAATCCCCATAGTGAAAGGATATTACAAAGTTGAAGATTACTTGAACAACAAGAGTGCATCGACTTAATAACCTGCCTAGCTCGCACTTACACTATCTTGTAATTGTATTTCCTGTTATAAAATCAGAATGACAAAGGTGACTGAGTTTGTTGTGCCGCTTCTTCTCATCACCAGCCGATGACGTAGATGATGATGTAGTCCCGAAGCGGAGGTAGGGAAAAAATAGGGACATATAAAAGTGCCTTTGATTGTGCGCTAAAGAGGCGCACCATACGATTGCAGTAACGGAACGCTTGCATGCGTGCATGCGTGCGTTGCGGCATGCGCGTGAGTTGGGCATCCACCAGATCTAGACGTATCCTACTATTAATATTAATTGTTTCAACAAATACACCAATTATCTATCCCCATGCTAAGCAGAATGCCGTGTGGGGACGGCCGTAAAGAATACACTTCCCCACCGCCAACAGGAGGCGTGTCGTAAGAGGCGACTAAATCCTGTAGCACGAGACGGGGAGCAGCGTCTGCGTGCGAAATAATAAAAAAAACTGCGCTCGCCAACCCGCCTGCCAAGCGTGGCGAGTATAGCAACAACCCCTCGATGACAGAAGTCACTGGGGGAGGCCTGTGTTCAGCAGTGGACGTCTTGTGGCTGAAATGATGATGATGATGATGATACTAAGCAGAGCTTGTATGTATTACTCATGTATTACATTTCTGAGAGAATGTTTTGTAGTAAGACCAAACTACAACTAGCAGCATGGATTTTGAGCGCAGGACGAAAGAAGACCATTACGATTACGTGATTGGCTAGTCGTGCGGCGCGTGTCCATCGTCGGCCGTGATTGGTTGTCAGCTCCGCGTCAAGCGTCATACGATGATCGTCTCGTAAGATGCGCAAAGTGATCCCCACTCGTTAGCCCCAGCGCTCAACATCACATCGGTGCCGGGAATTGTACAACAATCACTATTATTTACTATCACAGGATTACTATTATTTTTAAAGTCTACATACCTGGGCGACCGTTGGTATCATATAGCGCCATCTCAAAAAAAATAATAGAAAACAGTTGATTTTTATCATTCATTGGCAACAATATGCTAGAACCACAACATTTACGAGATGGCGTTGTATGAAACTGTCAGCTTCAAAGCGGGTAGAAGACTTAAAATAGTTATAAAAAAAATTGTGGTAAATATCGTTTTTACCAAAAAATACTACAAATATAGGTTTGTAAATATTCGTCCATAACGGGTATTGAATTTCAAAGGGTTTTACCGCTACCTTTCTAGGAAAAATATGTGCAGTTTTATCAATACATACAGCTTTTAAAAAGTTTGCACTAACTCGGAAATGGAGGTTGCTCGTAGCTCAGTGGCGGCAGCGCTTTGGTATCGATTACTAAAGATAAGCAACCAACGCCGCGGTCGTGAATGGATGGGTGACCATTCCGACCATATTTAGTGACCATTATCACGAGCATCTCCGTGCTTCAAGGGCACGCTAAAAGTTGGTCCCGGCTAATATCGCTTGATATTTTTCATGAAGTCTGACAGTGAGGTTTAGACACTGGGCATGGCCCAAACCACCTCATAGTTGAGGTCAGGCCTGTGCACTCCAGTAGGACGTATATAGGGTTACATTGCAGAGTAGTACCAAATTATCAGGGACCAATGAGAATCAGTACCTAAATCGATCTAACACATTTTTGTATAAAACAAACACATTTCATTTATATTATTACTATCCTAAAGATAAATAACACTTGAAAAAAGTCATCGACCTCAGGTGGGACTCGAACCCACGTCCCATCGCATGCCGGGCGAGTGCTTTACCAGCTAAGCTACCGAGGACGTCACGTGACACGATGAACGTGACGTGACGTCCTCGGTAGCTTAGCTGGTAAAGCACTCGCCCAGCATGCGATGGGACGTGGGTTCGAGTCCCACCTGAGGTCGATGACTTTTTTCAAGTGTTATTTATCTTTAGTAAAACCTTGCATGGAATTGCTAAAAACAAAAATTTACAATGTTTAAGCATTTCTGATCTTAACCAATAGTCAAATATTTGTAAAAATATTTCTATCGGGTGTTGACGGGTAATATACTACTCAGCTAAACATATAGCTACAACATTGATCAGAGATACGCTGGCTTCGACAGCGAGAAGAAACACTTGAGAAATTTCATCGTGTCACGTGACGTCCTCGGTAGCTTAGCTGGTAAAGCACTCGCCCGGCATGCGATGGGACGTGGGTTCGAGTCCCACCTGAGGTCGATGACTTTTTTCAAGTGTTATTTATCTTTAGTAAAACCTTGCATGGAATTGCTAAAAACAAAAATTTACAATGTTTAAGCATTTCTGATCTTAACCAATAGTCAAATATTTGTAAAAATATTTCTATCGGGTGTTGACGGGTAATATACTACTCAGCTAAACATATAGCTACAACATTGATCAGAGATACGCTGGCTTCGACAGCGAGAAGAAACACTTGAGAAATTTCATCGTGTCACGTGACGTCCTCGGTAGCTTAGCTAGTAAAGCACTCGCCCGGCATGCGATGGGACGTGGGTTCGAGTCCCACCTGAGGTCGATGACTTTTTTCAAGTGTTATTTATCTTTAGTAAAACCTTGCATGGAATTGCTAAAAACAAAAATTTACAATGTTTAAGCATTTCTGATCTTAACCAATAGTCAAATATTTGTAAAAATATTTCTATCGGGTGTTGACGGGTAATATACTACTCAGCTAAACATATAGCTACAACATTGATCAGAGATACGCTGGCTTCGACAGCGAGAAGAAACACTTGAGAAATTTCATCGTGTCACGTGACGTCCTCGGTAGCTTAGCTGGTAAAGCACTCGCCCGGCATGCGATGGGACGTGGGTTCGAGTCCCACCTGAGGTCGATGACTTTTTTCAAGTGTTATTTATCTTTAGTAAAACCTTGCATGGAATTGCTAAAAACAAAAATTTATTACTATCCGCTGTTAAAAGACGGTACGCGTGGATAATCTTGTCTCATTCATAAAAAATACACACGCACTATCTCTGTGCAACCTAGAACTGCAAAGTTCAATGCAATAATAGTCACAATGGCGCGCCGAAACAAATCTTAGCCTTTTCGATGTAAGGTACATTTGTAACAGCAGAAGCGCCCGCGCAAACCAGTTCAAATTTCCGACAAATACCGTATGCAGTGCACCTCTACTTATTTTTAAAATTTGGCTTACTTTGCAATGTAACCCTGTATAGGCATACTTTTAACTCGGAAATAGGAGTATTTAAAACATCTGTACCATAAATACAAGTATCAAAAATTGTGAACATATATCAAAACACGCCACATCCCAAGATTCACGCTTCGCTTCACCTTTTCGAGCAGTCACTCAGGAAAGTTTTCCTCTCTTGAAATATGAATACAAACCAACCGTGTGTGTTAGTTGTTACGTACGAAATCAAGAGGATTTTGTGTTCTTTAGAGCTAATTCATGAAAATGTAGATAATAAAGTGAATGAAATTTGAGCAAAAATCACAAGCTTTTGTTTATCAAAAACAATACAAACAAAAATTTATTCCATTGAAATAAACAAACTATTGATTACATACAAATAGTCTTTTTTTAAATTCATTTACTATGGTTTCTTTTTTGTTAAAATGATGGATGGAAAAACCAAAGTGCAATTTTAAAGTAATGATTTACTATTTTTGTACTGAAAATTCAAGGGAATATTTTAATGTCCACTAGAGAAACGGGCTGCAAATCAGGCTGCTCGCCCACATAGATAAACGGTGCAGTGACCGATATTTGTAGGAGAAAAATAGAACGCACTGATTGCAATAGTGCAACGCACACTTCCTACAAAAAGAACCTAGGTCAGAAATCTCAGCCTAGGAAAAAACGGCACGACTATCCTACAAAAAGTCTGAAGTGGTTGGGCAGCCTTAGTTGAATAGAGAATATAAAACTTGCCAGACCGAAGTTTTAATAAGTGAAAGTACTAATTGATCTGAAATGTTTTTTTAACATAAATTATTTATTTATTTATTTAGGATCACCAACGTTTGTTTACGCTGTATTTAACAATATGTCTTAGAGCTAATAAAGTATAACTAAATATAACAACATTTAAAGGTGAACACCATATGCAAAAGAAGAAATACTTAACGCTAATTTAAATAATTAATAAATTAAAACAGTAGCAACAAGCTTACTCTGCAATAAAAACAAAAAAAAAGATAAGAAAGGTAAGATCCTTATTGATTGATCCTTATTTACGTTATGACTATTTATGTATGAAGTATATTTCGATTTCAATGTATGAAACAAACGAACAAACTAAACAAAGCTTGTACGTGATAAATTAACGAATAACCATTCTTAAATACATCTATCCATCCATCCATCCAAACATCCATGGCTCGTTCTCATCACGCAAACATTTTGCTCATACGGGGTTCGAACCCGGAACCGTCTGCTTTTGTACTCTGGGAGGCGAGATGGATGTTTATAAACGTATTTAAGTATATTTAAAATACAAGCTTTGCTTAGTTTAGGACTAAAAAACTGGTGTGATTGTGGTAAGAATTTAAATCTATGAACAATATTTCAACAAGTTTTCAATTTGATAAGAGAAGATTAAAATTAAAATTTTTGTTTTTAGCAATTCCATGCAAGGTTTAATTGAAGATAAATAACACTTGAAAAAAATCATCGACCTCAGGTGGGACTCGAACCCACGTCCCATCGCATGCCGGGCGAGTGCTTTACCAACTAAGCTACCGAGGACATCACGTGACAAGATGAAAATCCTTAAGTGTTTTTTCTAGCTGTCAAAGCCAGCGTATATCTGATCAATGTTGTAGCTATATGTATAGCTGAGTAGTAAACTACCGTCAACACCCACCCTATAGAAATATTTTTACAAATATTTGACTTTACTTTTTGTATTTAAAACATTATATTCGAGAAAATCTAATCTTGAGGAAATGAACGACAAATATTAATGTTATAGCCTTTCGCTGTCAGTTTCCCAAAAGCCCCCGATCCCAGCTGTAGCCGAAAACTGATGTGAGCAGAACCTAGCTATATTAGTACCCAGATCACGGTGACATAATCACAGATGATGGTAGATGAGAGGACTAGGTAATTCTCGTTCGTATACGCGGTGAATTTTAATTGGTGCCGGTATCGCAATCACGTTTTTTGCTTAATTAAAAAAACCTTATATATCCTCTAAAAGATAAAAAAGTGAAACTCTATATTATTTAAATAAAAAGACTTGAACTTAGATTTTAGTAGCTAACAAAAACGTAAGTAACAACGCAATTAAATAATAATATCACGACGTAAAGTCAAATTTAAATTAATAAATCATTTCCTCTAAACACCCTGTATTTATGGTATTTTCGCCGCAATGCAACTAATGAATTCCCACTGATATACATGAAACAGATGTTCCGATTGGCTGAATAGATTTGATTAGAATGAATATCGATTGTAAATGGAATAATTCAATCTCTTGATTGTGGAATTGTGAAAAGTATTTTGGTTAAAATTCAATGGCTATCTGTTGTGGCTTAGACTATTTTTATAATATATACTCTACCGGGTGTTATAGTTTATAGTATATATCTCTGAGGTTCCGGGTTCGATCCCCGGTCGGGTCAATGTAGAAAACGAACTTTTCTATATTGGCTCGGGTCTGGGTGTTGTATTACCGTCGTTGTTTCTGATTTCTATAGCACAAGTGCTTTCGCTACTTACCTTAGGATCAGAGCAATGTATGTGATGTTGTCCAATATTTAAAAAAAAAAAAACGACTGAATGTTTAAAAAAAATTGTGTTATATAGTACATTTTGTAGGGTTCTGTGCCTAAAAACGAACCTTATAGTAGTACCTTGATGCGCGAGTTTGACATGCACGTGGCCGGTTTTTTTCGGACCGCTCTCAGTGATGAATATTTCTCTTGGAAATAAGATACAAGAAACATAAATCCCCAGGGAAATCAACAAATTTTACTAACTTCGAAATCGCTGATAAAAATACTTATCCTTAATCCTTCCTAAGTAACCGACTAGTCATTGTACGGGTACCGCGGTGCGCAGAGCGGGTTGCGTGGCTTCAAGTGTTTTATCCGTTTTAACCCTTCAACCCACACACAAACCCTTATCGCACCGCGCGTCCATTGTTATTCAATTATTATCAATTTTCATTATATTTATATCCACAGGGAAGAGGAGGCGCGCGTCGCTTCCTGCCCCATCTGACGCCCCGCGTCTCCTTTAACGTTGCATAAGTTTTTTTAGCTTAGGGATTGAACCGAGTTTAACAAACTTGACAATGTGTCAATCCGACTCACTGCTCACTCCGCAGTTCGTCACACAGCTCACCGGATATCGATCGTCTGCATAGTGATCGCTGTAACCGGGTCGAGTGGGACGCGAGTGTGTGGGGTTCCGTGTGAGATATCTAACGCCAAGAAATCTCCTAACTAGTGTTGCTGCTCGATATCCCACTATAGTTCGTTCGCGATAATAATAATAAAATTCATTTATTCAAGTGATCAAGACTCATTTTATTTATTAGTGTTAATTAACACTTATTTAGTGTAACACTATTACTATGTTAGTAAAATAAATTCAATTAAATGAATTCAATTATATATATATATGTATAGCATAGGTATGTGTAGCTATGGGTGTTCATATAAACCTGATAAATACACTTTTATCTCACTTATTGTGTGCTATGAAGTTAAAGTTACGTGCTATCATGTCTTCAAGCTCTTCATAGTTTAAGGTTTGATTACAATTTGTTATTGTTACAAGGCTTTTATATTCAAACTTTGTTGTATTATAAATTTTAAGAATTTAAGCTAAATGATTATTTGAATTAGACCCGAATTGGCACAGCAGAGATTCATGTACAAGCAGCCAAGTCTGCTCGCGATCATGCTCAGGATGCTGTTGGTACTCTCTCGCACCCTGCACACCAAGGACGCGCTGCGCTTGCGCATGAAGTTAAGAATGCAGTAAGTCAAACTTGTCGACCGGTCCAGCCACGTATCCTACCAATCAAATTGATCCTAATTAGAAAGTCAAGTTCATTGTGACCAGTTAAACGCATACTTTCGAAAGAAACGGTTATAAATACCACGGTGAATACACATTTACCCTGCAGTTGACTGATGTCTCACAGAATTCTTAGCATACTGCACCCATAATCTGACTCAAAAAAATTAAAATCATGTCTGTGAAACACAAAATTTTCACAAAACAAAGGATCGATATTATGATTTTTCCAAATATGCCCTACGGAACCCGTACTTATCCTTAAACGTATAGGTAACGTAAACGGTTAAAAAGTAACCAAGTACTCAGAAGTGCCAAATCATTCCAGAATAGTATAATTTAATTACTAACTTCTTGACTGCCACTGTAATAACACACATACAGTGTTCCGAAATTTCGTGTTCGTAAGTGAGCGTTTTATGCATCTAATTTCTGTTGATCTGCTACCATGCGATAGACCTGTTAAAAGATAAAATAAAAACATGATGCGTTATGGAGCGTATTGAAATTAAAACACTTTTCCTTTTGTTCTGATATATCCATGGAAGAACATTGCTCTGATCCTAAAGTAAGTAGCTAAAGCACTTGTGTTATAGAAATCAGAAACAACGACAGTACCACAACACCCACACCCGAGACAATATAGAATAGTTTGTTTTCTATATTGACCCGACCGGGGATCGAACCCGGAACCTCAGAGATGGCGACGTCAATACAGTCCGGCGTGCTCGCCTCTCGGCTACAGAGGTCGTCAACTACACTATGGATCGATATTATGATTTTTGACAAATATACCCCACGGAACCCGTACTTATCCTTAAACGTATAGGTAACGTAAACGGAAAAAAGTAACTAAGTACTCGTATCTGCCGCTACAGAATAGTAAAATTTAATTACTAACTTCTTGACTGCCACTGTAATAACACACATACAGTGTTCCGAAATGTCGTGTTCGTAAGTGAGCGTTTTATGCAGCCTAATTTATGCTGCCCCTCTAGCACGATCAACAAAACACGATATGATACGATATGATATAGCGATTTATCGCCTATTTACTTAAAAAAATATGATAACATAGCCGCCGTCTTGAACTTTTATTGAAACAGTAAGGATGTCCGTGCCGGCGACGTCTCGGTTATGCGCGCTTTTTTGATAAAAGTTCATATTTTGACAAAAAATATGCGATAAATCGCTATATCATATCGTATCATATCGTGTTTTGTTCTACATGCTAGAGGGGCTGATCTGCTACCATGCGATAGACCTGTTAAAAGATAAAATAAAAACATGATGCGTTATGGAGCGTATTGAAATTAAAACACTTTCCGTTCTGATATCTCTATTTCTCAATGTTTTTTATGACCACATGTCTATGTAATGTACCCTATTTATGAGCAAATAAAATTTGAATTGAATTGAATTGAATTGATATATCCACGGAAGAACAATTTTAAGGACTAGAATATAATACCAAGTTCAAATCTGTTGGTCAAAATAACCTTTGAACTTCGACTTAATGAACAGTTTTTTTTTTTTTTTAATTTATTTCTCAGATCAAACAATACCATATACAAATAGGTTTAATTAACATCTAAAAACCACGGAGGTTAACGTCTATTTTAACCGGTCTATGCGTAATTTGATATTTTTACAATGGCCTTGTAATCAAAATTACAAGTAAGGTATAGGCTGAAAACTTTCGGGATAATACCCCGTGGGTTAAAGGGTTAACGAAGCGTTAACCTTTCTTCCACTTCGCTTTGGTAATACGCCTTAAATGGAGAAGGGTTCCTGGTTCGATTTACGGACCGGGTCAATTTAGAAAGAGATGTTTCAAAATTGACTTGTGTCTGGGTGTACTATCACAAGATCTAGGCAGGAACACTGGAACTTCGTGCGCGGATGAATTCCTTACTTCAAGAGATCATCTTAACGACGACCCAAATAATTATTTTGACACTAATTAAAGGGTGATTTTTTATTTTAACATACACTTTGGTCCGAACAAAAAGTATTAGCCAAAAAGAAATAATACTAATATTCTCTATAAACCTGGGTGCTATTATTATGGTTTTAAATCTGTCTTTGGTTTATTTGAATTTGAAAATTTTCTATGAAATAACAAAAACTAAGAATTGTTTTAGCAAAGAGGTAAGAAATACTGACGTACAAGTTTTTATACATCTTGTATCAAGACAGTTAGTTCCAAACTGCAAATTGGCCGCCTTAAGTAGTATTTGTCGACTAGGTGACTAACTGCGATATTAAAGAGACTTAACTTATTTAATTGTATTAATAACACCTTATGCACATTATGGTTCAATAAATTATTGAGTATTAACTTTAATGGTTACTAAAGAAAAACCTGTAATACCTACTAGAGTTCATACGAATACAGACCATTATTAAATGGAGTGCGATACCCCAGCTAGAAGTTGTCAAGATCGTCATCTAAGTGCAATAGATCATTAGATATACAGCGTAATCACCCGTTAAGTCAATTCCGAATTGCAGCAAACTTGTAAACGTTACCACAGCAGGATTTCACAAATATTTACAAGCATAACAAATACAGATATAAATTAAGTTTTAACATTTATTTCAAATTTATATCTAAATATTTATTTTATTTTTTAATTTTTTTTATTTTATTCATGAAACAAAATCCACAGCTCTTAAATAACAAAGTTTGAATAATATATGTTTACCTTACAGCCAATAAAGGATTTACTTTTTATAACAAAAAAACAATTTGTTGTTGAAATGTGTGTGTGTGTGTGTGTGTGTGTGTGTTTGTGTGTGTGTGTGTGTGTGTGTGTGTATTGCAATGGTAATTAATTAATTTTATTCATCAGTACCACAATCAATCAATGATCTCCAGAATTTTTCGTTTAAAGCCCTCCTTTGAAGTATTAAAGATGTCAACAGAATTAAATCCTTTGTTATAAATTTTGTGCACTCTATTCACGGGTGAGTTGTGAGCGTAATTAGTCATCGTGTGTGTGACTGCAAACAGCTTCGTGTGCCTTGTACGTGTTCTTGGACAGCAGAAGCAAAGAACTCGAGATATTAGTTCTGGGCAGTCAATGTAACCATTGCAAATTCCATGTAGGAAAGACATATCTGAAAGAGCTCGCCGGTTCTCCAGTGTTGTCAGGTGAAAATAACGACAGGAGTCCTCATACTCATGGTTGATACGAAAAGTGCGGAAATTTAAGTTTTTTTTTAAATTTAGCTTGAATGCGTTCCATTTCCTGTGAGTAAGTTATGTATTGCGGGTTCCAGATAACACTACAGTATTCCAGTACACTTCTGACATAAGAGTAATACAGAACCTTCAGAACCTTCATTTTTAACATACCCGTTAGAAAACAAAATATCTGGCTGCGGTAACGTTACTCCTGCTGGAAGTGCTGGAACTGTTTATGTCAAATGAATAAAAAACTATCAGCATACCAAATTAAAAAATCTTCTTACCATTTACAGAAACTGTACCTATATCTTATTATTATTGCACTTAGATGACGAACTCTAGTGAACAAAAAAATAAATGGTAATCAACACTTTACTATTAACTGACGCCTGAGAGTGCGGGAGTAAGATATTACAGGGCCCTAACTATGAACTGTTAAAACAATCACAAATCTGTCAAACATTATCATTTCTGTCAAATTTTGTATGAAATGACGTACCAAAATTGACAGATTTGACAACTTTGAGATTGTTTTAAGAGTTCATGGTTAGGGGGCAGGAAGTAAAATAAAATCAACATTATCATGTTGTTTTCATAATCCACAACCTGCCAGTTTTATTCAAACGTCAACCTTAAAAAGGTTTTATCACTAAAACGTAGAGTGTATGAGTCCCAGGGAATTCGCCTGAAAGCAACTTTTTATCCGAGCTAATGTACGCACAGAAATATTCTCTGGCCGGCAAAAGTTGAAGCATTAGGCGGGAACTCTCGTTAAAAGTTACCAAATGGATAATGATGGAATGCCCACTGGCCATCCATTAGGTTTTTAGGCAGGTTTAACTTTTTTATTTTGTTGATTAAATATAAACATCCGTGACTTTGAGTCTATAGTACGTTCGCGTTAAGAATGCAGTGAGTCATCAGTGCAACTGCAGGGTAAAGGTGTATTCACCGTAGTAGTCATAACCATTTCGTTCGAAAGTATGCATTCAACTGGTCACTGTGAACTTAACTTTCTAATTAGGAACGATTTGGTTAGGGAGCGTGGCTAGGCCGATCGGCAAGTATGACTCACTGCATTCTTAACGCGATGATTTGAATTGACGACCTCCGTAGACGAGAGGCGAGCAAGCCGGACTTTTAATGGCGCCGCCATCTCTGAGGTTCCGGGTTCGATCCCTGGTCGAGTCAATGTAGAAAACGAACTTTTCTATATTGGCTCGGGTCTGGGTGTTGTGGTAGCGTCGTTTTTCTGATTTATATAACACAAGTGCTTTAGCTACTTTCCTTAGGATCAGAGCAATGTATGTGATGTTTTCCAATATTTATTTATTTATTATTATATTTAATGAACTCGTGTTGTTCTCCAAAAGACCAGATTTACTACAAATTATGCTACAACAACTAGATTACGAAAGCAGAAAAGCAGGTCTGACCATGAATCCACTAAAGACAAAACTTATGACTAACGGTTTAAGACACAACATCAGAGTGGGCCAAGAAATTATCGAATATGTGGACGAATACATATATTTAGGACAACTGATATCAATAAAAGACCAATACTCTAAAGAAATAAGCAGAAGAATAAGCAACGCCTGGAAGCGGTATTAGTCATTAAAGGAAATAATTAAAAACGAAACAACACCAATGTCCATAAAAAGCAAATTGTATAATATATGTATTCTTCCATGTCTTACTTATGGGTGTCAAACTTGGCCTGCTACTAGCAAAAACAACCAAAAACTTTTGGTGTGTCAACGCAGCATGGAGAGAAGCATGCTCAACATAAAACTGCGGGACCGATGGACAGCTACAAAAATAAGGAAAAGAACCAAAGTGAGCGATGTGCTACAAAAAAATAAGAAAACTTAAATGGAATGGGACAGGGCATATAATGAGGATTAACAGTATAAAATGGTCGAAAGACGTTATGGAATGGTACCCTAGAAATGGGAAAAGGCAGAAAGGACGTCAAATCAAAAGATGGGAGAATGATTTACCAAAAGGATGGAGAAGGATAGCTCGAGACAGAGACAATTGGAAAAAATTGGGGGAGGCCTATGTCGAAAGACAAGCTGACAAATTTTAATTTATATATCTAATCTAACTAAATGGGTGCTGAAAATCTATTATAAATTAAGTTAAAAACATTATCATTTAATATTTTAGTAAAGTTGTTAAAAAAAAATACGTATTATGTTAAGAATATTGATTCTACAATTAGTGAATAAGTTCAAACCTGTAAAACAGTCTGCGAATAAAAGGCTTTTATTGTTATTATTTATTATTATATTTAATGAACTATAGTGCAATTTTTGTAGCAATGGCACTTTCTGACCTCCATGAAGCTATAACAAGCGAGCGTAGCGTAGAGCGTTTTGAGCGTAAGAGAAATCGTAACTGCTCGGAGGGCCTAGTGAGAGTGCAACAAAATGGCCACGTCGCTTACTTTTTTCTAAAAGTCAATATTAATTTGTATTACTTTTCGATCGATTTTTGTGACTTGGTTGTTTAGTGCAACTCTTGCTAGGCACCCTGGAGGCCTAGCGCGAAAGTGTATTTCTCGTTCGGTCGTATAAACCTAACAAATTAAAATGGCCAGTCTCATGTGTACCTTTAATAAAATTATGACCAACTCAATCTAGCCGTGTAAGAAACCCGACTGTTTTCAATTGTTGATTGTTCATAAATTGTCAAACCTTTGATACGGGGTAATGGGTGTTTTAATTTGATCGGTTAATAAGACCGACCGAACGATACACTTTCGCGCATAGGCCCCCTGATGCCAGGGGAGTGCGGTGCATATCGGCAATTAGGCAGTGCCTACCTGGTATATGAAATGAGGTAGGCAGAAGGTACCTCGAAATAAAACCAATGCCTGATGCGTAAACCGTTGACCGAGCGTTATCACAGTGATGTCGCCTCTCTATAGCCGCGATATATTTTGCTTTGTTTTGAAAAGAAGAACTTACCAAGCCTAGAAGGTCAATAGATTTTTTATATGATCACAAGCAGCAAAATAATGTTTGTGTGATGAGTAGACGAGCATTTGTACCTGAGTCATGGAAGTTTATGAACGTATTTATCTGTTATTTATTCGCCATAGTTTACTATGCTTACTTTATGGCTAGATAATTGGTGTGATTGTGGCTTTCCACAAATTCTTTAATTAATGTGTGAAATATCAACAAATCATATTTTCCCTTAACAAAAGCTATCGAGTAAAGCTAACACTTTGCTTTTCGGTTCACGTTTTTCCTACGCTTTTTACGCTTGTTTGAACTATTTCCAGGTACAGGTTGAATTATATTTATTCTGTGAAACAGGGTTACACGCGCGATAAATAGCGCTTCAATAAACCTAACGCGGTGCACGCAGTCATCAGCGGTACACGGTGAATCGTGGCGAATATTGTAAACAATCGCATTTTTTTTACAAATTCATGATTTTTATAGTATTCAGAAAAACAATGACATATATGTTTCTTTATTATGTAATCTGTAAGCTCGGTTCATTGATATTTAATTGTTTTTCCGAGCCTAACACAGCTCAGGTTAATAACGATTTAAACCATTTTTAACCGACTTCAAAAAAAAGGAGGAGGTTCTCAATTCGTCTGAATGTTGTTTTTTTTTTTTGTATGTATGTTACGCGATTACGCCGTCAATTATGGACCGATTTCAAAATTTATTTTTTAGTTTGAAATGCGAATGAACACATTTTAACTCTCGATGGCTGGCACCGACTCCAAAAAGAACTGATTAGGTATGTTTTAGTCAATATTATTTTTCGCTTTTTAGTTTCATTTTGAAGTCGGTTTTTTAGTTTTTTATTAAACTTTTTATTCTTACAGGTTTTTTTTGCTTGAAGTGATATTTTTGTAATAAAGCATATACGCTAATGCTCTCGTCAAGTCCGTTCATCTTTCGTTGACAAATACTGCACTTACTGTTGACGATTACTCTGTTATTTATTTCTTTATTTATAGGTATTTAAAGTATGCGGCGAGTGCATACAAAGTTTATTACAGATTTAACACAGAAACTTTTTTATTCAGGCAAAAGTATCAAAAAGCCGCTGAATGCCGAATCGCAGGCCGCTTTTAACCGGCTATTCTGGGAGCCATTGGGTGAGGCCTATGTTCAGCGTCGATGTCTTACGACGTCATGGCTAAAATGATGAACAAAATTATAGCTTCATAAAACCATAAAGTAACATAAAACTGAGTGAATATTTCGCCCAAATTTTAAAACGACCGTGTACACAATAAAACGCTCCGGTCCGACGAGTCGAGAAATATAAAAAATAATCTTCCGATTCTGCAACTCCGGTGTTTGAACAAAAAAATATGGAAATGATAGAACCTTTGTTACTGCCAACGCCTACCGCGGACATTTCGTGTTACACGTTTATGTTAAAGTTCGCTATAGAGATGCGACACGATAAATCTGTATAATGTACACATAAAAGGCAAGCGTTACTGACTGACTGACCAATCAACGCACAGCTCAAACCACTGAACGGATTGCGCTGAAATTTGGCATACATATGAGTTATAAAATTAAATAATTTAAAAAATCAAAAAACCCGACTGCGTAAAAAGTGAACTAAAAAGATGAAAACAAGATTTAAAGAATTAATTTGCAGTCTGAGGCATCAAATCTATGTTATTTGATTTGACTTTTTCTCGACGGATTTAAATTACTTAATTAGACCTACTAACGCAGTGCATACCAAGTCAAACATCATTATGATGCCTCCGACTGCAAATTGATTCTTTCAATCTTGTTTTCATATTTTAAGTTCACTTTTTACGCAGACGGGTTTTTGATTTTTTAAATTAATTTATTTTATTTTTGACCTTATAGTTTGTAGTGTTCTACTACTACTTTTCAATGAGCTAAAAAGCCTTATTTGTAACTCTTCATTGAAATAAAAAGGCTTTAACTCGAGTAAGTATTATCTGAAATCGGTTTTACCCCTTTAATTCATGTACCCATAGGAATTCCGGGTAATAACATAGCCTATGTCACTCCCACAACTGAGACGAAAATAATGACTATCATATTGTTGAAATCCATTAAACGGTTTTTCCTTCCTATTTTTTCAGTGTATTTTTTTGCTTGTTCCCGTAGGAATATTGGAAAACAAAGTATTGAATGCTATTAGCACTGAAAATATGTGACCCATAGTTAATAATAGTACATTATGATACAAGTGTGCTACGTTGGTCATTATACACGAGGCATTATTATAAGCGCGAGCCGCAGGCGAGCGCGGTAAGGAAGCCGAGTGTGATAATGATCAATGCACACGAGTTGCATACGACGTTTTTCAACACAATTGCGAGGAAAAAACAAACTAAAATCTAAAATACCTTCTCTGAATATGGCTTGGCGTTTTTGCTGTTTTTCTATGCATTTTGGCGGCAACAGGCTATCACTCGCGTTTCGTGCCTCGATAAGTATTTCCGACGAGGTTGAATAACATTTTACTCGTCTTCACTATTTAAAGTAGACATTTTTGATAGTAATTAACCACATAGCAACAACTTTACCAAATATTTAGGTAAAATAGTACGTAAGTTTTGTTTTTTTCGCGCGCCGCAATTTCGATGCGCGCGCATGTTCAATAGTGGCATAGGAAAAACTGGCAGTTCAGCCGAGTAGCAGCAATTTAAAAAATAAAATAAACTATAAATTATTGTTTCTAAAAATGATAGTTAAGTTAGTTTGTGTTTATTAATATACAATTTAATAAAATGAAATATTTATTTGTCATCTTAACCCTTAAATAATTTAATATTCGTAAAATATTCAATGTTCTTAGACACAAACTTTTGCTGGATTTTTAAAAAAAAAGTTTACATTACCGCACTAGTGCGATAATCTTTTTACAGCACAAGTGCGTAATATGATGAGTTATGATACTAAAAACGGTGTTATAAGAGTGAATTTACGAGCAACTGTGTTGAAAATGAAAGTTTCAAAATCGGTATATCAGTATTGTAGATCCGGTTATCCCGCGTAAGTTCTGTTCCCGCGGGAATTTAGGGAAATAACATACCCCTTGTCACTCCCACAATTGAGACAAATCTATTGATATATTATACTTTAATATCCGTTAAACGGTTTAGGCTGTAGGGCGTGCCAAAGAAATAGACATACTTACATACATACATACGCTCGTAAGACATAACCCTCGTTTGGCAGTCGGGTAAAAAAGGATTTTCCAAACTCAACCGCTATCGCGGGATAATCCTTTCACTAAATACTTAAGCAAAGAAGTTTTGTAGAGCTTTTTTATTTATTGAGTTTATTCATTCACTCACTCAAAACATCCAACGCAAGCGAAGTCGCGTACAAAAGCTAGTTACATTTCGTTTCAGCCACAGGACGTCCACTGCTGAACATAGGCCTCCCCCAGTGACTTCTGTAATCGGGGGGTTTTGCCATACTCGCCACGCTTGGCAGGCGGGTTGGCGAGCGCAGTTTTTTTTATTATTTCGCACGCAGACGCTGCTCCCCGTCTCGTGCTACAGGATTTAGTCGCCTCTTACGACACGCCTCCTGTTGGCGGTGGGGAAGTGTATTCTTTACGGCCGTCGCCACTTGGCACAAATTTTATTTACTTACATTTATAATTTTCAAATTCATCAAAAACTGAACTGACTTATACAAATATAATAGATTGCTGATTGACCAGCTGATTGGCGTAGGTAGAGATCTGGCTATTCGCCTTAGATGCATAGAGTCCTAAGTTTGAATCCCGGTTGGAGTAAATAAAAAAAATACTTTTCTAAATAATCAATCAACCAGTGTCATTCCCAAAGTCAAAGTCAAAGTCAAATGTTTTATTTGCAAGAATACAGTAAATACATCAGGTGATAATGATAGAATGAGTCCAGTGCATTCAGCCTAATATTAGCGTGCAAATATACTATCACAATAATTAATATTAATGCATATTTAATTTATTATTTTATCTTTAAATTCAAGAAATTCTTTAACAGTGTAAAAGCTGTGATGTAATAACCATTTTGTCAGCTTTGTTTTAAATGTATTTATGTCATGAATTAATCTGAAGTCGTCTGGTAAATTATTGAACAGCACAATACACATATTATAAACATTTATCTTATATAAAAGTTTATGATGATATAATTTGTTCATAATTCTAGCTCTAGTTTGCCTATTATTTATTTCAGCTCGTGTTTTCCAAAATTTTGGATTGGAGTATACAAACAAACAGACTTCCTTAATGTACAGCGACGGCAGAGGTAGAATCGCAAGTTTTTTGAACAATGGTTTACAGCTGTCGTCAAATTTCGCGTTGCAGATGGCTCTTATACACTTTTTTTGGATTTTAAAAGCCTGATTAGCGTTGACTGAGTTTCCCCATAATATCAACCCATAACTCAAAACGGATGAAACATAGCCGTGATAAGCTGTCAGAGCCGCCTCTACAGAGACTGTTTGTCTCAGTTTTCGCAATGCAAAAACAAATCGGTTTAGCTTATTACACACTTGCTCTACATGTCCTTTCCAATTTAGATGCTTGTCAATAGTGATGCCTAGGAATTTATGATCATTAACTGAGTCTACTGTGTTATTTTCATATTTAATTTGAAGCGGTAGAGGTTGGGAATTATAAGATAGAAATTGAATTTGCTTACACTTATCAATATTTATTTTCAAGTTATTACTTTCCAACCATTTAATTACATTTTTAAAAGTATCATTTACCTCTTTTTCAAAATTTTCCCGATCATCGCATTTGATTATTAAAGTAGTATCATCCGCAAAGAGAATGGACTCATGCCTGCTGGCTTTTGGTAGGTCATTAATATACAATAAAAAGAGAAGAGGACCGAGTACACTTCCCTGCGGAACAACTGTTTTGTTAGTTTTAAGGTCAGACCGAAAGGTGTGTTTCGCGAGAGTATTTTGTGTTTTAACAGTTTTAGATATCTCTATGTATTGCTGTCTGTTTTCTAAATAACTCGCCACCCAATCCAGTGCCCTACCCCTAATACCATAAATATGTAATTTGTTTAAAAGTTGAGAATGATTAACAAAATCAAAAGCCTTACTCATGTCCAGAAATATGGACACAAGAGGTACACTCTTATTCAAGCTGTCAGTAACGATTTTCAAAAAGTCGAAACACGCAAGTGTCGTTGAGCTACCTTTTCGAAAACCAAATTGTTGTGGGTGCAAAATATGGTATTTGGACAAAAAATCATTTACTCGGCTTAGATACGCCTTTTCAAAGATTTTAGATAGAACAGGGACTAATGTTATTGGCCTATAATTGTTAGGCTCAAGTTTGTCTCCTTTTTTGTAGAGTGGTTTGACTAGCGATAATTTTAACCTCTCTGGGAAAATACCATCAACAAAGGAGAGGTTAATTACGTGAGTTAGCACGTAACTTAAGTGGGCAGCAACATTCTTTAAATTTTTAGTCGATATGTTATCGTAGCCGCACGATTTGCAATTTTTTAGTGTCATTATAATATTATATATTTCTCTTTCATTTACTGGTCTTACGAATATCGTAAGTACATTTGAATTGTCAAGTAATGATGTCTTATTATTAGGTTCAAAATTTGTAGTCGTTAGGTCAATGAAATAATTATTGAAAATATTACATATGTCAAGAGGATCCGAGTAAACTTTATCTCTAAATCTTATTTGAGAAATGTCATTATTAAATGTTTTGTCTGAAATTGAAGAAGAGATCACTTTCCAAGTAGCTATACATTTATTTTCACAATTTTTTATAAAGTTATTGCTATTTAATTTTTGGGAGTCGTGTATGCATTTTTTTAATATTTTGTTGTACCGTTTAAAATTAATTTTATTTATACGCTTATTTGTTCTGTTAAAATTGTATTTAAGGTATAAGTCTCGTTTAGTTTTACACGACTTCTTCAAGCCTTTTGTTAGCCATTTAATTTTTATTGGTCGATTATTTATTTTTACCCTGATAATCGGGAAACATAAATTGTAGAAAAGGCAAAATAGGTCATGGAAATTGTCGAACGCCTGATTCAAATTTGTAGCAGAAAACACCTCTGTGAAAGAGAGTGCTGAAATGCAGTCATGAAATTTCCTAACATTATCTGCGCTATAATCACGTTTGTACTCGTACCATGTAGAGCAAACCGATGGCTTTTTAATTTTTAAAGTTAAAGATTGAGCAGTTTCATGGTCAGATAGACCAAGACGATGAATTATTGGTATTACCGATTTTACGTTACTGGCAATTTGATCTATGCACGAGTTAAGTCTTGTGGGTTGAGTAATATGAGGTACAAATTTATAATTGTCTAAAATACCCACTAGTCTATTTGGAGCTGGTTCTTTCTTAAGGATGTCAATATTCCAGTCACCACATATTACTATTTTCTTGTGTTTAAATTTCTCTGCAAGATAACTCATTAATTTTTCTAATTTGTGTAAGAAGACGCCAGTATGAGACTTAGTTTGCTTTGGAATTCTATAAATATTTATCACTATCAATCCAAGACCTGAAACTTCAATACCGCAACTCTCAAAGTAAAATGGAGTTGCTAATTCTGTGAAAATGGTAATGTTTTAAAATCTAAGCTTTTTTTGACCAAAATACAAGTACCACCTCTGCTTTTATTCCTACAATAAGAAGCTGCTAGTCTATAGTTTTTAAGACGTATGTTTGCCTCCGATCCACTCCTGACGAAAATTTCACTAAGGCAAACTATATCAAGCTCCATGCCAGCGTCTTGAAAATTTTGTAGCGTTATATCCAGTATGTCCAATTTGCTACAGAGACCTTCAATATTTTGATGGAGAATAGTCAAATCATTTTCAGTAAAGTTATACATGGGTTTTGTAGTACAATTAATTTTTGAGTCATCTTTAAGCGTACAGTTATTTTTTAATACGAAAAAACTGAGAATTGTCAATTTTATCGATTGGTTTATCTAATTGTAGCACATTTTGTAAATAATCACATTCATATTTAATAAAGTCAGTTTCAATATTACGGATCTAGCAAAACCCAGTGTATGAAAACTCGTAAACACAAGGATGTTAATTATTTACTTCGAGGCCATGAAAACCAGTGTGTAAAGAACACTGGTAATACTATTAAAGTATTTATACTAATCAACTACATTGTTTATCCATTTTCCTTTCTTGAATTTTCGCTCCATTTCCATGGATCGTCATGGAAGCAATCAAAATAAAAAAATAAATATAAACATTAGACAACACCACATACATTGCTCTTATCCTAAAGTAAGTAGCTAGAGCACTTCTGTTATAGAAATCAAAAACAACGACGGTACCACAACACCCAGACCCGAGACAATATAGAAAAGTTCGTTTTCCATATTGACCCGACCGGGGATCGAACCCGGAACCTCAGAGATGGCGACGCCTTATAGTCTGGCGCGCTCGCCTCTCGGCTACGGAGGTCGTCATAATACACATATAATTGCGTACACACTACACACATAAATTGAACTAGTAGAAACTTTTGAACATGTTACAAAATGTCGCTATCTGCAATTCTGTGGCGTCTTTCACACAAATGTAAGTCTAAAAACATCCATGATTTGATTAAATGTAGACATTTGTGCCCAGCGATGACATTGTTTTCAAAATTACACGTTTATTTTTCATGTTGGTCTTCATTTTGCCGACATCTTTTGTAGGAATTAGACCGTTAAGATACATTACAGGTTACACAATACAGGGTGACAAAAGAATAGGACACTTCTTAAAACTATATGGAACAGCTTTTACTATGGATGGAAGCGACATCTAAATCATGTTTTCTTTTTCAGATCCTCCATACCATATCATAGGAGGTAGCGGGCTAGTTTGTATGGAGCATCTAAAATCGAAATCGAATCGGTAATTTTACAAATTCAAATCTGCGTCGATAAAAAAGTTGATGAAAATGAGCAGCTGATCCCTAAGCTGATCACGTGGCTTTAGGGAAATGTCCTATTCTTTTGTACCCCCTGTATAATAATCTTAACGGTCTAATTTATTTAGAGATTATTTTAATTCATTTAGAGTATTATTACTTTATTAATATGGCGTGAAGCTCGTCAAGACAAAACTATCTACATCCTGGCCAATCATCAGTTAATTTCGAAGGGACCAAGGAATTCGTGACCGACCATGTCAATTAAAATTTTTAACCACATTGCCATCGAAGCAAATTGTTATTAATTATTATTATTTAACTCTTACTTATCAGTCCAAAGTTTATAACTAGTTGTTACTCAAACACGGCCTCACACCGCTATCTGATGCGACCCGCATTTATAAAGGCACTTACACACTTGCTCGCTAAATACCGTTTGCTTGAAGGACCTTCTTTAGACAAACCTGCTTCTACGTGTTATGTGATGTTAAAAACCGGCCAAGTACGAGTCGGACTCGCGCACGAAGGGTTCCGCAGAGCCCGTTAAATATTTATTTTATTCTGGTTTTTAGTACTTGGTATTATAGCGGCAACAGAAATACATCATCTGTGAAAATTTCTGTGAATTTAGTTTGTGGTAATTTATTGAAAAAAATTATACCATTATATATATAAATAGCAGCCCGTCCCGGCTTCGCACGGGGTAGATTATCGCTAATAGTTTCGGCAGCGCATTCGACGAAAGACATTTTAAGACTCTTTTTTCTACACCTTCGGTTACATTGTTCAAATTTTACCAAGGATCCCTAATTTTTTTCAAAATAAAATGTAGCCTATGTCAAATTGGAAGAACGTAGCATTCTATTGGTGAAAGAATTTTTTAAATCGGCCTAGTACTTTTTGAGCCTATTCATTACAAACATACAAAAATAGGTACAAATCTTTCCTCTTTATAATATTAGTATAGATGAATTACCAACTTTTTTTAATCGGAAGCACGGAACGGCAAGTTTATTTTTATTTCTAGTATTAAAATGATGTGAATCACTTTTTAGACAAAAAAAACTTAGATTTTTTCTTACATACATAATATTTTCAAAAATGTATTGGGAAGCAACGGTTAATATGTTGACCTCTTTAAAAATCTCCCTCAGAGACTCTCGAGGACCAAGACAGTATATAGCACGTACGGCTCTTTTACGAAACTGGCAGAACACTATGAACTAGCAGGCCTCCTACCTGATGCAATGGACTGACGACCTAGTCAACGTAACGGGAAGCCGTTAGATGCAATCAAATTAATTAGGTACTTATCCTAAATTTATTCGGTTCGTCAAATAATAAATGGAGCGACGAAGGTATTCTTCCAAAGCACTGAGCTGAAAGCCTTCCGTTTTTACCTCGTTACCACAATAATAATATATCTCAGCAATTACTTCATTTAAGTCAGTTTTAATGTTTTCCTCTAAGGATTTTTTTTACGGACTATTACTCTTAAATCAACTGATCTATCTTAACCGCTATGATTTTCCTTGAAAGTTCATGCAGATAGAAAAGCACTACTATCACGATTTTTTCCAGATTTTTCAAGCCAATAGTTTAGCTTTTAGAGGGGAGGGGGGGAATATTGGCTTAAATGTACTAAAAATATATTTTATAATGGATCAGTGTGTGTTAAAAATCGCATTCGCATTCAGACGAAAAGCAACGTAGTGTGTAGTACCCTTAACATTTATCGTTTAACATGGCGGATCCGCTCATATCCTGAGAGAACCCACGACTAATGAGTCTTAGAATATCCGTGGCAACTACACATATACAGGGTTACATTGCAAGGTAGTGCCAAATTTTGCATTAAAGGCTAAAAAGCCACCACATCTGTCAAGTCGTTATGCTAAAGCAATCAACTGGTAAATTTATTTCTGAAACACAAGAATGTTGCGACCATCTAAAATTAATTAGGTACTTATCCTAAATTTATTTGGTTCGTCAAATAATAAATGGAGCGACGAAGGTATTCCTCCAAAGCACTGAGCTGAAAGCCTTCCGTTTTTACCTCGAGAGCCTCACTTCAGAAATGAAGTGATTTATTATTAAATCGATAGAGAAACAGATTTCGATCACTTTTTACTTCACTTCTAGCACTTACTACTACTTTTAGTAGGTACTTGACCTATAGTTACAAGTCTAAGTAACTACTCGTATACATTACTTGAAGCGTTTGAAAATCAATAAATTGTCCAATTTTTATTATCAAAGAAGGAATGAAGTCTTGAATTTTTTTTTTTGCTATTTCAGTGTTTGTTCCGATTTATTTTTTTAGTAGTACCTCACGGGTTACGGACTATTTTACCTATTTGTGCTTCAAGACATGCTTCTTGCCAAATTTTGTTATTTTAGGTCAGCGGGAAACATCGTATAGGTAGGTTTAGTTTCTTTTGATCGCGTTGCTATAGAAGTTGAATTTTTTCACAGCCTGTCCGTATACAAATTTAATTATTTTCTATTAATTTTCACTAAACATATCCGCGTTTTAGGCAAAAAGAGTCTTGACAAATAGACGGACGGACGGACAGACAAACGAATCCTGTAAGTGTTCCTTTTTATATTTTGAGGTACTAATGTATTAATAACGTCTGGGCTCTTGCCAACAAAAACGAGAATTTCGTTTCATATTTACATCCAGAAACTATTATCATTATTTTCGCCCGGTGATTACATTTTGACCGAGCGAAATTTTGCGCTTATCAAAGAAATCTCGAACGATTAGCAATCGCACTCTTATCGATCAGATCGAATCGGCGGCATAGTTCATGAATTTTGTACGCTATCAACTCTTTATCGATTCCACGTGCAAATAAACAGTCGTATTCACGAAGTTACAATTGTAAATTGTTATAATATTATAACTTTTCGAATAAATTGTATCTATGGCTAGCACGGTCGGTATGGTAGCGCCGATTTTTGAGACTCGCAAAAGAATCAAAACATAACGTAAAAAAAACGGTATTTACGTTAAAAAACTAAAAATAACAAACTCTAAAAAAGAGGGAAAAATCATCGAGGCTCGAATTCGATGCACCAACTATTTAGTTACCTTCAAATTTGTACGGAACCCTAAGCGTGCCAGTCCGAGTAGCACTTGGCCGGTTTTTTAAATTTTATTATATGCCCGTGTTTAGTTAAAAGTATGCTTGAAACATTTTTTTTGAAATTACAAATTTTAGACTTACCTATACTAGGCTAGTCCCCTTGCTAGAAGCTTTTCTCCTAATAATTGTTGTATTAGAGCTCCCAAAAAGTAAATAAAATAGAACCTCAGACATTGCGTAGCCATTAACATATTTTCCAGTCCCTTATACATCTATTTTCATTCCTACAAATTAATTTATGCAGTAATAATACCATACGCCGTTCTTTCCAAGTAAATTTCGTATTAAGGCAAAAGTCTCCCTAGGGAAGCATTGGATACGATAGAATGAACCCTTATTCAGATAATTGTGAATTTTGGAATATGCTTCTACGTTATGCTTTCGAGTTTAATCCAATCTGCTGTTTGCGGTCAAAGTCATTTATTCAAAGGCCCTCTTCCGGGCACTTACACGTCCCAAAATATACCTTAGCCATAGCATTATCAAATCAGCAATGGGAAGATACTTAACCGAATAAAAGTCACTGTAATATCCATATGGATTAGCAAGCAAAAATGACAGTGGGCGGGGCACATAGCACGTAGAACTGATTGGAGTGGACAGGTTTATGATGGAGTCCATGTACCAGCAAGCGCAGATAGGACGTCCAACCATTAAGTGGACAGATGACCTGGTGAAATTTGGAAGAAGCCGCTGGATACAAGTTGCTTCCAACTGACTAATCTGTAAGTCATTCAGAAACGCCTATGTTCAGCAGTGGACGTCCTATGGCTGAAATAATGAAGATGATGATTTGCCTCCCTCTCAGCCAGATACCCAGCCCTTAGGGTCACTAGGAACGAATTTTTGCAGCATATACCCTAGTGAATTTAAAAGACAGATCAAATTTTCAAAGTATATTAGTCCAAACCGTGCCCTCCCCTGGCGACGGACCATATCAGTTGGCGGCAGACCATGAAGCGTCTCAGGAGTCACGATCCTCAGTAATGGGGGAACGATTGAGAAGAGAGAGAATAACTTAACGTACAAAAGAAATTTTATTTTACATTTTAATAAATATATGTGCTATTTAAAATTTCGTCTGACAGACTACACCTCAACCGAATGTTGCCAATAAAGTGAACTCAGTTGCAAAAGGCTTGGTGCCGAATAAAGTCTTATCTACTACTATTCGTTTCCATAAAAACCAGCAGCTTTGCATATACCATCGCTACATCTTGCCAATGGACGTTTTATGATGCATTTGTGACCACCTCCGTAGCCGATAGGCGAGCATGTTGGACTATTAAAGGCGTCGCCGTCTCTGAGGTTCGGGTTCAATCCCCTGTCGGGTCTATGTAGAAAACAAACTTTTCTATATTGTCTCGGGTCTGGGTGTTGTGGTACTGTCGTTGTTTCTGATTTCTATAACACAAGTGCTTTAGCTATTTACCTTAGGATCAGAGCAATGTATGTGATGCTGTCCAATATTATTCTTATTTGTCAAGTCACGTACTCCACTCAAGAACAAGTCTAGCCCATCGATTATCGGTTCTACTGCAAATGTGACCGCTTTAGTTCGCATTATATTACTTTAGTACATAGGTTTTGTTGGCATTTTCAGGCACATATGCATGGCGCCGTCCATAAATAACGTCATACGAATTTCATGATATTTTGGATCCCCCCACCAGTGACGTGCGGTGCATATAGGCAATTAGGCAGTGCCTACCTGGTAAATAAAATGAGGGAGGCAGTAAGTACTTACAAATATGCAAATATGAGTTATTGACGAAAACATCCATAAAACACATCTGTAAGTATCCACTACCTACCTCAGAATAAAACCGATGCCCGCCACTGAACCGCCGCCCCACCTTATCACACTTGTGTGGTGATCACATTTGTGAGACTCCCCCTTTCCTTGTGTGACGTCATATATTTTGCAATTAAACATCTAGAAATTGTATATTTTTTCAAATTAGTGTTTCAATACTAGAAAATTATGTAAGATTTTGAAATTTGACGTCACAAAATTTAAGACCTACACGCACCTTGTCACGCAAGGTCACAATTTGTCCTCCCTCCCCACGTAAAAAGGGGGGGGGGGGTGGCTTTACGTGTGACGTATCGACGTTTGTGGATGTATCGACTTTAGTCTTTTATTTCACGAAATAATTCGACAAGATACTATTTGAATTCGTAGCACTAGTAGAGTCCGTAGCACAGCGTCGTAGCAATAAATAAAATTTCTTATTTCCCAAGAATCGGCGCCGAGCTTTTGAACTGATAAATCCAGATTCCATATTTTCAGTATCCGCACTCAAGCCATAGCGCAAATGTAAAAGTAAGTTTATGTTACTTTTGCGCTAAGACTTGAGTTTACGCTATATTAATTTGACGACCGTCTGGTGTAGTGGTTCACGCTTCGGACTACAATGCCTGGCGGTTGCGCGTTCGAATCCCACGAGGGGCAAATGTTAGTGTGATGAGCACGAGCATTTGCAGTCATGGATGTTTATAAAACGTATGTAAGTATGTTTATCCGTTATCTAGTCGCCATAGCACAAGCTTTGCTTAGTTTGAGGCTAGATAATTGGTGTAATTGTAGAAAAAAAAATGTTTTTGCTCTGCAAATAAAAGCTGAAGTAGGTATTTAACTTGGTTTTAATGATCATCTTGATCAACATTAAACGGGCGTTCATTGTAAGAATCCTTTCGCATAAAAAAATAATAAAATATCTCGCAACTTAAGGATGTGAAGTCCTTACTGCGAGACCATGTGTATCATGTTGTTTGGCGCAATTTTTTCTCTTGAATTCAAAGTCGGTCTTAAAGACAAAGTATATATAAGTAGGAATATAATATAATTTATCAAATAAATTTGCAAGGAAGTGAACCTATAAACATCTTTTACTATTTATATTAAAAAGTTTTAAAATTTTGATGGTTTTTTTATACGAATAATGACGTCGAATGTTTTTTTTTCTAAGACCTTAGTTTTTAAATTTGTCACTTCCTTGCAATATAACTGTGCATTCTTTTTAATATTAATTGTAATGGCCGCTCTGCCAAAGCTGTGTGGTGTGCTGAAATCGTATCGTACCGGAAACGCGGCGCGAAGGAAATGAACGCCCGGAGACGTCCGGCGCTTGCTTCGGAATGGGCCATAGATTAATAGCTTTCTACCATGCGACGTGCTATAATACTGGGTCATGGAACACATACCTAAAATATAAATTACCTTTATTTCATAAAATTTATAAAATCAGGTGTTAGTTTGCGGAAAAAGTATGCCTTTATTCATCCCACTGCAGGGCACAGGCCTCACCTCAACTATGAGGTGGTTTGGTCCATACTCCACCACGCGGGCCCAGTGCGGATTGACGGAGGGGTGTTGTAAGGCCAGTGACTAAACCTTACCGTCAGATGTTATCAAGACGCCATATGGCCTTTGACTAGGCTTTACCACTAATTTTAAGCGATATCAGCCGGGACCAACTTCTAACGTGCCTTCCGAAGCACGGAGATGCTCGTTATAAATGTCACTAAATAAGGTCGATGACCATTCGGTCATCTATTCACTCGCAACCACGGTGTTGGTTGCTTCATCACCAGCCTATACCAGTCCACTGCTGGACACAGGCCTCTCCAAAAGTAGGATTTTGTCATAATCGCCACGCTTGGCAGACGTTGGTTGATTGCTTAACTATGGTAAATGGTACCAAAGTCAGCTACTTCGCCTACTTTGCGGAAATCCATAACAAATAATTATGAAAATGTAATTATATTGCTTCCAATTTTCGCTCAGTTATCCTGACATAGGCACCTTAATCACACGACTTGCAGGAGCGCAGCTGAAACATCTCGCCTGAAGATGCTTGAAGTGGCGAAACGCGTCGAGGTTTTGATGTCGGTGACCCACACCGGCTTTTGCATTCATCTGTCTCGAATTCTGAATTGGGTACAAAATCACAAGATTCGCATGTAAATACCTCTAAAAATTTTTAATTCATACTTTCAATTCTGCTCTGTAATTATTTCTTGTGTTGTCATAATAGTCCATCTATGTCATAATAGTGATTTAATTATGATACAAATTATAGTATTTCAACTGTTTAATATAACCATCTAAATTCTGATACTAACTCTACCATGCGCCATTGATTTACGAACTAGTCCGAATCTCCGGACGACAAAATTTCCTGCGAGACTGAGCTAGTTGCATTCAATTAAATAGCTAGTTAGAATTGTAAACTATGTATAACATAAAGTTTAAGCTTTATTTCCAATACTATTGAAAGTAACTGTCAGTTTTTTTAATCCTAAGGTAAGTAGCTAAAGCAATGTTATATGAATCAGAAACAACGACGGTACCATAACACCCAGACCCGAGCCAATATAGAAAAGTTCGTTTTCTACATTGACCCGAGCGGGAATCGAACCCGGAACCTCAGAGATGGCGACGCCAAGTCCGGCGTGCTCGCCTCTCGGGTACGGAGGTCATCATTTCATACTAAAAAGGTTAATTTTTAGGTATGAACTTCTACTAATTTTAATTTACCTTCTACAGGAGTAAGATAAGGGTGTCAATCAAGACGCATACCAAGCGGGCTAGTATAATTTTTATTTCCCATTTTAAGGGTTCCGTACCCAAAGGGTAAAACGGGACCCTATTAGTAAGGCTCCACTGTCCGTCAGTCTGTCTGTATGTCCGTCTATCTGTCCGTCTGTCACTAGGCTGTATCTCATGAACCATGATAGCTAGAGAGTTGAAATTTTCACAGATGATGTATTTCTGTTGCCGCTATAACAACAAATATTAAAAAACAGAATACAATAAATATTCAAGGGGGCTCCCATACAACAAACGTGATTTTTTTGCCGTTTTTATAGATAATGGTACGGAACCCTTCGTGCGCGAGTCCGACTCGCACTTGGCCGGTTTTTATGTATTTTTTATTTTTGTGATTTCCAATGATCAAATTATGAAACCGACTTAAGAAGCAATGAACCCTACTTATTGGGTTTTTAAATAGTACAATGATAATATTTACACCATTGTATTTTGTTGAGTCAGCGAGGCCAAATAAATAGATTTTTATTTCTCATCTCACTTGATATCAAGTTTTTTGAATCTCACGAAGCATTGTAGTTACACTCTGAAAATGAAAGTTAAAATATGAATTCTAATAATCCCAGGTTTTGACAAGATCCTTATATTTTTATCTGCTGCTGCGTTTTACCAAGAAAGCAATTCTTAGTTCGAGAAATAATTTCTTTTCTTAGCTAGGTAGTCGCAGTTTATTAAATAGGTCAGGACTTTACAAATTGCATTTCAATATTTTTTATATTTAAAATACTTTCTTTAGATTAAAAGCGAGAATATACCGAGAAGATTAAGACTGGCTTCACTTACTCAAGTAAAACTATTTTCACACATAAAACTACAAAAAGATAGACTAGGTTTAAACACTTGTCTAAAGATTAGTCAACCATTTAAAAATGTTTGTTAAAAATATGCCTCGAATGTCTGATGTGTCAACATTTCAAATTGGTTGACTAATCTTTAGACAAATCTTGCCGTAGTCTATCTTTTTTGTAGTAAGTAAGGCTAAATATGTTTATGATTGGAATGTGTAAAGTCAGCTCAATGTTTAAAAAAAAACACACTCATAACTACTTTTTTGCTTTTTTCCAACACCTTTTCTACGTTTGCACCGATTGATGATAGCGAAAGCTTTATTTGTACAACTTTTCTATTTGTAGTGGGATAAAGTATAAATATATAAACTACAATTTCTTGCCCACGTATAATCAGTATCATTTCTTTTATGCGATCAATTCGTTCCCAACGCTAAAGAAATATGTTCCCTTTGATTCGGGAGGACTACTGGAGTTTAATTAATGCCTTCAAAGGATGTGTCTAAAGCTTTGGACGATGGCCTGTTGCGTATTGATTACTTCTGCCACAGTCTTGTGTGACATATGGTTATTATATGGCGACTTGGGACTAATTACTTACATCGGCATCGTTCAGGTACAGTACATCTATACAGTATGGAAACTAGGCCTGTTTATATACGTCACATACGTCAATGGAGCGTTAGGGTTGTCTTAATAGTTGATTAAAAGTCACGCGAACTGAAAACAATAGAAATAAACAAAAAGCGTTGACCAGAGAGGATTTAAATCCTACGTTTTTACGTTCTGCAGCTTAGAGCATTCATGAATGCTCTAAGTTCTGCAGCGACACTGACAACTGACAGCATCTCATCTCTTATCGGCAGTATTCGGCATCCACGACTCTGAGTACACTTATTTTACTGAGATTTCTTGTTGAGCCGTGCACGTGTGTGTGTACGTCATTTTGACCGTTTATATGTAGTTTCTTTATTGTATAGATATACAGTGCGTCCGGGTTTTGACCGGCGATAATTTAAGGGCTTTTAATTAGGCATGGACGATTTCATGAGTAACAGGTGAAAAATCATACGATTTGAAAATCATTTGTCCCACCTGCTATTTTTTATCATATTGACTGCTACAAATCACAGACTGTGAAATCATATAATATCATGCGCATTTCTTTTCAATTGTTGATGACATGTAGCTGAGCGGGTCTAGCGAGCGCACTTGAGCGAAGGCCTTGAGCGCGAGAGTGAGTAGGAATGATTTGCTACAGGTGCATGTTAGAAAAAGACAAACATGCTGTGCTATTTTTTATGCCATCATAGGTGACGAACGATAACGATACTGAGCATTTTAAGAGCTTTAAACTTATGAACGTAAAGTTTAGATTCGTTTGTCTTGATTTTTCTTACGAGTGGCAGGTTGAAACCTTCTTGTTTGTTGAATTTTATGCTGAGCGCCGTATGGTTTAGATTATCTTACTGTTGTCTTTTATTTACGCGAACACGATACATTTAAATGAAACTACTTTTACGGATTATTTCGCGATTTATTAACATTTTATTTAACCTGACGTTAATAATCGCGAAATAATCCGTAAAAGTAGTTTCATTTAGATTATCTTGTTATGATTTTGTAGTAGGCCACGTCGAGCTCGTTTTGTTTACAATGAAAATTCGTTATTAGTAAGTATGAATTATGATTTTATGATGTTTTCAAATTCACTAGTCGCCCGGTGATGACTGATAGGTGCGTTACGTAATTTGAGTGCTATGTATATGTTTATTAAAATTTGTTTTGTTTGTGACGAGTGTAGCATTGTAAATAAATGTTGTAAATAGTGAAAGAATATTTAGTTTGTAGACTTTGTAGTTATTTGACTCAGGTAATAATAACAATGTGTTTGAAAAAAATATGCTTATGAAATGAAATGAAATGAAAATCTTTATTCTGTATATAGGCCCTCTTCCGGGCACTTATACACGTCCCAATATATAACTTATCCCTACCACCGCTTCGGGACAACATATCGGCTGGTGATGAGAAGAAACGGCGCAAGAAACTCAGTCACCTTTGTCAGCCTGATTTTATTACAGGAAAAACAATTACAAGATAGTGTAAGTGCGAGCTAGGCAGGCTATTCACTCCATGCACTCTTGTCGTTCAAGTAATCTTCAACTTTGTAGTATCCTTTTTCCATAAGATTTTTTTAATGTGTTTTTTGAACTCATAAACAGGTAAGTCAACAAGAGTTTGTGGTACTTTATTGAAGATTTTTATACATTTCCCCAAAAATGAATACCCACTTTCTTTAATCTAAAGCTCAGAACGGCAAGTTTATTTTTATTTCTAGTATTATAATAATGTGAATTACATTTAACGACGACCTCCGTAGCCGAGAGGCGAGCACGCCGGACTTTAAATGGCGCCGCCATCTCTGAGGTTCCGGGTTCGATTCCCGGTCGGTTCAATGTAGAAAACGAACTTTTCTATATTGGCTCGGGTCTGGGTGTTGTGGTACCGTCGTTGTTTCTGATTTCTATAACACAAGTGCTTTAGCTACTTACCTTAGGATCAGAGCAATGTATGTGATGTTGTCCAATTTAAGGCTAAACGAACTTAGGTTTTTTCTAACATACATAATATTGTCAAAAATGTATTGTGACGCTACTGTTAATATTTTAATATCTTTAAAGACCTCCCTCAGAGAGTCGCGAGGCCCAAGACAGTATATTGCACGTACAGCTCTTTTCAGCAACACAAAGATTGACTCAATATCAGCAGCTGAGCCCCATAGCAATAGACCATACGACAACAAGCTATGAAAGTAACTAAAGTATACTAGTCTTGCCGTTTCGACATCAGTTAAAAGCCTTATTTTCCTCACAGCATAAGCCGCCGAACTGAGCCTTCCTGACAAGGCAATTATATGGGGACCCCATTGCAGTCGGGAGTCTATTGTAATTCCCAAAAAGGTTGTTGAATTGACTGCATCTATATGATCGTCTGACATATTAATATGCGTACTGACCTGCCTCACATTGGGCATAGTAAATTTGATAAGCTTGGTTTTTTTTTGCATTAAGTAACAGATTGTTAGCAGTAAACCATCGTACTACTTGAGAGAGAGTATCATTCACATCGTCAAAGGCAGCTTTACCTCGGTCAGTTTTAAAAATCAATGATGTATCATCTGCAAACAATACTATCTCACAAAGGTCTTTAGTAAAGTAAGGAAGGTCATTTATATATATATCAGGAATAATAAAGGTCCCAATATAGAGCCCTGGGGCACACCAAGCGTAATGGGGCCCCGGAAGAGTCAGTTCCATTGACATTAACTGTTTGCGTTCTATCTGTGAGGTATGACTCTAACAATTTTCCTGATTCATTTGAGACATGCGTTAAATCATACACATAGCATATTACGTAGCGCATGACATGAACTATATACTTATGACATTTTATAAAAAGTAGCAAAGTACCAAGGAGCAACTGTTCACAATAAATCATATTTCATTTTAAGTACCAAATAGCAAGTGTTACATTATGACACTGCGACAAAAATTTGATTTTTCACAGGTGATTTCATATGACAAAATAATCATTGCATCATATGACAATGAATGAAAAATAGCAATCATTGCCATGCCTACTTTTAATACATAGCTTAATAAATACGACATACTAGCTAGGGTATGTCTAAGCGGAGCGTAACGTATCTTGTTTTGTTAAGTGTATTAAGTATTTTGGCGATTTTGGCAATATTAATTGGCCGGTACCTTGTAACACAATAATGTTAATTCGCGTGGTGCATATGTATGATAATTTTATGGTAAATAACTTATAATTTAGAAACTTAGATTTTCCCACAAAAAACGTAACGGTTTTGTTTTCCAGCCTTTGTTTCAATTCATTATGTTTATGAGTGTGCTAAGCTTCAACACATTTTCTAGAGTTTAGAATCCAAAGCACACATTAAATTATGTTTATGACTTGATTCAGGGCTGAAATCGCTAGTCAAATAGAGCTTCATTATGGCTAGTGATTTAAAAAAAGTTATGATGGCTCAGGCACTTAAAGGCACTTTCCTGCAGCGTCGTAAAGATAAAGCAGGTGTGGGTAATGGGGATATACTTTAGAGCCCCCCCCCCCCCCCATTCAGGAAAGATCCTGTTTAAATATTCCACGTTTCCTTTAGTTCTTTATGAAGACATAGTCATAAAGTGAAGGAAGTTAAAGCTACTTTATTAAAATACACTGAAACGAGAATTAATGTGATCATAATAATTTAGGCACAGTTTTAATAACTTTAAAAATTTTGCGTTTTATAATTTTAACACACCTATGTAAAAATTATAAAACGCAAAGTAAGTTATTAAAACTGCATTACTATTCTCAAATCATAATGTGACTTGCGTGTAGTTACATTGAATAGTAATAATATCAAAAGACCGAGTATGATACCTTGCGCTATACCTATTCAAAGCGTTGTATCACAATATCACTTTATTGTCAAATCACAATTTGGCTTTGGTATAGTAACATTGACTATCAATTATACCAAATGACCGAGTATGATACCTTGCGGTACACTTATCCAAAATAAACCCAAAAAAAGTCGAACACCGGATGTTTAAATTACTCGAATAATATTTTCTGCTGCCCGTTACGATTTAATATCAAAGGACCAAATGTAGCACCTTACGGCGTAAAAAGCGTTTTGTTCTGACGCGACATTTGGCGATGTTAAGTCGAGCGGAAATATACGCTTCAAGCGTTATTTAAGATACGACTATTTTCCGTTACCTACACTCAATTAAGCGTCTTATTTTGGAAGGTGTTTTATTGTGTAACTTGTATCAAATAAGATATTGTGTCGGAGTTTAGGCTTCTTTGTTGGATTCCTTTGTGTCAAAGAAATGATCTATCTTGCAATTGTTTTCTCGGGATTTATATTTAATGGTGAGGATACACTATAGGATATACTTGTAACAGAAGACCAAGCCACTTTTAACTTTAGCACGATTATTGAGCACGACGAAGACATCACGTGACATCGTTTTGTTGCAGCTTGATTTCACAAATCGATGAGCAAATTCGTTTAAATTTTATTTTATGCTGTTAGGGTAACAATTTTGTATAGTGATATATGCTACATTTATTACTATAAAAAAACCGGCCAAGTGCAAGTGGGACTCGCGCACGAAGGGTTCCGCACCATTAAGTATAAAAACGAGCAAAAAATCACGTTTGTTGTATGGGAGCCCCCTTAAATACTTATTGTATTCTAGTTTTTACCTTGATAGTAAGAGAGTTGAAATTTTCACAGATGATGTATTTCTGTTGCCGCTATAACAACAAATACTAAAAAACAGAATACAATTAATATTTATCGGGGCTCCCATACAACAAACGGGAACCCTTCGTGCGCGAGTCCGAGTCGCGCTTTGCCGTTTTTTAAATGGATACGTCGCGCATATTCATTTACGTATTGTTTACTAGATCTGGAATACAGTCGTGTGTGAACTCGATCGCATAACTTGTTATCGCCAAATGAAAACGTATACGATAAAACGGACCTGTAATACGGATCGCTGTAAATTTTGTCGGATTGATTTAAATTCAAATTCATTTAGTTACAAGAAACACGGTACATGTTATATAGTGTTACATTTAAAGATTATGTTCAAACCAGTTCAAACATGTTTCGCTAACCTACTAACATGCAAATGTCAAATTGAGAAAAATAATAATTAAATAAATATGTCAACTAAGTAATTCAAATCATGTCAGATATTAAGCAAAATATTACATTCGTCGTCGTCGTTTCAGCCACAGGATGTCCACTGCTGAACATAGGCCTCCCCCAATGACTTCTGTCATCGGGGGGGTTTTGCCATACTCGCCACATAAATACACATAAATATTACATTATTAACATAAAATTGGTTTTATTTACTTAATCTGGAATCACAGCAAAGCGGAGCGTAGCAAGTCTTACTTGTTCCGTGTCTGGAATACAGTCGTGTGTGTGAACTCGCTCATTCGCTTGCTCGGGAAAAAGGACGCTCAAGATTTGAAATATGCGACAGTACATCTATACTAATATTATAAAGAGGAAAGATTTGTACCTATTTTTGTATGTTTGTAATGAATAGGCTCAAAAAGTACTGGGCCGATTTAAAAAATTCTTTCACCAATAGAATGCTACATTCTTCCAATTTGACATAGGCTACATTTCATTTTGAAAAAAATTAGGGATCCTTGGTAAAATTTGAACAATGTAACCGAAGGTGTAGAAAAATGAGTCTTAAAATGTCTTTCGTCGAATGCGCTGCTGAAACTATTAGCGATAATTGTCTACCCCGTGCGAAGCCGGGACGGGCTGCTAGTCATGAATATAGGGGGAGAGGTCACACTATCAAACAACTTAGCTTTGAATATCTTGGCCACATGATGCGTCACTACAAGTATAAACTCCTCCAACTAATCATCCGGGGAAGATTAACCCGTATAGGTACTCGGAAAAAAAAAACAATGCAATGGCCCCGTCAGAACTGATCGAGAAGATTAAAGGATGCTTAAAAATAGCAAATTGCTTGCTTGAACAAGCAAATAAAACCTTTTGTCTCAAGTATCTCAGACAGTGGTTCGAACTTAGTCCAAGTACCAGTTTAGGGCAGCAGTAGCAGATAAGTAAAGATTGACATAAAAAAGTAAAATAAAGTAGGTATGCCTATAGGTATTACGTCCTACTGCTAGTCATACTCTACTATTTATCACACGCATCTCGGTGCTTCGGAAGGCACGGTATAAGTTGGTCCCTGTTAATATCAAAGTCAAAGACATTTATTCAATCGGCCCTCGTCCGGACACTTACGTTACGTGCCTATACGGCGTTTTGCAGGCGGCGGGGCGGGCCGGGCCGGTCAATTTCACCGCAAAGGATAGCGCAAAGGGAATCCTATATACCAACGCACACGAAGGGCAAAAAGACCGCGCCGCAGGTGCCCGGCGGGCACTGGCGGCGCGGCGGTGCGCTATGTGTTCGCGGCGAGGGCAGCCGCGGGCTTCGGCGGGCAGATGCGGTCTTTATTGCTTCGCGGTCAGACCGGCCCGGCCCGCGCCCCGCCATCTGCAAAGCACCTTAAACGTCCCAAAAATATAACTTAGCCCTATTATCGCAATCGCTATCGCTATTCGGTATCGCATGATACTAGTCGTAAAGCCTAGTCAAAGGCCTTAAGGTGTCCCGATTCCGTCTAACAATAAGATTTAGTCACTCATGGCCTTACTTGGTGGAGGGTTGTTCACCACCAATCTGTATTAGGCCCTCGTGGTGAGGACTGCAATGCACAGTAGGTTGGTAAGTCTGTCCATTGCAGTGGGACGTATTAGGGATGATTTATATAAGACCGGGCCGTGCCGGGCCGGGCCGAGGCCGGGGCACGGATTTGATTGAAGCGTTACAGACATTGTGTACGAAACAATTTATATTACACAGTGCATGATCCGTGTCCCGTCCGGGCCCGGATGACGCTCGTTGGACGGGCTCAGCTCCGGCCCCGCCCCGGCCTCAGTCCGGCCCGGACACGGCCCGGTCTAATATAAATCATCCCTTAATGCTAACTTTACTAAGAACTCCTCTAAAATAAAACTGTAACGCACAGACTACCTACAAGTATTAGGTTGGTAAATCTGTTCATTGCAACTACCTACTCTATAATACAAATTTCTGACAAGGTTGTCTTCGGCAAAGTCCTAGTGAATTTTATAACGAGCTATAATAAAACCTGTTTAAGCTACACTTTAGCTTAATTGAAGCGAACGAGTATTTTAGTGTAACCACAGTACAAATAGAAAAGCCACTCCCGGAATATACTTAAGAAAATGAGCACTCTATCTCACACTTAGCAGACTTGAAACTGTCTGCGAGTCTGCGAGACTTGAAACTGCAAACGACTTTGTACCTAGGCTTAAGTAAGAACTATTTTAAAGATGTTAGTTGAAATGGCAGGCAACTTTTGAAAGGTTCCTCCATCCATCAGGCACCTGAAAAATAACATAACTTAAAATAGAAGTTACAACCATTGTAACTATATAAGAAATAAAAACCGGCAAACTGCGAATCGGACTCGCGCCCGACGGGCTCCGTACCATTATCATATAAAAACGGCAAAAAATCTCGTTAGTTATATGGGAAAATTGAAAATTTCAACTGTCTATAACTATCACGGTTCATGAGATACATCCTGGTGACAGATGGAGAGACAGACAGACAGACGGACAACGGAATGTTAATAATAGGGTCCCATTTTACCCTTTGGTTACGGAACCCTAAAAATAAGAGTTTTAACCCTTGCGCTTGCTTATACATTACTCGTTTCTTGGAAACCTCGTTGCGCTTGCTTATGAATTATGCCTATTTGAATACCTTTTATTTTCCATAACTGCTTGTTCTGGCTTATTTCTTCGTACTACGCTTTATTGTCCCACAGTTAGCGAGCGCTTGTGAAATCGCACTAACGAATTGTTTCAGTGTTCAAACACTAGATTGAGCCAATTTTGAAGCTTTAAAAGAGAAAAGTATATATTTTACTGAGATTAAGATAAGATAAGCAAATAAATGATTAAATAATGATATTATATCATGTAATACGCTAGTTCCCGTTTTAGTGTGTATTACAGGGTGTAGATTTCAATATGTGCAGTACTCACAGAGGTGATCTTTTACCTTATGCTGATCAGGATTAACGAAAAAAATTAGTTCAATTTTTTTTTTTATTCTTACACGATCACACGCACTGTCCGTCCTTTCGGGCGCGAAGTGGGTAAACACAAAAGGATTGCGATGCCTTCGGACTTCGTAGGTATTGTGGTGAGCGCATCATTCTTTTGCTGTGCGTAGTGTTGACTATTCGCAAATAAATAAGTGGCATACTCAATATTAATTAATTAATAAAAAAATATGTTTTTGAAGCCTTTTTTTGTGATTCGTAATCAGCATAAGGTAAAGAATTACCTCTGTAAGTACTGCACATATTGAAATATACACCCTGTATAAGATAATTTTTACTTTAAATATTTAGAAGATGCATAAACAGACCATCAATATCTTCATAATCAGCCACGTCAGTCCAACTGCTTGTCACATTAAACTGAGCCCTATCTTCGACTTTTTATATTTCTGCCATGGCAAGCCATAGACTGGTGACTGGTGGGATTAAAATAAATGCGTCGGCGCAGCGTGACAAGTCCAGCTACATGGTGGACAGACGACCTGGTAAAGGTTGCAGGAAGCCGCTGGATGCAGGCTGCGCGCAACCGGCCAATCTGGAAGTCACTGGCAAAGGCCATATTTAGCATTGGATATCCCAAGGATGATATGAAAATGATGATTGCGTCAGGCAACCTATCTCAAGTAAATGTTTTCAAGAGCGCCTGCCAATACACCCAGACCCAATCCAATTCAGAAAAGTTAAACTTATCTCAGAATTTTAAACTGATCCAAACGTGGAGTCGAACACGACGTAGGATCCTTAACGTTCAAGTTGAATGAATGAATGAATTACGCAAATCGGCTCGTCAAAGTAATAAGAATAAAGGATTTTGTGTTTGTCACTTGCTGCCGGAACCCTAAAAACACAAAAGATATTTCTCCCCAGTCTGTCGGTTGTGCTCAAGCTAAGACAATGATCGCAAATCTACCTTTTGTCTCTATTCAATTGGATTTTCTTTGATCCTCTCTTTATTTCGAAGATCAATTGATTTATCTTGCAATTGTCGTTTGGAGATGAAGGTGGACTTGTAAGTACCTAAATGTAAGATAACAGTCCAGAGGCAACACTTTCGAAGCGTCTATAAATATAAAGAGTTGGAACAAACGAATTCTGTTGCCAAACGAATTGATTAAACGAACGCCGTTTCGCCGTGATTGATACATACCTACCTCCACAAAATTACAGGTCTCTAGTGTCAACACTCCAAGCAAAACCTCGGACGGACAGACAGATGGACATGACGAAACGACAGGGTCTATACTCCATAACACTGGTCTGAATTTGTTTTATCAAATAACACCTAATGTACATTGTGGTTCAGCAATAGATTAATGAGTATTGAAACTATAAAGGTTCCTTGTCAGCACTACGGAACCCTAAAAGTCATAGAAATTGAACCTAAAACCAAAAAAAATCGTTGAAAATGTATGAAATTGAGTACTTAGATGATACATAAGGTAATTTGGGAACCCCCAGCGAAATTACAACTTGTAATTTGGAACAATAGCGACAACAATTAAAGCATTATAAGCATAATCTCTTTAACATCTTTAAATGAGTCTGTTTCACAATGTACGGATAAATTGCAAAATAACAATGTAAAAGACAATAAAATATATATAAAGAGAAAAGTGCTTGAATTAATATGTCTTATTTGACGGTGGTAAAACGCAAAAATAGTGTTTATCCTTCAGATAAGTAAAATATAGCTTATTCAGAACTTATCCGTAAATAATGAAACAGGCGCTAAATGTTCAATTGTACCAATAATCTTTGAAACATATTGCTTCCCTCACAGCAAGTCGTACAATGAAGGCTCGAGTTTATCAATGTCGCCACACCGCACCGCCCGTACCGATCGGAATCATTGAATTGAGCACCCTGCGAGAATATAAATCTGTCTCGGGTAGTGCTACACCTTAGGTATCGATAATAGTTTAATTCTTGATTTAGTTGTAGGACGCCCCCCAGCCCGATGGAACGACGACCTTAGGAAGATGCCTGGTAGGGGATGGATGAAAAAAGCGGGAGATCGTGCTCTTTGGCGCTCTTTGGGGAGGCTTACGTCCAGCAGTGGACTGCAATGGGCTGAGATGATGATGATTTATTTTTAATTCTACCAGGCAATTTCTAGCAATGACAAAATGAAGCCTGTCATCATATTAACACTTAGATGGACAGTATTCCCGATGCAATAGAAGTTTCATCCTTATAACTCCTATGGGCGCACTCTTTCCACCAATATGTTAAGAATAGAAGTTATTTTTATAATGAGATAATTTATTATGTATAAAAACGTAGGATTATTACATGTAACTTAAGTTATTTCGCTAAATCTAATAATTAAAAGTTCTTACCTAAATTAAGGAACAGTTTTGCTTGTATATAATGTACTTATAAACTATTAAATAAAAAGACAACACACAAGGAAATGGTCTCGAAGTAAAATTTAATATTCATGCATTATTATGAGGTGTCAGAATGTTCTAAATACGCCTACTAGCATACCCAGAACTACGCCTATTTAGAAATATGTTTTGACTCAATCAAGGACATTTTGGTTTTAAGACGAATCACCTACGCCAGGTATGGCGAACCTTTATGTAATAACGTGCCATTTTTTCTAAAGAGATGTTTACTGAGGTCATATACGTGCCATCAAATAATTTTGACTTTGTAATCATGGGGTTGCTAGTTCGCTTGTCACTTAATACCTACCTACTTCACGCCTCTTCCTCTTAGTGCATAATGGATTTTGTGATCGGTGAATGACGGTGGACGTGCCCATAATATTCTGTCGCGTGCCACTAATGGCACGCGTGCTATTGGTTTGCCATCTCTGACCTACGCAATAAAATAAATTAGGTCGTAAAATTAAGTCTGAACATCGGCGCAGGTTATAGCGGTAAGACATACATTATTGCGTTTACCTATAGACTTAAGGAAATACCTACCTGGTAAATACCGAAGTCCACATGCACGTGCGCATAACAAAAACATTTGCTACTTACGAAAGTCGTTATCGCAAACTACTAGCTTTAACTACAGTCGTTAAATGGAATTAAATTCCAAATAATAAAAATGATAGCAGCATCGACATTGTATATCGATATCGATATTTTTGGCAGCACTATTTGTCGTGCCAAGGCGAATTTAATCAGACAACAGGACAGCCGGTTTGCGATGTTCCCGACAATCGTCAGATTTAGATCAATTGCTCTAAATCTGAGGATTTTCAAGCTCGATACTATTATGATCGGTAATCACGGGATTGTCCTTTTAAGCTTTTTACGAGTTTCTTGCTTCGTTTTATGAAAGAAAGCCAGGAAGAGATTGAGGAAACTTTGTTTGTTCGAAAAATGAATTGTGATAACTTCATTACTATTTACTTACTACTATTACTACTACTACTAACGAACAGAAAACAATACTCGTAGATAGATACCTATGCCACTCTACACATTTGTTTTATTTAAACACCTCTAACTCTAAGCATGTTTCCTAAATAGTTCAGAAGTAAAAGTAAATATGAGCTCACTAATAAAATAATAAATTCAAATTCATATTTATTGCGTGTCACATTACAAATGCGGTGTTAAGTAAATAGTGCCGTGTGGTGCCGGCACGTTAAAAGAATCGCACCACCCCTTCTCTTCCTATGGGTGTCGTAAGAGGCGACTACAGGAGAACCGCCATAAGAAGACGGGCAGCAGCGTCTCCTCTCCACCATTGGCCAAACTGCGATCGCCAACCCGCCTGCCAAGCGTGGCGATTATCGCAAAATCCTCCTTTTGGAGAGGCCTGTGTCCAGCAGTGGACTGATATAGGCTGGTGATATAGGCTGGGCATAGCAAACAGAGAGTATTAGGCATATATTAAGTAACTATTTCATAATTATTAGTGTTTTAAAGTAATCAATAATTATTTTGATTTGAGTAGGTAATATACAAATAGAAAATGAGCCATAAAATGGCGTCGATGTACAAAAATCGCATCTTTGAGTTAATATATTGGACAATGTTTAACGTGACAATGTATTTGTTCAAAAGCGTCTGACAGCTGACAGCACACTTACACAATGTGATATGGGCGGTACTTCTAACTCGTTTATTTAATTTTATTGTCAATAAAAAGTAATTTGGGATCAAAACAAATCTGATAATAAAGATTTTTTACGGAAATAATTTATTGAATTATTATTTTTCTAGCCAAGGAAACCCTTAATACCAGAAATTAAGTTTACGGTCAGTTACTCTGTTCTTTTAGCTATCTTGTGGTATTTCTTTCATGTTTCTACGACACATAAAACCTTTGTTTTGGCCTAAAGTATTAAAAAACCTAAATGGCCGCTATTCATAGGGAGTGAGAGTTTGACCCCAGATTATTATTTTTATCAATAAAAATATAAATCGCACTTAGTCTTAACGGGTTAGAAGTACCGCCCAAATCACATTGAATACAAACCAATTCAGAAAAGATCGGCAAAATAGCACCAAAATTAATATCCATTTCGGAAAATAAAAATGCTGGTTCGTTCCTCGCACAACGGCTTAGTTAAGTCGTTAAGCGAGGAAACGCTGCCAGTATCCTTGCTTCCTTGACTCACGAACACGGTTTTATTTTTGAGTAGGTATTTAGGTTTAGGATAAGTTAGTTTAATTCAAAGTATTATTTAATTCTATTGTATTTTTATAATTAAGTATCATAACACATAAAAAAAAGAAAAAAGCAAATATCGATTTCTAAATTGACCCTAATCGAATTCGGTACTAACACGAAATAACGCGTCACTAGCAATTGGGTCTCGTTGTGATGGTGCTTTGGAAAAAGGTTGTCTGGTACCATGTCAAGGACGTTGCTTCCTGTCTTCGACACCATGGCATTTGTGTTATCTAGCTCATTTTCATTTATTTCATCGTCATCATCATCATTTAAGACACACTGTGTTTACTGCTGAACATAGGCCTCCCCCAGTGACTTCCGTTTGTCCGGTTGCGCACGGCCTGCATCCAGCGGCTTCCTGCAACCTTTACCAGGTTTACATAATTATTTAGTTATGGATTTCCTCAAAGTAACGCCTGATTCTATCAACTTTACCAGGTCGTCTGTCCACCTTGTGGGTGGACATCCCACGCTGCGCTTGCCGGTACGTGGACTCCATTTTAAAACCTTTCTGCCCCATCGGCCGTCCAGTTCTACGTGCTATGTACCCACTGCCACATTAGCTTGCTATGGGCTTCATCAGCAGGTTATGTTTGATTATACACAAAACAATTGACGACTGTCTGGTGTGTTTGGTGGTTCGTGCTCCGGACTACAATGCCTGGCGGTTGTGGGTTCGAATCCCGCGAGGGGCAAATGTTAGTGTGATGAGCACGAGCATTTGCACCTAAGTCGAGGATGTTTAAAAACGTATTTTAGTATGTTATCCGTTATGTGTGCCGTGTGGTGCCGGCACGTTAAAAGAATTGCACCACCCCTTCTCTTCCTATGGGTGTCGTAAGAGGCGACTACAGGAGAACCGCCACAAGAAGACGGGCAGCAGCGTCTCCTCTCCACCATTGGCCAAACTGCGATCGCCAACCCGCCTGCCAAGCGTGGCGATTATGGCAAAATCCTCCTTTTGGAGAGGCCTGTGTCCAGCAGTGGACTAATATAGGCTGGTGATGATGATGATGTGATGATCCGTTATCTAGTCGCCTTAGCACAAGCTTTGCTTAGTTTGGGGCTGGATAATTGGTGTGATTGTTGAAACAATTTATTTATTTATTATTTTGATTTTCTTGCTATAGTGTTAAGCCATTTCCAATAACTCAATAGAACTGAGTACAGTAGTGTTATAAATATGATAGGCCATTTAGTAGGGCTGGCTGCCAAATGCGTAATGCGATATTTACGACGGCTACTATATATTTATTTGCTGAGCCATCCTTGTTCTGTAATTAACAAGAATTTATCGCGAAGGATAGGGATGGGGTCTGTAGGATAGCGAGAGTCATGAATGTATGAGTAAGTTAGAAAAATATAAAATCCGATTTTATTAGTGTACATCCTGTTAACCTGTGACTATATAGGTGAAAATCAATCGTAAAAACCAATTTTCAAATGTGTTCCATAAAAACTAAAAAAGTTAAAAATGAAAATCAACAACATTTACTTCATATTGCACAAACTCCTCCTATCTTTGGTACGTTTAATTATCTGATTATCTGTCTTATTCCTTCCCCTTATCAGAGCAAGAAAGAGTTAAAGATAGCACGAGTTTATGCAATATGAAGTCGATGTTGTTATTTTGTATTTTTATTTTTAACTTTTTTAGTTTTTATGATAGACATTTGAAAGTTTGTTTTTACGATTGCTTTTCACCTATATAGTCACAGGTTAACAGGAAGTACACTAATAAAATCGGACCTTATATATCCCACTAATATTATAAATATGAAAGTTTGTAAGGCTGTTTCGATGTTTGTGGCTCAATCACGCGTAAATGGAAAAACAGATTTAGATTAAATTTTGCACACTGGGATATTATTGTCTACATTGTTCTTTATTTCTAAGAGTGCTTCACTGCAGTCCACAGCGTTGCTCGATATGAAACATACCAAACATCCTGTTAGTCCACGCAATCGAAATTGCGGCCGCAGCTAGTACACATATACGTATAATAGCGTTAAAAAAACTTACATACAAATCGAACCGGCACTTTTATCGAAACAGCAAGCGTGGCAGTGGCGGTGACGTCACGTTCATGCTCGATGTTTCGATAAAAGGTCATGTTTTGATAGTTAGGTATCAATAAATCGCTATATTATCATATCATACCATACCGTGTTTTGTTGGTCATACTATAATGACAGCCAAGAAAAACCCATGGAATTTATATGTACTACAAAAAACTACGCTACTTATTGCCGCTGTCAGTCAAGCCACAGCCGCTACATTCGCTGTCTCGTCACGTCGCTGGGCCTTCGTGTTGCTCCTGTCGTCGCAACAGCGTATACGCGTTGGAGATAAGTTGCTTATTAATGGTTGCTCACTTAATATTATTTATTAGACTTACCTTTTGGTTGTTACTTGATCGTACAATTTGTCGGTGTCTGAGAAGTTTTAATGTAAGTTACTTCAAGTAAATTACAGTAATGACAGCCTATATACGTCCCATTACGTCATTTAGTCTTAGGGGATCCTGGTGGCCGTACCCCCACTGCAGGGCACAGGCCTCACCTCAAAATGAGGTGGTTTAATACAGGCTGTCCAAGAGAATAGGACACTCCTTAAAACCACGTGATCAGCTGGTCATATACAACAACTTTTTCTATGGGAACAACATCGAAATAGAGAATTTTTTTTTCAGCTTCTCCATACAAACCTACTCGCATACCTCGATGATAATGTATTTTTTTTTTTTTTTTTTACTTAAGATGGGCTTACTCTTGACCCCAATCTTGCTCTAGAGCATAGATGGGATCTACGATGGAGCGAGCTTGCCCAGAAGATGCCTATTCACTCTGGACTTAAAGAGAGTCAGGTAATATGCACTCGGAAATACAGACGCAGGCAGGGAATTCCAATCTTTAGCTGTGCGCATTATAAAAGATGATGAGAAGCGCTTAGTGCGGATTATGGGTATATCAACTAAGAACGGATGGTAGCCGGCCGTGCGTCTGGATGTCCGATGGAAGAAAGGTGACGGTGGTATGAGCTCATGCAGCTCATGAGCACACTCTCCGAAGTACAATCTGTAGAAGACTGATAGGCAAGCAACTTTGCGGCGGTGAACCAGGCTGTGCAGCTTGGACGCCACCAGTTTTTTATCGCCTATTATTTTCTTGGCTCTGCGTTCCACCGAGTCAAGTGCAGCAAGTTGGTATTTCGCCGAGCCGTCCCAAAGGTGGCTGCAGTACTCCATGCAAGATCGGACTTGGGCTTTGTAAAGAGTTAAAAGCTGTCCAGGCGTGAAGTACCGCTTGACTTAATGTATGTATAAATATGAAGCATCTGAAAATAAAATCACGATTTCGATGTTGCTCCCATAGGAAAAGTTGTTGTATATTATGACCAGCTGATCACGTGTTTTTAAGGAGTGTCCCATTATTTTGTACACCCTGTATACCATACACATACCTCACATTGGTAGAGGGGAGTTGTAAGGGGATTGTCAGATGTAATCAAACTTTAAGCCTCTGGACTAGGCTTCATGCGATATTAGCCGGGACCAACTTCTAACGTACCTTCCAAAGCATAGAGAAAGATGCTAGTGATAAATGTCAATAAATATGGTTGAAATGGTCAACGTCAGTTACTTCTCAAAAATAATAATACTAGTATCTAGGTAGGTACCTAATAATTCATTATTAAGTTTATATTATCGCTATTGCAATATTAGTTAAACAGGGCATTTAACCAAGGTAGTGCAAAAAATTTTGATAGTGGTTTTATGTTGTAGACCTCTGTAGCCGAGAGGCGAACACGGACTTACAAACACGGATATATTATACAGGGTGTCCCAAAAAGAGCGTGCCAAAATTTAGGAGATGATAGAATAATAGATGACCATCTATACAAAAAAAAAATTATAGTAAAAGTTTCAACATTTCTGAGATAATATTATTTTTTCATATTTTTTAAAATTCCCAATTTTGAGCCTTTCCCTTGTTGCTGTGTGTACGAATGAGCAGATATTTTTTTTAATCTTGTCAAATATCTGCTCATTTGTACACGCAGCAACAAGCAATAAGTACTTACGCAAAAAATTGGGAGTTTTAAAAAATCATATCTTTGAAATGGTATTACCTTTACATTTTTTTTTTGTATAGCTGGTCAGCTATAATTTGTCTATCCTTTGGTTAAGTTTGGCACGCTCTTTTTGGGACACCCAGTATATTGGCGTTGCCAACTCTGAGGTTCCGGGTGCGATCTCCGGTCAGGTCAATGTAGAAAACGAACTTTTCTATATTGTCTCGGGTCTGGGTGTTGTGGTACCGTCGTTGTTTCTGATTCCGTAACACAATAATTGCTTTAGCTACTTACCTTAGGATCAGAGCAATGTACTGAGGTTATGTTGCCCAATATTTTTTTAAGTTATTTTAATTTTAGGGGGTACAAGGGGTCTTAGAAACCAAAAAGTATTTTAAGCAGTATACAATTATTATTTTGTGCATACAGTAGGTGCTTATAGCAAAGTGCATTTATTTTATAAATTCACAGAATAAAACTTTAAATCTTTCACTTTTTAAAATGGTTATATTATTATAGGGCATGCAGTTCAACAAATTGCATTAATTTTATTCCAGAATAAAACTTTCATCTTTCATTTTATAGAATAATGAAATCAGGGATCTTGCAATCAGAGTTTTGCAACGAAGAAAATAATCAACGCTAGATTGCATTGCCCTAAGCATCAAGTCTAGACTGAGGTTTAGTCTTATAGTTAGTGCTTTCTTATAGTAAAGCGTGTGCTTAAAATGGAGACATTAGAATGTGAGTGCAAATGGTATTGCGAAAATTTCAGCTTTTCTGTATTTGTGTCTGCATATAGTAAGTAAATTGTTTCATAGGAAAATTAATTTGCTTATTTTATCAAAATATAGTCTATCTTATTGACCTGTGTATAAATTTAAATGATGCTGGTATCAGTATTATTTAAAAGCTTTGGACTATTTGATAAACAAGATGTTAAGAACAACAAGTTTTTTTTGTGTAAAATTCATTTGTTATTTTCACTTCTTACTTTTAGATGAAAAGGTTGAGTTGTTTTTAGTTAGTATTTATGTAATTATTATCTATCTATCTATTAGATCTATTCAGCCTATTGCAGTCCACTGCTAGACGTAGGTCTCCCACGCTAGAGAGCACATCTGTCGCAGAACCGATGAAAGGTGGAGTAAACGGGTTCTCGAGTGGAGACCACGCCTTGGCAAACGTAGTGTAGGACGCCCACCAAAATGATGGAACGACGACCAGAAGATGGCTGGCAGTGGCTGGGTGAAAAAAGCGGGAGGTCGTGCTCTCTGGTGTTCTTTGGGGGAGGCATACGTCGAGCAGTGTAATTATTATGTTAATAGTTAATTGATTTATTGAAATACGGTCTTATACGGCCGTAGTGATTTCTTTACACAACTCTTGCAATAAAACGAAAAACATATTTTATTCCAGTATCTAAATGACACTACGGAGCATCGTTAAATTAAAATTATAGCAGCTTGGGAAACCTTCATCAATATTCATTGGGAAACGTAGCTTGTGAGCTTTCGAAACATAATAATAAAAATTTTAAGAATGTTTAAGAATACTAGAAATGAAAATATTGGTGGCCAACAGAATTTTGTCTTGTCGATTATAATGCAATAAAAAGTAATACAGGAAAAACATTTAAAATGATTTTTTCATACTACGATTCGAAGTCAGGACCTAGTGACGAGCCATTATTATTTTTAGCTTAGATTTTCCACTGTATGGCGACGGCCTCTTCTAAATCCCTTCAACTATCTTTAATCTACTGCTAAACTACTGCCATCATTTTTTTAAGTATCTTTTAATTGGACAACATCACACACATTGCCCTGATCCCAAGGTAAGTAGCTAAAAGCACTTGTGTAATAGAAATCAGAAACAATAACGGAACACCCAAACCTGAAACAATATAGAAAAGTTTGTTTTCTACATTGACCCGACCGGGGATCGAACCCGGAACCTCAGAGATGGCGACGCCTATATATAGTCCGGCGTGCTCGCCTCTCGGCCACGGAGGTTATGTATGTTCTGTATCAACTTCTATTACTGACACCAACAATAAATTTGAAAAACAAACCTTTCAAAATAGAGCAGATCTGTTGGAGGATTGATTATATCTGACCATCTGACAGTAAGGTTTAGTTACTGGCCTTACAACATCCCTCCACCAATCCACACTAGGTCCGCGGGGTGGAGTATGGCCCAAACCACCTCATAGTTAAGGTGAGGCCTGTGCCCTGCAGTGGGGCGTATATAGGCATATTTCACTTTTTTTACTCAATTACCTAACTATCTGAGTAGAAAAATATTTTGATTTTACTTTAAGTCAATTTCTTCCATTGTAATTTTTTGTTTTTAGCAATTCCATGCAAGGTTTAATTGATGATAAATAGCACTTGAAAAAAATCATCGACCTCAGGTGGGACTCGAACCCACGTCCCATCGCATGCCGGGCGAGTGCTTTGGGCGAGGGCAATTTCTTCCATATTTTCAGATTTTGTTTCAGCATGTCTCCTTTGGCGGGCATTGGTTTTATTTCGAGGTAGGCAGTATATACTTACTACTGTGTTTTATTGATGAACATCATTGGTTTTCATCAACAACGCACATTGTCAATATCTAGTGCCTACCTCATTTCATTTATCAGGTAGGCACTGCCTCATTGCCTATATGCACCGCACGCCCTTAACGTACGATATAATCACGTTGTCTATGTGGTTTAACAGATCCATAAACATCAAAGGAGAGAACTAATCAACATCCTTTGCGCACTCAACCAGTTCTCATTACTATACTATATTTTATAACAATATCTCCGACATAATGTTCACTTTTGTTTGTTGTGATTCTGAAAAGGCTTATCTGTACTTCACACGGGTAGTTTGCGGAACGAAGCGAGTCTTACGTAGCGAGTAGTTCTGCTGTGAGGTTGAACCTTTGATTATAAACATGTCTAGATAGAGTGTAGTGCTGCAATTGTCACCAAAAGAACAGGCTAGATTTGAGTGAGTAACAACTATGGTTACTATGGTAACAATTATGGGTTGCTATGGTAACAAGCTCGCCCATGAGCGGGCGAAACAAACTTTGACGCCAACAGTTGGCTTATATATTTTTTGACGTTTATGACACTCGACCAGGGAGTCTAGACATGTATATAAATATACAGCGTTTGATAAAACATTTAGCTAACATTAAATTAACTAAAACAAGTTTAAAACTTAAATCTAAACTTAAATTAATGTGTTTAGTTTTCTTTAATAAAATTTAAATAAACTCTATAACACACTTTTAAAATATGTAAGGTATTTGGCACAAAAATATATTTCCGGCCTTTTCCTTTACTTGTATTAAAGACACACATGTCACATAGGTACCTATAACAAATAACAAGTGATTATTGTAAACGGGAAGTACTAACAAAATATGCGAGTGACATAACCGGCAGTATTTTGATGGTGTTTTAACATAGTTATTGAGCATAGCCTATTTTTCATGGCTGCAAATAATTGCAGACAAGATAAAAAAAACAAAAAATATTTATTTTAATAACAAATTACACAATAGGTACATTTTAAGGCTAAGAAACGGCAAAGCCAAAAGGAAGGATAATGATTTTGGCAGTCTATGTATGTATGTAAGTAAGGTATCTATGTTTGTATGTTCTACCGTAGCGCCTAAACTACCCAACCAATTTTAATGAACTAGGGCTCAATAGATTTGTAATAATGGCCCCTGTGACATCTATACATACATTTTATCAAAATTTTATAAAATATTTTAATTTGTATTGCTTAAGTATAGGCTAGTAATGAAAAAAATAAGTTTTCGTCCTCGAGGTCGGGCGCCATCTTGAATTGAATGTGCTAAAATTTGTTGACGGCATTTCAACCCCAGTTTAACGTACCTCAGTACGTTTTTAAACTTTTTTACGTAGTCGGGCTATAGTTTTTTAAACTTTATAATTAATTGAAGTACGGAACCCTAAAAACCAATACAAAACATCTAATATAATACCTCATACTAACACAACCGCAAGTTAGAAACTGTCCACGTTATAGTTGAGTTTATTAGTTCTCGTCTCTCTAGCATTTATTAAACTAGCTTTGTTGAGACAATAGCAGTGAAGTGGTGCCCTCTGTCGGAACTTATGTGGAAATAACAAAGTTATAACCAGGGAATAGCCATTGAAACGTTTATACAGATTGTTTACGATGACTTTTCTAACAAAATAATATCAATATCATTGCAGATAGATTTTTGCTATGATATCCTAGATGAAGGCTCATTTTCTCGATTTGTCATTCAATAAAATCTTACTCTGACTGTTACGTAAAAATTAGCTAAATCGCCAAATTTTCTGTTTTTTAGTATTTGTTGTTATAGCGGCAACGAAAATACATCATCTGTGAAAATTTCAACTCTCTAGCTATCACGGTTCATGAGATACAGCCTGGTGACAGACGGACAGCGGAGCCTTAGTAATAGGGTCCCGTTTTACCCTTTGGGTACGGAACCCTAAAAAGGGTAATTATAAATTTCATAATAATTTCTAAGATTAATTTGATTTTTTACAAATTGTATCCGAGCATCTATCAATGTGCATCCTAAGTCCAAAGTTCCTTACAACTATTTTCTAAAGACAAATCTGAAACCTTTCTTTTTTGTATCAAACGTTCAGAAAAATAAATATACAGACATACATTTTATTGTTATTATATAGATCACTCACTCACCGGAAATTGGGAGCGCCACCCCTGCGGTTGTCATTTGAATTTAGAACAAAGCGAGACAGTTCCGCCTGGTGGTATGAAATGGAAACGTAAAAAGCATATAGGTAAGGGGGTCGTATTTTGAAAGCGAGCGATAAAATAAATATGTTATTGGATCTAAGCAATGACCGGAAAACCAGATAATTTCATAAGCAACCTAAGCCGATCTGGACCAAGGCTTTCAGGCATTCTTCTTCATCTCCTTCTTCTTCAGTAGCTGTGTTTGGTCCACTGTTGGACATATAGTCATCTCCAAAAGTGAGGCCGATCCTAGGCTATTCTTTTCCAACCGTAGCTTAACGTAAGTCATTTTACTACACACATTTGTGGGCATGGGCTAATTATGGTGAAATTTTAAAGTTTCTACAAGATTGCGCTAAATATTAACATATATTAGTTTAAGAAATTATGGACAGAGCTATTCTGAGGGATTTCTCTGAAGGACATCCGACAGAAAACTAAAGTGATTAATATTAGCTCAAAAGATCAGCATGCTGAAGTGGCAGTGACTTGGTTATATTTGTTGCAGAACTGATGGGGTGTATTCTTGACTGGAAACTGCGGTTGGGCAAGTGCAACAAGACGACCCTTTGATCGGTGGAGCTGTAATATACGCATAGGTGCTGGCAGAGGATGGAAAAGAATAGAGAGGCTAACTATGTCCAGCAGTGGGCTATTGGGACTGATTAAGCTGCCCAGCCACTTCCGATAATTGGTGATCGATATTTTGTAGGAGAAAAATATAACGTACTGATTGCAATAGTGCAACGCACACGTCCAACTAAAAGTAGGTCAGAAACCTCAGCCTAGGAAAAATCGGCCCGGCTGTCGTTCCTACAAAAATCTGACGTGATGCAGCAGCCTTTTGATGATTTTTATTAAATATGTCTAGTTTAAGTTCCGTGCAAATAGCATTTCACGCGTAAAAATTAAAAACCTTAAGAACTCGTATTGAGATCTTTCTGACTTCGCAAACGTAACGAGCGATGTCAGAATAAAACCACATGAAAATGAGAAGCTTTCGGTGGCACCACGGAGCGTTGTTTGTGGCAAGAGCATTGTTATGAATTTAAATTCACCGTCGACTGTACAGGTCTCTGTAAATCATTGGATGTGATAACAAGATGGAAGATAAAAATATACATATAGTCACTTTTTGTGTATTTTTTTTAAATTACCGCTTTTATGGAAACCTCTGTTAGAAAGGTGGTGTTTTTTAGGTTTTAAATAGCACTATAGCTCTACCATTCTAATTGTAAAAGTGATTTAAATCTAAAGCGGTTCCTCCCCGAAAATGTGGGTCTAATACAACTACTTTATTAAGATAACAACACTGAAAGCTAAAAAAAAACCCATGGTTTACAAATTAGCTGTTTACTGTTGATGGAAGTTTTGTATTTTAATGTCATTCGAATAGAGCAAATCGTTGTTACGGTAATATTATTGTATTAACCAATAAAACAGGATTTTATATCTGAGCCAATAAAAAAAATATTGTCTCAAATACCGACATTATTCCCCACAGAAACCCCAAAGTGAATAATAAGCCAATTCACTTTTAAACGGAATTTTCCGTCGTTGCTTGCTGCCACAATAAACATATAACACTTTTACAGGCAGTATCTCAACTTCAAACAGATGCTGGCTGAAGATTAACATTGTTTCTATTTAGTTATTATTTTATGCTACAACTGGATGCAAGTTTTAAAAAGATATAAAAAAATAAGTTTTACACTTTTTAATTGCTTGACTATTGTGTTTATCAGTTGTTGGAATGTTTCTAGTAGTATTTACAAGTGATGACTTTAAAATATTATAATATATTGTTGGCAATTCCCGACGAAGAGGCGGGGCAAAGCAGCGCGTCACAGTGACGTAGCAGCCCGGTTAAGTGGGAGTAGTGCGTGGGGGGCACGACAGGCGACGGGTTTCGATGCTCTCTCACTTTTAGCGTGGCGGTTGGATGTGACGGTCGTTCTGCTTGTAGTTATTGTGAATTAGGGTACCTAGGTTCTAATTAATTATTGTTCGTGAGTAAATCTCATTTTGTGATTTTGGTCGTTATTATTATAAAAGTCAACCTCACTTCTGATTTATAATAATATTTTATTTAGTATCATTTCATTTTATGTTTGGGCACATTGACAGTGTCGTATCTAGTATTTAATGTTTCAGTCCCCCTAGCATAACCTACAAAACACGATAAGATATAGCGATTTATCGACACCCTACTGTCAAAATATGATATACAATATACACAGCTGCCATCTTGAACTTCTATCGAAATAGCGAGCATGTCCGTGTCGGTGACGTCATAAAAGTTCAAGATGGTGGCTGTGTATATCATATTTTGACAGTTGGGTTACGATCAATCCGTATATCATATCGTGTTTTCTTGGTCATGCTAGAGATGCAATCTATCCATATGTCGTCATACGGGCAATTTGGTCTCAAACCTATTGACGCTCAGTTGAGCTACTGCACTGACCATAATTTGACTATGTCGCATTCATAATCAGCATATTCCCAAGCTGCATAATTGCCCCTCGGCGAGTCGACGGATGCAAAACAGAAATGCTATTGTACTGGGATACTTGAGTCTTTGAATCACCACTAAACCTATACATGCCTATTTATGGAACAAGTTTTCGTTTTTAAAACACAGTTGAGTCAGTAAATGGTTAAAAGGAAATGGAAAATAAGATATAATTCTAATACAAAACAAAGTCGGGTTTGTTGCAACACTTATAACTCGAGAACGGCTGAACCGATTTTTATGGTAAATAATTTGTTAGATTTGTCTTCGCACCGAATAGCAGAATAAATAATAAAATATTTGGAAAACGAACGAAGTTCGACGGGTCAGCTAGTCTTTATATGAAAATGAATTGCTGATCCAGTCCAGGGAAGGTTTAAACGGTCAGAAAATGTGGTAGTAAAATGCAAATTCTCTTTCGTGACTAATTGTTTGTTTCAATAAACAAACTGTCAGACTTAGCGTTGTGCTTGTAGCATAAGTAGGAATATGTAAATATAAAAATATTTGACACGATACATTTTTTAGATTTTTTGCCATAAAAATTGCAGTTTTCTATTACAAAGTATGTCATTCGAGTAAAAGGCCGAAGTGTCGCTCTAAGCAGAATAGGGTTCTATTTTAAGATTTTCCTTGTTTTCAAAGTGGATACGCTTGTAAGTAACTATTTTTATATTTCAGTCTTTACTGTGTACATTGTTTAAGCATTATGATAGAATACTTTTACAATTTGTTGGAAATGTAAAAAAATATATAAAGTCTTCTATCACACCAAGCTAGTAAATTTTGCACAATTCGTTTTCAAAACTTCCTTAACCGGACTTTCAACCTTTTCTGTCTTATTCAGAGTGCATTTGCTATTCCGGGACTCAGGTTAAACCACTGTTTTAACGTACAAAAATCAGTGGTTTAACCTTAGTCTGGACTAGTAATGCATGCCACTACGCTACGACAGTTAAAAATTTTATCGGTTGCCACGCGGTTGCACGAAACCACGTAAAAATATTTTTTGTATTACTTCTTTTTGCTGGGCTTAGGGATTAGATCGTAAAATTCCATAAACAATTTTATTCAATTAGACGACCTACAAGTAACCCTGTATACAATATTCGTTACATTATGTTTGAAAAGCTTTTTCCTTGGAAGGCTGAACGGTCAAATGGCCGCTATTGTTATTTGTCCTTTGAAGATTGTTTTTTGTAAGAGTTGGCTCAGTGAATGATGGATATCATAGATTTAGTGATCAATCTGTAATTTCATAGGCGTTATTTTAGTGACGATCAAAATTATTATTTAATGGCTTTAACAAATGTCACGAAGCACGAAGGGTTCCGTACCATTATCTATAAAAACGGCAAAAAATCACGTTTGTTGTATAGGAACCCTCTTAAATAATTAATATATTCTGTTTTTTTAGTATTTGTTGTTAAAGCGGCAATATAAATACATCATCTGTAAAAATTTCAACTCTCTAACTATCACGGTTCAAGAGATACAGCCTGGTGACAGACCGACAGACGTACGGACGGATAGACAGACAGAAAAACGGACAGCGGAGCCTCAGTAATAGGGTCCCGTTTTACCCTTTGGGTCCGTAACCCTAAAAATAGATGAATAAATAGGTGATCTAATTTCGTCACTCGGTTTATTATTAAAGAATTACCATTTCAAATCGTATACGAAATCCTAATGAAGTCGTATGTAATTTCCTAGTAATTCGTGTAAGGATGTTGGGTTATAATCTTATACCTAAAGCCGAAAAAGATATGTATTAATAAACTATGCATATAAATACGATGATGAGTTCAGAAATTAAATACTCTTTCACGCAAAAACTACTAAATGGATTTGAATGAAATTTTGCAGACATATATAATATGATATGTATTAACATACCTGTAGGATATTTTTCTATCCCGGCTAAATGTTTCTGTAGGATATCCTACTAAATTAAAAATGCGAAAGCTTGAAAGTTGGATGATGGATATTTGTTACTCTTTCACGCAAAAACTACTGAACGGATTTGTATAAAATTTTGCACACATATAGAATATGATCTGGAGGATTTAAGTACTTAAGGATATTAATTTTTTATTCCGATTAAATGTTTCTGTGATTTATTGACGACCTTCGTAGCCGAGAGGCGGGCACGCCTTTAAATGGCGCTTCCATCTCTGAGGTTCCGGGTTCGATCCCCGGTCGGGTCAATGTAGAAAACGAACTTTTCTATAATGGTTTGGGTCTGGGTTTTGTACCGTCGTTGTTTCTGATTTCTATAACACAAGTGCTTTAGCAACTTACCTTAGGATCAGAGCAATGTATGTGATGTTGTCCAAAATTTAATTTAATTTATTGAATAAACTAAAGACCAAGCGAGCAAAATCAAAGTCAAAGCTAGCTAGTAGGATCATTGCACTTAGCCTTTCTAAAACATAATATGCCACACTTATTTACTCTGCCATATTCTATCGAACCGTTTCACACTCAATGCCGAAGTCTAAATATTCAATGCGAGTTCGATTCCACTAAGCCGACATAATAGAACCTTTACGTATTCAGTGGTATCGTAATTGCAAAAATAAGCCTACGCCTTGAAATAATAAACTGACTGATAAGTATCATGGCCGCGGTTTTCTGCGCGCCGTTGCCACATTGCGAGTTTAAAAATAAATACTTCCTTTTATTCGTTTTTCTCAAACAAAACTAGGCAGGCTTGTATTCTATTAGGAGTAATGTTTCTGTGATGAGCGAGAGCATTATCATCATCATCATCGTAGTCGAGAGGCGAGCACGCCGGACTTCAAATGGCGCCGCCATCTCTGAAGTTCCGGGTTCGATCCCCAGTCGGGTCAATGTAGAAAATGAAATGGGTGTTGTGGTGCCGTCGTTGATTCTGATTTCTATAACACAAGTGCTTTAGCTACTTACCTGAGGATCAGAGCAATGTATGTGATGTTGTCCAATATTTATTTATTATTATTATCATCATCATCATCATTTCAGCAGGCATAGGGATAGCATTTACCTAACAGCTCCGACCTCCGTATCTCTGAGGTCCCCAGTCGGATCAATGAAAATAAATGAAAACATCAGCCAAGTGCGAGTCGGACTCGCGCACGAAGGGTTCCGTATCATTATCTATAAAAACGGCAAAAAAAACACGTTTGTTGTATGGGAGCCCCCTCAAATATTTATTGTATTCTGTTTTTTAGTATTTGTTGTTATAGCGGCAACAGAAATACATCATCTGTGAAAATTTCAACTCTCTAACTATCACGGTTCATGAGATACAGCCTGGTGACAGACGGACAGACAGACAGACGGACAGTGGAGCCTTAGTAATAGGGTAACGAACTTTTTCTGTATAAGCTGACTGGTCTAGGCGCATAATGTCAGAAACGCAAGATTACAGAATAACAAAACGTCGGATGTTATTAAATTGTCGCAAATGGTCATGCCTCAGGTCTGGGTGTTGTGGTACCGTCGATGTTTCTGATTTCTATAATGCGTGCTTCAGCTACTTACCTTAGTATCAGAGCAATACAATATGTGATGTTGTTTATTTATTTATTTATTTAGCATGTACATAAGTCATAGATGTTCATCGTCATCATAATCATCATCATTTCAGCCATAGGACGTCCATTTGCTGAACATAGTATTTTTATTTCCACACAGTCCAGAAATAATACAAAAACGTACCTACCTGTAATCTAGCCCAAGGCAGTACTTTATCAGAAACCCAATCGAAAACCAATCAACAAAAAGGAAAAAAAGAAAGGAAAGGAAAACCGTTCATAGCAAAGTTTATTTTCTATTTACGGAGTTTTAAGACGGTGAACCAAAGAATAACAAAGCGCTGGCAACCCTACCACTTCACACGGCCGACGTGAGCAGGTTAAATAGGGCTGGCACTGGGCTAAATAAATCGCCACTTAGCTTTATTACAAATAGGCATGGATCTTGAGCGCCTTTACGATCACGTGATTGGCTAGTCACGCGCTGCGCCTGCACAACCGGGATTGGTTGTTTGCTAGCTCTACGTACACGCATTTCTGTCTTCTGATATGATGATTGTTTCGTAAGATGCGCAAAGCGATCCCCACTCTTTGTCCCAGCTTTACATCGGTGCCGGGGGTTGTAAATAGTATCTAAAAAATAAATCTATCTGGGACAGACATAATTTTAAAAATTTATTTTATAACATCTTAAACGTTTTTGTTGCATTTTTTCAAACTGCAGCAATTAGGCCGAAATGTCGGGAACATAGTGTTGCATAATACTTTTTTGTAATTTGTGGTATAATGTAAGCTTTATTTTATTCAAAACCAACCATATGCCTGTCCGACTAGCCCGCTCGCACTACGTCCCGTGCTAGTTGGACAAGAGAGGATGATTTAAACAAAATAAAGCTTAATTTTGGTTTATTTTAATTTTGCAATGACAAATAAAATCTCTATTAATAATTTCATAGATGGCAGCGGCGGCAGATTTTTTGAAACACCTTAAGGCGTTTTGCAGACGGCGGCGGCGTCAATTTGTCCGCTAAGGATAGCGCAAAGGGAATCCTATACTAACAACGCACACGGAGGACAAAAAGACGCGGTGTGCTTTGTGTTCGCGGCGAGGGCAGCCGCGGACATCGACGGGCAGACGCGGTCTTTATTGCTTCGCGGACAGACCGGCCCGGCCCGCCCCGCCGTCTGCAAAGCGCCTTAACATAATAACATTTTTCTAAATACCTGTAACAAAGGCTCTGATAACGAATTTAAGCGAACCTAGACATTTTTTTTTCTCTATTATATTGGCAGCCCTGCGCGATACAGGTCAAGAGAGGCCCTCGTGTGAAGAGCGATGCAAGTGACATCTTTCCGTCTCGTGCAGTCACAAGTGCCCGAGCGAGCTGTGCTCCAGCTAGATAGATCCGGATTGATCCGGAACTTGGATTATGATATTCAGCAAGGTACTTCTCACTTAGGTTAGGGGTCCATTACTCACGTGATGTTTTTAGCAAGTTTTTAACTCCCGCTCCTCTATAGTGATACGTCCCCCCTTCCTAAAATTGCGTGTATTTTTTTGATACAAGCATGGTCACGCACCGCTTTTTTTTTCGGTTTAGAAAACGCGCGTTCAAAGAAAAATAAATACACGTGATATCTTATTATAGTGCCGTGTGGTGCCGGCATGTTAAAAGAATTGCACCACCCCTTCTGTTCCTATGGGTGTCGTAAGAGGCGACTACAGGAGAACCGCCATAAGAAGACGGGCAGCAGCGTCTCCTCTCGACCATTGGCTAAACTGCGATCGCCAACCCGCCTGCCAAGCGTGGCGATTATGGCAAATCCTCCTTTTGGAGAGGCCTGTGTCCAGCAGTGGACTGATATAGGCTGGTGATGATGTGATGATCTTATTACAAACCCACTTTCCTACTAGCACTAAGTAAGTATTATACTACGAAGCTACTAGTGATATTTCGTGATTTTTTTTCGAAAAAAAAAAACACCAGAGACACCTTGCAAAAAGATTGTCTTTTTTATACAATGTTAATATTTCATATTATTAGGTAATATTAAGAATAATATTGATTAAAAACCTGACAAAAACTTAGAAATTAAAAACAAAATACGTTCTAGCAAACAATTATACATAATATTACCTTAGTTCTGCAGCTTGCGGCTTCTAGTCTTTGGTTCAAACATTTTAAAATGTTCTATATAAACTAACGTATTAATTTGAAACTTTATTTCACAAATTTATAAAACGTGCATGAAAGGTGGACTTAACGCTACAAGCATTATCTGCCAGTCAAAGTATATATAGTCACGTAGAAAGCTTGCAAAATGGTGCAGTAAACCTACAAGATACAGAAAGAAAGAAAAAAGTTCGGTAACGCTATCTATGTTCCTTGTGACAATAATATCGGTACGTGTGAACTTTGCATGTTGTCTACCAAAACATGCTTCATGCTGTTACGCTAAATTTAAATTACTTTGTCAAAGATCAATGCAAAGCCTTGCTTCCTAAGTTCTTATGCAAGTTTTCGAACTTGAGCGAACTTTAGTTGTAAGCACAAGTTACTGGTGACTTATAAGCTTGAAACTAAGGCTAGATAGCACTTAATAATGAGAACTACCTTTGAATAGCGAGTTTATTGAGAACTCAATTATCTGGCATAGAACTAATTCTAATGCAACTGTGACCACTTTGCAAGTAAATTAATACTTTGTTAAGTAGCTTGGTAAAATTTAAATGCAGTCTAGCTCGTTCTTTTCATCAATTCATTTAAGGTAATCCAAAAGAAACTGATAGTTAAAAACTAACGTATAATTTCCGAACCCTACAGGGCCCATTATGTCTTGTAGTTTTAATTTAAGTTCACTAAGGAAGCAAAATTTTTAAGTAATTACTAGTAGCTGTGCCCGCAATTTCGTTTGCGTGGGCTACATGATGTTTGTTTTATGTATATTGTTATATGGTATGGTTGTATATAACTTCCAAACTAAATCAATGATCAAGATCACAGAACAAGTAAGACTCGCTACGATCAAGATCATTGATATTCATAAAAATATTTTTTGGTACTTAATTTCTAGCAAAAAAACAATAAATAAAATTAGACTACGCATTAATAATTTACAGCCAAGTATCTAAGCATATTGACTTTCATCCCCTCTCCCAAAGGACTCGTGCTGAAAGTTGAGATAAAAAGTATCCTTATCCTTCCTTGTATTAACTCAAATCATGCCGGTTTTTTCTACTTTTCAATTATTTTCTTTGCAAAATAATATATTGTGGCACTTGGATTCGCGGTTTTTTTTTTCTGTAAGTAACACATTAAAAATACGAAAACGTACAGCAGCGAATTAACACCACAACATTTCTATCTGAAAACCATTGCTGGTTCACTCATTATCCCACAGAACAATTAAGACTCGCTACGCTGTCGCTTTACAAAAAACTTTAATAATTAACAACATTCACAAGTGCACACACAAACAAACAATCTATCACCCTAAAAGCAAAATACCTTCTCCGTGCCGTCGTGAGATGATTATTACAAATAAGAACTTATTGTCAAACTTTGATGAAATCTTTGATCTATTCATGACATTAAACGTTTTAATAAGTTTAACGTCATTTATTTTTGTTTACATGTTTTTAAAATTAATAAATTTAATTCACAAGTTACAGAGCTTCTGTATTATAGAAGATGAAGAAGTAATTTTACTTCCTTTTTGTTAGAGATATAAAATGTGTTGTATGATGGTACTACATTGTTTTGGCATGCATTTCTTGCAGTGATGTGTAAGTAAGTACTTCGACTTGTAACTTGTAAGGTTTCCGGGATCAATTCCCAAATTTTGGTAATATAGATAACGTAGTTTTTTTTTTCTTGGTTTTTATAGATAATGGTACGGAACCCTTCGTGAGGGAGTCCTCTTGGCCGGTTATTTTTATGTTTTTATGCATGTTTTATACTTGTAAGTGTTTTTTCTCTTACAGAACATTATGTTTTTGCATTCCTACTCCCCGTTCTGAAGCTGCGGATTATCCAGTGATAAATTCGAGAAGAATATGTCAGTCTCCTTTGGACACATTAGGGTTCCGCGTGATTTGCTGTTGTTGTATTCCTCTGAAACTCGCCACCATAATGATATGCTTGTTAACTTTTGTAAGTAAATATTTGATAACTTTTGTAAGTAAAAAGCTTATATGTTATAAACTAAATGTAACCTCACGGTTTTTAGTAATCATAATGAAAAAATAAATAAAACCAAGTGCGAGTCGGACTCGCGCACGAAGGGTTCCGTACCATTATCTATAAAAACGGAAAAAAACATGTTTGCTGCATGGGCAAATCAAATATTTATTGTATTCTGTTTTTCAGTATATTTTAATATAGCGGCAACAGAAATAGTTACATCATCTGTGAAAATTTTAACTCTCTATAACTATCATGGTTCATGAGATACAGCTTGGTGAAAGACGGACAGACAGACAAATAGACAGACGGACAGCGGAGCCTTAGTAATATGGTCCCGTTTTAACCTTTGGGTACGGAACCCTAAAAATGGACAACATCACATACATTGATTTGATCCTGAGATATGTAGCTCAAGCATTTATGGTATATAAATCGGAAACAACGACAGTACCATAACACCCAGATCGGAGACAATATAGAAAAGCTCTTCTCCTACATTGAGCATGATCATAATTTTATGGGTCAACATACTTAAATACGAAAAATAAGAAGAAGAAATAATAAATTTATTATTTACTTGTAACGGTAGTACACTGATGTTTACAGACGGTTATGAGCACATGTTTGACAATTTTTCGTCATGCAAATATTAATATTTAACATCATCTACATTTATAAACATCCATGATTTGTTACAAATGCTCGTGCTTATCACACAAACATTTGCCCCTTGCGGGATTCGAACCCGCAACGGTCAAGCTTTGTAGTCTGGAGTGCGAACTATTTCAACTGACCAGACAGTCGTCCAATTTCAGCCACAAGAAGTCCACTGCAGATCAGAGGCTTGCATTAATGACTTCTAGATTGGCCGGTAGAAAGCGGTCTGCATCCAGCTTTCTGCAACCTTCAGGCCTCTCCCATACTAGCGTCGAGACAATGTCCAATCAGCGTTAAGTAAATGCTGCTGCGCAAGCGTTGCGTCAACTCTGATTGGACGCTGCCACGACGTTGACACTCGAAAGACGCTAGTGTTGGAGATCTCTTAACAATTCATCTGTCCACCTACCTTGTGGGTAGGACAGACGACTTGTTAAGTTCTACGCTGCCACTAGTCCTTCTAGTGATAAAAAAGTAACTATCAGGCGTTTTGCAGACGGCGGGGCGGGCCGGGCCGGTCAATTTCGTATCCTATACTACCAACGCACACGAGGGCAGAAAGACCGCGCCGCGGGTGCCCGGCAGACACTGGCGGCGCGGCGGTGTGCTTAGCTCGCGGTGAGGGCAGCCGCGGACATCGACGGGCAGACGCGGTCTTTATTGCTTCGCGTTCAGACCGGCCCGGCCCGCCCCGCCGTCTGCAAAGCGCCTGAATGTCATCAAACAAATCAGGAAGCCGCTGGAGGCAGGCCGCTACCAACCGGCCAATCAGGAAGTCACTGAGGGAGGCCTATGATGCTGATGCAGTGGACGTTCTATGGCAGAAATGATGATGAATGTAAATATGCACCAGACAGTACTAGCCTAGTAAAGCTAATGCCTGTTTACAAAAACATTATTTAAATTGAATAGTTTTATAACACTGTACACAACACGGGTATACTTGGCGTCACGTAAAAAGAGCGGTGGCCAAAATAGGAATTAACGTTTTCAATACTGCTATAAGTGTTCTGTGGAGACAAGTAGCGCCACCCTCCAGCGTTCTTTTTATTTGACGAAAATTATATTGATGCAACATACCTCTTTTATTTATTATTAATTGTTAATTGAAAAATGCAACAAGAAAGTTTAAAATGTTCAATAGTTTTGTCAAAGTATTTTGTCAAAAAACAAACAAACATTTCATAACCTCCGTTTGTTCACAATCTCAACTCACATTTTCATAACGGTTTTCTTGTGGGAAATTGTACCTACTGTTTTCCTGCACTATACACTTTTCCGCTCTCCGATATATTGCTCAAGCTTAGGGGGATGCACCCCCCACTTACACCGAGGCTGAAGATGCCTGTGGCTTGGTATCAGCGGGCAACGTTCACACTACAGCTAAAGGCTATTGTATTGTAGGCTCTGGCTGCCTAAGCATAATTTTAGGACTCTTTCAAATGAAATGATTTTAACAACACATGCTCACGAACTGTTGGTAGTTTTTATACAACTGACGACCTCCGTAGCCGAGAGGCGAGCGCGCCGGACTCTATGGTCGCCATCTCTGAGGTTTTAGGTTTGATCCCCGGTCGGGTCAATGTAGAAAACGAACCGTCGTTGTTTCTGATTTCTATAACACAAGTGCTTTCGCAACTTACCTAAGGATCAGAGCAATGTAGGTATGTGATGTCCAATATTGATTGCTAGCTGACCCGGCGAACTTCGTACCACCAAACAGTATTTTTTTCCCGACAACTATTTAATTATTTATTTTGCTAATCGGGACGGAGACAAATCTAACAAATCATAAACCATGAAAATCGGTCCAGCCGTTCTATTGTTATAAGTGTTGGAACAAACACGACTTTGTTTTATATATTAAGATTAATCAAAAGTATGTTAGTTGGTCCCGGCTAATATCGACACTATTGTGTCGGGTCCTATCATCGCTGTTTCCGATTTCTAGCCAATCACGTGATCGTAATAGTCTTTTGCGCATCTTTTACTCAGCGCTCAAGACCCGTGCCGGTAGCTGTATGCGATAAACATTGGACAACATCACATATATTGCTCTGATCCTAAGGTAAGTAGCTAAAGCACTTGTGTTAAGGAAATTAGAAACAACGACGGTACCACAACACCCAGACCCGAGACAATATAGAAAAGTTCGTTTTCTACATTGACCCGGCCGGGGATCGGACCCGGAACCTCAGAGATGGTGACGCCAAATAGTCCGGCGTGCTCGCCTCTCGGCTACGGAGGTCGTCCCTCTCAGCTACGGAGGTCGTCGTATGTGATGTCGATTATTGAAAAATTAAAAATGTGTAATCGCTCGTACGTAGACCACGGCTTTAAGTTTCGCTTCATTGGAATTCTAACCGTCTTACGCACGACCTGCGCGATATTGGAATAAACACCGCACATATTGATATGTTTTTTATAATAGAATAGAGATATATATTTATTTGGCACACAAAATTGGACATGGATTAATAAAAAACCGGCCAAGTGGGAGCCGGACTTGCGAACTAAGGGTTCCGTACCATTTTCTATAAAACGGCAAAAAAAAAACACGTTTGTTGTATGGGAGCCCCCTTAAATATTTATTGTATTCTGGTTGTTATAGCGGCAACAGAAATACATCATCTGTGAAAATTTTAACTCTCTAGCTATCACGGTTCCTGAGCCTGGTGACAGACGGACAGCGGAGCCTTAGTAATAGGGTCCCGTTTTGCCCTTTGGGTACGGAACCCTAAAAAAGTAACAATAAGTCGTGCCAAAAAGGACCCCAAGGTCGGCAACTTAAGGCTGCCACGACATTGATATTCTGGTACTTTACTTTTAGCAGTTTATAGATGTTTCTACAGGGTGTTAGGTTAGGTAAACGGTATATCAAGCTGGATCTAACGAAAAAGATTTCTAAGTCAGAAATATAATTTTCATACAAGACAATTTTAGAATCCGATTTGTATGAAAATATCATCATCATCATCACCAGCCTATATCAGTCCACTGCTGGACACAGGCCTCACCAAAAGGAGGATTTGCCATAATCGCCACGCTTGGCAGGCGGGTTGGCGATCGCAGTTTGGCCAATGGTGGAGAGGAGACGCTGCTGCCCGTCTTCTTGTGGCGGTTCTCCTGTAGTCGCCTCTTACGACACCCATAGGAAGAGAAGGGGTGGTGCTATTCTTTTAATATGAAAATATACTTTTCAAAAATTATAATATAAAATTTCTGTCTTCACCTTAGTATTTATATGCATAATATTTCCAAAAGTAGCCCATGTTAACATAATATGTTCAGTTCTTCTGGTTTGGCTTGATACCTATACCATTTACCTAACACGCTGTATATTATATGTCGTAAATATAATTTTTTATTGGCTCGCGTCAGTATACAGGATTACATTGCAAGGTAGTGCCAATTTTTCAGGGACCACTCAGAATCAGTAATTTAATAGATCTACGTGAAAAACAAACTCATTTTTTATTATTTTTAATCATTACTATCCGCTGTTAAAAGATGGTACGCGTAGATAATCTTTTCTCAATTTTAAAAAATACGCACGCACTATCCCTGTGCAACCTAGAACTGCAAAGCGCAATGAAATAATAGTCACAATGGCGCGCGAAAACATACATTAGCCTTTTCGATGTGAGGTACATTTCTAACAGCAGGAGCGTCCATACCAGAGGCTCAAATTAACAACAAATACCATAAGCAGTGCACCTCTAGATCTAATTTCGAAAATTTAGCACCCCTTTGCAATTTAACCCTGTATAATATCTTAAGTTTAATTTAAAAAAAAAATATACAAGACAATGTTTTTAGATTTCGATTTGTATGAAAATATACTTTTCAAAAATGATGATATCAAAGTTCTGACTTCACCTTAGTATTTATATGCCTAATATGCCGAAACTAGGCCATATGAACATATTATGTTAAAATGGCCTAGTTTCGGCTTGACACCTATACCATTTACATAACACGCGGTATATTCCATGTCGTAATTATCATTTTTTATTGGCTCGCGTTAGTATACAGGGTTATTTGAAAAAAATCAACAACCTCTCAACTTTTACCTCACTGTCCTCTACCTGAAGGTTGTCTGGAAAAAATCGCTTCAAGCGATAAGACCGCCTAAATTGTACCATTCAAAATGTACTTTTCTCTGTGTACTGTTTGTTTTATGTGGTGTGCAATAAAGAGTATCTATCTATCTAACCTCGTTCGACTAGATAGCCAACATCATAAACAACAACAATGTTCTACGAGTTTTATCACAACTTAAAACATTAATTTAAATGATTTTCAAAGCTTTTATTGTACTGTCGTGACATTCGTAAGTCTATGTTAGAAGACGCGCGCGACGCTCGCGCTCTAATTTTCTCATTTGCAAATGATCTGTCAGGCTTAAAGTTGAACATCTATTGGAGAATTTTTGACTTTTTGGGTAGGTCGACGTACTGTACTTTAAAACGTGTATCTTTGATTAAATGAGGTAATCCGACAGAAACCTAAAGTCATCGACATAGCCCATCGAATAAGCAAGCTGAAGTGGCAGTGGGCCGGCCATATTTGTCGCAGAACCGATAACCGCTGGGGTAAACGAGTTCTTGAGTGGAGACCGCGTGTCGGCAAGCGTAGTGTGGGACGCCCTCAGACTAGATGGAGTGACGATCTTCGCAAGGTTGCTGGCAGGAGCTGGATGAGAGTAGCCGTGGATCGTGCTGAGTGGCGTGCAATTGGAGAGGCCTATGTCCAGCAGTGGCTGATGATGATGATGATCAAAACCACCGATTTTCATCAATAAAACACCTAAATAAGTATCTACTGCCTACCTCGAAATAAAGCCAATGCCGGCCACTGAGTATGCTATCGAGCAAAACTAGTGTCACAGATAACGGCACTAAGTTTAGCGTCGGGGCAAAGAGTGGGGATCGCTTTGCGCATCTTACGAGACGATCATCGTATCAGAGACGCGTGTGCGCGGAGCTAACAACCAATCCCGGCCGGCGGTGCAGGCGCGTCGCGTGACTAGCCAATCACGTAATCGTAATGATCTTCTGCCCAACTTTCGCTAAACTTACGTGCCGCTAGGTAGGTAGGTACTAGACGGACAACAAGGGATCCTATTTGGGTTCCGTTTTTAGGGTTCCGTACCCAAAGGGTAAAACGGGACCCTATTACTAAGGCTCCGCTGTCCGTCCGTCTGTCTGTCTGTCTGTCCGTCTGTCACCAGGCTGTATCTCAGGAACAGTGATAGTTAGAGAGTTGAAATTTTTACAGATGATGTATTTTTTACTAAAAAAAAGGATACAACAAATATTTAAGGGGGCTCCCATACAATAAAAGTATTTTTTTTTGCCGTTTCTATAGAAAATGGTACGGAACCCTTAGTGCGCGATTGTCACTTCCACTTGGCTAGTTTTTCTGCTCGAAGTAAGAAACCCTAAAACTTTTTTTATTATATTATTATATTTTTCAGATCTGGGCCGCATTAGAGATAGCCACTGTGGACAGGTTCCTGAAAGGAATCACAGATGACATTAACGTGATATATTACTTGAAAATAGTATTTGTACTCGTTACTATAGGTTTGATAGTTGTCAGTACTATACTTTTCCTAGGTGTTATATTGGTAAGTGTATTTATAGTACAGTAAGGCCGTTTTCTGATTTGTCGGCACACCAGCGGCGCAGTATCAGCATGCTCGGTATACGCGGTAAAGAAAGTATGGAATCTGTGCCGCGCCGCTCCCGCGCATACCGAGCCAATCAGGAACGCTCCATTGAAATATAGGCGCTCGGTAAACTTTCTGAACCGCGTATACCGAGCATGCTGATGTCGCGTCGCTGCCGTCGACAAATCAGAAAACGGCCTAAATGTGCTCGTAGCTAAGTACTTTGAAAGTGATTATTAAAGATACGCAACGAACGCCGCTATTGTAAGCAGATGGGTGACCATTCCGGCCATATTTATTGAAAATCACAAGCATATCCGTGCTTCGGAACAGGGCGCGGAACGCTCGGATAACGGTTTATTTTTCGAAATGGTTTCGCCTTAAATACCTAAAAACGTATAGTTTAGTTTATGTTCGAACGGAATCATTATAATAACGTTTATGAAGAGAACGAAATTTTAAATCGTTCTTCTTCATTAAAACGTTTTAACCATTTTTAACCGTTTTTTCCCATTTTTTAGCCCTGCAATACGAAACAAAAATAATTCCCATCCAATCCAATCAATCGGTCCGCTAACTCCAAGCGCATCGGAATCACTGGTGTAATGAAATGAAAGCAAACTAAGAACACAGGTTTAAACTTGTCGCGGCACGCGATACTTCTTGCTTCTTGCGGAAGAAACCGTTTTTTTACGTTTTTACATAACGTTCTCATTTCGTTTTTGTACCAAACAAAATGTTATATAAGGAACCGTTCTTACCGTTTTTAAAACGTTATTTTAAATAACGTTTCCGAGCTCTGCTTCGGAAGGCTTAGGTATTTAAAGTTGGCTCAGCCCTAGCATGACCAACAAAACACGAAATGATATGATATAGCGATTTATCGACACCCAACTGTCAAAATATGATAAACATAGCCGCCATCTTGAACTTTTCTCCAAACGGCGAGCATGTCCGTGCCAGTGACGTCACGTTCAGCTCGCTGTTTCGATAAAAGTTCATATTTTGACAGTTGGGTATCGATAATTCACTAAATCATATCGTACTGTTGGTCATGCTAGGGGGGCTGGCTAATATCACTACTATTAAGCCTAGTCAGAGGATAGAGCTCTTAAGGCGGCTTGATAACACCTAACCGTAATGCTGGGGCTTCACCTGCGTGACGCCTAACGTTCAAATAAAAGCATGATTAGCGTTAACTAAATAAAAGCACTAAGCTGCGCACTAAGTGCGTTGCCACACTTATTTGACGTTTGATTCTAACGTCTATCTGCTTAGTTAGCGTCTGATCTGTAGATACAAGTCTTTAAAATAAAAAAAACGCGTCCAAAAACTCAATACTTTTCTCATTTTGTCTACTCTATCCTGACTTAATAACTATGCACTTTAACATTTATTTCACAAAGAGTTTTTGAATGTGACCGTGTTATAACATGTTTAGTGTAGTAGGTGTAGCCACAACAACGCACAAGTTAGCGCCGTCCGAGGTATCAAATAGTGCACTAATTTGGTATGATACCATTTTGGTATCATATCACAGTATTTGCTCTTTAATTACTGATTGTATGCTGTTTCTATTATTTGTGATATGAGCCATAAAAATACTTTTTATTTCTTTCTTTCTTTCTGTCTTTCTAATTAATGACATTGACGCAGGTGAAGCCCAAGCATAAGGTTTAGTCACTAGCTTTATAATTCACCCGCATGATGGTAAAGTGTTGATTTTATTTTCAGAAAAATCACTTACTTTGTAACATTTACGTCTGGTACGTACTAGTCTACACTTCCTTGATCATGGTGTTCTACCTTACTGGCTCTACTATTGCCATGGTCAGGATGGATAAGATACCAGCGAAGTCGGCTTTCAGGCTTGTACTTGGGCTTATGTGGTACGCACGTAAGTTCATACACAGAGACATTTTAGCGGTTGTTTTCCAGCAGTAAAATGATTCTTGAAATCTTAGTAGTACAATAGATTAATGAAGTTTTTTTTAAATTCAAATCGCCTGTAGGCATTCAAATTCAAAACGCCTGCAGCGCGTGCGATGCAGTTTATGGCTGTATTACCTTATGTGGGAGCTTCTTTTACTTTAAACATTTATTTTGTGCGGCAGGCAGTACACAAATACGTCACATCTCGTAAAAGAATCTATAGTTTCACACGCTTTCGAGTTATTCGAAATAGTTGATGATTATTTTTTTGATTAGTTGAGAACAAAAATATTTTTATTTAAAAAAAAATAACTCGCATGGTTTGATAGTACTACTATAGGTAAATCGTTCTGCCGCGGGAAAACAACCACTAAAATGTCTCGGTGTATTTTAAAAACTATTTTTGACAACCCGATTTATTTTAGTTATCATTTCATAAGACAAGGCATAAGATAAGGCATTTACAAGTGACTTCCAGATTAGCCGGTTGCGCGCGACCTGCATCCAGCGGCTTTCTGTAACCTTTGCCAGGTCGTCTGTCCACCTTGTGGGTGTGAGTCCCACGCTGCGCTTGCCGATACGTGGCCTCCATTCCAGAACCTTTCTGCCCCATTGGCCGTCAGCGCTACGTACCATGTGCCCCGCCCACTGCCACTTTATAAAGATTATAAAGATCGGTGATATGATTTTATTTTTATATTTTATTTTATTGTTTTGTTTCAGTGGTTTTCTATTTTTTAATAATTGTAAACAGTTACAAATCAAGATTATGGTGATAAGCAATAAAATATTTTTCCTCTTGAAATTTAATTAATATGGTCACTGGATGGAGCTTCATGAACAAAAAATCTTTTCAACTGACCGTTATTACCATTCGAGGTTAGTATAAGAAACTATTGAAAAAAACCCGGCCAAGTGCGAGTCGGACTCGCGCACGAAGGGTTCTGTACCATTATCTATAATAACGGCAAAAAAATCACGTTTTTTTTATGAGAGCCCCGTTAAATATTTATTTTATTCTGTTTTTCAGTATTTTTTGTTATAGCGGCAACAGAAATTCATCATCTGTGAAAATTTCAATTCTCTAACTATCCCGGTTCATGAGATCCAGCCTGGTGACAGACGGACAGACAGCGGACCCTTAGTAATAGGGTCCCGTTTTACCCTTTAGGTACGGAATCCTAAAAAAACATAATTTAAATCAGGAAGATGGATTCAAGTTATCATGAGCGTGGATAGAGAGATTACAAAGTGTACCCAGACATTGTTTAAAGTTAAAGTAAATAATTAACTGTTAGCATAGTTTGTGGGACTGACTGTACCACGGCCATCATCATCCGTATCATTTAGAAATCCACTCAAAGTCAAAGTCATTTATTTCTGCAAAATGGCCATCAATGGCACTTTTACATGTCCCAATATATTTTTCCCTACCACCGCTTCGGGACCACATATCGGCTGGCGATGAGAAGAAGCGGCACTGCTGGATAAAAGTCATTGCACGTCTATATTTGAAGACCATAGACCATGCAAACGAAGTCACGGGCAATAGCTAGTTATAGCTAGCTCCAATGTTTAGCGCTTGGGAAAAGAGTAGTGATCGCTTTGCGCATCTTACGAGACGAGCATCGTATCAGAGAAGCGTGTGCGTGGAGTTGTGGAGCTAACAACCAATCCTGGCCGGCGGTGCAAGCGCGCCGCATGACTAGCCAATCACGTATCGTAACGGTCTTCTGCGCATCTTTTTCCCAGCGCTCAACAACGTGTCACTTTTAATGGTGATTTGCGCTGGAAAGTGTAAAATATGTTTTACTTAGTAGCTACTCAAACTTTTTAAAAACATTTCTCATTTTTATTTCACGTACAAACTTTGCGTTTACATCAGAAAGTACCTATAAAATGTGCAAAAAGAAACCACTTTGCAAGCTTTTAGATCGCGAAGCGTTGTCTGAACTATTATTTAGATTTTTCCTAAAATGTAGACAACATTGTTTTACTTATGTTGAGACTTTTTTTATTTAAAATATATAAGGGAGATGGTCCAAAAACAGCACTGACATTAGAAACTTTTAAAAAATCTTGGATTTTTTTCTGTGTAGTTTATTATTTGTTGTTGTTTTATTTTCTCTTTTAAGTGTGGATGGAGTCCAATGATACTGTTTTATTTTATAAATAACTGTAATAATTAATCTTCTTATAGTACCTTTACAGAACAGTAGCTAAATTGTTTACATGTTAATTGAACTGAATAAAACTTAGACATCCAAAACACAATTACGCAATAACATTTATGTTTTTTCAGGTGGAAAACAAAACCAATGAGCCCAAAACCAAGCCCAAACAATTTTTCAGAATATTACTACTTACAAAGTTTAAATAAACTGAAGATAATGACAGTGGTCGCTAGTTTCCAAAACTTGTTAAATGTGAAAACAAAAAGTAAACAACTAGTTAGTAGGGTAACAGTAATATTATAATAATATTACAATTATTACCATAGTTAGTAAGAGGTTTGTTACTTACAACATCATTAAAGATTATTGTCTGGATTTTTTTTTTTTTTTAAATCATTTTGCCTGAGTGCTTTTATCTTACAAATAAGCAATTTCTTTTTTCATTACATCAAAGAGGAAATGACAATTAAAAACTCTTTTCTTTCAAATAAACATCAAAGAACAGAAACCTTATTTGCACATAGCATGAAGTACGCCTCCTTTGAGCAAAGCTGCCAGTGTCAATGCAGATTGTCTATGGTAGGCTCCGGCAAAGGAGACACTTGTCGCGGTCGCTAACAAGCAAACTCTCCCTAGGCTATGGCACAGCAAACATAGTCAAACTACACTCAGCGGTATCTTAACTTCATACAAACGCTCAAAGGAGACTGCCAAATTGTGAGCTATGGACCGATTTTGACGACGTTAAAAAGTAAAAGTGTATACACTGACTAACATAGTTTTTTGGAAATTATTAAAATTATGACCTTTCAATTTTAAGAGCATTCTAAATTAAGTACGTATGTAAAGGTCAGCTCACACTGAGCCTTGGAGCACCTCAATGTGATACAAAATTGAAACGGTCATTCTCACGATAAGGTGTTCTTCGTATAATTTCCGTCACGATTTTTATTTCGCAAGAAATTCGTTTAATTGGTAATTAAATTAAGAAAAGACGATAAACTAAACAGAATTATGTATTTGGCACTTCAATGTGCCGACTGGTTATGGAGTTATGAGGTGACAAAGTTTTGGGTGTGACGGAAATTAGAAAAAAGCTTACTTAAATTCATATTGTATTGAAATAAAACTCAAATAGAAAATAAACAGAATTTAATAAAAAGTAAACCTCACAAGCTATTGTACAGTCTACAAATAACAAAACAACCTCTTTAATAAAACAAAAAATTTGCTCGGTAGCCTACCGATAACTGATAATTTAAAAAAATCAAACAATATATATTATTATATTATATGTAAATGAACCATTTTGGCTGTCTATTTATTAGAAACACGAACGATAAACAAGTCATTATCACCAAATCCCCTTTTCCGGCGTCTTTTTATGAAACTTACATATTATAATTCAGTCTTCTTTTAACATGGCACAGTGGCTTTTTAAGAAAATCACTTTGGACTTACCTACTTATTATATTATAACATAAATATACCAAATATTTTAACCAAATATTCTTCATTCATGATCAAGAATAACAATTAGAAACGAACTTATAAAATCAACTAGAAAACGTAATCAATCTATACTTTATCCTTAAAAATAATCTCACTTTGTAGGAATATTAAATTAACTCAAAAAATATTATAATCGCTTTCATCAGATTCATAATCCTTATTGTTAGTAGTAGGCGAACGTGCAGATAATGTAGTGATACTTAATTGAACCGGCGAAACTGGTACCCAAAAACTATCATTGCTTGGCAAATCTAAATCACTGTCAATAATTGTATTTTCAGGTAGAGGTTTTTCTATGGAGTCTGGTTTGCAAGGAGTTTTAAAGGAGTTTCCTACATTATCAGCTGATCGTACTAAAACATTTGTTAAAATTTTCAGTCTTTGTGAAGTAGCTTGGCCGATACCCTGAGTGTTTTCTTTTTCATCTGTTATCTGCGTTGTTGAAGAGGTCACAAGGGCATGCGATGTCTTATAAAAGCCAATATGTTGCCCGTGTGTACACTGTACAGGTTTGACACAGTCGTTTAAGTCGCAACTTAAGTTGCGCATCGCCAAAGTATTTGGTTGTTCACAACTCCAAAGCACTTGGTGCACCTTCATGGTGCCTTTAAATTCACGTAACTTTTCCGGAAACAAAAGGTCTTTTTGGAGAATGTTAGATTCATGGACGACATGTAGAAGTACTCCTCGTACGTTGGTCTTTAGGTGGTTCATGAGCGTCTGCATATCAACTATATCATTTCCTTGTGCTACCAGCCTATCCGCAGTTCGTTTAATAACCGCACCTACCCCATCGGGTGCTCCCTTCCCATGACCGCTTTCAGTGTAGTTCCAACTCACCAATTTTAAGTTAGGGTAATCTGTATGTAATTCTGTTATTACAAAGAACATCTTCTTATTGCGGTATTGGCCCGAAGGGGAATCGGAAATAAAATGTATCACGCGAACATGGGGTACTTCTGCTTCAATGTGTTTTAAAATTGGCATAAGATGCTCCCACACTGCAACAGCATCATGCCTCAAAGATTCGCTAACTTCAAACAAATAGATACTCGTAGATAGTATCTTTATTGTTCCCCTCGCAACAAACAAAACATTTACAAATATACAATCTAACGATCTCAAAGGTAAAAGATATCTATAATGTACTAGAAAAAATCAAACTACTTAAAACATTCCCGACATTCCTTAAAAAACTACATACAGATCAAGGCTATAGATAAGCTGAGGATAAAGTATTAATTTAGTAGTAGGTATTCCTTTATTAAATTCCTTGTAAAGTTATTAGGGGAAGGTCGACCGACTTATATTTTCTTCGGAAGTAAGTAGGTGTTGGGCTGAATGTATTTTACGCTAAGTACATAGAGGTAGGAAAAGATTAACAGCTATCGTGGATATTACATTTTGAACACACTTATCGAATTGACAATACAATAATATTATAGTTGGACGCTATTGTGGTGCACATGGTGGAGATAAAAGTAGGATAATGAAAGTCTTTAATAAATGCTAGTAAAACCTTTATGTTTCTTGTGTTTGATTCGTTATGACGAGTCCAACATATATGGTGACAAAAATGAACAAGATTAAATTTAATATAAAATTAAATATAACTATTTAAACATTCTTGCTGCATTTTTCTTTTGCCGTGGTCGCAGGAAATTTAATAACGGCCTATACAATTAGGCCGAAACGTCGGAAAAATAATAAAAATGTTATATGTATAATGTATTTACCTGTGCTGTGTTAGTATAAGATAAGAAAAACATTACAGGAAGTATGAAAGTGGCAGCTGTAAAAGAGGAGATAAAAGGAGACCGTTTGTCGGTACTGACTATACAGACACATTCATTTTTCCTAGATCCACCCAACACTTTCTCTCAGAATGAAGTTTTAATATGTGGTTCCGGAGAGGCGTAACTTATAGGCCCAGTGATCTACGACGCGATTTTTGTTTAGTGGCCCCTAAATCTTGATAACGGATATGTTCCTGTTTCGCTATAAAAGGGTAACATATTGTTACAGCGAGTAAAGCTTTATTTTATTCTTAGAGACCACACTACGTCTTTCAAGCGCCGACATCGTGGCAACATCCAATCAGTGTTGACGCGTGCGCGGTGGCATTTACTAAACGCTGATTGGACACTTCCACGACGTCGACGTGTTATTTTATTTAGTTAATGGTCATAAATACGACATATGCATAGAATATAAGTAAATCATCATAATTTCATCCACAGGACGTCCACCGCTAAACATAGGCCTCTTTACCAGGACGTCTGTCCACCTTTCGGGTGGACGTCCCACGCTGTGCTTGCCGGTACGTGGCCTCCATTCCAGAACCTTTCTGCTCCATCGTTTATGATCGCTACTTGTGTAAAGCATTATGATTAAAGCATTTAAATTACAAAAGAAATGTGGCGAGCGGTATGTGGTGCGTGGTTTCTTGAAAGCTGCAAACCCTTGTTCCAAAAGATACGCGTATTGCCTTTGCCATGCATGTATATTCGAGAAATACCTATGTATCTTTGTAAAGCGACATCCGAATTATTTCAAAACACATGCTCAATCTCTCTCTCAAAATAGATTATTTTATCCCAAATGCAGGTCTAGATTCTATGCAAACAGTGCTCCTATGATGGCTGTTAAAATATTTATTAACTTGCCTAAAAATCGTAAAGATTTGCCTCTAAATAAATTTTAGATGAGATTAATAAATGCCTTCTTGACAAGTGTTACTATAGTACCTATTAAGGAATATTTTATTGTAATGTATTATTTAAATTCAATCTTTCTGACATTCTAAACAATTTAATTTGATTGTAAGATAAATTTGCACACCGGTACAATTCCCGATATAATATTATTGAGACTGACTCTTATACTAAATACCTGTATTACCTAACATTTTATTCTGCAAATAAATATTTTGACTTTGACTTTGTACCTTTCTTTCCTAAACAGCACAGCCAATAGATAAAATAATCATTTTTTCAATGGGAAAATTGAAAAATCGTATGATATGGTATGAACACGCATGTCATTACGCGTAATGAAACCCAAATGGCCAGAAAAGAGATGGCAATCACCGAAGGTTAAGGAGGAAGAGGTTGTCATTGTCCACAGATGACCTTTTGGATGGTTTGCGTCCAAACCATCCAAAATGATTTGCCGAAGATGAGTTTCACGCCAGAATTTAAATGCTAGTCCAACGGCGGCACCGTTAAGAAAAATGCTAGTTTGGGGTTCCGTATCCAAAGGGTAAAACGGGACCCTTTTACCACAGAGTAAGAATTATACTACTGTCTGTCTGTATGTCTGTATGCCTGTCTGTCTGTCTGTCCTTATGTTCGTCTGTCACCAGGCTGTATCTCATGAACCGTGATAGTTAGACAGCTGAAATTTTCTTAGATGATATTTCTGTTTCCGCTATAGGAACAAATACAAAAAACCAGAATAAAATGAATATTTAAGGGACAAACCCATACAACAAACGTGATTTTTTTGCCGTTTTTATAGATAACGGTACGGAACCCTTCGTGTGCGAGTCCGAATCGCACTTGGCCGGTTTTTTTTAACTGACCGGTGAATTAAGAGTTGGCTGCGACATACTCGTATTACCCATATTGTCTGAACGTGTGTCTTATACCTTACCCTGACCTATTTCACGAATGAACGAAGCCGGGATTTTTTTATTTGACTTCTGAAAACTCATTAAAAATACAAATCACGTAGTCAAACTTTTAAAATTACCCCTTTAAAGATCAGGATCCAAAGATTAATAACTTCATTCTCGGCAAATTACAAATAATAACCACATTATAGATTAATGCAGATGGATCACTCGCTCCTCATAACTACAAAGTACTTATTATACCTACTATTTCATAATAACATATCCCTTAGATATGTGTGCGGAGTTTTAAGTATTTATGTTTTTTCCCGTTCTGTTGTCGTATGGGTTGTCGTGACTTTCAATGTTTTATTAATTCTTTCCTAGCAATGAGGGAAAACATCGTTAAGTTTTACATTCAGACAACACTGATTATGTCGGCCAACCATAGTTCAAAATAGTCTAGGCGCCTCCAAGTCCGGCGAGCTGGCCTTTCGGTTACGATAGTCGTCCAGTTTATTACAACACTGAGGGCAAGCTAAAGTGACAGTGGGCGGGTCATATAGCACGTAGAACTAAAGGCCGATGGGGCAGAAAGGTGCTGGAATCGATGTAGGCCGCTACCAACCGGCCACTCCCGGTCACTGGGGGAAGCCTATGTTCAGCCGTGGACGTCCTGTGGCTGAACTGATGATAAGTTGTCCAGTTTGATAAACGTTTGGTGAGAACCACATCTTTACTCATGTGGTGAGAACGCTGTAGTCACAGCTCGTCGCGGTAACAACATTTCCAAATTCAAAATTAAAATATTTCTTAAATGGTGGCACTCGTATATAATACGAGTATTATACAATTTGCAACAGCAGAAAGAAGCGAGCCTACTGTTTCGGGCTTTGATGTGCCACAAAATAATCACTTAAAAGTGTTTTCCGTATAAGCATTTTGAAAGTTTGCGATGCCGTCATTACAAGTCTGATAATGGCTGATTTGCTTGAAACTTCTTGATTGCTTTTTGTAAGTTAGAATGAACAAACCGAGTTTGAAGAAGTGATTACAACAGGTTGTATGGCAATTGGGAAGCTAAATAGACGGTTTCGAATGTGATGGAAAATTGGTTTCGGTGGTTTGTATGTTCGCATGACACTTATTGGTAGCAATGCGGTATGTAAAGAAAATATGTAAATACCTATGCTCATTCCAAAGCCATTTGAATATTTTACAAAAAAGAATTTGCCATTCATACGACCTAAAATCACGGAAATACGATTACATACATCACAGCGTTACGTTTACGAGTGTGTGTGCGTGTGCGTGTGCGCGCTCGTGTTAGTGTGTGTGTGTGTGAATAACAAATTTGAATGATAGTAAACGAGAATGGGTGAGTGAAGATAATACGCACTGATCAAATAATACTACGTAGAAGATAGCGGAGTAGGAATATCGAAGAAAGTAAACGTCACTTACTTCAATTGATTGGAAACTTTTTCGTCGAGTGACAAAAAAAAAGAAAAGAAAAAACTCAGAGTGAGATACTTAATAGTGATGTGATGTCTGATGACCGTAAATGTCCACAGGCTATATAATATCGCATAGATCTAGACATAAACGAGATATCGATGCACTTTAATCGATAATCGTTAATCGATACTTTATAATCGGTTGGTAGGTAGTATGCGCTGTATAGTAGCTATCAGAACCTGCAATAATAATAATAATGGGTACTTTACAATAAAACTGTAGTTAAACGAAAATTTTATATTTAAGAACTTCAAAATAAGAAATACACTTAGTTCAGTCCCAGAAATACAGATTCATAGTCTCAGATTATCTTCTCGTTCTCTTGTAGCTGTAGCCGAAAAGGAACTTGCATTAACAAACAGATCCAGAAGGCAAAGATAGTTCCAATCAATTTTATTGACTCACATAAGTACATCACAGAATGTCATAGAACCTCAGAATAAGAAATACACGATTGGTCCATATATCTGCATGAACAAGAGTTTGAACTCTTTCTGCTGTTTTAATTTTATACAGCTTTATACAACTTGTATGAGCATGCACTTTAGGAGCACTAAATGTAATTTAAAATATATTTCGTGGAAATTCAACTATTCAGAATTTAATTTAATTTAATGACTTGACACTTGACATACGCCAATGACACGCCGAATATCTTTTGACAAAAAATAAATACAAAGGAGTATTAAATCTTATAAAAAAAGGATGTACTGTTCATTAAAAACTTTTTGTAAAATCAACCATGATTCGATGATATAAGGCACTACACACAGTGCACAGACGAAGGCACAGGGCGGAACAGAAATGTTTTTACTAGTAATTACCACAAATGAATATTACACATCTAAAACATAAACCATTAAACTAAAAATAATAAATTAAAATCACTACCTTTTTTAAGCGCGGCTTATTCTACTGTTGTAACGTTTATACCTAACACGAGTTGGATTTAGATGTCAATAACGCTTAGTTTGGTTCGGAAAAGTAAAAAGTGAGTGACAAAATCTACTTACTAGTTACTACCATGGAAAAGCACAAAACAAAGTTTATTATAATTAAATAAGGTATTTCTAAATACATACATACATAAACGTACCTACCTTCAAAATCCAAACCAGCGCTGATTATTCAGTGATTATTGTTTTTAACAATAAATATTGTTTATTTTGATTTTAATTAAGTGTTTTATTTACATTTCTGCTAGAAATTTTCTTTAAATATATTTTTACTACGTGTGGATATTAAGATCCTTGGGAGAGGCATATGTCCAGTTAAGTAGTAGACTATTTTGGTTGAAACGATGATGACGACAACCCATCATTTTTTTGAAACTATGAAATTTTCTAGTGATTTATTATATAATTTATTAGTGATCTCTTTAAATTTGTTTGATTTAATACTTATTAGGACAAACCTATTATTATTATTATCTCCATGATTTTTGGTGATTTATTGTGAAATTGATTTTATTTTGTTTGGTGACTACATTTTGGTGACAAATCTTCTATTTTGCGGGCAAACCCTATTATTTAAGAAACACAAAACTAATTAAATAGGCGATAGCTTCAATGATATCCATTTAAAAATAGATAACCCACTCAATAACGAATACTAAACAAGTTTAGCTATGTACTTGCACTTGAACTTATGTTATGTTTAATTACACATTAAGAAAGATACCTGAAACTATTTTTTTTACAAGCTTTTATTTAGTTTGTCTGTAATCAAATCCGGTAAGTTAAATTTGATCCACCTCCCGGTTACCGATTGAGCTGAAATTTTGGCATGCATGTGTAAACCGCGTGACAATGCAATATTATGATAAAATGGTGGTGATCTGATGATGGAGCTGGAAGGTGGCCATAGGAACTTCACAATGAAACAACCTCATCGAAACGCCAAACGAGCCAAACGCGAGAAAATCAAGAACGTTTGTCCGCGATTTAAATACATACATACAAACATACGGGTCAAACTGAAAACCGTCGTTTTTGAAGGGATTCTTGCGGTAGCTTACGGATTCCGGCAGCGTATAGACCGAGCCTAAGGTCGTTTTTTAAAAAGGTTCTAATATCGGCCGGAAACAGCTTATTATAATCCGAGCCTTGCAGATATGATAGATTACGTTATCAAATCGTGCTTATTATGGATGGGGCTTCGACACTTTTTACTCGTTCACAAAAATTATTTTATTCATTCACATCAATAAATTTTATTCATTCAGCCAGGTGACAGATCTTATTAACAATACTGGCTACGCTTAAGAAGCTATAAAAGGGGTAGAAAACATCTGTCATGGCGTCATCGAAAGTAAGTCGAGCTGACATTTGGCTGTCATAGAAATCTCAATAGGCACTGACGTAAGGCTGATATTACGTTGTACAGGCCATAGACTTAGCATTCGCCTCGCTCTTATATCTCTATGGTACAGGCTTACAAAGTACGTCATCATGTCAAACATAAAAAAATATACTGTTATAAAACAAAATAATTCACATTATTTTCCATAAATAATTACAATAAAATACCAATCAATGGGTCATTACCACCCAAGAGGCGAGAGGTTTTCAGCCTGTTAATTAAATAAAAATGGAAACAGATTTTCCAAATTAAGTTAATTAGTAAGACAGACTTACTTTATAGAATGTTTCTGTCTAGTGTTTGTTAATTAGTCATTATCAACTTTAATCATTGGAAGTCCACTAGCGGAGGCGATACTTATATTTAGGCCTCTTCTAGAAAGCCACAACCAGCAGCATTGGCTAGTTAGTCTGTCCACCGGTAATTTAGTAATAATAAAAAAAGAATCCGCTACTAGTACTACTACTAAAGTGGCAGTGGGCGGGGCACATAGCACGTAGAACTGACGGCCGATGGGGCAGAAAGGTTCTGGAATGGAGGCCACGTACCGGCAAGCGCAGCGTGGGACTCACACCCACAAGGTGGGCAGACGACCTGGTAAAGGTTGCAGGAAGCGCTGGATGCAGCCGCGCGCGACCGGCCGATCTGGAAGTTACTGGCGGAGGCCATGTTCAGCAGTGGACGTCCTGTGGCTGAAATGATGATGATGAAAAACAGAATGACTTTCAATAACTTATACCGTGGGTGTCTTACAGTATAAGATATTCAAAGTTATTCAGTGTAAGTTGTTCCCAACTTAGAACACTCCTGAGACACTTGTACGTGAAGCCGCGACTTTCTAGACTTCATTTGAAGGCAATTATCCTACTTACGTAAGCTGCAAACCGTACACATGCACAAAACCAACTCCAACTCAGACAGCTCTTAAAATTTCGGCTCTAACTCTGAAACTCGATCTGTGCTGAAGTATGTTTTCTCATTAAGGTCAGCGCATTAGAGTCTTATTATCATTTTATTAGTTTACAGACAACTTATGCACTATACTGAAATTAAAACTAGACGAAGGCAAAATACTGGATAAATATAAACATTTTACTCGTTAAAAAGAATTTAAAAACCGGCCAAGTGCGAGTCGGCCTTGCGCACGAAGGGTTCCGTACCATCAATATACAGTCTATAAAAACAGCAAAAAAAAATCACGTTTGTTGTATAGGATCACCCTTAAATATTTATTTTATTTTGTTTTTTAGTATTTGTTATTATAGCGGACGGACAATATGTCCCCGTTTTACCCTTTGGGTACGAAGCCCTAAAATTAAAACCAAAAGCACCTCTGAAATGTGCGCTATCCTTGCTGAGCCGTCAGTCCATCTGTGAGGTAGGTAAATAGCTGCCTTTATTGTGCCTTCTTGTTCGAGGTCGCCACTCAAGAACCTTTCTAGCCTTAGCTTGTTTAAGATTAAGAGGCAAAGGCGAGAGAGAGCTATGTTCTATTTCCGTCTTAATTAACGCGATCATAATTTAAGTAAAAATTGTTAGCTCTTTTGCCTGACGTTTCGATCGGGTTACACCGACCGTGGTCACAGGCTGACTGGAACAGCGATGTCTTCACTCCGTATGAGAGGCAGATTCTTCACCCACCCTCATAAAAATTGTTTTCACGCCAAGTACCGTCGCACACTACACTCACTGTGTCTCTATTCTGCACACACGTTTTAATAATAACCAAAGTGAAAGCAGCCACGTCTCTTTTTATACAGGGTGTACAAAAGAATGGGACACTCCTTAAAATCACGTAATCAGCTGGTCATATACAACAACTTTTCCTATGGGAGCAACATCGAAATCGTGATTTAATTTTCAGATACTCCATACATTATCGTCGAGGTATGCGAGTAAGTTTGTATGGAGATGCTGAAAAAAGTTGCTTCCATAGAAAAAGTTGTTGTATATGACCAGCTGATCACGTGGTTTTAAGGAGTGTCCTATTCTCTTGTACAACCTGTATACAGTTGCTGTATTCTGTACTTTGTGTATTATCTATCAGTATTATGCATGATTTCCTGTATATATACGATTATGGTTTAAATACGACGATTAGACCGGGTAAATAATACGTGGAACCGACACAAGGTTTTATGTGTTGATACCTAATACGAGGAAACGTGCAAAATAACTCTTTTTCTTTGCAAAAAGCGCCTAATGCAATAAACTTAATTGGAATTTTCATGTTCTGCAGAACCGTGACTTAATACCTCTTTCTATGCAGATTTTGCACACAGAATTAGTTTTCTAGAAAAAGCATAATTTCATTTCTCTTTTCTTTCTAGAGCTTTGTCATTCTAGTTGGGTTCTTTTCTAAGTGGAAAAGATAGCAGAGAAAATGTGGCGGCCTTCGTTTTGCTTGTTATTTGTATGGAAGGAAATACATCTCTTCCTTTCTCTTTTTTGATGGAAACCCTTAGTCGGTGTACTCCTACACCTTGATCGATGATTCTAGATGCTAAAAGTCTGTGGTTATACATTTAGAGCAATTGCCATCATTTTATTTTTTGTATTTATATTTGGGGCAATAACAGCATACATAATTCCACATTTACGCGAAAGATAACTTAAATCTTAATATCATAATATATAAAACAAAGTCGGGTTTGTTACAACACTTATAGCTCGAGAAAGGCTGTACCGATTTTCATGCTTAAATCATGAAAAAAGCAGAATAAATAATAAAAACATTGGAAAGCTGACAAAAAAAAACTGTTAGGCGGTACGAAGTTCGCCGGGTCAGCTAGTATGTAATAAAGTCGGGTTTATTACAACACTTATAACTCGAAAACAGCTGGACCGATTTACATGGTTTATAAGTTGTTGGACTTGTCTCCGTCCCAAATAGCAGAATAAATAATAAAAAATATGGAAAAGCTGACAAAAAAAATTTACTGTTAGGCGGTATGGAGTTCGCCGGGTCAAAGTTGACCACGAAAAATTACAAAGTAAAGCTGTTGATATAGACATTTGTCGCTGCTAGTTGGCAGATGAGATAAAAATATCAAATTCAACAGCAATGAATACCTAGCAACGGTGAAATCCATGGTAAGCAACAAGGGTTAAAACGTACAACTTTTACATAAGTACATAATATTATGCACAACCAATGTTTGCAGACACACACAGACCTTCATCAGAAACACATCAGACTTCCGAAAGGCCGTTTGTACACATCCGTTTATTCTACCGGACGACGGACCTACAATAAACGGATATCCATTTTACCGGATGGGTGTTATCTTCGAGTGCTGTCTATATGCGCTAGTTGTAGTAACACTACGCTCACGAAAATACCCTAATTTTAGTGAGCGTAGTATTCAGTGGAGGTATAATCTCTTCAATAGTATGAAACTATCTACAATTGATCGATAGTCTAAAACTATCGATACTATTGATAGTTTGATTGCTGTTATGGTGCACTACTACCGATAGTATTGCAGCTTATCAATATTGTATTATGCAGTGCACATACGGTGCACCGTGCACATAATGTGCACCGCATAACGTCGTTGTTGGCTCGGCGGTGGCGCCGCGGCGTACGAGTGTTATTATAAATTACCAAGCAGGGCACGTTGTCATTTCTCCCGGATATTTAATTAAATAATAGTAAAAAAAAAAAAAAAACGATGAAGACGCACTTTTTTGTATATTACTATTTAGATCTTATTATAAAAAAAATTGCACTACCTTGCAATGTTACCCTGTATATTAGGGCGCCGCCATCTCTGAGGTTCGGGGTTCGATCCCCAGTCGGGCCAACGTAGAAAACGAACTTTTCTATATTGTCTCGGGTCTGGGTGATGTGGTACCGTCGTTGTTTCTGATTTCTATAACACAAGTGCTTAAGCTACTAAGGATCAGAGCAATGTAATTGATGTTGTCTAATATTTATTTATTATTTATTAATAGTTTGACAACACTAGTTGACTCAATGTTTCACAAGGCCAAACACTACCGCCATCTATGATTAGCTTGTCTGCTTTCCTTTTTAACCGACTTCAAAAAAAAGGAGGAGGTTCTCAATTCGTCTGAATGTTGTTGTTTTTTTTTTTTTTTTTTTTTTTGTATGTATGTTACGCGATTACGCCGTCAATTATGGACCGATTTCAAAATTTATTTTTTAGTTTGAAAGGGTATACTCCCGAGGTGGTCCCATTTCCACCAAGTCAGATTCTGATGATGGGATCCCTGGGAAATCGAGGGCAACCCTCAATTTTTATAGGCACCCATAATGTTTTGCATATATTTTCTGACTCGTTGCTGATTTTTGGGTCTGGTAATCATCATGTCATGTTGCTGACCTGATGATGGAAGCCACAGAACTCCTTAACGGATAGGAGTTAGAAGATAATACTGCAATTTGTCGACAGAACGTATTTAGCAGTGTGTTGAGCAGACGTGGAGCTTATGAGGTACCAGACCGCCAATTTTTATTTACTGGGGGCGTACCCGCACACCCAGTAACGAAAAAGAATTTGAAAGTTCCTTTCTTAATTTAACCTGTTATTTAACGCGAGACCTTATCCTATGGTTACGACACCAAAATAGCCGCCGTTCTGGTTGGAGTGTAGGTAAACCCTTTTCTTAAGATTTAAAAATTTTCGTCGAAAAATTGACCCTATATAACACCTTATTTTTATCATACCATTGGATGGGGGGTCCATAGAGGACCAATATTAGTAAAGGTTACTTTGCTGTAAAGTAATTTTTGGCGAAGTTAGGAGGGAAAAAATAGAGGACTTAACACTTAAAATTGTAAAATAAAAAAAGTTTAATAAAAAACTAAAAACCGACTTCAAAATGAAACTAAAAAGCGAAAAATAATATTGACTAAAACATACCTAATCACTTCTTTTTGGAGTCGGTGCGAATGAACACATTTTAACTCTCGATGGCTGGCACCGACTCCAAAAAGAAATGATTAGGTATGTTTTAGTCAATATTATTTTTCGCTTTTTAGTTTCATTTTGAAGTCGGTTTTTAGTTTTTTATTAAACTTTTTTTTTAAATCAAAGTCTATTTACAAAACCTTATTTACTTATGTCAACCAGCATACAAAATAAACAACATAAGTATAAAACGAACACTACGGTATATAACGACTGGAACAGTCTTCTATCGATCAGCCGGGATAGCTTGTATCTTCGCTTCACTAGCAGTTCTGAACACCACCAAATCTGGAAGAGATGAAAGAATTTTGTTATTGGTATTGGTTTTATTTCGAGTAAGTTTCGGTTTTAGTTCGTACTTACAAAATAATGTGTGTTATTGATAAAAACCACTGATTTTCACCAATAAAACACATTTGTAAGTATCTACTGCCTACCTCCATTATTTATCAGGTAGGCACTGCCTAATTGCCTATATGATGCGCACGCCCCTGCATCGCCGTATGTTTGTTTGTTTTTCCAGCTGGCCGCTCCGCGCACCGCTCTGCCCGACGCCCCGCGTCTCCTTGAACATGGCCTTAGAGTCTTAGTAATATTTGCCCCCTGCGGGATTCGAACCTGCAACCGTCTGGCTTTGTAGTTCTGAGCGCGAACCACTATCACCTCACCATAGTCGTCATAGTTATGGGTGACTCTACTCCTATATTTAGTGACATTTATCACGAGCATCTCCATGCTTCGGAACTTCGGAAGGCACGTAAAAGTGTTCCGGCTAATATCGCTTGATATTGGTCGTGAAGCCAGTCAGGCCTGATCACACCTGACAGTAAGGTTTAGTCAGTGGCCTTACAACACCCCTCCACCAATCCGCACTGGGCCCGCCTGGTGGAGTATGGCCCAAACCACCTCATAGTTGAGGTGAGGCCTGTGCCCTGCAGTAGGACGTAACTATAAGACATACTTTACTTTTTAATGGTATTTGACTTTATTTGTTTATGTAAAATGTGAAATGATCATACAATGCCGGTTATCCCGAAAAACAAAGCGCCACTCTTCAAGTTGAAGCGATAGGCGATCTTGTTCTCCTCCGCTGTTTCTATGAAGTGATGAAGCATTTTGGTTCATAAAAACTATACAAAAAGACTTTTGGAATTAAACTTTGAACATTTTGTAAACATTGATTTATGTTGACACCATGGATCCCCACATGGATCTACTAAATCCATAGACATAAAATAAACGTAGTGATGTGATTACCTGATCAGTATTCGCTTAATACCACTGATCAATTATTACTCTCTAAATACTACGAAATGTCACAGACAGCTTATTCTACGAAATCCATGGTACAAATGGTAGGTAATGCTCCAAGATCATAATTCATGATACTAATCACTGATCAAGTTAACACCACGTAATTAATCACTACGACACACCACCCACGATAAATGTTAGGCCATTTAAGTGAGTATCATTGAGGTATAATGTACAGTCGGCAGCAATTAGATAGCGACATCCAAGGCTGTCAAATAGTTAGGTACAGCCAAAGTGGTCAAAAATATCGATACACCCGAGACGCTCATATAGATAGAGACATTTCATTCGTCAAAAGTAACGGAACGCGCATGTCACCAATTACGTATTATTATTATGTATTTGTCAACATGGTGTATCGATATATTTGGACAGGCTGGGTGCACTTAATAATTAGAACACTTTGTCTGTATTGATGTTATTGACCACTTTAGCTGTATCTTACTATTTGACAGCCTTGGATGTCGCTATCTAATTGCTGCCGACTACTATTATACTTCAATGGTAAGTATAAACTGCGACTTGGCAGCGTTACAAACACGATTCAGTCTTCATGCAGCATCGATACAGTACCATCGCCGTAACTTTAGACACACGCGCTACTAAAAGCAAGCAGCAATACAATCCCGATGCAGTCGCTATACAGGGTGTTTCAAAAATATCTGCCGCGGCTGCTATAGGTGAAAGTATTGCTTTATAGATTACGATAGAAGAGCAATTTCATGCACAGGACGTCATCAATTTTTGTATTTAAAAAAATTAGCTTCACTTTTATTTAATTTTGTTTAAAACCATCCACACCTGAAAACGTAATTTAGAAATAATTATCAACAATTAAAAAGAAAGATATCCGAAAAACGTGTAAATTAGTTGAACTATAGTTACAAAAAAAAAACAAGCATATTTTGTACAGAACGTACGCGACCACATCACACAGTCGGACGGTTTTTTCAAAATGAGGTCACATTACGAAACTCCTTTTATCACCGACTTAGCCAAAACGACAGAGATTTCCATGTAAATCCAAGGTAGCGGCTGTAGAAGGCGGTTTATGCGATATTGCGTTGTAAATCACAATGCGCGGCCATTTGAGACCACGATACTTCGCTTATGAAGTTTGTGCAAAATTGCGGGTACCTTTAACCTTTCTGAGAGTAATGGCTGTATGGACTGCAGAACAGTCGATAACTTTTTAAACTTACTTGTTGCATTTTTTAATTATAACAACACAGCACGGGTATTGATGCAACATACCTCTTTTTATTTATTATTGTCCCGACGTTTCGGCCTAATTACATAGGCCGTGGTCGCGGGAAGACTTCTTAGTTTTTTTTTTATTTGAGATGGGCTTGCTTTTGACCCCAATCTTGCTCTAGAGCATAGATGGAGCGAGCTTGCCCAGAAAATGCCTATTCACTCTGGACTTAAAGAGAGTCAGGTTATATGCACTCGGAAATACAGACAGACAGATTAGTTTAGTCTTCCCGCGACCACGGCCTATGTATGTTGCATCAATACCCTTCAATCAATACCTTATCTTATCTACCCAATCAATAACTTATATTTTGATATAACCTGAGTTGTTACATCTATAATTTTTGTGCCAGGAATACCTCCATTAAACAGTAGATAGTCGTTAGACAATGGGTGCGACCACGGCTCTACCTGGACCATTTTTGTACCTATGCATTTCTGGATTTCTCTAATTTATTGTCTTGTTTCGTTCTCTTTTTATACGTAGTAGTTTAGTTTTAACCATTTTATTTTGGGGTTTCCATAGAGTATTTGCAAAGCCCCACAAGAAAGACATATTTGTAAAGTGCTCGCGATCTTTCTTTTGATACAAAACATGTGATGATTGTGATTATCTCAGTATTTTTTCGGAGTGGTAATCCGACGTCTAATTTCGTCGTAAAAATTTTGATAAAATTTAAATAGCCAATGTCACCCGAGCCTTTATTACGAATCTATTGACACCTTATTCATTAAAATCGGTTTAGTAGTTTAGGCGCTACGGTGGAACATACATACAAAAGACTGTCAAAATCATTACCCTTCTTTATTCGGCTTCGCCGTAGTCTAGTATAAACATATTTTTTTGTTTTTTTTCCAACCGTACCTGATCTAGCCGGATAGCTCAGTGCGCCCCATTTATTTCTCATCAAGGCAACAACCGCGAGGCTCAGCTGAGCGGGGTGACCTTACAATCATAACACTGATATTTTGTCGTTTTGCGTAGTTAGCAGACGTAGGTAACAAGTAATTACCGCGAGACAGGCTTGCAATAGGCCTATTTAGTTTAATCTAACGCACTAGATTACGCATAAACTTTTACCCGACTACGGCAAAGCCAAAAGGAAAGATAATGATATTGACCGGTATATGTATATATGTGCATCTGTTCCCTCGTAACTTATACACTACAGACAAATTAGATTAGTAAAAAAATAAAAAGTTAAAATCTAAAACCCGACTGCGTAAAAAGAGGGGTCTAAAAAGACGAAACATAAAATAATTCACATATTATAAAATCCAGGAATGCATAGTACCAAAATGGTTAAAGTAGAGCCGTGGTCCCATACCCACTGTATGGTCTACCATAGTACCATGTCTGTTTATGGTGCGACCACGGCTCTTACTTTTTTGACGTAGTCAAGTTTTATTTTTTGAACTTTTTATTTGTTACTACTTATCTGATCCCTTGTCCTAGGCCGTCGGCCATTATATTTAATGGGGCTCATAGATGGTGGCTGATGTCCAGCAGTGGACTGCAATAGGCTAAATATATAGATATGGTGGAGGTATTTAACAGGGTGCAAGGACCAGTATAAATCTGCCGAGCTTCAGCAAATCCACACTTTCCATCCACATTTGGGCTACCCTACTATTTGCTATTTTACTGTTTTTCACGACCTCCGTAGTCGCGTTATAGGCTAGTACGCTCTATACGCTGGACTTGGCGTCGCCATCTCTGAGGACCCGGATTCGATTCCCGGTCGGGTCAATGTAGAAAATAAACTTTTCTGTATTGTTTAGGGTCTGGGTGTTGTCGTGCCGTTGTTCTTTCTGATTTCTATAACACAAGTGCTTTAGCTACCTACATTAGGATCAGAGCAATGTATGTGATGTTTTCCAATATTTATTATATTTTTAACCGATGAAAAAATCCGATTTTAATAAATTTTTTTTTTGTTAGAAATGGTATACCCGAAGTTGGTCCCGTATAAATTTGAAAAACAAAACCAACCCTAAGGGTAGGAAAACAGGGGATGATTGAAGTTTTTTAGCTGCACAGTTTGTATTAAACACTGTATGGCAGCGGGCTGTATCTTGTTTCGTAATTTGTTTTCTGGATAATTTCATTTTAGGTCAAATGCATTAATAGATTTGATATGTAACTTTACTTGTATATCAAAATAGTTAAATATTATGTGACGTAGATAGCCGTACATTATGTATCTTTTGTATTTTTTTTTAGTAATTGACTTCTAAAAAATTATTTTACCCCTGGTTGAGAAAAAAGCCTTGACAGACGTTCTACAGACGGGCAACAAATAAACAAAGTCTTAACTTAAAATTAATTAGAAGTGAAAACTCGATTTTCTTGCATTATCGTTAAAAAAAAAGCTAGAAGCTAATGTGATAGAGATACAAATAGAGTACAGCAAAATACCTACTTAATTTTATACAATTTCTTAGCAATTTATAATAAAACTCTATATAATTAATCTCATTACAAATTAATAACTGCACCCACGAAATTAAATGTCTCTGAGATGCCATCAAACGCAATTACCGACGTAATTGCAGACACCCCTTATACACTTACATAGCAAAACATCGTTAAAGCTGTAAGGAGAGGTAGAGGAGAGTGGGGTAAGGTGAAGCGCTGAGTTGTGAACTTGACTATTTTCGTTATATTTATTTTTTAACACAACAGTCATTAGTTTTACAAGAAACGCATATACGTAAGGTATTGAATTAAACTAATATCCTAAGGGTGTTTACACTGCTGATAAACGAAGTGTCGTTGTAATTTAAATAAATAAATACATCAAAATAATACTACATGTTTTCAATTATAATATCCGCCCTAACTATAGGGCGCTCGGTTGTGTTTATTTATTTGTTGTGTTTAAGCATAAGCATATTTTTATGTGTACTTAACCATATAAAAGGCAAAGAAAAAATTAGCAAACTTTTTTCACGCATTTGGAACTGGTTTGCGTTTAACCTTATTGACAGTAACTGTTGATGAGGTGATGTTTGCTCAGAAGTAAAATATAAGTGATGGCTTAGTGATTTCTCTAGGTCATGATTTCCAAAAGAGCATCCTTAAAATATACTAGTAGTAGTCAGCTGGAACTGAAACGCCTTCTGAGGTTATTATTAATATTCATTTATTCACTTCATAAAGTTAACAGTGCCAGTATTTCATAAGTACCATTTATATAAATATATATATATTTAGTAAAACTACTTACATAGAGTATGTAACTCTTACAAAGGAGTCGCAATTTATAAATTATTATTATATTTTTCAAAAATAAGTAAAATATTCTGAAACTTTTTCTATGACTAAACGAAAGAATTTAAAGTATTTAACCTGGGTGTGATATTCCAAATAATTATTCAGAATAACTTATAATGCCTATATTTTATCATAATTGGAAGACGAGCCCGCGCCAAACATGTGCGCGCTGGCCGCCGCCGCGCCGAACTGTCTAAATAAACAATATTTTTACTCCAAATAATTGACTATTTTTTGGTCATTTTGGCTTATTAATTTGTTTGTTGCGCTTTTAGCGTCAAATGTATTTCTACCCTTCCCGTAACTGTAACCCGTAACATCAACGTAAAATCAACAACTACGCAACCCTATACTGCGCGTGGCACGACACGCACTTGGCCAGTTTTTTGTTTGTTACACGTGGAGTGAAATCCTGTTATTAATTTGTTCGACAATTTTATTATTTTCCACGCCCGGGCCAATTTGCGGTTGCTACAGCCTTAATAAGGTGAACAGGGGAAATATGTCCCTACTTTAACTTTCTCTGACAAGTTTAGTCAGTTAAAATTAATTTAGGCCTTATTTTGCAGTGAACTTTCGTTGTTTTATTTAATTAAGTATCAGTTCATTAAATGAATTGTTCGTAATATTTACAGGATGTTACGGGTTACAGTTACGGGAAGGGTAGAAATACATTTGACGCTAAAAGTGCAACAAACAAATTAATAAGCCAAAATGACCAAAAAATAGTCAATTGTTTGGAGTAAAAATATTGTTTATTTAGACAGTTCGGCGCGGCGGCGGCCAGCGCGCACATGTTTGGCGCGGGCTCGTCTTCCAATTATGATAAAATATAGGCATTATAAGTTATTCTGAATAATTATTTGGAATATCACACCCAGGTTAAATACTTTAAATTCTTTCGTTTAGTCATAGAAAAAGTTTCAGAATATTTTACTTATTTTTGAAAAATATAATAATAATTTATAAATTGCGACTCCTTTGTAAGAGTTACATACTCTATGTAAGTAGTTTTACTAAATATATATATATTTATATAAATGGTACTTATGAAATACTGGCACTGTTAACTTTATGAAGTGAATAAATGAATATTAATAATAACCTCAGAAGGCGTTTCAGTTCCAGCTGACTACTACTAGTATATTTTAAGGATGCTCTTTTGGAAATCATGACCTAGAGAAATCACTAAGCCATCACTTATATTTTACTTCTGAGCAAACATCACCTCATCAACAGTTACTGTCAATAAGGTTAAACGCAAACCAGTTCCAAATGCGTGAAAAAAGTTTGCTAATTTTTTCTTTGCCTTTTATATGGTTAAGTACACATAAAAATATGCTTATGCTTAAACACAACAAATAAATAAACACAACCGAGCGCCCTATAGTTAGGGCGGATATTATAATTGAAAACATGTAGTATTATTTTGATGTATTTATTTATTTAAATTACAACGACACTTCGTTTATCAGCAGTGTAAACACCCTTAGGATATTAGTTTAATTCAATACCTTACGTATATGCGTTTCTTGTAAAACTAATGACTGTTGTGTTAAAAAATAAATATAACGAAAATAGTCAAGTTCACAACTCAGCGCTTCACCTTACCCCACTCTCCTCTACCTCTCCTTACAGCTTTAACGATGTTTTGCTATGTAAGTGTATAAGGGGTGTCTGCAATTACGTCGGTAATTGCGTTTGATGGCATCTCAGAGACATTTAATTTCGTGGGTGCAGTTATTAATTTGTAATGAGATTAATTATATAGAGTTTTATTATAAATTGCTAAGAAATTGTATAAAATTAAGTAGGTATTTTGCTGTACTCTATTTGTATCTCTATCACATTATCTTTTAGCTTTTTTTTAACGATAATGCAAGAAAATCGAGTTTTCACTTCTAATTAATTTTAAGTTAAGACTTTGTTTATTTGTTGCCCGTCTGTAGAACGTCTGTCAAGGCTTTTTTCTCAACCAGGGGTAAAATAATTTTTTAGAAGTCAATTACTAAAAAAAAATACAAAAGATACATAATGTACGGCTATCTACGTCACATAATATTTAACTATTTTGATATACAAGTAAAGTTACATATCAAATCTATTAATGCATTTGACCTAAAATGAAATTATCCAGAAAACAAATTACGAAACAAGATACAGCCCGCTGCCATACAGTGTTTAATACAAACTGTGCAGCTAAAAAACTTCAATCATCCCCTGTTTTCCTACCCTTAGGGTTGATTTTGTTTTTCAAATTTATACGGGACCAACTTCGGGTATACCATTTCTAACAAAAAAATAATAATATTAAAATCGGATTTTTTCATCGGTTAAAAATATAATAAATATTGGAAAACATCACATACATTGCTCTGATCCTAATGTAGGTAGCTAAAGCACTTGTGTTATAGAAATCAGAAAGAACAACGGCACGACAACACCTAGACCCGAAACAATACAGAAAAGTTTATTTTCTACATTGACCCGACCGGGAATCGAATCCGGGTCCTCAGAGATGGCGACGCCAAGTCCAGCGTATAGAGCGTACTAGCCTATAACGCGACTACGGAGGTCGTGAAAAACAGTAAAATAGCAAATAGTAGGGTAGCCCAAATGTGGATGGAAAGTGTGGATTTGCTGAAGCTCGGCAGATTTATACTTGTCCTTGCACCCTGTTAAATACCTCCACCATATCTATATATTTAGCCTATTGCAGTCCACTGCTGGACATCAGCCACCATCTATGAGCCCCATTAAATATAATGGCCGACGGCCTAGGACAAGGGATCAGATAAGTAGTAACAAATAAAAAGTTCAAAAAATAAAACTTGACTACGTCAAAAAAGTAAGAGCCGTGGTCGCACCATAAACAGACATGGTACTATGGTAGACCATACAGTGGGTATGGGACCACGGCTCTACTTTAACCATTTTGGTACTATGCGTTCCTGGATTTTATAATATGTGAATTATATTCTTGTTTTGTCCTTTTTAGACCCCTCTTTTTACGCAGTCGGGTTTTAGATTTTGAACTTTTTATTTTTTTACTAATCTAATTTGTCTGTAGTGTATAAGTTACGAGCGAACAGATGCACATTCATACATATACCGGTCAATATCATTATCTTTCCTTTTGGCTTTGCCGTAGTCGGGTAAAAGTTTATGCATAATCTAGTGCGTTAGATTAAACTAAATAGGCCTATTGCAAGCCTGTCTCGCGGTAATTACTTGTTACCTACGTCTGCTAACTACGCAAAACGACAAAATATCAGTGTTATGATTGTAAGGTCACCCCGCTCAGCTGAGCCTCGCGGTTGTTGCCTTGATGAGAAATAAATGGGGCGCACTGAGCTATCCGGCTGGATCAGGTACGGTTGAAAAAAAAACAAAAAAAATATGTTTATACTAGACTACGGCAAAGCCGAATAAAGAAGGGTAATGATTTTGACAGTCTTTTGTATGTATGTTCCACCGTAGCGCCTAAACTACTAAGCCGATTTTAATGAATAAGGTGTCATTAGATTCGTAATAAAGGCTCAGGTGACATTGGCTATTTAAATTTTATCAAAATTCAAACGACGAAATTTGACGTCAGATTACCACCTCGAAAAAAAAATACTCAGATAATCACAATCACCACATGTTTTGTATCAAAAGAAAGATCGCGAGCACTTTACAAATATGTCTTTCTTGTGGGGCTTTGCAAATACTCTATGGAAACCCCAAAATAAAATGGTTAAAACTAAACTACTACGTATAAAAAAGATAACGAAACAAGACAATAATTCAGATAGAAATCCAGAAATGCATAGGTACCAAAATGGTCAAGGTAGAGCCGTGGACGCACCCACTGTCTAACTACTACCCACTGTTTAATGGAGGTATTCCTGGCACAAAAATAATAGATGTAACAACTCAGGTTATATCAAAATATAAGTTATCAACTATAACACTGTACACAACACGGGTATTGATGCAACATACGTAGGCCGTGGTCGCGGGAAGACTAAACTAATCTGTCTGTCTGTATTTCCGAGTGCATATAACCTGACTCTCTTTAAGTCCAGAGTGAAAAGGCATCTTCTGGGCAAGCTCGCTCCATCGTAGATCCCATCTATGCTCTAGAGCAAGATAGGGTTCAAGAGCAAGCCCATCGAAAAAACAAAATCCAAAAAAAAACTAAGAAATCTTACCGCGACCACGGCTTATGTAATTAGGCCGAAACGTCGGGCCAATAATAAATAAAAAGAGGTATGTTGCATCAATACCCGTGCTGTGTGTTGTTAAATTTTAAAAAATGCAACAAGTAAGTTTAAAAAGTTATCGACTGTTCTGCAGTCCATACAGCCATTACTCTCAGAAAGGTTAAAGGTACCCGCAATTTTGCACAAACTTCATAAGCGAAGTATTGTGGTCTCAAATGGCCGCGCATTGTGATTTACAACGCAATATCGCATAAACCGCCTTCTACAGCCGCTACCTTGGATTTACATGGAAATCTCTGTCGTTTTGGCTAAGTCGGTGATAAAAGGAGTTTCGTAATGTGACCTCATTTTGAAAAAACCGACCGACTGTGTGATGTGGTCGCGTACGTTCTGTACAAAATATGCTTGTTTTTTTTGTAACTATAGTTCAACTAATTTACACGTTTTTCGGATATCTTTCTTTTTAATTGTTGATAATTAAAATTACGTTTTCAGGTGTGGATGGTTTTAAACTAAATTAAATAAAAGTGAAGCTAAATTTTTAATATATATATTTTTTTAAATACAAAAATTGATGACGTCCTGTGCATGAAATTGCTCTTCTATCGTAATCTATAAAGCAATACTTTCACCCATAGCAGCCACGGCAGATATTTTTAAAACACCCTGTATACTGCATCGCGACTGTATCGGTGCTTTTAGTAGCGCGTGTGTCTAAAGTTACGGCGATGGTACAGGAGACGTATTTTTGAAGCATTCGAAATGAATCTTGAATTCGAACACGAATACGATTCGTGTGCGAATTCTATTTCTATCACTCCCGATTTTACGCATTTTTGAATCACTCGAATTCTGTGTTGCTATTGTGGTAAAATTCTTTAACTATTTTCGTTTCACGCAGAAAATATTTAAAACCGGAATGCAAAAACTTATTGATTTTAAAAACCGGCAATGAATCGCATGGAACGGAACGAAAAACATAGTTTTTAATCTGTGAACCATGTTTACTTGTCAAAGTCATACTTCTAAACTTTCTACTAGTAGAATCGAAATACGAGTGGGTCGGACCACTCGTTGCAGAATTCACAGAATGAATTATCAAAAATAGCGATTTTAGTCATTCGCATGCGAATCTTGCCATTTCGTATTCGAATTGGAATTTTACATGATTCAAAATTATTTTTTCTAAATTACGTTTTCAGGTGTGGATGGTTTTAAACTAAATTAAATAAAAGTGAAGCCAAATTTTTAATATATATATTTTTTAAATACAAAAATTGATGACGTCCTGTGCATGAAATTGCTCTTCTATCGTAATCTATAAAGCAATACTTTCACCCATAGCAGCCACGGCAGATATTTTTAAAACACCCTGTATACTGCATCGCGACTGTATCGGTGCTTTTAGTAGCGCGTGTGTCTAAAGTTACGGCGATGGTACAGGAGACGTATTTTTGAAGCATTCGAAATGAATCTTGAATTTGAACACGAATACGATTCGTGTGCGAATTCTATTTCTATCACTCCCGATTTTACGCATTTTTGAATCACTCGAATTCTGTGTTGCTATTGTGGTAAAATTCTTTAACTATTTTCGTTTCACGCAGAAAATATTTAAAACCGGAATGCAAAAACTTATTGATTTTAAAAACCGGCAATGAATCGCATGGAACGGAACGAAAAAAATAGTTTTTAATCTGTGAACCATGTTTACTTGTCAAAGTCATACTTCTAAACTTTCTACTAGTAGAATCGAAATACGAGTGGGTCGGACCACTCGTTGCAGAATTCACAGAATGAATTATCAAAAATAGCGATTTTAGTCATTCGCATGCGAATCTTGCCATTTCGTATTCGAATTGGAATTTTACATGATTCAAAAATACGTCTTCTGTATCGATGCTGCTTAAAGACTAAATCCCGTTTGTAACGCTGCCAAGTCGCAGTGTATACTTACCATTGAAGTATAATAGTACAGTCGGCAGCAATTAGATAGCGACATCCAAGGCTGTCAAATAGTAGGATACAGCCAAAGTGGTCAATAAAATCAATACAGACAAAGTGTTCAAATTATTGAGTGCACCCAGCCTGTCCAAATATATCGATACACCGTGTTGTCAAATACATAATAATAATACGTAATTGGTGACATGCGCGTTCCGTTACTTTTGACAAATGAAATGTCTCTATCTATACGAGCGTCTCGGGTGTATCGATATTTTTGACCACTTTGGCTGTACCTAACTATTTGACAGCCTTGGATGTCGCTATCTAATTGCTGCCGTCTGTACATTATACCTCAATGATACTTACTTAAATGGCCTAACATATATCGTGGGTGGTGTGTCACAGTGATTACTTACGTGGAGTTAACTTGATCAGTGATTAGTATCATGAATTATGATCTTGGAGCATTACTTACCATTTGTACCATGGATTACGTAGAATAAGCTGTCTGTGACATTTCGTAGTATTTAGAGAGTATTATTTGATCAGTAGTATTAAGCGAATACTGATCAGCTTAGAGCATTCAACCAACAGGAGACGCCATTGACAGGCATTCCCCTCTGCCACAAGTCTATGACCGTCGGTCACAGAGGTTATATAAAACTATTTGCAGCGCGTTCCGCCATCATTGTCAAATCACGGTGAGCGTGGAAGGACCGCAGCTAAAAATGCCAAATTACGCCGTGTGCTCGTTTTAAAAAAGATCAGAAACATCTTATGTGCTAAAGGACAGCGTAAATTTTCATCTATAAGTATTTTTGAGTCTCAATATTAGCAAATAATGCCTTAAAACTGCAAAAACCTCATAAAATTTGTCAATCAAAAAGTGATACCAGTAAAAGGTAAAAAATCCTATTTAGCGTAATTTTTTATACTGAAGTACCCAACTTTAAAATCACACTGGTATTTCACGTTTGATATTGTTAATAATATTAATAACAATAGATGATTATTGAATTAATGATATATCACAGTTAACAAATTATGATTCTTGTTTAAGTTTTGCGCAATTTTTTTGGACTTTATACTTACTTTTTAAGTATCAATAGTCAATACTATAAATATTTGCATTTAATCGGTCTACTTAAATAATATAATATATTTGCGAATTTCACCTTATTCTGAAAATTTGAGATTTTTATTGATATACGCTGGCCACCCTGCAGCAAAATTGGTGATGGGATAGCACAAAAACAAAATATCGATATCGATTTAACCACTTGATCTTTAGGTCACCTAGGGTTGGCATTCCACCCGAATGTATTTCAAAAATGGGAATATATTCGGAACATTCCCAATAAACCCACCCGTTGGGAAAATAAACGGGTGGATTAGGTTTTATTGTTTATATGAATTTATTTAACACAAAAATGATGTTAAGGCTCAGGTTACAAGCATTTTTGTTGTTATTTATTTACACATCCAATAAAAACTGTATGGTGTTATAAATTTTGTTTAATTTGGTTGCTTTACTGTAAGATCCGTGTTATTTATATAACAATAGGCATTATTATAATGTGTCCATATTAAGATGCCACTAAATATTAATTTTCATTATTTTTGCGAAAATATAACATTACAAAAGGTTACGACAAAACTTTGAGACACCTAAAATATCTTATCATTGATCTTAAACTCTAGAGAAACATGTGTTTTGTAGAGAAACTCTAGAGAAACATGTGTTAGTCTTAGACATTTTGTTTGTTGCTAAAAGTTAACAGATTATTTATTATTTAAGCGTATGTTAAGGATCGGACTATACCCATTTGGAAACCGGTCCGGGTAAGTACGGTTTCAATCCATCGCTTCCGCAATAGCGTCATGTTTTGAACGGATTCTTGCGGATTTGATAATGTTTCGGAAAAGGTTTTTTATTTATTATTATTCACCACCTTCTCAATTACTGATTAAGTCATAGAAATCAATCCATTCCAAAGAAACAAACTTTATATTATAAAGTTTCCGAGCCAACCATCTCTAGTCACCACCATAGACAGACCCAGACCAATAATATTTGAATTCATTTACAACTTTGTCTTTCTAAGCAAGCAGAAAAATTGGTATTATGATATTCTTATTTCATGATTTCTCTAGACTAATTTCATCTTTTCGATTTAAGACATGAAAATATTCGTAATATTTTTAGAAAGTCTTCTGCCTGAACCGGGAGTTGGGCCGGCCAGATGTGGAAAAAGCAAGATTGATATTCAATTTACAGGTCTTTTAATTATCTTTATCTATCTATCTGAAGAATGCCTTTACTCCAAGAGGGAGGGGCTAGATGAATCATATCCACAACGATATAGAACTACCTTACCTACGGCACTTTTCGAAATAGTATACAGCGCGAATACAGCTAAAATAGTTAACACCCAATCTTGCAAATCCTACTTTACAAAATTCAACCTTCTAACTTTACCTTCAATTATATTTACGATTTTTTCGGGTTATAGCCCAGTGTTTTTTTTATTATAATTATGACAATACACCTGAAAACCAAATTTTGCAGGTATTTCTTGCAGTTTTAGGCTTGGACTTTAACCAGCCGGAATCTGTTAGAATCAGCTAGAATTCGTTCACAACGACCTTATTGCTTGCGATGAATTGAAACCGTACTTACCCGGACCGGTTTTCCGGCTGGGTATAGTCCAATCCTTAAACTCTACCATACTGACGTATATTAATAAATAACCCTGTAGATCTTAATGACAGCCAAAAGAAAAGTTTCTATCATCACCACTACCAGCCTATATCAGTCCACCGCTGGACACAGGCCTCACCAAAAGGAGGATTTTTCCATAATCGCCACGCTTGGCAGGCGGGTTGGCGATCGCAGTTTGGACAATGGTGGAGAGGAGACGCTGCTGCCCGTCTTCTTATGGCGGTTCTCCTGTAGTCGCCTCTACATAACGTTTCTATCTTACACATAATAGAGAGTCTGAATTGCATAAAACCTTATCATAATACTGGCAGAACTCATCGATAAAATTTATCGATAGTGTTAAGCACTATCTTCGTTTATTTAAAACTGACGTCACACTCGTGCATGGATAAGTTGCCCTTGTGTGTGAATATATTTGTGTGCGTCTAGTTTAAGCTAGTGTTAGACAATTTTTGTTGTGTGCGAGCGTAGCAACGTCATTGAAAATGCGTTAGTGTTAATTCCCTATGTGTGCGTTATTCCCTTCCCCCCGCAAGAAATGACAGACTTTTTCTCATAGAAATTAGCGAGCTTGTCGTCTCCTGTTGGTTGAATGCTCTAAGCTGATCAGGTAATAACATCACTACGTTTATTTTATGTCTATGGATTTAGTAGATCCATGTATTATTTGATCAGTGGATCCATGTGGATCCATGGTGTCAACGTAAATCAATGTTTACAAAATGTTCAAAGTTTAATACCAAAAGCCTTATTGTATAGTTTTTATGAACCAAAATGCTTCATCACTTCATAGAAACAGCGGAGGAGAACAAGATCGCCTATCGCTTCAACTTGAAGAGTGGCGCTTTGTTTTTCGGGATAACCGGCATTGTATGATCATTTCACATTTTACATAAACATATAAAGTAAAACACCATTAAAAAGTAAAGTATACCTATGTCTTATAGTTACGTCCCACTGCAGGGCACAGGCCTCACCTCAACTATGAGGTGGTTTGGGCCATACCACCACCACGCGGGCCCGGTGCAGTGCGGTGGAGGGGCAGGGGCGTGCGGTGCATATCGGGTACCACATATTCTACGTATTATAACGATCATTTTTTTCTTTTACACTATACCTGGGAAATGACGGGTTACCGAGTTATTGACAGTCAAAGTTAAAAAATTTTTTCAAAGATTTTTACAAAATTGACTTCTATTTGATAATACTAAACTTTTTTACAAAGAATCATGATAAAAATTTTCAGTACTTCTTTCATAAAAGGCCTTTAAAGGGCACAGCCGGCAATGAATCGTGCGCACGCACACAACTACGCTGTCTTTCAAACCGGGCGCAATGCTCTCGCGCCACCCGCTCGCCCGCCGACCGCTTACTACACTATACATTGCGGATTAGAAATAAGTTATTTTTTTTGATACCCAAAAAAAAAGTAATTTCCCAGCAATATTTTTTTGCATTCTACTTGGTTTTATGTATAGAATTCGTGGTTTAAGGCTTCGTTAAGCCTTTTTTTACACCCTGTATAGGCAATAAGGTAGTGCCTCAGATCAGAGAAAGGACTATTAATATTTCTATGGGCAGTGCCTACCTGATAAATAAAATGAGGTAGGCAGTAGGTACTTACAAGGTGTTACAAAAAAACCCGTAATAACTGAAGGGTGTTAAATACCTATATTCCTTTGAGGAGTCCTTATTTAATTTCTTACATTTATGGCATTAACTTTGAATTTCGAGTAAAAATAATTTTAAATAATAATATCGATAACGTGCAGCACATCACTAATCCAGGTTCGTTACCCTACTAGGAGTAATAATAACAACAACCTCCTCCCTCTTGGTTATCTTTTTCGAGTTCACAAACTTGAAATAGCCACCAATAAGTCATGTTCGCCTAGTACATTTATCCCTACACAGTACACACACGAACAAACTCAAATTTCTCTTTTTTTTCACGTACGAGACAAAGTCAAACAAATAAACGAAAATAACTAGCACAAAACACAATCATTATCATGACGCTTACGTCAATTAAATTAATTAATATTATTTTTAAATTAAGAAAGTTTGGGTACTTTACCTACAATAGTGGCTCGAAATGCTGTCCTCCTTCTTGGATGCACAATCTTGCCCGCCTCGATATGGCCTGTGTTGCATTTCGCACCATTGCAGGCGTTATGGTTGCGAACACAGACCGCACACGGTGTTCCATTTCAGCCACTGTATGGCAGTCCGTAAAATAAACTCTGTCCTTAACATAACCCCACAAAAAAAAGTCCAGTGGCGTAAGGTCGGGGGAACGAGCCGGCCAAGCTACGGGTCCCGCGCGGCCGATCCATCCTCCTGGGAACCGAGAAGACAGATAGGCTCGTACATCACGAGCGAAATGTGCCGGGGCACCGTCGTGCTGGAACACCATGTCGTTTTGTTGCTCGAAGTAATCGGTTTCGATTACCGGGATGTCATCAATGGCGTCTTCGAATTCAGTTTGGAGGAATGTCAGGTAGTTATTACCGTTTAGCCGGGCGGGTAAAATGACCGGACCGATGACATGGCCGTTGTAGACTCCTGCCCACACATTGAGACGCCATTGATGTTGAAAGTTGCCCTGCCGTGATACGCGGGGATTTTCGTGTGCCCAAACATGTTCATTGTGAACATTCGAGATGCCGGACCTGGTGAACGTGGCCTCATCCGTCCAAATAACCCGGTTCACGTAGTTAGGGTCGGCTTCCAGCTGTGCGAGGTACCACTCACAAAACGTGATCCGAGGCGCGAAGTCATTCGGAATTAATTCCTGGGTACGACGGTAGTGGTACGGGTGTTGACCATCATCTCTAAGTATTCGCCACACTGAAATATGGCTCATGTTAAGTCTCGCCCCGGCACGCCTTGTACTGGTCGTCGGTTCACTTTCGAAAAGCTGCAAAACCTCTTCTACACGTTCTTCATTAGTATTCGGACGCCCACTGCCACCTGAACGATGAAAAGAACCCGTAGAGTGAAGACGAGTCACCATGTTGTGAAAACACTGATACGACGGCAGACGTCGCCTTTCAGCCGCCGGTCTACCGTCGATGAATCTTTCCCGATAAATATCCCGTGCTCGAGCTAAATTTCCATCAGCTCGACCTACACACAACATCATTTCATAGTATTCCGCATTGGAAAACACAGACATCTTCAAAACACACACGTAATCACAGTTTTCGCAACGAAAATACCAGTAAATCACACCGAACACGCACAAAGCAAATGAACTCTTATAAGTGTGTAGGTATTATTACTAAAAACCACTGATTTTCATCAATAAAACACATTAGTAAGTAACTACTGCCTTCCTCGAAATAAAACCAATGCCCACTTCTGTGGAGGGGTGTTGTAAGACCAGTGACTTAACCATACTGTTAGATGTGATCAAGCCGCCTTAAGGCCTCACGAGCCTCTGACTAGGCTTCACGACCGATATCAAGCGATATTAGCCAGGACCAACTTTTCACGTTCCTTCCGAAGCACGGATATGCTCGTGATAAATGTCAATCAATATGGGAATAGTCACCCATCCACTCACGACCGCGGCGTGAGGTATGAGCGCCTCCACCAAAATACCATTGAAATGTTGAATAAAAGGACTGACTGGTACCTCGTAAGCGCCACGTCTGCCCAATACACTACGAAATACGCTCTGTCGACAAATCGCAGTATTATCTATTCATCCTTCCAGCCTTCATCATCAGCTCAGCAGTATGATATGCATACTAAAACCTTCTCCAGGATGATACAAATACTTCTCTGAAAAGCGCATCAAAATCGGATGAGCAAAACGCGAGAAAATCGCGGACAAACATACATATTATACATACAAACATACGGGTCAAACTGAGAACTACTTTTTTTTAAATCGGTTAAAAAACTAACTATGACGACTATTGTGGTAGTGGTTCGCGCTCAGCACTGCAAAATCAGACGGTTGCAGGTTCGAATCCCGCAGGGGGCAAATATTACTAAGACTCTAAGGTCACGTTCAAGGTGACGCGAGGCGTCGGGCGGGGCGGTGCGCGGAGCGGGCAGCCGGAAAAACAAACAAACATACGGCGATGTAATGAGCGTTCAAGGATTTTACTCGCGTTTGTTTCGGGCGACAATATCAGTGCTCGCAGATTAAATAAAAGGCGATTTTTTTGGTGAACAAAATAAATATATTTTTTACCCTGTAGGGTAGGTATGTACGTACTCCATTACATTTTACTTTCTATCCAAATAAATGCACGACATTATCCAAACAAATGTTGGATGTACGTAAGGGAGCTGGTTGTGACAACATTCCTCCTCTTTTTATTGTGCGTTGTGCTACGGCATTGGCAATGCCACTTACAATAATTTTTAATAGATCTCTAAAAGAGGGTATATTTCCAAATGTTTGGAAAAATGCTCATGTAATTCCCATTCACAAGAAAGGATCCAAATTAAAGGTAGAGCATTATAGACCCATATCGATATTAAATGTTTTTAACAAAGTTTTTGAAAAACTAGTTTATTCCTCTGTTCTTTCAACAGTAAGAAATGGTATACCACTTGAACAACATGGTTTCTTAAGCGGACGATCTACCTCAAGTAATCTTGCAATATTTACGCACTATTTGCATAAATCTATTGACAAACGTAAACAAGTTGACGTGATCTACACCGATTTTGAAAAGGCTTTCGATCGGGTGGATCACGTCATTCTTCTACGTAAGATGGAGCACTTGGGGATACATGGGGACTTGCTGCGTTGGGTTGAATCATATTTGTCGAACAGGTCGCAAGCGGTGGTCGTGGGCGGCTATAGATCGGATTTTGTAGAGGTATCCTCCGGAGTCCCTCAGGGTTCGCACCTCGGTCCTCTCTTCTATAATATCTACCTCTTCGACATTTATGCATGTTTTGCATATTCAAGGTTTTTAATGTATGCTGACGACACAAAAAATTTTCTTGAAGTTGGCGATGTTGCTGATTGTGCTCAGCTACAATATGACCTAGATCAATTATCTGAGTATTATAAAATTAATAGAATTAATGTCAATACCAAAAAATGACAAATAATTAGCTTCACCCGAAAAAGAAATCCCATCACTTATAACTACAACATTCAAGGTAAAGCATTGGAAAGAGTCAACGTGGTGCGTGATCTTGGTGTATACTTTGACAATAAACTGATAATGAACGAACATATTGATCACATTACACATACGGCATATAAAACTCTAGGATTCGTACTGCGCATAACACAACCCTTCACTGACTTGCTGTGCACTAAGAGTATCTATAACGCGTATGTCCGTAGTATCCTTGACTATGCCAGTTGTATATGGTATCCGCAGTATATAACTTACTCTGAACAAATTGAATCTATTCAACAGAAGTTTATTCGTTACCTTAACTTTAAATCACGTAAGTGTTTTGACACGTATGAGAAAGGTTGTAGCTACTACGGCAACGCAGCATCGCTCTCGTAACCCTCAACTGTTCCATACACCGTTACACAGGACAAAGTTTACGCATAACTCTTTATCGAGAGTCGCAAAAACATACAATGTTTCTTTTTCGACTATCGATATTTTTAACACCACTAAGGCGAAATTTAAATCTCAAGTTAATAACATTTTGGATAGCAGAAAATAGGCAGGCACGGTCACGTTCAAACTCGTTCATAAAACACTCTTAACCCACACAACCACCCACACACTTACACATAAACTTAAACACACACACACACTCACGTTTGATGGATGGTTCACATAGCTAGACTTGCATAGACGAATTGTTAATTTAAGAAAAACCTGTTATTGGCCTTACTTAAACACATGTACGTACTTTTAAGTATATTTGTAAGTTACGCTGTTGGTTTTTTAAAATAAATAAATAAATAAAAATTCGGTAAATAATTATGAAAATGTAATTATTTTGCTTCCAACTTCCGCTTAGTTACGCCGGCATTGGAACCCCAATTACACCACCTGTAACCCACAATCTGAGGATGCCAGCGTAACTAAGCGGAAGTTGTAAGCATAATATTTTCATAATTATTTAGTTAAGGATTTCCGCAAAGTAACGCTTGATTCTATCAATTTTAAAAATGCGGTAGGTATTCTCTTCACTTTATCCTTTTTAATACGACTAAGTAGACCTACCTACATATCTTTCATCTCTTCCAGATTTGGTGGTGTTCAGAACTGCTAGTGAAGCGAAGATACAAGCTATCCCGGCTGATCGATAGAAGACTGTTCCAGTCGTTATATACCGTAGTGTTCGTTTTATACTTATGTTGTTTATTTTGTATGCTGGTTCACATAAGTGAATAAGGTTTTGTAAATAGACTTTGATTTGAAAAGGAAAGCAGACAAGCTAATCATAGATGGCGGTAGTGTTTGGCCTTGTCAAACATTAAGTCAACTAGTGTTGTCAAACTATCAATAAATAATAAATAAATATTAGACAACATCAATTACATTGCTCTGATCCTTAGTAGCTTAAGAAGTTGTGTTATAGAAATCAGAAACAACGACGGTACCACATCACCCAGACCCGAGACAATATAGAAAAGTTCGTTTTCTACGTTGGCCCGACTGGGGATCGAACCCCGAACCTCAGAGATGGCGGCGCCCTAATATACAGGGTAACATTGCAAGGTAGTGCAATTTTTTTTATAATAAGATCTAAATAATAATATACAAAAAAGTGCGTCTTCATCGTTTATTTTTTTTTTACTATTATTTAATTAAATATCCGGGAGAAATGACAACGTGCCCTGCTTGGTAATTTATAATAACACTCGTACGCCGCGGCGCCACCGCCGAGCAAACAACGACGTTATGCGGTGCACATTATGTGCACGGTGCACCGTATGTGCACTGCATAATTATACCAATACAATATTGATAAGCTGCAATACTATCGGTAGTAGTGCACCATAACAGCAATCAAACTATCAATAGTATCGATAGTTTTAGACTATCGATCAATTGTAGATAGTTTCATACTATTGAAGAGATTATACCTCCACTGAATACTACGCTCACTAAAATTAGGGTATTTTCCTTTTTATATCTAAATCGACTTACTATTTATAAATTTTGTGCCCTCAATTTTATGATATCGTTAGAAACAAAAAAGTTTTGAGATATACACAACGCCAAGTGTACTTTATTCGTTAACGGAATTGAGTTTGACAAGCCGCTGTAAAAGAGCTCCGTCTGTAATCCTACAACTTTGGCGTAATGTTCATTGGAGGTATCGGTTTGATATTATCGATAGTGGGATATGGAGCGGCAACACTAATGTCAACCAATAACCACGTAAATGACCATTCTTGTTTATCTTAAAGATACTAATATTTTGAAACGGAGAAAGACAAAATGAAATACCTTGTAAATGCTAACCGTTTATTTGAATGAAAGCAAAATATTTCCTTTTTAAACATAACATGATCGAAAAATATGTGGGTAAACATAATATTACAAGGCCACGTAGCTCAAGAAAGGCCTGTACGTATGCTAAATACATGATATAACTCTGCAACTTTAGATCTTACAAAACTTAACAATCTTGCCCTAATTTAAATAACGCCTTGCATAAAATTTTAGGCATTTAGAAAAAGATCCATAATCACACATTTCGGTAAATACTTAATTATCAAATCATGATATTTTTTGATGAAAATTTTTTATAAAACTATTTCTTGATGACAATCGGTCACATTACTCTTTTTTTTTACCTTCCTAAATCACCTGAGGACTTAGAAGAAGTAACATTAATTGAAACGATTATGTAATGGCCGTGTCAGAATGACAAGCTATCGACAATTTTTGAACCACTCACGCCATCTATTGCTACATAATCGTATTATAATGTTCTGTACAAATAAGTCTCGTATATGGTAACGCCATCTACATTTCGTTCAATGACTTACGAGATATATAATCTGTGGGAGATATTCGCTTTGCTGGCGATATTTTTTAAATATTACAACTAATAAAATTTTCTTATAAAGTCACCGTTTATATATTTTGATCAAGTAAGTAAGTATATGCTCGATGGTCTCCTAATCGTTCAAAAATAACTTTAAATGGCTAGAGTAGAATAACTTTAAAAGTCTATTTTTTTTTAAATCTATATCTAGACTTACTACTTCACTACGTCCAGTTGTAGAGTTATTTCTTGCAATGTTACAAATAAAAAATATATTTAAAGTTTAATGAAAACTATACACGCGCTAACTCAAAGAACTAACTGAAATCATAACTATAATACAGTCTATACAATATACAAAAACAAAATTTGGCATTTTATTATCGCAAATATACGTTCCAAATAATTTGAGATATGTTATTTTTAACTGGCAATATATTTTGTGCCTGTTTTTTTCACTGGTAGCATTTATAACTGGGTTGTGACACAGTCTACTCTGGATGACCTTGTGTAGGTCATACTGCTTGTATTGCATTTAATCACGACCACGTCGCTTCAAATAAAAATCATAGATAATATAAATGGCCATCTTGAAAATAGTCTATGGTCCTAGTTTTTATCGGTGGTATAGGGTATTTTGATAGGTTATTAAGCCAATAACAATATTCTATCGTCAAACAAATTGCTACTGTATACATTTTGGTCGACAGCCCTCGGTTGAGCGTTTTTGATGAGAATTTATAAAGAAAAATATGGCATTGATAATAGTCGATCGAAAAGCAAACGAGAGCTTTTCGATATTATTTAGAAATCATCCCGCCCGGTGGGGGCGTTGTGTTTGTGTCTTAAATTGAGTAGAACGCCATCGAACCAGTCATTCTATCATAAAGCATGGTACACATTCTATAAATGCTCAATCTCAAATCATTTGGCATAATCTTTTACATTATATTGCATACCTATCCGGCAGTGTTCACTGGTGTCAATTATACATTTCGACATGTCAAATGTCAAATAAAACGATGCTAAATCTATTGAACACAATGTACTTAAACCTGCATCAAGATTTAACATATTATAAATCTATTAGAATTATCTTTGTACTTCTATGTAAGTTGCAAATATAAAAATTTCCCAACTGTAAATTATACAGGGTGCTATAAAGTAGAAATCAAAGTTTAGGAGGTGTTTCAGAGTCGAGTATATAATACCTACAGGTTTAAAAAAAATTCATTGTAAAGTTTTTTTTGTTTAATTCGAAACTACATAGGCGCAAACGTGCTCGGGGCAACATATAAATTTGCTCTCTTTCTGTAACTACTCGTTTCGGCATATTTTTTTTTTACTATTGTGGTAATTTTATTATACCTACGCGAGACTTAAATTCCGAACTACCCTCTAAAATTTGGCTGGTACTTATAACTTCCTGTGTATTTTTTATATGAATACATTAAAACGAGGTTAAATAATGATGCAAGCTTTCGGTACACTATTTAATAAGTATGGTATGATAGTGGCCCCTTACACAACACCAGAGATTGTAAAAACTATGATAAATAAAACCTCGAGATACATACTTTGCAGTGAAAACAAATATTAATTGTTCCCTATTTACAGTTTTAACGTATTCCTTTACTACAAGTCTTTCAATAAAAGTTATTGTGTAATATATTTTCAGGCACAAAAAAAAGGACAAATAAAAATACATTCAACTAAAACTAAGAAAATCTGCTGGCTGTGTGTAAAGAGCCTTATAATGAAATAAACTGGAAGTATTTTAGTATTTTATATCAAACAGCCTGCAAACGTAACCTAAACTATGTTAATATGTACAATGTCACATTTGATGCGTTTTTTTTCTGCGACTCTGCTCAGTATAGCCACTTACTTTCTGGTTTTATTCTAAGGTGACAATAAAGCTAGAAATATCCCACTGTTATGTACAGGCACAGGAGAACCGCCACAAGAAGACGGGCAGCAGGGTCTCCTCTTCACCATTGGCCGAACTGCGATCGCCAACCCGCCTGCCAAGCGTGGCGATTATGGCAAAATCCTCCTTTTGGAGAGGCCTGTGTCCAGCAGTGGACTGATATAGGCTGGTGATGATGATGATGATGATGTACAGGCATTATAGCCATCACAAATAATTATACACCACACAGCAATTATCATTGTCTCTACTAAAGTCATTATAGTAAACATTATTCTAAAAACAGAGAACTACTATTCTCCCTTAAATAAAAAGTTTGTCCAAACCCTATGTATGTATGTTTACCAACACTATTATGTAAGTCATCTGTTACTAACTCTCCTATGGATTTATTGGTCCGAAATAAATGAATTATTAATATGGTACCCGGCACCGATGTTGAGCGCTAGGCAAAGAGTGATGATCGCTTTGCACATCTTACGAGACGATCATCGTATCAGACGTATCAGAGACGTGTGTGCGGCTGTCGTGCGACTAGCCAATCACGTAATCGTAATGATCTTCTGAGCATCTTTCGCCTGGCGCTCAACATTCGTGCCGCTAGTTTAACATCCTTGTGTTACGAGTTACTAGACAACGACTTCCTGCATGTGCCAGCACAACCAAACCAGAACCAATTTAAAAAGTTTGTACGATTATCTACAATCTAATTTCGTTGTGAGCATACATTTGGTATTGCAAGTTGGTGGTCGGTCACTTATAGCATAAATACTAGTCTTATACTTTCAATTCAAGTTACCTGAACCCTTCAATGTGAAGTTCGAATCCAAAAGATGATTATTTGCGGTCAAATTATATGAGTAACAGGTTATAATGTCTGTACAGCAGTGGAACATTATAAAATCACTTTAACACAGAAAGTGGTACTTATATTTAACAAAAGTGACATACCTCCTAATCAGTCACCAACCTCACTTTTCTCTTCAATTTTCAGTTTCTTTGCACTTGGTGTGTTAGTAATAGTATCATCACTTTTTGATTTCTTTGTACTAGGAGAGATTTCTTCAATTTTAGCTTTCTTCGTACTAGGGGAGCTGTCTTCACTCCCTTTTTTCGTACTAGGGGAACTACACACTGATTCTTCCGTTGAGAAACTGACTCTTTTTCTTTTTAGCGCTTTTGGATTGGGATTGTCTATGCTGCTAAGTCTGCTGCTGGTTTCTGAATCACTAGATATGCTATTTGTAGCATTTTTGATGATTAGCAAGTCCTTTTCTATTTCTGTCAGTTCGCGCGGTTTGGCTGGCCTACCGACGGGTCGTTTTGGCTTGTTCTTGCTCGTTGATGGAGACTCTTCGATGGGTTTTGCTCGTTTCTTGTATGTACGTTTTTTCTTTGGTAGTGTTTCGTCCTGTTAAATTAAAATATATAACGTTTTATACTCCATTCAGGATAAGATGATCGCTATGACGAAATCTAATCGATTCTTTTCGGAAATCGAGAAAGATTATTAAGAAAGTTGAATCGATTTTTATTTCACTGCATTTTTCTAATATGAAGTAATACTGCAATGATCTTTGAGAATGTTGAGCTAGTTTCTAGTTATAGCATAATTGATAACAGCAGAGTATACCGTGAGAAATTTGGGCACAACTTTTTTATGTAATGACGTCATACATTTATAATTTGGTAACATAGAAATTCAGTACAGATATTATTGATGCTATTATTAATAATACTTCTGTATCTATCTATCTTCTGTAGCTCATATCAACGGATACAAAGTAAGTAGCTTGAAATTTGAGCACAGAATAAAAAAAAACACAAGTTTAACCGTTGGTACTTAGTGCCTGCTACCCACCCTTAAGTCTTCAACAGACTGCCCGGGCTAGCCGATTTTTATTCGGCGCCAATTTAAACCATGCGTGCGTACCTAGACCATAAAGTTGTAAATGTATTCACATATTACTGGTCTGCGGTTTTAGTTTTAAAGGTTGCGAAACCAGGATGAAAGATTAGTGTTTAAACAAAGCCTACCTGCTTAGGCTTAGCCCCAATGTACCCGGAACAGCGTCGCGCGCCGCACATGCACCGCTTCTTCTCGATGCCCGTGCACTCCAAGTTGTAGTTGAATGTTAGTTCACTATTCTGTAAATTAAAAGGTATTTTTAAAGTTTTGGTGGTAAAGGTGTTACAAAGATCCTGGTCGATGCAAAAAGGGAGTGATTCTGGTGCTCATTTACATAGGTACTATTTTGCACACTTTTAAGAAGTCAATGTTCAAGCAAGGTGTAACAAAGATCCTGGTCGATGCAAAAAGGGAGTGATTCTGGTGCTCATTTACATAGGTACTATTTTGCACACTTTTAAGAAGTCAATGTTCAAGCAAGGTGTAACAAAGATCCTGGTCGATGCAAAAGGGAGTGATTCTGATGCTCATTTACATAGGTACTATTTTGAACACTTTTAAGAAGTCAATGTTCAAGCAAGGTGTTACAAAGATCCTGGTCGATGCAAAAAGGGAGTGATTCTGGTGCTCATTTACATAGGTACTATTTTGCACACTTTTAAGAAGTCTATGTTCAAGCAAGGTGTTACAAAGATCCTGGTCGATGCAAAAGGGAGTGATTCTGGTGCTCATTTACATAGGTACTATTTTGCACACTTTTAAGAAGTCAATGTTCAAGCAAGGTGTTACAAAGATCCTGGTCGATGCAAAAAGGGAGTGATTCTGGTGCTCATTTACATAGGTACTATTTTGCACACTTTTAAGAAGTCAATGTTCAAGCAAGGTGTTACAAAGATCCTGGTCGATGGAAAAAGGGAGTGATTCTGGTGCTCATTTACATAGGTACTATTTTGCACACTTTTAAGAAGTCAAAGTTCAAGCAAGTTGTTGCAAAGATCCTGGTCGATGCAAAAGGGAGTGATTCTGGTGCTCATTTACATGGGTACTATTTTGCACACTTTTAAGAAGACAATGTCCAAGCAAGGTGTTACAAAGATCCTGGTCGATGCAAAAGGGAGTGATTCTGGTGCTCATTTACATAGGTACTATTTTGCACACTTTTAAGAAGTCAATGTTCAAGCAAGGTATTACAAAGATCCTGGTCGACGCAAAAGGGAGTGATTCTGGTGTTCATTTAAACAACATTTACTAACTAACATCGAAATCTTAAAACAAAAAAAAAACACTTAGTACTATAAAACGATGTCAGCTGTTAGCAGTTATTTATTTAATTTAACCTATTTGGACATTTTAATACGATTTATACACCGAAGAAATTTTAGTGGTTGTTTTCCCACAGTAAAATGATTCTATCTTAGTAGTACAATAGATTAATGATTTTTTTTTCTTTAATTCAAATCGCCTTTACGTTGAGCGTGCGATGAGTGTGCGATGTGCGATGAGTTTGCTGTATTACTTAAATTACTTTGTGCGCTTTGGGAGCTTCTTTTACCTAAAACATTTATTTTATGCGTCAAGCAGTACCCAAATACGTCACATCCCGTTAAAATAACTATCGTTCCTCACGCTTTCGAGTTGATGATTATTTTTTTAATTAGTTGAGCAGAAAAATATTTTTATTCAAAAACAAAAATAACACACTTGAGTCGATAGTACTACTATAGGTAAATCGTTCTACCGCGGTAAAACAACTACTATAATGTCTTGGTGTATACAAGGTGTAAAAAAAGGCTTAACGAAGCCTTAACCCACGAATTATTTACATAAAACCAAGTAGAATGCAAAAAAAATAATTGCTGGGAAATGACTTTTATTTTTGGGTATCAAAAAAAATAACTCATTTCTAACCCGCAATGTATAGCGCGCACGCCACAGACTATGCCTGTGTGTAAAAGCGGATCATGTTTCTTTGTAAAAAAGTTTAGTATTATCAAACAGAAGTCAATTTTGTAAAAATCTATATAGTGTAAAAGAAAAAAATGATCGTAATAATACGTAGAATATGTGGTATTCGGCTTCGTTAAGCCTTTTTTTACACCCGATATAGTAGTAACAGCTATAACTCACAGCTGGTATATCGTAGATGGCGAAGAGTCCCACTCGGACGTCGCCCAGCACTGTCCACTTCTGGGTCTCGCAGTTGGGCTCGCAACAGTGGTTCATGAACCTGGAACAAATTGATTTTATTTCAATCATAGTCATAATTGTGCCGTGCGGTGCCGGCACGTTAAAAGAATTGCACCACCCCTTCTCTTCGTGTCGAAGTTCTCTGGGTGTCGTAAGAGGCGACTACAGGAGAACCGCCACAAGAAGACGGGCAGCAGCGTCTCCTCTCCACCATTGGCCAAACTGCGATCGCCAACCCGCCTGCCAAGCGTGGCGATTATGGAAAAATCCTCCTTTTGGAGAGGCCTGTGTCCAGCAGTGGACTGATATAGGCTGGTGATGATAGTCATAATTGGCTTGCGGACACCAATCATAAATAATTCTAAGACATCATTTATTAAATCTGACACCTTATTTTAGGCCCAATAACCCGATGCATTATCATTTATTCGAAGAATCTGTTTTTTTTTTTGCTTTAAAACCAATAAAAAGTTAGGCAGCTGAGTCCTGTGAACAATGACGTCAAAGCTTGCTATCGCCATACAAATTAAAGGCAGAGTTGCGTTTTGACAGCACATAAAAAGTATGTCAATTGATTGGTAATGTCAACTAGCCTATTAAAATTACGATAACATTGTTACCTACTTCTCTAATACTATGGTTTTTTTCCTATTTACATCTTTTAAAAAAAAAAACCCATTTTTTTTTAAACAACATCACATACATTGCTCTGATCCTAAGGTAAGTAGCTAAAGCACTTGTGTTATAGAAATCAGAAACAACGACGGTACCACAACACCCAGACCCGAGCCAATATAGAAAAGTTTGTTTTTCTACATGGACCCGACCGGGGATCGAACCCGGAACCTCAGAGATGGCGGCGCCAAAGTGTGATCTTACGTGACAAGGGGCGGGAGGAGGGTCCTAAATTTTGTGACGTCACATTCCAAGATCGTATATTTCTAGTTTGAAACACAAAATTGAAAAAATAATACAATATCTAGACGTCAAATTGCAAAATAAGTGACGTCACACTAGGAAGAGGGAGTCTCACAAATGTGACCAGCTGTGACGATGGCTGGGAGGGGTAAAAATATCATGAAATTGCTGTAACGTAATTTATGGATGGCCCATATCGGTGAAAAATGAGAAGGGCATTTATACATTTTTATGATATTAAAAAATTTCATAAAATCAATGAAATGTCTTATGATTTTCTTTTGTACTCGTATACAGTATGAACGCTTAAGTATCACTGGCTACTGTAAATCAATGTTTCAAATTTAAAAAAATCGATAAAGATATAGAATCTTGGACTTTTTGATGTGAAAATAGAACTTTAAGAGGGTGAAATAGGTTAAAAATGTATAAGGTGACAAATCGTTTTCCACGCAAGCAAACCCGCGGGACAGATACCTTGTTTAAAACAATAAATAAACTTCACTTACCTAGCAAGATTTCCTTTCGGTCCAGCATCAATCATTCTCTCTTTATCAAGGGTGAGAAAGTAAAAATTCTCGTCTCGGATTTCGTGCATCCTATTCATTCGCCGTTTGAACTCCTCTTCGTCTAATAACTCGCCAACGTATTCGATAACGAATTGGCCTGGGAAAAAAATGTTAATACTTTTAGAAGAGAACCAGTTTTGTAGAGCATCGTCTCTGTCATGTTTATGAAGATAGAAAGAGACATACGTTTTAAAGCGAGTCATACAGAATGTCCAAGAGAATGGGACACTCCTGGAAACCATCTGATCAGCTGGTCATATATAACATTTTTTTCTATGGGAGCAACATCGAAATCGAGCTATTTTTTTTCAGCTCCTCCATACAAACCTACTCGCATACCTCGATGATAATGTATGGAGCATCTGAAAATAAAATCACGATTTCGATGTTGCTCACATAGGAAAAGTTGTTGTATATGACCAGCTGATCACGTGGTCTTAAGGAGTGTCCCATTCTTTTGTACACCCTATATGGCTATCATTTATAAATGTTCAGGGAATTTCTGATAGTGCGCAAATAAGAAGTAGCTACTTTATGGGAGAGACAATAGCGGCGTATAGCTGGGCTCGCTGGGTTGATGCCCGAGCTTTTTGGCTCTATGAATTTGGGTTCCATTTTTGACAGGAATATTGATAGTTGTGATTGATTTTTTGTGGTAACATTGGTGCGGTTCGGTATTACTTAGGAATTTAGTTGAAACTTGATTTTATACTTTTTTCGTTAAAATTAAAACCTACAATTATGTAGCCTAAAAGTTCAGGAATCATCCCTAATCCCAGGGACATCCTTTATATTACAAATGAAATAAAAATTTTATTCGGTATATAGGCCTTCCTAGGGCACTTATACACGTCCCAAAATATAACTTAGCACTACTACCGCTTCGGAACTACATATCGGCTGGTGATGAGAAGAAGCGGCGCAACACCACGACTCGCACTTGGCCGGTTTCTTAAGGACAACTTAGCACTACTACCGCTTCGGAACTACATATCAGCTGGTGATGAGAAGAAGCGGCGCAACACCACGACTCGCACTTGGCCGGTTTCTTAAGGACTTTTTAATGTGTTTTTTGAACTCCTGAAAGGGTAGAAGATGTTTCCTCACCAGCCCTTATGTCCTGCAGGGTCTTCAGCCCCCAGCCGCGCTGCGGCGTGCGGTAGGGCGCCAGGCGCGGGTAGAGGCGCTTCTCGAAGGCGCGGTTGTTACAACGGTCGCCCGCGCGGCAGATCGGGCCGCATTCCGTCAGGAGCATCCTTGGATAAACGATATGAAATAACAATCATTATTATTACATTACATTGTATCTACCAGACCACCTAGAGCCCAATATAAATATATGCTACACAAACCGCCATGCCATTCTTATATTTACAAGCAAAATGTGTATAACATATCCATTATATTATATAATAAATTATCAGATTATATAAAATTATTAGAGGGACATAAGTTTGTGGCTACTCTGTCGAAATGGTTGGCTGAAAAATGTTTTTACAGTGTGCAGGAGTACCTTCAAAACTACTGTTAATAAGTGTAGCTTAATTTAAGTACCCAGATTTTAAGGAAATTTGCACGTTGGTACTCAAACTGAATACTATGTCTAGCAATACTGAACACCATGTCACAAACTCAAATGTATTCTTGCAAATAAATTTTATCTTATTTACTTTGTGAGATCAAATCAGAAAAGGTTGACATAGCCCGACGGATTAGCAAGCTGGCGTGGCAGTGGGCGGGGCACATAGCACGTAGAAATGACGGCCGATGGGGCAGAAAGGTTCTGGAATGGAGGCCACGTACCGGCAAGCGCAGCGTGGGACTCACATCCACAAGGTGGACAGACGACCTGGTAAAGGTTGCAGGAAGCGCTGGATGCAGGCCGCGCGACCGGTCAATCTGGAAGTCACTGGAGGTCTATGTTCAGCAATGGATGTCATGTGACTTAAATGATGACGATTCTAAAAAACTTTGGGTGCAGGTCGCTTCCAACGGGACAATCTGAAAGTCACTGGGGGAGGCCTATGTTCGGCAGTGGACGTCCTATGGCTGAAATGATGATGATGATATCTATCTACTACTAACCTGTTAAGACAATGTGAGTACGGTCCGCAGGGGTCGTCAACCTTCGGGTCGCATTCGCACTGCGTCAGCGAACTCTCTTCCACGTCGGGGCGGCGGCCGATCAGCGAGCCGCACGGTTTGTTCACTTTCAACTTTACGTAATGGGGCGGGAGAAGGGATGAGGCTATGTCTTGGGCCTCCTCGTCGTTGGGTTGGGCGTCTGGGGAAGGAATGAAATTAGACCTATTACAAAATCGAAAATCGGAGGCCGCTACGAACTATAGAATAATGAAAGGCAAACATCTTAATAAGTCATAAATGCAAAAGCGGTATAAAATAGGAACGTGCAAAAAATAGGTAAATGACTTTTTTGCGTTGTCCCAAAAAAATACCATAAGATTTAATAAAAATTACTTTTGATACTTGTAAATTTCCCTTTTTTATAGTTTGCAGCGACCGATTTTTGATTTATCTTTTAATCCATTAACGCCTGCTGTACTATAAAAAGTACACTATTTCAAGTTAAGATAAAAGCGACGTTATAAGTTTTTTCACTCTAGGAACCTTTTTAACCGATCAATAAAAGTCCACGCAACAAGGCAATAGCTAAAACAAAACGCAATTTATAAAATAATATGATAGGAGTCCCCATATTTTGCAAGTGTTTTTATCGTGTCTGCCGCTGAGTACTTCTTTATTTAATTTATACAAGATTGAGCTTTATAAATTGTTAAAAAGATTTGTTGTTTACTATATAACATCATATTCTAATATAAAATACATAAAAAAGTTGAACGTGTATAAGGTTCTTCATGCTATATCAAATAAAAAGTTGCTGTACCATCTTTAGTACAATGGGCGCATAAGATAGTGTAGTGAATACATGTTTATTTTTGTTTTTTTTCTTTTAGTCACAGATTACACTCGTGTTTTTGTTGTTTTTTTTTCACAATAGGTGACGATTTATTTACATTCTTTTTAGGAGGCAAAAGAAATCTACTTTAAATATCATAAATAACATAGGTAATCGACGTACTTTTACGCAGTAAAAATATTTTTTTGTTTACAAGAAGCTATACATGACATTAGGCAAGAAAGTGATGAAACTGCTACCTACGACGTGTTTATGCTGCAATCCAATCTAGACGTTATCATCGACGAAAAGGAGGGTGGAGACGACGACTTGTATGTAAAGGAATTACCTCAAGATTTTCCTGGTAACATAGGAGTTGTCACCCGCAGAACCGCACCCCACTACTGTTGAAGATGAATAAAGCAGCAGTGATGATGAACCCCTTACAACATTCGCGATATCTACTTCACGAAATGTGCCAAAGAAAAGAAGAGACGAAACTTATGCTGAATTGCCAACTTGGTGACAATGCGTGCCTTTTTACTGTGATTCTCAGTCTAATCCACGTCAAATATCGTTTAAAGAACAAAGTTCTAATTTTTCGCTCCATCGTAGATCCCATCTATGCTCTAGAGCAAGATTGGGGTCAAGAGCAAGCCCATCCCAAAAAAAAACATATCCTAAAAGGTATGACCCCTGTGACAGTCCTTTAGTACCTTCGTGACGATCAGGTGCTAGTGATTATTGCAACTCAAAGCACGTCATTATATGCTGGACAAAACAATAGGCACGATAAAGTCCTTACCCTAGTGGAACTGCGAAAATTTCTGGGGATACATATAATTATTGGATACCATAAATTACCCAGTGAAATGCATAGAGATTACACTGCATTGCAAACCGAATGATCTCATGGATCACCGCGTTTTGCAGACATATAGCACGCACGAATTGGGCCACAAAAATAACAATAAAACCAGGAAGTCATCCTCTGTAGTTGACGGAGAAAATAGAAGAATAGTGGTCATAACATAAAAAAAAATACAAACCAACTTAGATGTATCGTGTGCTCCAACCGAGTTGAAAACCCATGTAAAAATGCATGAAAATATTGTGCCTTGATAGGGGATGCTTTGCTCAATAAGCTTAAGCACTCCTGAGCGCCCATTGTACTAAATTTAGTACACCCCTAAAAATCTAACTTCCAATATTTTTTTTATTTTTCTTTCTTTATAGTGTGTTAATATAAGTATTTTTATAACAATATTAAAAGTAGGTTTTGTAAAATTTTTCATGGTTTTCATTTGGGCGTTAATGGGTTAAATCACCAGTAATCACGAAACAACCGCAAAAATTTCAAAATTTTGTAATAGTACTCTTAAATATTAAGTTAAAATTCACTTTTGTCTTTTTTTGTAGGCGGAATTTTTTTTAATGTAAATATAATATGATAAATCTGACCACTATTTTTTTAAGAATAACACTTGTTTTGCGATGCTGTCAGAATAACACACTGTCTTTTATTTTATACATAACATAATTTGATAAAATCCGAATACCAAATCCAAAGTGGCAATGGGCAGACCTCATCGCTCGCAAAATTGACAACCTTTGGGAAGAAAGGTTGTCAAGTGGCGACGCCAAACTTGACGACCCAGCGTAGGCAGGCCTCCTACCTGGTGGACTGACGACTTAGTCAAGGTTGCAAACGGCCTAAAACCACTCGTTGTAAAATACCCAGCGCTAGGGCAAAGACCACTCTTTGCCGATCCCCACGGATCGCTTTGGGCATCTTACAAGACGATCAGAGACGCGTGTGCGCGGAGCTAGCAACCAATCCCGACCGGCGGTGCAAGCGTGTCGCGCTACTATCCAATCACGTAATCGTAATGGTCTTCTGCGCATCTTTCGCCCAGCGCTCAATATCGATGCCGCTAGTTGTAGGATTATTATAGAGAAGGCCAGTGGTCAGTAGCGTGCATTGGTTTTATTTCAAGGTAGGCAGTAGGTACATACAAATGTGTATTAGTGATGAAAATCAGTGGTTTTCATCATTAATACACATATGTTAGTACATATTGCGTACCTTATATCATTTATCAGGTAGGCACTGCCTAATTGCCTGTTTGCACCGCACGCCCCTGCCAGTGGTGTAGCTACCGGTCTCAATAAACAACGTTCGAATAAGCGAATATCTTATCCTAATTAAAAAGGAATTCTCGAGTTTGACCCCTGACCGAACCCTTTAAGGCCTACTTGCACATTTCGGAATTAGCGAATTTAATCCCGAACTACTACTGATTCACACATGATTCTATAGCTGTAAGTTTGTATGACGATGACAGAGAGAGAAAGATATCTTAATCTCGTACCAAACTAATCCGGTTTTGCGCAAGTCTACCTAACAGATTAAGCTGAAATACAATAATTTATGATATAGCAGTTTACACCTTAACGTGTTTAGTTTAACATTAAATAGGACGTAAATTCATTTTTGCCACAGAACCTTTGGTTACAAAGATACGCCACTGGGTAAGGCCTATGTTCAGCAGTGGACTTCCAAATGACTATAATGATTCAGTTTCACTTACTTTTCAGAATTTCAAACGCCCTATGTGCGTGTTCCATAGCAGTGATGAACGCGGCGTCGATTTTAGACTTCTGTGTTGATATTCGACCAGAGTCACCTGCGAGAAATTAATAAGCGTTGTCATAATGTGCTTTTAGTTGGTACAAACTTTCCATACTATAGTCTTTTCGAATTAGCACGAGTTCTGTGACATTCAGTTCACTATTGACACTTAGTGATGCGCTTAACGAAATCTGATTAGATTTTTTTGGGTACCAATTGAGAAAGTTTATAGAGCTAGTTTTTTAGTTATAGCAATCTTATATTTTACACGTTATTGCATAATAATATATTGCTGAAATTACACATATTGAATTTATAATAATAAAAACTAAAACCAAATTGGATAACTATTTTTGAGTTCGTTATTGTCGGGACAAGAATGAAAAAAGTGGAAATTCTATAAAGTGAAAGTCTTTTATATTATGACCATGTACCCTATTTATATGCAAATCAACATTTGAATTTGAATTTGATTTTTTTCTATGGGGTTTTTGCTTCGACGGGCGAAAACGTCGTTTAAAATTTTGACAAGGTAATGTCTGTCGGGCCAGCTAGTTTTATACAGGGTGTCCCTGTAAGTATAGATCAAAGCGAACAAGAGCATAGCAGTGGTGATTCTCGAATCTTTTGGCTATATGAATGTAGGTTTTATTTTTGACGAATAAAAAGTTTGAACAAAATATATTTTTTTGTTTTTTATCACACATGTTTGCTAGTTGTTTAAATTAACTTCCTAACGAATAGCAAACCCTCCAACAACATTCTAAACATAAAACGAAACAGTTATCTTTGATAGTTTGTTTTTTTGAACGTTGTCTAATGCGATGTTACGGAAAAAAAATTTTTTCTTTTGAAAATTGAACCTACATTTATAGAGCCAAAAAGTTCAAAATATGCGCCTGTTCGATTTGATCCATACTTCCAGGGACATCTTGTATATATTTTTACTATACCTTCTTGGAAAGGAAACACCCTTCCTCTATTGACCCAGTAGTGGTCGTACTGGCCGAAGAACCTCACAACGAACTCCCCCGGGGAATGCTTCACCGCCATTATGTTTTCTGGTATTTCGCTGGGGTGCAGTATTATTCCTGGCCACCATCTGCGAATAATAGTTATTAATGATATTTTATACTTGAAAAAAAAAGGATTAAAAATCATAAATAAACCTAGCATGGTAATTGCTAAAAACAAAATCATTATTAAATTATGGAGTTCATTTTGAAAGTTAGGGTTGCTACACACATATTCGGCATGCATTAATCGGCAAAGCCGGGCGGTGTCTAGGTTTCCGACTTTAACTAATTCATCCATCATTAATATAGCAATGCTTTAGAATAAGATCAAAATAAATATTTTATTTTGTTTTACTCTTAATCAATATGAAAAAAAAAACCGGCAAAGTACAAGAAGCTATAAAAAAGAGCAAAAAAAAACACGTTAGGTATATGGGATGGGTCTATATTTTTTAAACCGGCAAAGTGCGAATCTGACTCGCGAACGAAGGGTTCCGTACCATTATCTATAAAAACGGCCAAAAAAATTACGTTTCTTGTATGAAAGCCCCTTAAATATTTATTGAATTGTTGTTATAGCGGCAACAGAATTACATCATCTGTTAAAATTTCAACTCTCTCTATCACGGTTCATGAGATACAGCCTGGTCACAGACGGATGGGCAGACAGACAGACAGACAGACGGACAGCGGAGTCTTAGTAATAGGGTCCCGTTTCACCCTTTGGGTACGGAACTTTAAAAAGCTACTAACCTGTAGTGCCCTAGTTTCACCCACACCATTTCGCCATACAGCGGCAAACGGCCTGTCTCGCAGTCCTCACACATGTATCCACCTGTAAACAAAGTTTATTTTTAGCTCACCCTATTTGATTCCTCCTTGAATTGTGAGACATGTCTATGATAAATATTCTTAGCTCACCCTATATGACTCCTTCTTTAATAGGGATGACGACTGGGTAAAGAAATTGAAATTCTATGTATTCCTTCAGATTATCAAAAAATAATGGACACATATTTTTTCTTTTGTCAATAATACAAAAAAAAAAACAAAGATAAAGCGCGACAAAGTTCGGGAGAGCTCGTGACGTCACTTCTAAGCAAAAATTGTACCGAGGCGTGGCGTCATGCGACATTTCAGATCAATATAATTATCTTTGTAATATTTGGATTTTGCGAAAAAAGAAAAGATACGTGTCCAATACTTTTTATTAGCCTACCTGATGGACGTAGAAAAAAAAGTTAGTCGGCACCCCTATTCCTATTGTTAGAGGTGTATGTGAAAACAGTGCACTACTTTTATGAATAGTGGTCACAAGAAGCTCACATTGTGATATTGAACTTTATTCGTTTAATCATATAGAGTTAAAAAATGGGTTAATGAAATTCTACATTTGGTAGTAAGTATTTAACAAGCGTGTTAAAATCGTTTTTACTAATAGAAATTTACGTACATATAGTTCAGAACGAATTAAATGCTAAACACTAAGGTGGACTTGCGCACCACCGGATTAGTTTAGTGCGAGATTAGGACATCTTTCTGTCTCTGTCGTTGTCATACAACAAACTGACAGATATAGAATGATTTTTAATACGTTCGGTATTACATTCGGTAATCCTGACATGCGCAAGTGGGCTTAATGTTTTAAGAAGTTTTAATTATTTATTTATAAGCTATGCACATTCTGTCTTCATAATCAAATCAGCTTTAATGTGTCAGTATAATTCTAACTCTGTGGTCATAGTAAAATTGTTTTATTTGAGCAATACAATAAAGAGAAAGTTTATAAATAAGTTAAAATTTTGCTTCAAAACAAAGGACGCTAGTTTTTTCTACGAAGTTGAATTTCTTACCTTCAGGCGGTTTGATGTTAAGGCACTCAGCGTGGAAGGAGGTGGGGCAGTATTCGCAGCAGATAAGAGAGCCGCCGAGAGCACAAATGAAGCACCACCCTGTATTCACGTGGCAGGGGACTTTGCCGGACCTAGAAAAAATTTAGCCAGCTTTAGGACAAATTAAAAGCAATTTATTTATATTATGCATAGGCTTAAACTAATCTCTTTTATACGACCCGATTTATTTTTATCCCTACCACTGTATCGAGACAATGTGGAATATAACAGAGAAAAAGCAGCGCAAGAAGAAACTCGAACACTTTTGATATGATTGTTGAATCAATAAAAACTAAACATTTCAGAAAATGATAGAGGTGGTTTGGGTATCCTTTTTCTTATCACCAATATGTATTGCCTATACAGTGGCGGGCATTGGTTCTATTTCGAGGTACGCAGTAGATACTTACTAATGTGTTTTATTGATGAACATAAGGGGTTTTCGCAAGTAACACACATTTGTAAGTACCTACTGCCAACCTCATTTCATTTATCAGGTAGGCACTGAATTTGCCCATATGCACTGCACGCCCCTGTGCCTATCACTGGACTTCAATTTTACACTATTTTTGGAACAAAGTATAAACTAAACGGATTTCATGAAAATTGCATTTGTTTAATATTCAATGTCAGTCAGTCAAGTTCAGAGCTACACAGAGCCTGTATAAACTATAAGGATTTCGCGAAAATTTTAATTTGTGTTAATATTTACTTCTAGTCTGACAAGTGCAGTGCTAAGCGAACTTTAAAAATAACAAGGAATATCTTACCTTTGCTCATAATGCCTTGGACACACGATGAGAGAGCCAGTCAGTATCTGAGTGCCGGCCGGTAAACACTTCGTGAACGAATGGTAAGTGGCTGGACATTTAACACATCGAGCCAACTTATCTCCACTGAACCTCGTTTTACAACCCCTGGGATCATCTGACACGCACGTATGACACACGTGTCTTGGACACATCACCGCTTCGAAATGCTCATTGACTTTCTTATTACTCTTAGACGGCTCCCCGGAATTAAACTGCGTCTGAGGCCAATGGTCCAAGCATTCTAAATGGTAGTATTTATTGCAATGATTCGTTTGACATTTCTGACGGTGATCCACACCTGTTTTTGACACAGCCTCTTTGCATACGAAACACACCGGTGTCGAGAACGTTTGACAGTTCTTGCATTTGAAATCGGAGTAGTCTATGACGATTTTCGGTTTTAGTTTTACGTCGACGATCTCACAATGTCCGGGCGGAGCGCTATTCCAATCTAATCCGTCATCGCTCGAGTAAGAGTCGTAAGTTAAATCGATTGTTGGCAACAGTTCTTTCATTTTAGCTGACAATGCTGCTTCAAATACCGCTTCGTCCACTACACGAGGTTCAGTTTCTATCTCTTCAATAGAAACGTTGTTTTCCTCAGATACGTCTTGAGATTTCTCATCGCTATGGCTTTCTGAATCCTCAAAATTCTTTGGCTTCCGACCTGGCTTTTTCTTCTTCTTTCTACCTCTAGTCGCAGCGACCACACCTGCTTGTACCTTCATCTCACAGTCAACATGGAACATACCACTGCAGCCTTTACATTTAACCAAATTTCCAGTTTTCTCGCAAATCTCGCACACTTTTTCACGAACCAAACCTTTGAATACATTCGGTTTAGGAAGAGGCAGCTGTGAAAAATACAACTCTACTTCATCGATCTCATCTTGAATCACTATTTGTTCAACTTCAGTTTTAACATCACTAGATTTTATATTATTTGTTTTGTTAACGTCTACATTACCGCCTTCAGATTTAATCACATTTGATTTCTTTGCAGTTTTGAATATCTCAAAAAGTTCTATCTCATCCTCTATGTCTGACATTATGTCTTCACAGTAAAATGGCGGAGATATTTTCCGCCTAGGTTTGTCTTTCAGGGCAATTTCTTCATCAACAGGAAATTTTTCAACTTTGATCTTTTTCTTAACTTTCTTTGGCTGTACCTCGGTACTTAGACCTTTCACCAAGTTCGCTTGTTCGATATCGTCTGACTTTTTCAAGTCAGATTTAGCGCTTTCTTCATATAGCCAAGTTTTGTATAAATAAGAGACGATTTCTTCTTGGGTCAATTGAGGATTTTCGTCTATCAAGACATCCTGCCTCAGTTCGACATATTTTAGAAATTCTGGATCATCCATAGTTTTGGTTGTCTGTTTTTCATTCTTACGCTGCTTTCTTTTTGATAAGGATACTTCGCTATCTTCAGAGTTAATTGAAGTAATCGAAACTGTTTCCGGGTCGTTTTCCTCTTTAATCTTTTTATTAACATCAATAGTCTCCTGTTCATCCGTATGATTGGTTTTGGTTTCTATAGCTGAGAAGTATTTTTTAATGTTCGAATCATTATTGCTTTTCGGCGATTTTAGTTTTTTTTCTACAATTCTTTTAGGCCGAGTTTCCTCCGTTTTAATAGTTAATTTTACTGTGGATTCATCTTTACTATTTGGCTTTTCCTTCGTTATAAAAAAGCTTTCGTCGCCATCAAGAGAATCGTCTAATATTTGGTTTCGAACTTTACGTTTCGTTATTTTGATGCATTCATCAGAGTCTACAGACATTATATCTTCTATGTGAGGTTTTCTTTCTGGGCTACTTTCTTTGCTCACACGAATTTCATTCTCATCCATTGATATAACTGGGGAATTTGAAAATCTTGTTCTAAGTCTTTGTCTAATAGACGTATCACTTATGTCAGAGTTTATTGATAGCGTATCTTCGTCTTGTATTTTACTTCGTTTCTTGCTTATATTTGAACTTACCGAAATTGTGTCATCATCGCGTTTTTTGGTTCTTTTTTTATTCTCACGATAACTGTTTCTAATGGATTTTTGCCTCAGAATATCGTTTAAACCTTTAACTAAGCCTGCCTGTTCAATGTCATCATTTTTCACTATATCAGACTTTGCATTTTCTTCATAATGCCAAGTCTTATATAAATAATCTACTATTTCATCCTGGTTTAGCTCAGGGTGTTCTTCCATTAAAGCATCTTGCCTTAATTCTAAATACTTAACAAACTCTTTATCTTGTAAGGCTTTTTTAGCATCTTTTCGCTTTTTAGAGAGTAATTTGTTTTTAGTGACAGCTAAAGGCTCGCTGTCAGAATTTAAAGACGAAGTTTCGACGTTAAAATCATTATCACTGAAATCTATTCCATATTCATCCAAATGAAAACCATTAATTTTAACTGGCTCTGGTAATCGACTTACTGATTTTATTAATTCGTCTTTAACACACTTATCATGTTTTTCTTTTTTAAGTTCATTCATATCATTATTTTTTACATCTTCTCGATTTTTATTTTTTGTTAAAATATCATGTTCTTCTCCAAGTGGTAATTCATTTGAAGCCTCTTTAAGCACACTGTTGTCTTTTATATTTGTATCATTTTTATCTGATGCAGTTACCATATCATTATTTTCATCATTTTCTTTTTCACCTGGTATACTATCGATAGGCTCTTTAAAAATCGGCGAAAATGCTGGAGATTCAAATTCATCTTCATCATCATCAAATATATACTCATAGCCATTTGCTAATGGACTAGGTATAATCTCAGGACAGTGAACAGTTTCTGATTTTACAAGTACTACTGGTGGAATATTAACACTATCGTGATTATTTTCTATATCATTTTCATCTAGTAAAAGATCTGCTTTTGCATGTTTATTCATGTCAGCGACAATATTTTTGACAGTTTGTTTCGATTCAGGTATATCAGAAGACATTCTATTATCAGAAATTTTACTGGAGACAACTTTTTCATCCACAGAACAGTAGCTATTAGAATCTACCGCGTTCGTGAGATTCTCTTTATAAATATTAGGTTCAGTGTTTTCAAGACCTTTGTTGTTAACATTATCTTTGATTGATTCATCGTCAACATTCGTCTTACTTTTTACCTCATTTTCTTTATCTATAGTTACGGCAGCTTTTCCAATCTCATTATCTGTTGCGTGAGCAATACAAGTAGCTGTATTGTTGCTATTTTCAATAACATCTTCGAATAGTATTTCACGTTCAGCTTTGCTGTCTGTATTATTTGTGTCTATTTTATTTATTGCCTCATTTTGACGAGCATTACTTATCAAAATTTCATTTTCTAGATCTTTAATATTAATAACTTTATGAGACAGACTTGGCAATCTTTCGACACGAACCCGAAGGTTAGTGCAGCTGTCATATAATTTCTTATATTTACATTGATCTAAATTAAAAATCTTAGTTCCTTCAAGGCTGGGAAAATTATTCACATCTTCATCGATGAGATTTTTCGGGCTTGTGTTACTATTGCTCGAGTTCGGCTTATTATTGTTAGAATTAAGGTCATAAGCTGCCGTTTTTTCGCTATTAATCACCCTCTTGCTTTTCGCCATTTCAACGTCTTTACTGCCAATTTCATTTTTAGACATATATTTATTATTTTCAATGACAGATTTGTTTATATCATTTTTAGCAAGCAGCTTTTCATTAAGGCATGAAAATACAAAATCTAAATGCCCATATTCTTTGTCTTCGTCTAGGATTGTGTGATCATTTTTAACTGGATGTTTATTCACTACGAGCATCATTTGAGCTTGTTTTTCTGTATAATTTCTAGGTTCTTTCGTTAGTTTTACAATATCTACTTGTTTTTTAGTATTTATGCAACGTTCATCGTTTACAAGTGCAGTCCCTTCTTGATTTTCCGTATCATTATTGATACGTTCATCCACTATTTGGATAGTGTCTACTTGTTTGCCCATATCAATTCTAAGTTCATTCGCTACTTTTGTAATTTCTGAAAAATTTTCAGTACTCGTATCATGTTTCTCTACGACTTTTTCTTTCCTTGTATCACATTCATTTTGAATGGGTGTGTCCGTTCGATCCACATCTGACTTTTGCAACATTTCAGAATATATTTCTGAAAAACAATGCTTTTCTATTTGAATACTTTCAATTGATTTTTCTGTATTATTCTCTTTGCTTGCACTGCTCAAAGTTTCATTTGTGTCCATGGACACAGCTAGGGAATTTGATAACCTAGTTCTAAGACTTCTCCTGACAGCTGTATCACCCACAGTTAATGTAGTCTCTATTTTTTCTTTTTTTATATTATATTCAGATAGTTTTGGTGGGTCTATTTCATGTTTATCCGGCTTCTTAGACGTTTCAAAATGTTTTTCTATGGAACTATTTTCAGTTACTATGTTGGAACTTCCTTTTGTTTTGATTATACTTCTTTCTGTGCTTACTCTGTTCGTCATTTCATTGGTATCCAAAGGAAAAACTAAAGACTTGGAATATTTAGTTCTGAGGCTTCTTCTGACAGAGGTATCACCCACGATAAGTATAGTCTCTTTTTCTTCCTTATCAATATTACATTCAGACTGTTTTGGTTCGTCCTTTTCGTGTTTATCTGATTTTTGCGTCGTTTCAGATTTAATTTCAGTAGAACTATTTTCAGTTAGTACTTGGGTACTTCCTATAGTCTTATCTGTACTTGTTTCTTTGCTTACGCTGTTAACGATTGAATTGGTATCAAGAGTAATAGCTGCAGAGTTTGATAACTTAGTTCTAAAACTTCTTCTGGAAGAGGTAGCACCTGCGATTTGTGTGGTTTCTTGTTTTTCTTTATCCATATTATATTCTGACTGTTTTGGCGTTTCCACACTAAGATAAGTCGTGTCAGGGAGCTTTTCTGCATTACAATGTTCAGCCACTATTGTAGTTTGAATTGTTTTTAATGTACTATTTTCTTTGTTTACACCGCTCGTTATTTCCTTCATATCAATGGCAATGGCTGGGGATTTCGATAACTTTGCTCTAAGGCTTCTTCTGACAGGAGTACTACTTTCGATTAATGAAGTCTGTACCATTTCTTTATTCACATTATGATTAGATAGTTTTGGTGTATCTATTTTGTTTTCTTCCAGCTTTTGCGTCGTTTCTGTGTTACAATGTTCAGTCACTATTAAGGTCGTTTCAATTATTTGTGATGTAATATTTTCTTGGTTTACACCGGTCGTTATTTCATTTGTATCTATTGCAATAGCTGGGGAATTTGATGACTTTTCTCTTAGGCTTCTTCTGACTGGAGTGCTACTTTCGGTTAATGAAGTCTCTATTATTTCTTTTTTAACAATATGATTAAGTAGGTTTGGTGAATCTATTTCGAGTTCATCCTTTGGTGTCATTTCTATGTCAAAATTTTCAGTCACTATTTGGGTACTCTCAATTGCCTTTACTGCACAAGTTTCTTTGCTTACACTGCTCATTATTTCATTTGTTTGCAAGGCAATAGCTGGAAATTTCGGTAACTTAGTTCTGAGGCTTCTTCTGACAGGGGTACACCCTTCAATTAGTGAAGTCTCAATTTTTTCTTTATCTATATTTAGTTTCGGTGTGTCCATACCAACCATTTTTTCTTTCGATTCAGGATGTTCTTCTGTATTACAATGTTCAGTCATTGTTAGCGTGCTATCAACTGTATTTACTGAAGTACTCTCTTTGCTTAAGCTATTAATCATTTCATTTGTATCCATGGCAATAGCTGGGGACTTCGATACTTTAGCTCTAAGGCTTCTTCTGACAGGGGTCACATCTTCGATTAGTGAAGTCTCTATTTTTATAATATCTATAGAGAGTTTTGGTGTATCCACTTTGTGTTCATCTAAGTTTTGCTCTGTTTTATGAAGTTTTTCCGTATGTTCAGTCTTTGTTAGGGTATTTTCAACTGTCCTTACTAAACTACTCTCTTTGCTTACGCTATTATTTATTCCATTTGTATCCATGGCAATAGCTGGGGACTTTGATACTTTAGCTCTAAGGCTTCTTCTGACAGGGGTAGCATCTTCGATTAGTGAAGTCTCTATTTTTATATTATCTATAGGGAGTGTTTGTGTATCCACTTTGTGTTCATCAAAGTTTTGCTCTGTTTTATGATGTTTTTCCGTATGTTCAGTCATTGTTAGGGTACTTTCAACTGTCCTTACTGAACTACTCTCTTTGCCTACACTAATAATTATTTCATTTGTATCCATGGCAATAGCTGGGGACTTTGATACTTTAGCTCTAAGGCTTCTTCTAACAGGGGTAGCATCTTCGATTAGTGAAGTCTCTATTTTTATATTATCTATAGATAATGTTGGTGGATCCTCTTTGTGTTCATCCAAGTCCTGCGTTGTTTCAGGATGTTTTTCCGTATAACTATGTTCAGTTACTATTTGCACACTTTCAATAGATTTTACTCTACTACTTTCTTTGGTTACGCTGCTCATTCTTTCATCTTTATCCATGGCAATCGCTGAGGAATTTGATAACCTAGTAAAACAAGTACCACTTAAAAATGTATTCATAGCTAACTTATCTTTATCCTGTTTTTTAGTACTTTTCTTTTTAGAGTTAGAATTAAGTGACAAACATTTTTTATTCTTGATTTTCAGACCTTTTACTAGTCCAGAAAGTTTGCCGTCTTCGTTTTTTCTTAATTCTGACTTAGAACTTTCTTCATACTGCCACGTTTTGTACAAATAATCTTCAATTTCAGCCTGACTTAGTTCAGGATGTTCATCTATTAAGGAATCTTGTCTCAATTCTAAATATTTCACAAACTCAGGTGAATCCTTTCTTGATTCAGATAATATTTTACTTTCTATTGCAGGTACTCGAGTATTTCTAGTCGGGTTTTTTGTATCCATACAATGTTTTTCAGTTTCTATACTCTTTCCAGCAATTTGTTTCGTAACTTCAATAGTTTTTTTGTTCCTCAGTCTGTATTTATCTGTTTTATTGGCATTTTCAGAAGATTCTGAAACATCCGCCTTATGTTTATGTGGTATGACTTGTTTGTCAGCGTCTGTACTATCGATATTTGGCATTTTAACAATTGCAGATTGTTCTTCGGTATCGGGACTTGTTTTATACGCTATAAGCTTAATTTTAATAGGTTTTCCTGTGTCTTTAGTAGGTTCATCTACTATTTGTGATATATCAATTGGTATACCAGCATGCCCTAATAATAGCTCATCATTTTCTTCCACACTACACATGTTTACTTGTATTTCATCTATTTGTTCTTCAGCTATGTCAATATGACCAATTTCTATGGTGTTTTTTGCATTTTCTCGTGAAGCGATGTCATTACACGTTTCTTTCAGTGCTTCACTGGTTTGATCGCTTTTTGTTTCACAGTCAATACTTTCAGCTTTGTCGTGAAGCAATTCTGCTTTTACTGTCAAACTAACTGCAAAATCAGCGGTAACATTATTCTCATCACTTGTTTGTGGCAAATCGTTACTTATTTTGGTACTGTAGTCATGCTCGTTATCATGAGATTTCAATATCTGAGGTTCATACGACGATTTTCTAAAACTATAAGGCTTTTGTATAGGAACGCGTATTGGCGAGATTTTCTTCTTTTTTTTACCGCTCGCCACTTTCATTTCTTTTTCTTTTTGTTGGGGTGTAAGATTCGCTTGTAACTTCTCTGGGGTTTTAGACTTGGCTTTTTGAAGCCACCTGTCCATGTGAGATTGTCTTTGGATCTTCGTTATGCCGGTTTTTGCCGCCATATTATCGAGACAGGCTGTCACCACTTCAGAAACGTCTAAAGACATTCTAGTTTTACTCCTAGATCTTTCTGTGTCTTCCGATTTTCCATCATCCTCAGAAAACAGGGTATCATACAAGCTTTCGCTTAAAGACACGTCGCTGGCAACGTCGCTAATAGTTCGGGTAATTTTTCCGCTTTTTTGCTGTTTCGGCGTACACTTACTACTTCTAGCCTTTGCTAGCATATCATATAGGATGTCAATTCTAAGTCTTTTCGGTTCACGGAGCAGAGTTTCCGCTTCTTCTACAGATATGTTCCATTGTGGCATTTTCTTTTCGGAAACGAAGAATGCTGCATACAATCTTGGGTCTTTTTTCTTTGCCTGTAACAAAATTTAAAATTATTTTGTGTTTACTTTATAGCTGTTATAAATGTTGTTTTTGCGTTTACATACTATCTAAGATAATTTAACACCTAAAAAGATATCTATGATAATTTAACACCTGAAAAAAATTGGGACTGGCCAATGTGGAAATTCTGGGAATGGATCATGTCTCTTTCTTTATCAGATCAGGGCGATTGGTATAGTAAGAACCTTTGTTTAAACCTTAGTTTAAGTACATAGTCTAAGATTTGTGGCTTACAGTTATTATTTAACATACTTGCATACATTAATTATAAACGTAACACGTCAAAACATTTCTTTGAAAAAAGATATTTCCAATAAATAAGACGTACATACACGCAACTCTCGGAAAATTATGTGCTTAATGCAAAGTAATACAGTCGTTTTACATAATTATTCTTCAGTCTGCATAAATAAATATTAATGTCGAATATAAATTGCTTCGGATCCACTAAATATGTAACGATCAGTTTATATTAATGTTTGTAATATAAAGTTTTGATAAAAAGTATGTAAACATAAGCCAAAATAACCCTATTTTGTTTGTTTCTATAAAACTTCAAGGGCAAATAGACAAAATGAATTTTGTTTATAAGAACTTATTTGATGTATAGCACTACAAATACTAGCAAATCAACTCGAGCCAACTTTTCAAAGATGTCAGCATAGAAGTCTTTCATGGCAAGTTTATGCCAGATATGTCACAGCCAACTGGTTGAAATAGCCATTTAATTGGACGGCTAGCACTTTTATTGAACAACGCCATTTAACCACACGCCTAGACGCGTCGATTAGCCGAGTGGTTGAACGCAACGTTCAACATTACAGCTGGACGACGTTCAGCTAACTGGTTAAATGTCAATTTAGTCTGAATTATGAGATATTTCGAAGCTGTAACAACCACCACGGTCACGAAACATAACTGTAGGTATTTTACTAATTTTGTAACAGCTTCACTTAAATTCAGTAGCAAAATATCTGTAAAAAATTAAATTTCATCATTTCCCTTCACATTTTTTTTTAAATGTTAATTCACTTGAGTCGCTCCATTATTTATAACGTTCTGAATAACGTTTGAAACTTATTTAAATATTTTTTTTTCAAAAAACAACTAGCAGTGATTGAAAAAAAACTGGTGTTCACCGCCATCTTATAAAAAAAACGAACAACGCCGCGGTGACGGAGAAATGTACTAATTTTATGCTATTATTATTTATTTATTTATTATTATTCTTTTACAAAAAATTACTTAATGAATTGCCTCGCAATTCACTTCGACGGCTTTTGAGATCTCATTTCATTACGCCATTTTGACACGCCAATGCATAGCCGTAGCACTCAACGGCTGATGCAATAACTTTAAGAGCAAGATCGTCTTTCTCATAACTAATTTATTTAATATATTGTTCACACTTACCCAATAAGAGGGGGAATCACTGCACTGATTTTTAACGATTGTTAATTTTGACGTGACAACGTCTTATAAATTGGTTTGCCGGGTGACACTTCAAGAAACTGCGTTACGCTCCGCTCACGTTATGCGCTCACAATGAGAGCGAGTGAGAGGCACGCGTCCCTTCCACTCGGGCATGGTTAGCCCGCCTAAGAGCGAGAGAGACAGACATAAAAAGTAAAAGGCACGCGTCCCTTCCACTCGAGCACAGTTATCCCGCCTAAGAGCGTAAGTCGTTGTCACGTAAAACTTTCGCCCGTATACCGACTTTACAGGCAACCATTTTTTAAGAAATAAGTAAGTTTAGAGACTGTTATAATGGTGGACGTTAGGTCGAAAGATCGTAAGCGCGAACAATAGTGTCACAGCGTCTAATCAACTCGGAGGTCCTGAGCGAATGCGCGGCGCCCGCAAAACCTGCGATGAGAACATCGTGCGTGTTCGCGCGCATTCGTGCGCTTCCGCCACTCCAGAGTGAACCATACGAGATTAGGGAAACGGCTTATAGTCGATAAAACGAAATTGATAGTTATCGATAAATTTGGATTTTGAAATGTAATTAGTTTCCTAGATAGGTTTTTTTTTATAATTGTATTGATGTTCTTTTATATTAGTTTAATTAAGGTTATTATTTATTGTATTTTATTTTTATTTATTTAGTGCCGTGTGGTGCCGGCACGTTAAAAGAATTGCACCACCCCTTCTCTTCCTATGGGTGTCGTAAGAGGCGACTACAGGAGAACCGCCATAAGAAGACGGGCAGCAGCGTCTCCTCTCCACCATTGGTTAAACTGCGATCGCCAACCCGCCTGACAAGCGTGGCGATTATGGCAAATTCCTCTTTTTGGAGAGGCCTGTGTCTAGCAGTGGACTGATATAGGCTGGTGATGTATTTTATTTTAGGTAATGCTTATTTTACGATTATTTTATCATCATCATCATCATCACCAGCCTATATTAGTCCACTGCTGGACACAGGCCTCTCCAAGAGGAGGATTTGCCATAATCGCCACGCTATTATTTTATATTTTAAATAAAATAACGCTACAAAGTCAGCCGTAATGTTAAATGATTCAAATGCCATAATGATACAACTATAAAACTAGGCGTGTGGTTGAATAGCGTTATTTAATGAAAGGTCTAGCCAACCAATTAATAATAATAAATATATCACATCAAAAATTATGAGATTTGTACAGCAATTTGAGTAAAATGGCAATTTTCTTTTATAAAACTAATTAAAGCGAAATTGTGTGAGTTAGTGTTAGTTAGAGTTAGAGCAACAAAAATCAAATTCTCCGTCTCAACAACACCTTTGTTTGAGAAACCAAACCAACATTGAAATTTTTAAAACCACTCGCTAATTTTGCATAAACAATGACAGGTTTCAAGAAGAAGTTCAATTTAATACACATTATTGCTTTCCCATATTGTAAATAATAATAGCAGAGATAAGTAATATTAAACTAGGAACAGATTATTATAGTCCATTTCGGGCACAGCACCATGGCAGTTGAGGGCATTATTATAATTGCTAAAAAAACAGTGGATTAAATAATAATATGATGAGGAAGAAAAAAGACAACTAAGAACTAAAGACGACCTCCGTAGCCGAGAGGCGAGCACTTTAAATGGCGGCGCCATGTCTGAGGTTCCGGGTTCGATCCCCGGTCGGGTCAATGTAGAAAACGAACTTTTCTATATTGGCTCGGGTCTGGGTGTTGTGGTACCGTCGTTGTTTCTGATTTCTATAACACAAGTGCTTTAGCAACTTACCTTAGGATCAGAGCAATGTATGTGATGTTGTCCAATATTAAAAAAAAAAAACATACCGAAGGACTAAAGGCCTCTCTAGTCGTTTCAAACTCTAGCTGTCCAAGGAACCTGCGCAGCATAGTGTCCACGATCCAGCCGCGACGACCGTTGTCGCCGAAGAACGTCACATGGATGATGTCACGCTCGATTCGACCGAACACTGGAACACAAGCATAATAATATACAGCGTTTTAAAAAGTTTAAGTCAAATTATATTATAAAAGAGCTGAAAAAAAACGTGGACTTTTGTTTTCATTTATGATATTTTTGTTTCCGGAATAATATGTATAGTGATGAAACGGACCTTAATTAAACATCTCTTTTCCCTATAAAAAAGTATTATGGTTATGTCTATCTGAATTCTTATTTAATAAGTTTACAAGCCTATGTTTTTTTAAAGTAACAGATTAATCTTATCTATCTATATTTACTGATCACAAATAATTAAAATTAATTCTAACCGTTTTATTACTGAATGAGAAGGTATTAGTAGCACTACAAAATATTAATTAATGAGATTAGTGTATGTATTTTTAAGTTTAGTTTTTACTTTTTTTAATCAGAAATACTTTTGTATTTGGTTATTTATGTTACAAATTGTAAATTCTTTCCTCAGTCACACCAATCATCTCGCCCCAAACTACGCAAAGCTTTTACTATGTACTATGGCGACTAGATAATGCATAAACAAACTTAAATACATTTATTAACATCCATGGCTTGGGTACTCATCACACAAACATTTGCCCTTGTTAAGTTTACAAAAGACGAATTGAAAAATTGTTGACATTTTTGCAAAATAAAGTACACAAGCAATATCTATTATAGGCAGGTTGTAGTAATGTTATTAATAATTACAGTTGGCAGGTATTTTTTTTTCTAAATGTTTATTACCTTTTAACAGTAATACAACACAAACTAATTATTTTTATGTGTTCAAAAGTATGGAAAAATTATTTCAAATTGTATACAAATATTTTTATTGTCTATTAAAAATGTCAAATATTTTGTTTAAATACTACCTTGTGCCTTCGTTTTTTACTATATTGACATCAAAATTCAGGTAGAGGACAAAATTTTAATGGTCATTTTACAATAACATCCTATGGGTTTATCTTATAATATTTTAATTTGAACTAATCCCATTAAGTCATTGTATAATGAACATAGAACTTTGATATTTATGATTTATCATGAAATAAAACAATACTTACACTTCTTCTTCACAAACATCCCACTAGCTGGTTCTCTTGTGACGATACATGGCCAAAATGGAAATGTGCCCATTCTAGCCCAAGCCAAGTCCCCGACTTGGTATTCACACTTTGCTTCTAAGTCAAATAATTCACTTTTAGACGGTACAACCTTCCCATCTCTATTCTCCTTCTTTTTCTTCTTATTATCAAAATCTAGCGTTTTCACTACTGAAGAGTTACTCAATAAACCATTGTGAGATTTAGAATTTTCCGTACTTGAGTTCAAGCAATATTTCTCTGATGACCTCTCTAAAATGTTATTCAGATGACTATTGCTTTTCTCAGAACTTTTGACAGGTGAAAACATATTTTTGATCATCATTACATATTCTTCCTTTTCTCTTGATTGAATTAAATCCTTACGAACATAAACCTTCGGGAATTTATTCCCAGGAGATTTGGTTTTCTTCTCATCGGAACCAAAACGGCTCAGCGAAATATTCTCATGGTAGATATTTTCGATTTGATTGTCTAGGTTGGAGTCCGTTGCTTCAACTTTTTGAGGAGTTTCATTTGGTTCGGTCTTTATAGGAGAGTTCGAAGCATGCATTTTGTACACAGGCGACTGTATTTTGACTGGGGTCTTCACATAAACTGGGGATGTCATTATTTTAATACCTTTTTCTGTGTCGATATAATCAGCATCTGTTTTAATACGCCTGGCTCTGCCATAGCGGCTTGTACACGCAGTGTCACAATGTGTCACAGGTGAAGTAACACGGGCTGTCATGTTTGTCTCCAATTCACGCTCCACTAGTGACCGTTTCTTCGGTTTTATCTTATTCAAAGACAGACTTTCCATCATTAGTATGTCCTCAGGACTCATATTGTCTTCAGATTCATCCATTTCCACATAAATCGAGGCGAATAAGGCCTCATAGACGCCACAGACGAAATTGTGGAGTAAGCAAAATCGAAAATCTAATTTTGCTCAAATGTTTCAAAATTTTTATAGCATCATGAAGAAAAAAATTGTATTTGCAGCGCCAGTAGGTTTTAAATAGATTCCGATAGCCACATTAAGCATAAGCTCAATATCTGAAACAAAAGAATCGAAATGAAGTTCAGTATCGCGAAAGAATAAGGTTATTCAAATATTTGCAAATTATATCTACTCATTTCGCCACTAAATTACAATTTTATGAATGAAAAACTATAATTTCGACTTACGACCGCATTATGCTGACTCGTGACCTCAGGAAGGATAATTTGCTCTCAACAAGCCATCGTGCTAGGCGGTATCCTTGGCTGAACATCAAACACACAAAACCGAAAACTTGGTTTCCTTTTTTGTCAATACACAAATGCACCTAGAAATATTTAAATGTTAATTTCGCGTAGGCCTAATTAAATAGCTTCAGAAACATTAACTAGAAATAGCAGCGTCTGAATAACACACGTACAAAGTCCCAATTTGTTACGAGAATGGAGCTAGCCCAGCAATCTCACGCGCGCCATCATATCTTTAATTAATGAATGTAGCGTAATACACAGCACTGAATCCACATTAAGCTTATCACTAAACGCTTTCACTTATTATCGCGACATCAAAACACCAAACTTGGGATTTAATGAAGTATCTTCTGTATTTAGAAAAGAAAATAAGTTCAACGACGCTCAGTACCGCGAAAACCAACATGGAAATGTTTGATGTGTGCGTGCGTCTAAGATTTTTTTATTCATAAACACTCACGCACACATTTGTTAACAAAACTTCACACATGCATAGTTCAATGGCTTCCCTTTTGTCATGCTGTTTTATCGACCCTTTCAAAATGTGATCGTTGCTTGACAGAAAGGGATTGAACGTCAAATGTAGAAAGAAAATATTTGGCCATGGATGTAGTAATTAGTGTACATATAAATTCCATGAATTTGGCAATCAAAGGTAGGCTTACACTAGTTATTACCTGATCAATGTTCTTATCTTACTTCTGGGTATATACGAGTTGCACAAAACAATCAAGTTACATAAAGCTTCGGCCAAACCAACGCGCGGGCGTGTGCGTGCGCGTGGGCGTGCGCGGTAGTTTGGGCGTGGGTGTGCAGACTAGTTCACATCAAACACACAGACACTACGCGTTCAGAAGGCCTAGTACGAAAATGTATCTTTCGCTCGGACGTATAACCTAACAAGAAAGAGATTAATAGTCATCATGATTGAAGTCGAAGAAGATTAAAAATGTTAATAAAGAATCTAATGATGTTGTAGAAATTATGATTTTACAATTGTTTATGAGATTATTTGCAGATATACTACGAATATAAAAGCTCAACCCTTTTACTAAATAAACAAAGAATTTTTGTAGAGTTTTTTTATTTATTTATTTACAGTTTCGCATTAATTAATTCCAACGCCCGGGTGCTATTTGAAGCCTTCCAACCCCAAGCGAAGCTATTTGAAGATGTAGGAAAGATAAAAGTTAGTTGGCTTCACTCATTGCTTTTCGGAATTTTTTTTATAGCTTTAAACGTAAATATTTACATTAACGTAGTAGCGCACCATCTATCTGTTGAGCCTGTCACGTCAAATGCCATGTCCGCGCGTGCAAACGCTGAATGTCAAGCTGCACACCGCCGCTGTCCGCACCGGTGTGAACTCGTCGATACAAATGCTATGGCACGATCTAAATGCTCACGCCCACGCCACCACGCACGGGACTTAAGGTAGTAGTTATGACAAGCGCCCGGGGCGCTGCGTATCGGAGGCGCTTCGGGCACGCGCCCGTCGCGCGAACGAAACCAACGTCATCAATGTCATATGCACGTCAAACGCGATACTATGACCACACTTCGTGGTACTTTTGAACCATCAACATGTTTACTTCTACTGTAGATATTTTAGGTATATTGTTAATAGAGATGAATGGCAAGATATAACTCAAAAAAATAATCATCTATGAAGTTATCATGTTCATCCATTGAAAGCTGAGAGACTTTCATGTCAATTTAATACCAATTATCAAAGAATAAGTAGATTTCTAAAAAAAAATACTGTTTTTCGTGAGTGTCCAATCGTTTGATAAATTTCCTACAGTACGCTGCCAAAAAAATAAACGATTACAACCAACAGGAGAGGAGATGGAATATGTGCTGCATAAAGACTGACTACGCTAATACGCTTACATGATTAAATTTGCAAGACGCAATAGAAAAAGAAATAAAACAAAATAATAAATATTAAACCTCCCACCAGGACTAGGACCAGGACTAGGAAATCCGGGGAATCCCGGACAGATGGCACCCCTACCCAAGAGGAGCGCGCCTCAAACGCGCGTCCGACGCTTGACATAATCCGTTGCATACAACTTTTTAGCAGAGCACCCGAAACGCAGCGTCTGGTGCGCGCGCCCCGGGCGCTTGTCATCACTACTACCTTATTTGACCGCAGTTTGTCGGATTTGATGAAACTGGTGTAAGCTTAGCATCTATTTTCTTTTTCATTGTTAATGTCAGACTGACAGAAAGCTTTTATGACAGTTCTTCTTTTACATGGTTTGGTTTTTGGTTGTTCGTTCTGTTCACTAATAAATTTATTTTCAATCAATCCAGTAAAATTATTCAAAAGCCAGAATTAAAAAATGTCTGTAGTAAAACTAAAAGACAACAAGCCCGAACCAGTGGCCTACAGTGAAGCTGCGTTAAGAAATAATGCAGTCGTTGTGGAATATTGTAGAACATCGATGGCAGCTCTTTCTGGCTCCACAGCAGGTAACGTACTGTTTTGTATTATATTCATAAGGCGTACTCATTACTATCTATGTTAATAGATAGTTAACTTGTAGTACCACTACTATTTTTACCAAATTTTTTAGCAAACAACTCCAATGCAGGCAAAACTTGCCAAGTCACAGCCTAGATTAAACTGATGTTTAGCACATGTATTCTACTAGGGAACGCGTTGGAAGCCAGTTACACACTTGAATAATATATTTACAAAATGTACTTTAAAAAAAATTGTTTAAAAACATTACAGTTATGTTTTTCAGGAGTCCTGGGCCTAACCAGTTTGAATGGCTTCGCCTTCTATGTCTTCTCAGTAGTGGTTCTATGGGTCATGTTCATGATAAAAACGGGTCCGAACTGGCACAAGTACTACATCTCCAGACAGAGTTTGCTGACAAATGGATTCTTCGGAGCGCTGTTCACTTATGTATTATTCTGGACTTTTATATACGGAATGGTACATGTTTATTAGTTAAGATTAGAATAAATGCTTTATACAAAGTTATAGATGGTATTTAAATTGTATTTATTGAGAACTTTATTTCAAAATGTTTATGATTGGTTTTAAAATGCAAAAAATCTTAAATATTGATAAATAGTAAACATTTCATTTGTTAACTTTTCAAAAAAATGTCAATCAGGATAGTAGTTAATTTTGTGAAATGTATCATACCTACATTTCAAATCGCTTGGCAATTTTTTTGTCATAAAAACACAAATTTAAGTTTCCTACAAGGCCACTGCCTAGTATGCCCTTTACAATGGCCTCTTTTAACAAAATACAAATAATAATGTCCAACTTGTATTAACACTATCCTTCTATTTAATAATAATAAAAATATAGATTAACAAACAATGTATGATTAAAGATTAGCTAACCAATTTATAATGTATGACACCACTATCAAGACATATCTAATATGTCTACAGTTCAAATTGGTTGGCTAGTTCTTAGTCACAGTTTATAAATTCTAGTTTCATTATTAATAAGGGGGAGAAAAAGTTTACAGTTTTTAAATCTAAATCATAAAAACCTAAACTATTTATGTAAATAAAATCAGATATTTTATTTAAAAGGACAAAAACCTATAAATAAAATATCTGATTGAGCTCACTGTTTTATTTTTTCTTATCAAAAAAACTTGTTAACCAAATAAGGAGGATATGTTTTAATTTTAAAGTTTACATTTAACTTTATAAGTTAATTTTGTCTTGCATTTTATTGCACTTACTGTGAAGAAAATACCCACAAAGCCTTACTGTAATTTAATTTTCTTTCAGCATGTATATTTATAAGATTGAAAGAAAAGATTACTGTTAAAATATTGTAACTAGTGAAACATTTTTGGTTAACTCAATAACAAATAATAGTTAGTAATATAGTTATTGGTTTCTCATATATTCCTTTATATTTTATATTTATTATTCATAATAGTCTACCTAATTATAAAAAAATAAAAGGCGTTATCAGAATATTCCATTTTTTTATTTCATGATTTTTGGGAATTAAGAAATTACTCCCGGCTGCCTTAATAATTACCTTGTCAAAAGCTTTTGGGACGTGTATAGTGCCTAGAAGAGGACTGAATAAATAAGTATTATTCTATATTATTCTGGACCTCACTCGACAGTGGCGCCAACTGGTGCGCACAAAAACAGTAGTCCTCCATAACTTAAACATATACAACAATAAGATAGACTAGGTTTAAACACTTATCTAAAGATTAGTCAACAAATTAAAAATGTTTGTTAATAATAGGTATCGAATGTCTGATGTCAACATTTCAAATAGCTTGACTAATCTTTAGACAAGTGTTTATTTAACCCTAGTCTTTCTTTTTTGTAGAAAAGGCCAAGATATTACATTTGACAGTAAAGTTAAATTGCTTGCCTTGTAATATCCTTTTACCGCACCGCACCGGGCCCGCGTGTTCATATGGCCGCAAAGGGCCCCAACCAACTCAAATGCCTCGCAAAGGGACGTTAATAACTTAATACCTACGCTAACGTTATAACTTAACTTTTTAAAGCTTTTGTGCCATTAATTAGTGCACTATTTGATAAGTACGCACATGTGGCCGGACTTAGCGCGCTAATCTGATTTAATGACATTAGAGGTTAGGCTATACTTAGCTCGGACGGCGGTAACTTTCGACACATCAAAGGGATTTGGCGGGCCTCTAGCTAGTTCGTTTTTGTGAATAGAGCTAATAAAATTCATTCGGACGAACTTGTCAAAACATGGCCACAATTAAAAACTCTCTGAAATAAAATGATAGAGTGCAAGTCATTAGGGTAGGATGGAGTGGTCAAATGAGAAAAGTGGGTATTGAGTTCTTGGAAGCTTTTTTGATTATATAGATAAGATAGACTAGACTAGTATCCACAGTTCACACGCTAACTAATCCGCTAGACGCTAGAATCAAACGTCATAATATGTGTGTGGCAACCATAGACTTAGGATTCGCTACGCGTGGCAAAATATGCTGTTATTTGAACATTTTGAACGTGAGGCGTCGTCACGTAGGTGAAGCCCCAGCATAAAAGCTCCTGATGAACAGCACAGTAACTTAAGAATCAATTAGGCCTCTTCTTCCTCGCTTCCTCATGACTGAGGGTCGTGACTATAAGAGGCCGTTATCTCGCGCACCAATGCTCGCCACTCCACACGATTTTCCGCCTTCCGGATTGACATGTGTAGAGTTTCCTGGCAGGCTTCTTTTACGACATCGGTCCATCGGGAATCACTTTAGGTAAGGCTGTTTAATTTACGTTACTTAAAAAGCAGATTATCCTTATGTTCTATACAGGGTGCTGATGTCAATCCTCGCCATATTTAGGGAGTTGATAAATACCTTATTGAGATTACGAATCAATAAAAAAAATTACTTCGAAAAATAAATAAATATTTTTTTAAATATCTACGATTTTCATAATTGACTACTTTCGATACAGAATAGTCCCCCGACGCAAACGGCTGCTATCCGACGTGATAGCGAGCGATCCGCGTAGCTCGATGGGTGCTGCAGTGTAAACTTATTGCAGTATTGCGAGCCGCAGTACAGTTGATGTCATACGGAAAATATTCGTTATAAATTCCATTTTTTTGGAATATTTTGTTGGTGGATAATTCGTTTATATAAGTCATAATAGGTCACCTCAATAAATATGGCGAGGATTGAAATCAGCACCCTGTATATGTCTGCAATAAAAGTAAGTAGGCAGGCATCTAGTTAGTGTTTTCAAGGGCATATTTCGTATTCGTGTTATGAGCTCCAATAATCCAATTAAATCTCTTCCATGTCTTGCTTAATCTAGTTCCTTGGTGCGATATTCTATTGGGTGTCTATCAGAATGGATGGGTCAGTAAATTGCCGCTTAACTTATAATGGCTGCGATGGAGCAATCTTGCGGTTTTAGATCGATTGGCATCCTGCAGAGTAGTTTAAGGATCATAGTTTGGATCGAAGTTTGATTACAGTTAGTTAGGTGAGCGTATTTGTTGTAGTAATTGCCGAAGTATCTTCATTACTTATCATAAATTGAAGTCTCCGGACCTATTAGTCTGTTGTTAATCCTGTTTATGTACAGGCTAATCTCCGGAAGTACTGTAAGGATTTTATTTATTTAAACTTTATTGCACAGGTGAGTACAATTGGCGGACTTAATGCTATACAGCATTCTCTACCAGTCAACCTTGAGGTAATGCAGATAATGTAGTTTGTGGCGGAGCTTATATTCTTACATTCAAGTAACACTACATACTAATATGCTTACGTAAATAAATATGCACAGAATAGAAATATACTATATATATAAATTTATATATAAATACTTACTATACATATACATAAATCATAATAAGAATACATACGGGAAGTCGAAAATTGATGTGAAAGGAACAAATTAATGTTGAAGGTGAAGATATAGGTAACTCAGTTCCGTAGAGTGCCAAGAAAATGCTCGCGTAATGACTTTTTGAAAACAAATTTAGAAGAAGATTGTTTAATATTAAGTGGGAGAAAATTCCATAGACGGATAGCAGATACAGTAAAAGAATTGGATAAAAACCCCGATTTATGAGGAGGAATGTAGAGAGAGAGGCTGTGAGAGGAGCGCAGATTGCGAGAAGAGATAGCACCTAGGGAAATGAATCGTTTTTTCAAGTAGCTTGGGGCGGATCGTGTAGGATGCTATAGAGCGTGCAAAGTATCCTAAGATCTCTGCGTTGACGGATGGGTAACCATTTAAGTTGGGTGCGAAAAGATGAGACGTGATCATATTTACGCAGGCCGAAGATAAAGCGTATCGCATTGTTGAGGAGGCGGTCAAGTTTGTCGAGATGGGCTTGAGAGAGATTTGAGCAGCATATATCGGCATAATCGATTATGGGAATGACTAGAGCTTGAACCAGCAGGATTTTCGTATTTGGTGGGAGAAAGTTTTTAAATTTATAAAGTGCGCACAACGTGGCAGTAACTTTTCTACTGACCTCCACAATTTGCTTACTCCAGCAAAGAGTATTGTCTATCATCAACCCGAGGTTCTTAACACTATCAGAATAGGGACAGGGTATGTTGTTAAAAATAACAGGGTTAATTGCCATCGGGTTGATTTTGGCCAATTGCTTCGAGCTGCCCACCACTGTGGCTTGGCATTTAATAGGGTTAACCGAAATACCAAATTGACGTGACCATTGCGCAATGTAAGCAAGATCGCCATTTAGCGCAGCAATGGTAGCATTAAGGTTTTCCACGTTCGCCTGAGAATAGAGTTGCAGATCGTCAGCCAGCATACAGATGATAAGAGCATTTAAGACTGGGGGCTATAAGGTTTTGATTGTTATAAGATTTTGATACGGTTTTCTTAAGTAGAGCGGCAGATTCTACTAAATATAGCAACTTTATCTACCTACTATTAGGAACTATGTAGTACCTACTTACCTACTTGTTCTTCTAATAGGGTCATCTATGACAATAAAAAAAGTATATAAAAAACTAAAAACCGACTTCAAAATGAAACTAAAAAGCGAAAAATAATATTGACTAAAACATACCTAATCAGTTCTTTTTGGAGTCGGTGCCAGCCATCGAGAGTTAAAATGTGTTCATTCGCACCGACTCCAAAAAGAACTGATTGGGTATGTTTTAGTCAATATTATTTTTCGCTTTTTAGTTTCATTTTGAAGTCGGTTTTTAGTTTTTTATAAACTTTTTTTATTTTACAATTTTAAGTGTTAAATCACTGTATTTTTTCCCTTCTAACTTCGCCAAAAATGACTTTACAGCAAAGTTACCTTAACTAATATTGGTCCTCTATGGACCCCCCATCCAATGGTATGATAAAAATAAGGTGTTATATAGGGAAAATTTTTCGACGAAAACTTTTAAGTTAAGAAAAGGGTTTACCTACACTCCAACCAGAACGGCGGCTATTTTGGTGTCGAAACCATAGGATAAGGTCTTGCGTTAAATAACAAGTCAAATTAAGAAAGGAACTTTCAATTTTTTTTTCGTTACTGGGTTACGCCCCCAGTAAATAAAAATTGGCGGTCTGGTAGGTACTTCATAAGCCCCACGTCTGCTCAACACACTGCAAAATACGTTCTGTCGACAAATTGCAGTATTATCTTCTAACTTCTGTCCGTTAAGGAGTTCTGTGGCTTCCATCATCAGGTCAGCAACATGTCATGATAATTACCAGACCCAAAAATCAGCATTGAGTCGTAAAATATATGCAAAACATTATGGGTGCCTATAAAAATTGAGGGTTGCCCTCGATTTCCCAGGGATCACATCATCAAAATCTGACTTGGTGTAAATGGGACCACCTCGGGAGTATACTCCCGAGGTGGTATATAGTAAAGGGTATACCCTTTCAAACTAAAAAATAAATTTTGAAATCGGTCCATAATTGACGGCGTAATCGCGTAACAAACATACAAAAAAAAAAACAACATTCAGACGAATTGAGAACCTCCTCCTTTTTTTTGAAGTCGGTTAAAAAGACACAAAATATGCATTAGGTACGTTTCAAACTGATTTTTTTATTAAGTAACCAAATTTTCTTCATTTTATATTAAATTGTCGACCAGTAGCTGATATCACTATACTTAAAAAGTGTATTTCCTTGAGATTCTGGTATTAATCCCGCAGAGAAAAAATTGTTGTGTTTAGACACCAGAATAAGACCCTAAAAGGCTTTCATCATCATCATCATCATCATTTCAGCCACAGAACGTCCACTGCTGAACATAGGCTTACCCCAGTGACTTCCGGATCGACCGGTTGGAAGCTAAGATGCTTAAAAGGCTTTGCGTTATTTTAATAAATGTACATAAAAAATGAAAATGAATTGAAATACATACTTTTATTTTTTCAAAGCATTTTACAGATAGGTACAAGTTTTTAAGTACAGCATGCTTTGTCCGGCTTAGAGATGGAAATATTGTATAATAAAAAATGTTATGTAAACATGTGCTACCAAATCGCACCAAAACCACTACTCAATTGAACGAATCTCTATTAAAAACACCAATCAATTGATAAGATCCTTCTAAAACTGGACGTCTCGGGCTAAAAATACATCGTGCAGAATCGGAGAGCAAAACCAATGTTTGTCCAACATGGTAAATAATGTCCGACAATCGGCCAGAGGTTGGCCAAAATTTAATTGATCAAAAAAGGGATACGACATAGAATGAAAAAAGGGGCTTACTTTGATAAGGGGTGACCAATAGTTCCTAGTTTATCTATTAGGTATCTATCTATTGTCTAAAAATAATAATTAAAATTAAAATCAATTGAAAAAAAAACTAATGAATGGCTCTACCAATTTGGCTGTTTTGTTTTTCGTTGTTTTTTATAAATTTCCAGGACAAGGTTTGTTTAAAAGCTCGCAGCGTATAGAAAGTATCCAGAGAGTTTTTACAAGGCATCTGGCTTTTCAGTCTCGTGGTATTATTATTATAAGAGAGCTAGCTTTTTTAATATGAATTTGTTGAGTGACCGCCGGCTGCTGTTGGACGTGGTTTTCCTGTACAAAGCTGTTAAGTCTCAAATAGACTGTCCGCAGCTCCTTTCTAAGGTACCTTTGACGGTTCCCCGCCTGCCTCCGCGGTATCCCATCACAAGAACGTTCTGCCCCCCTCGTTGTCGCACTAACCTGGGAACCTTTAGTCCTATCACCAGGATGATTAACGAGTAAAACAAACTGAATAAAGGCAGTACTATTGATATATTTGGTGACTCGTTGCTCGGCTTCAGAAAGGGAGTAATAAACTCATTTAGGGTGTAATTTAATTTCGCATATTGCTTAGTTTTTTTTTTGTTTGTTCTCTTGAGTTTAGGATAGTTTAATATTTATATCGATGGTATTCGTTTAGAGTTACTTTTTCTATAGATAAGATGAATGACCTAACTTACATCCACTATAATTGGCAAATGTTATGTAAGACTTACATACCTACACCTTTAATTATATAAGTATAAGAACACATGTAAGTATAAGATACAAATGTATAAAAACATAACATTTACTAACAAGTTTAAGAATTTGATGTGTAAATTGTGCTGTTGGTGTACTTACTTAAATAAAATTAAAAAAATAAACGAAATTTTGTTAAAAACCCCGAAAAAATTTATTTCGGAGAAATCTGAATTTTCTTTTTTCTGGAGGAATTTTGTGACTACGACGAGTAAGACTTAAATTACTACTGTCAATATTATTAATTGCTTTTTAAGCTGTTAGTTTTTTCTTTTCCTGTCTCTAGTGCCGTGCTTTTGTACCCCTAACGTCAGGGTCCCTGCTGAAAATCAGCGTCGTGATATGTCCCTGGCTGTCACGACAAATGCTGAGCGGGGGCCTTTTTGACACATTTTTTTTTCTAATCTTAATTCTTTTGTATTCTTTTTTTTGTAACTGTTTTCTTTTGTAACTGAGTGACGGTAGTTTATATTTTTTCAAAATATTGTAAAGACGAATAACACCTTAGTCTACCTGTGACCACGAACGCTGTAAAGTGTTCGAAACGTCAGGTTAAATAAAATGTTAATAAATCGCGAAATAATCCGTAAAAGTAGTTTCATTTAAATGTATCGTGTTCGCGTAAATAAAAGACAACAGTATTACGCAAAACGATAAAAAAGAACAATATATAGAAATCTATCCCACAGGAAAATTTAACCGGGATAGAAATTATTCTTGCACACATATAGAATATCCAGATAATATTCTATATGTGTGCAAATTTCATCCGAATCCGTTTAGCCGTTTACGCGTGATCCAGTCACAAATATCCAAACATCTAAACATCCAAATATCCTCACAAACTTTCGCACTTATAATATTAGTGAGATTCCTATTGAAATCACATCGCGTGGTAGTACTGAGTACGTAGCTTAATTGATTCCATAGTTCGCTAAATACATACTAGCATGGGATGTCCGATATTTTATTGGATCCGATCTCCTGTATGATTTTCGATCCAAGTTTTTTTTTTTCGTGTCTATTAATTTATTTTCTCAGCATTATAAACAAAAAAAAAATAAAAAAAATACGGTACCTGATTATATTAACAGGTCTGACGTCCTTAACACTATAAATTCCCTTCATATTTAAAGAAGACTGCTAGCTTAGTGCTTTTCAGACTACTAAGCCAGGATTCGTGGGTTTGAATCCCACATGACACCTGATTAATAAAACCCTTTAATAATGAATTGATAACTGTTAATTCCTAAGACACTGATGTCACGTGGCATTCCAGTCGACAATTGTTACTGAACGGTCCGGCAGACGTATTTTTGAAGCATTCGAATTTCAATTCGCATACGAAATCACAAGAATCGCATACGAACTCCTAGGAAATTGTATACGATTTTTAAGATTTCGTATGCGAATCGGAATTCGAACGCTTCAAAAATACGCCTTCTGAAGGCCTACTACGAAAATGTATCGTTAGTTCTGAAGAATTAGCTTATCAAATGGACGACCTCCGTAGCCGAGAGGCGAGCACGCCGGACTTTAAATGGCGCCGCCATCTCTGAGGTTCCGGGTTCGATCCCCGGTCGGGCCAATGTAGAAAACGAACTTTTCTATATTGGCTCGGGTCTGGGTGTTGTGGTACCGTCGTTGTTTCTGATTTCTATAACACAAGTCAACAAGCTTTAGCAACTTACCTTAGGATCAGAGCAATGTATGTGATGTTGTCCAATATTTAATATTTTAATATTATTATTTTTTAAATCAAAATAGCCATTCACTTGTTTCAAACCTTTGACAATTTATGAACAATTAAAAACGGTTGTGTTTTTTTTACATGCCTAGTTGGAGTTGGTCATATTTTGGACTGGAAAATTTATTTTTTTGATAGGTTTAGACGTCCGAACGAACGATATATTATCGTAGTAGGTTCCCTCCTAAATCGGGGGCCAGGGTTTGGTTTGTATTGTAATAGTATAATTGATTATACGGGAAACATATATGCTATCTGTTATTTATATTTTTTATTACAAAATTATGTAGGTTAATAATAATTATTATTATAAAACCTCCTCACATAAGAATCAAACCCATTGGATATTAAGTAATTGTGGTGTGATCATTGGAAGAACTTATTTATTTATAATTGGACTGAGACTAAATTTCAAAATCGCGTAATCTTATTTACAAAATCAAACTAACTTGAAGGGTTCCTCAAAATTGGTGAAATAAATCACCTTTATAGCCCAAACGAGGATTGAGAGTGTTAATTAAATAAAGAATATCATTTTCTAATGAACTCCATGGAAAGGTAATTGGATTCCGAACCTTTATCTTAAAAGATGAAGGAATTTTGGAAATTTATAAGGCTGTTTGGGCGAAAATTTGGGTTAGATGTTGTTAGGCATTTATTATTGCCTTAGAGGCAAAATAAAGAAATATTATTATTATTTTACAGTTTTTATATCAAATCTCAGCTGTTAAAGCTGGTAACATAGTATCAGATACGGGCTATGCCAAGTAAATGATCCATTAAATATACGAAATGCTTCCTACATTATTCGCTTCATCCTGTAGGAAACGCCTAACTATACGACACGTGTTCAAAATTGCTGCTTTTTGCATCGTAATAAAACTGTTTTCAGGGAGACCTATAAGTTTTAGGCTATTGTGTAAATGGTTAGGTATGACGCCTGTACTGGATAGTACCAGTGGCACAATGTAAACTTTTTCTAAATTCCAGATTCTCAATATCTCTTCTTTTAATTCTGAATATTTGTGTATTTTTTCAGCTATTGAATTTTTGATGTTGTGAGTATTGGGTACTGCTATGTCTATGAGAAATGCGATCTTATTTACTTTGTCAACAAGGGTTATATCTGGTCTATTGCAATGTATAGTTTTATCAGTCAGTATGGCTCTATCGAAATACATTTTGCAACTGGGGCTCTCCAGTACAGATTTCGGTTCGTATTGGTAATATGGTTTTGGCTTTTGAGGAATCAATTTATGTTTTAAGGCTAATTTTTGATGCACATAGTAAGCGATCTGATTATGGCGGTGTGTGTAATCATTTTGTGTTAGTAGTGGGCATGCGTTTATAATATGTTGTATAGTTTCCGGATACCTATGACATTTTCTACAGCGGTCGTCTTGTGCGTTGGGGTCTTTTATAATGAATTTTCTGTAATTTTTAGTATTTATAACCTGATCTTGGATACCGATCAGAAAACCTTCAGTCTCGGGAAAAAGATAACCTATTTTAAGCCATTTATTTGACGATTCATTGTCTATGTGGGGTTGCTCAAGGTCGTGTATGTGTCTGCCGTGTAGCTGCTTTCTGCGCCAAGATTCCATCTTATCCTTCTCTGACTGTTGTGCCGTTGGGTTGACTATATGTAAATTAGTAAGGTTAAGCGGTGTAAAGTTCTCATCGGCGTCTATTATCACTTTGTGTATAGGACTATTGGTTTTTGTGTAGAAAAAATCTCTCATGCTTTTAATCTGACTTTCCCATAGCACTTTGATGTCGACTAATCCTCTGCCTCCTATATTTCTTTTTAGCGACATGCGTTCTATCGCTGACTTTGGATGTAAATATTTATTTTTTGTTAAATTAGTTCTAGTTTTGATTTGTAGGTTTGCTATATCTGTAGATGTCCATTTTATAATCCCAAATGAGTAAGTTAATATCGGTATTGCGTATGTATTTAGTGCTTTGAAAAGATTTTTGGAGTTAAGTTGCTTCTTACATATTAAATTTACTCTTCGGATGTATTCAGCTGTCAGTTCTTTTTTTATTTGTGTATGGTTTATATATTTATTTTGTTTTATTCCCAAATATTTGTATGTATCATCAATGTTCATGGCTGTTATGTTTATCTCGTCCTCTATATTGTAGTCTCCTGTCATTATCTTACCTTTATGTATGTGTAGAGTTTTACATTTTTCTAAACCAAACGTCATGTGTATGTCCTTACTATAGTCAGCTGTTAGTTTTAATAAATTTTCCATGTCTCCATTAGATTTTGCAAATAATTTAATATCGTCGACGTACATCAAATGCGCAATTTCTGTATCTTTAGTGAGTTTATAGCCACACTTGGAAATATTTAGCAGATTGGATAGAGGATTGAGTGCCAGACAAAACCACAGAGGACTTAAAGAGTCTCCCTGGAAAATGCCATTACGGATAGATATTTCACCTGTACTAATTTTAGCTGTTTTTGTAGATAGAGACAGAACAGTTTTCCATTTTGACATGGCATCTTCCAAGAAGGTGATGATTGTAGGATTTATTTTGTAAATTTGTAACACCCTTATCAACCAAGAATGAGGCACGCTATCAAAAGCTTTTTTATAATCTATATATGTAACGTGTAAGTTTTTGTTATATTTATGGGCATGTTTTAATACAGTCTGGTCTATTATAAGTTGTTCCTTGCATCCTTTGTGATTTTGTCGGCAGCCTTTCTGCTCTTCTGCTAATATACCGTGTTCTTCGACATGTCTGTTAATTTTAAATGTTATACACGATGTGATTAACTTGTATAATGTGGTGAGGCATGTAATGGGTCTGTATTGTGACGGATTTGATGTATCTGGACTTTTTGCTAGGAGGTGTGTGATTCCTTTAGTTACAAAAGAAGGTAGTTCGTCTTCGCCTTTTATAAGATTTGTAATCCTTTTCGCTAATATCTCATGTAAACCAACCATCTTTTTGTACCAAAAGTTCTGAATTCCATCCACTCCAGCTGCTTTCCAATTTTTTGTTTTTCTAGTAATAACCTCTATATCATCTTTAGTTATATCCAAGAATTCCATTTCGTTTATAGTCTCCCATCTCCTTTCCTCTTCCCTAACCCAATGCGCGTCTTCGTTATGATCTTGATACTTCTCCCAGAGATCCGACCAGTAGTTTTTTATGTCTTCTTCAGAGGGCAAGGTACTATTTTCATCTAGATTATTTTTGCGACCAAGTGATCTGTAGAAATATTTTTCGTTATTGGTAAATAGCTTATTGTCATTTTTCCTATTTAATGCCTTTAAGTATCGTGCCAATCTATGAGCTTTAAGAGCCAGTTTTTGTTTTAATGTATCTAACACATCCTGTGGTGTACTATTGTTATTTTCGTGTGTCGAGTGCCTAATGTTTTTCTTTAATATTATTTCTACTCTTGCTACTAACTTTGGAGATCTATTGTTATTTATGTAATGTGATAGTCTACCTATATCTGCTCTTAAAGATGCAATATCCTTTTCTAACCTTATTTGCCACGGAGGTTTTTCGTTTCTCTTTTTATGACTTGGTGTATAATATGTGTCTATTTTGTACCCTAATTCCCGACTAATGACTACTGCACTGCAGTAAATAAGTGTATGTATGTGGCTAATATCTGAATCTACATCAAAAAAGTTTTGTAAAATGCTAGCGTTGAACAAATTAACTAAGCGGTATAGTTTTTTACTTTCTCTAAGTTTTGGTAGTTTTGGCCGAGTTTCGGGATCCATTTGCGCATATTCCATCAATGCTTCTTGTACCTGACCTATTAATTGACTTTCTATTGTGTTTTTGTTATTAAGATCTATTGTTTGTTGTGGTGTGTTGCTACCAATATGCGAAATGCTCGTTTCTTGGGTAGATAGTTGTACACTTTGAGTATTTGGCGTAAAGGAAGAATCTTCTGTATTAATAGTATCATTATTCCTATGGTTTGTCGACATTGATTCAGGTGTCCTATTTTCATTTTCTTTTAATTCTTTGGCTACTTCTTGTTTTATCATTTTTAGTCTGTGTTCTTGTATATAGTGATTCAGTAGTATAAGTCGCTTTTGATCTGAAATCCTTTGTTCCGATAAATGTGATAGATGAGGGAATTTTTCGATAAAACTTCTATGGAGGAGTGTTCTATATGCTGTTAAGTTTGATTCTAGTTTAGTGATCTTGTAGTATGCTCGTATTATGGCCTCGTTATACTCATTGGTCCACCTCATACGAGGCCGTGATGTGTTACTTGTAGTTTGTGTACTCTGCCTAGTGACTGATGCATACGTTTGCCTATTTGATTCAAAATTAGCTGTGTATATGGTGTTCGTTTGTGTATTATCTGAGTGGGACATTTGTGTTTCCTCCTTTACTTGTGTATAAATTTTGTCTATAATTTTTTGTGGTAATAGTTTTTTTCGCATTATAGCCCTACGCTGATCTCCTACTCTCTGTCTACTCACGTCTCTCATTTCAGGGAATTGTTTAATAAATAATTCATGTAGTGTCGGTAGATAGGCTCTCGTCTCGGTGTCTAGTTGTGTAATCTTCAAATATGTGCGTAGAATAAATTCATTCATGGCGGTATTCCATGTCCTGCGCACACGTAAGCTTCCGGAGGTGGGTGCAGAATTTGCGACTGAAGATGTCTTCTGCACAACATCCTCCAGTAGCATGCTACTAGTAGGTGAATTTGTAGGAGAGCTTCTATATGGTGAACCTTTATATGACGGACTAGTTGCAACTGAATGAAATGGGCTATTAGTTAATGATGAAAATCCGGAATGCTGGTCTATTGATTCGGCTGTCGTAACTTCGGGTTCATTCCCAGCGAGGGCCCGCCTGCTCAGCTCCTCGCCACCGACGGTCCGCATACTGTAGCACCCAGCGTCGGCTCCAGGTGCGCCCCGGCGATTGCCCCCGGGAAGCGACATTCTCAATACTTTCCGTGAACGTAGCTCCATGTTGAATGGGTTACCTTCCTCGTTAGCCGTGTAAGTTTTTATAGTACACGTGTCCGCCCCCCACGTGGTCAGGTGTTCGACTCGGACGAAAGGTAGGATTTTAGGGGGCTTATTATTATTATTATTATTATTATATTATATTAGAAATATGTTAGTGTAAATCTCATTTTAAGTGGACTTATAAGTTCTTATGAGAAATAAATACTTAACGTAAAATTATTAAATAATCAAGTTTTGCCACGTAAAATTAAACTTTGTCTGTCTTATTCAGATTGCATTTGCTAGTCCGGGACTAAGCTTAAACCACTGTACTAACGTACATAGGTCAGTGGTTTAACCTTAGTCTCGTACTAGCTAATGCAATCCGAATAAGACAGTGTGATAAAAATTTCAGTATAAAAAGCAGCTTAAGTCACTCCGTAGAAGATCGTTGATTCTATGCATGCTACGAATCGTCGTAGCAACTTGCAAATGCTACGAAACATCTTTGTTTGGTCGTCATAGCAATAAATGATTTAAGAATGATCTAAGTAAACTAATAACATTACCTACCTATTTAAGTTCTCGTAGTTATGTTTACATTAAACTTTTTAAAATACATTTTGTTTAAATGCCTAATTAAATGTTTAAACTTATTCTAAAATGACACGAACGTTTCCCATCAGTGTAATCCTAACAGCATACGTTTGTAAAATTATTACAATGCCTCCCACGTTCTGCGCATTAAAAAAAGGAATTAATAACTTAACTTTTATGTATTTCTTTTAGCAAATTACTTTGCCAATATGTGGAATACATATTTTTAAATTGAAAAAAGACAACTCATCCATGCCGAGGTTTGAACCCTAATCTCCTGCTTAGCGCGCAGGCGCTTTACCAATTAGGCTACAGGGACATATCTCGACCGTATTAATTATTTTACCACTTAGGACCGTTAAAACCGTTAAAATATTTGAAAAATAATCGTTTTTTTAGAAAACCAGAACTAGCTTTTAGCAGGACATTAACTTTTATGTAAGCGCGTCAAATAATTTAAAAAACAAGTGAAAGAACATAGCTTTTTGTTAACAAATGTCTCTGAACGACATTATTATTGAATCACTGTCCTTTATTTAACCCCTGAACGAACACTACAATCGGTTAAAAATAAAATAAAAGACAAAGCTACCGGCCGATTAGTGGCCCGTTTCCCGATTCGTATCTAACATTAGTCAGGATTTAAAAATTAGCTTCGTTAACTGAGTTTCTCTGCGACCTGTAAAATAGTTACTTTTGTTAAAGTTTTTTTGCTTTGTGGACAGTTTTACGTGGTCGTGGTATAATGTAATTGCTTTTCCTTATATTTTTGTGCTATTTTTCCTTTTTTTTTTGGTTTTTGGAGAAGATAATATTGTTTTTCTTTTAATTTACTTAACAATTTATTGAATGATTGGCAAATAATGCAAAAATAAAATACTTTTACAGGGAACAAAAAAAAACAACATTTGTTACATTTCATTTTATTTTGTTATAGGGATAGGTAATGAATACGAAAATGAAGTAAAAAACCTCGCGCACGAAGGAAGGAAGCACCATTATCTATAAAAACAAGCAAAAAAATCACGTTTCTTGTATGGGAGCCCCCTTAGATATTTATTTTAGTCTGGTTTTTAGTAGGTATTTGTTGTTATAGCAGCAGCAGAAATACATCATATGCGAAAATTTCTATGGTCTTGCTATCACGGTTCATGAGAAAGTACAGCCTGGTGACAGACGGACAGACAGACAGACGGACAGCGGAGTCTAAGTAAAAAGCCACTAAATACATCAGGTTTGACTTTGAATGCCGAAAAAAACACTAAGATTATTTTTTACTTTTTCGTTTTGGTTGCCTAGTTCTAGATTAAATGCCGGAAAAAACACTCGAAGATTACTTTTTACCATTTTGTTTTGGTTGCCTTCTCTAGATTTTTAGTTATTAACTATTTATAAATAGCTAAAAGCGTGCCATAAAACAGATAAACAGCCGGCACTAATTCAGAACAAATCGACGGCTATCAATCCGGGCCGTTGTCAATAAAAGGAAATGGCGGCGCGAATCAGCCGCTCGGAAATAGGGCGAAACGGATACTGACGCGTTTTTTCAATGTCCACTTTGCTCTGTTAAATCATTTGTGATATAAGGCACAGCATAAACACAAGGCACTAGGTACTTTAATCAAATGTTGTTGTGCGTTTCGTTGTGAAATAACGGATCATTTGCTTACAAAAGGTATTCAAAGGCAAAAAAAAATTGTTCAATTAACGAGAGATATTTCAATAAACGAATACAATTTCGTATCAGGATTCCAATCAGATAGTATATATATCTTATTATATAAAACAAAGTCGTGTTTGTTCCAACACTTATAACTCGAGACTGGCTGGACCGATTTGCATGGTATATAGTTTGTTGGATTTGTCTCCGCCCCGAATAGCAGAATAAATAATAAAAATACCGGGAAAGCGAACGAGAATAAAGTAATGTAAGGCGGCACGAAGTTCGCCGGGACAGCTAGTTTATTATAAAATTGTTTGGCTTGATTTGGCTAAGACCTTAAGGAACATTTTAAAACCTTTTTCTAAACCATTTACAGTTGCATCTTACACGGCTGATTGACGGACTGATTTTCAAAATATGAGGTAGTCAGAGCCGCAAATGTTCGGTCTACATCAAAGATGAGACTACTTGATTTCGCATCATTATCATGTCAGCCTAGCGCATCATTATCAGGTCGATAATTCCATAGTAAACGTAGTGTAGGACGCCCCCCAGCTCGATGGACCGACGACCTTAGGAAAATGGCTGGCAGTGAATGGATGAAAAAAACGGGAGTACTCTTTGGCGCTCTTTGGCTGAGATGATGATGATGATGATTGCAGTCCATTAAAAGACGTAAGCCTCCTCCAAAGAGCAAGAGCTTTTTCCACCCAGGCAAGATTTTACAGACTGTCCTCTAAATTTTTTGGAAGATAGCACTCAATGAATATACAGGTTTTAACAAATACGCAACCTGGTGTCCAGCTGCGCTACCGATGGACCCAAATTGACGGTAAATAGATTACGTTATTTTGCGTGTAAAATAAACCAGACTAACTAATATTTCACTGAATACTAACGGTCTTACTTCTAAACGTTTATTAAATTTATGACACTGCTTAGCAGCTTATTAAAAAATATGTTTACTTATAAACCGTAATTAAAGTTAAACAACGTCTCAGTGAGTTCGTAACTAACTGTCAAGTTAAAGCTGTTTAACTTGACAAAACCCAAAATACTGTCATTGACGCTGGTCAATGACAGTATTTTGGGTCTTCTATAATGACTAGAGTCCGGTGTTGGCAGAGTGAAATAAAAATTGTGTTGAATATCCTTTAATTAACTAAATAACGCCTAAATAGCGATTATGAGTGAAAAATAGTTAATTACTAATTAAAAAGTTAAATAGCGAATAGTTTATTAGTTACTAAGATGTTGATAAGTCAATTTATATAAGTAAGACCGTAAATGTATTTTGTGAAATATATTTTTCTAATATCTAGACTTCTCATTTAACCCTTACTGTAATTTACCTACTCGCTGCCCGATACACCCTGTATACAGGGTGGTCCGGGCCAGATGGATATAAATTTTTTTTTAGGTAGTCGGCTTAGGGACCTTTTTGTACCCGCCAGGAAAAAATCCGCTTACAAGATATATTTTTATTAATTTTAGAAATATCACCACTTTTGCTGAGAGAGCGCAATGTCAATTTTTTTTCTGAGAGAGTGCAATGTCTAAGCACGTAAAATAACGGAATTTTTCATTTTAAAAGTAAATAAAACATTAAAAGTGGTTATATTTTTAAAATAAAAAAATCATATTTTGTTAGCGGCTGACAAGCGTATTTTTTCCTGGGGGATAAAAATAGGTCCCTAAGCCGACTACCTAAAACAAATTTTACATCCATCTGTCCGGACCACCCTGTATTATGCCATACAAGACGCTACTTGCCATGAACTTGAAGTTAGGAATTAATATTATTGTATTACGAGGTAAAAGACAAAGAATGCCAGAATTGATATAAGAAATGTGAAAAATAACACGACCGTCTAAGCTACGTGTAACGTAATTGTAACTAACGAGCAATATGTAAAGTTATTTGCAATTTGTACTTAAAATCGATTTTTATCTGAATCATGACTTCATGGCCAAGGAAATTTTGCGTGGTATGTAGAGTTACACAATGTATTTATAGAGAAAACTAACACAGCTAATTGCTAATGTAGGTGTAATGAGCACGAGCATTTGTACCAAGTCATGGATGTTTATAAACTTATTTTAAGTATGTTTTTTCTTTATCTAGTCGCCATAGTACAAGTTTTGCTTACTTTGGGGCTAGATAATTGGTGTGACTGTGGAAACAATTTATTATTTACAGCTGGGCAGACTAAAACTACTAAAACGGCAGATTTCATACAAATTGTGGCAGTCAACTTCGAAAAATTCAAAATTGAACAGAATTATGGTTGGTTAATATTATATATAATATTTATATAAATATTAAAAATAAATTAATTCTGCAAATATTTTCGCTAACTTGATTAGCACTGCGCTTGATCCGAAATAATTGAATACCACTTACATATATTTTTTTTTACCTTTTCGTTTTCGAATAAAATAATTAAATACTATACACATTTCATCCACAATCCCATGTAGAATCCAGCATGTCTGCCTAAATGAAAAACGGCTACAAAATTCACAGTTGTAATTAAAATTATGATGGAATCTTGTGAACGAATAGAAGCGAACTAATGTTGACACTGACCATAGACTTGATTTCAATTAAGTTTCTTTATTTATTACTAAAGCCTTTAAAAATAATAATAATTAAAAAACAACATAATTATTAAGTTAAAGAAATTATAACATTTGTTCGCGTTATTGTCCAATTATTAATAATTCCATACATATTTAATTAATTAACTTTATTTACAATAAAAAACCAATAAAACCAATTTATTTTTGCAAATAGGCTTAAACTAAGCACTTTTACACGTCCCATTGTTATTTTATTCCCTACCACTGCTTCGGGACAAGTTTGGGCTAGCGCCGAGAAGAAGCAGCGCAAGAAACTCGGTCACTATTGTCAGCCTCTTTTAAAAGGTTTTAAATATACATAACAAAATATTAAATTACAAGATAAATGCACCTGTGCGAGCAAGGCAGTATTTATATCCAAACATTTTTATCATTTAAATAATCTATAACAGTATAATACCCTTTTTTCATGAGAATATTTTTTACATGAGCTTTAAATTTAAACATGGGCAGTTCAGCAATAGATGCTGGTAATTTATTAAAAAAGCGAATACATTTCCCCATGAACGAATTTCCCACTTTATGCAGTCTGAAATCTGGAACGGCAAGCTTATTCTTATTCCGGGTGTTAAAATTATGAATGTCACTTTTCTTAGGGAACTGATCCATATGTTTGCGAACGTAAATGATATTTTCGTAAATAAATTGCGAAGCTACTGTCAGTATATTAATTTCTTTAAACAGTTGTTTTAACGAGTCACGAGGTCCAAGGTTATAAATTGCTCGTATAGCTCTCTTTTGTAATATAAATATAGAGTCGATATCTGCTGCTGAGCCCCATAATAGAATTCCATATGACATAATGCTGTGAAAATAGCTAAAATATACCAATCTTGCCGTTCCAACATCAGTCAATTGTCTTATTTTCCTCACGGCGTAAGCAGCAGAGCTAAGTCTTCCTGATAGAGTCTCAATATGAGCACCCCATTGCAAACGGGAATCCAAAGTTATTCCCAAAAAGGTAGTGGAACTAGATGTATCAAGTCGTTCACCTTTTATAATTAAATGTGTTGGGACCAGTTTTACGTTTGGCATTGTGAATTTAATACACTTTGTTTTATTTGCATTGAGCAAAAGATTATTAGTAGTGAACCAATGCAATACTTGAGAAAGAGCATTATTTACATCGTCAAACGAATCTTTACCTCTTTTGATTTTGAAAATCAATGAAGTATCATCTGCAAACAACACTGTCTCACAGAGGTCTTTCGTAAAATATGGAAGGTCATTTATATAAATTTAAAAAAGCAGGGGTCCTAATATCGATCCCTGCGGCACGCCCATAGTTAGAGGGGAGCCAGAAGACTCAGTTCCATTAATACAAACTTTTTGTGTTCTGCCTGTGAGATAAGAGTTTACCAAATCTACGGCATCATTAGAAACACCATAATGTCTAAGTTTTTTTAGCAAAGTTTGATGGTCCACACAATCAAACGCCTTGGAAAGATCACAAAAAACTCCCAAAGCATCCCGCCTACTCTCCCATGCATCAAACACGTGTTTTAAAAGTGCAACTCCAGCATCAGTAGTGCTTCTACCCTTTGTAAAGCCATATTGTTTGTTATGTAAAAGTTTATTCAGGACAAAGTGAGATAAAAGTTGATTAAAAATTACTTTTTCAAATACTTTACTGAGTACTGGTAAGATTGAAATCGGTCGAAAATTGGAGGGGTCATTTTTCTCGCCAGACTTAAATAAAGGAATAATTTTACTAAATTTCATCAATGTAGGAAACTGTTTGTCATCAATACATTTGTTAAAAATTATTGCAAGATAAGGGGCTATTGTGTATAGAATTGTATTGATAATATTGACTGAGATTCCCCATAAGTCCTCAGTTTTTTTCATGTTTAATTCCCTAAAAGTTTTTATAACTACATCGGGGTTAATATATCTAAAATGAAATGGAGTTGTACACTCATCAACACCCGCCCTGAGAAGGGATTCAGCTAGTTCGGCAGAGGAAGCCAGTTCCCTAGTTGTAGAGGGAGCTATGTTTGAAAAGAATCCCTCAAAAGCATTGGCAACCTCTGCATTTGAATTAATTAGTTTATCCCCAATTTTAAGAGAGTAAGCACGATCATTTGGTTTATGCCTACAGGTTTCTTTATTTATAATGTTCCATGTAGCCTTTGCTTTATTATCAGAACTCCGAATAATATTACGCAGATGATTTGATTTTGCAGAGGCACATACTTTTTTAAATATTTTAGAGTAACGTCTCACATGGTCAATAATCTGTGGGTTCTGAGAGCTTGCTTTAAGACTATACAAATCATATAATGTTTTTCTACTTTTATAAATACCGGGTGTTGCCCATTCGTTAAACTTACATCTCAGTTTATTTGCTTTTATATTTTTTTGTGTAAAGATTTGATCAAATTCGTTTTTAATCAATCCAAAAAGATTCTCATATAAAAAATCGACACTATCGCTATCACTTGATTTTAATGAATTTATGCCATCACAAATTTTTTCCTTAAATCGGTCTATTCTATAATCGGTCTATTCTATCTACAAGTTAAGAACATTATTAATAATCATTATTATTAATTATAATAACATAATATTTATGTCTTTGGACGGCAATCTGGGACCCGCTTTTTATTTGTAATTTATTTTGTTTTTTGCAAAATTGGATTTTTGAGTTAAATTTTAGTATAAAGTTTGGTGTCGTAAGAGGCGACTACAGGAGAACCGCCACAAGACGACGGGCAGCAGCGTCTCCTCTCCACCATTGGCCAAACTGCGATCGCCAACCCGCCTGCCAAGCGTGGCGATTATAGCAAAATCCTCCTTTTGGAGAGGCCTGTGTCCAGCAATGGACTGATATAGGCTGGTGATGATGATAATGATAATAAAGTTTGGAAATTATGTATATTATTATACTATACTATAATATTTGTGTAAAATAAATAAATAATGTCAAAAGTATTAAATATAATGTGAGATATAGAAATAAATAGATCTCCTCTATTGTATTTGCCACTTAAAACTAAAGAATTAATAAAACACATGTTTGATTACAAAACAGCCTTCACTTGCCCCTCCTCAATTGGCATCGTGCGACCAAAACCGGGTCGTCCGGTCGTTCACTAAAAAAAGATAATGACGGCACTAGGACAATTGAAGCTGCGAAACGCTGCTTTGCTTTAGTCGTAAGCCCGAGAAAACATAATTACTCGGGTCGCTGGCCGAAGAAATTATGTGGCCGCCATTTTGGAGAATTTTCAAAACCTGTTTAGTGAAAAAGCCACAAGTAAACAATCTAGAAATTGAAATCCGAATTCACATTTCAATTTTATTTTAGGAACATACAAGAATAACTACACATCCTAAATACTACTTAAAGGAAGAATGATTTTTATTGATGTAAAATAATTGAAATACTCATGTTCACAAAGAACTTTATTTAAGACCTAAATACCAGCATTAGACAACATCACTCACATGCATTGCACTGATCCTAAGGTAAGTAGCTAAAGCACTTGTGTTATAGAAATCAGAAACAACGACGGTACCACAACACCCAGACCCGAGCCATTATAGCAAACTTCGTTTTCTACATTGACCCGACCGGGGATCGAACCCGGAACCTCAGAGATGGCGGCGCCATTTAAAGTCCGGCGTGCTCGCCTCTCGGCTACGGAGGTCGTTGTTTCTGATTTCTACAAAACAACTGCTTAAGCGTACCTTAGGTAGGATCAGAAAAATGTATACGTGATGTTGTCCAGTATTTAATAACTTATATATAAAATTCTCGTGTCACAATGTTCGTTCCCGTACTCCTCCGAAACGGCTTGACCGATTCTCATAAAATTTTGTGAGCATATTAAGTAGGTCTGAGAATCGGCTTACATCTATTTTTCATACCCCTTTGTGATAAGGGTTGTCTACCCTTAACATTTTTCTTTACTTAAAATTATTTATATGGCAAAACAACGTTTGCCGGGTCAGTAAGTATTTTATAAAATACTAGCTGTGCCCGCAACTTCGTTTGCGTCGACTACAGGATGATTGCCATACTATTGCCATATCAATCAATGCTGTGGAATGCGTGAAGCACTACTTATTTAGAAAAGAGCCTTTTACTAAGACTATTAGTCAGTGCCATGTAAATAAAAATTTATGATTGTGATTAAAACCTAAAGGTGCTGACAGACTTGAGCATTCACTTGTAACAGAAAATCGAGCATTCGCCGTTTTTATATTTATCGAACTGCACAACATGACGAGCCAAGCATAGAGCCAAATATTGCTACGAACATCATGAGCATTCAAGCGAACGCTCTAGTCGATGCTCGTCATTAAGGTGTGTACATTATACCTCAATGATGCTCGTTAAAGATATTCTTCATGAAGATTTAAGTCCAGAGTGAATAGGCATCTTCTGGGCAAGCTCGCTCTATCGTAGATCCCATCTATGCTCTAGAGCAAGATTGGGGTCAAGAGTAAGCCCATCTCAAATAAAAAAAAAAAAAAAAGATGTCAGACTTGAAGGTCGCGTGTGCTGCATTTAAACTCATTGGTTAAGTTAAGAAAAAGAAAAATAGAAGATGGTGACAAACTAATCTGTTTCGTCTTAGAAGTGTAATTGGAGGTGGAAACATGCCACAAACACAAAACAAAATTGCAATGCGTATAACACATAATACCTATATGAAGATCGCTGATACAGACTACGCAATATGCTTTGCTACCTACGATGTCGAAATAACCTAGAACGACGAAAACGCCAGATTGCAGCGTCAGCTCCTCGTGCAACCTACTTCGGCTGTCGCCGAGCGCTGAGGGCATCCAAATCGTCACTTCGTAACAAGCATCGTTCGATGTCAAACCTATCCTAGCTATTATATTTTAATTGTAATTCTTTTATCTTATAATTAAATTAAATTAAATAAATTTTGGTTTTTTTTAAATCCTCCGGCTGTGACTATCGTAATTGGCGCAGTCGGTAGGATATTCGAGTCAGTGCGCGTCGCGATCGGTATCCAGGCTTACAAATCGGTTGCTCCCGTCGCTACGTCACTGGTTGAGCTATCAAGCCCGCATCGAGTATCCGAACCACGAGGTCTGCAGCCAGGAGGAGGATCAAGACATCGACCCAGAGAAAGCCAGAAATGTTATATATGTAAGTGCACTCGAATTGTTCTAGTGTTGCTTTCCTTTTTGTGTAAACCTTTATCTCTTATCTCCCAAGATTTTTCATCCTAAGAATCGTGAGTCCAGCGAATCTGCACTAAATCGGCAGTCTCGCAGAAGAGAACTAGATTTTAATAGAAATTTAGAAGTTAGTAATTCATTAGATATGGCTTTAGACCCAGACACCGTATTTAAGGCGTTGCGCCTGGTGCCCGAATTGATGGGAATCCAAATATTCTCACTAGGTTTATTAGAATATGTGATCAGCTAGTAGCCACATATATGATAGAAGCACCAGGGAACGAATTAACTAATCTGTGCTTATTAAATGGTATTTTAAATAAAATTACCGGACCTGCCGCTAGGACGATTAATTCAAACGGCATACCAGAAAATTGGTTAGGGATTAGGAATGCTCTTGTTAATAATTTCTCAGACCAGCGCGACGAAACCGCCCTATACAACGACCTCTCCTTGGCATCGCAAGGAAATAATACACCGCAAGAGTTTTACGACCACTGTCAGACGTTATTAAGTACAATAATGACATATGTTTCACTTCACAAAACGATAGCTACTACTATAGAAGCTAAACGCACATTATACAAAAACATAACCATGCAGGCTTTCGTGCGTGGCCTAAAAGAGCCACTTGGTTCCCGAATTAGATGCATGAGGCCTGAAACAATCGAAAAAGCTTTAGAGTACGTTCAAGAAGAGTTAAATATACTCTATCTACAGCAACGAAATGACAGTGCTCCTAAAACATCTAGTTCTAAGCCTTTTAATATGCCAATTGTTAACATGCCATTACCTATGCCTGTCCATCACCAACCTTCTGTGCCTAATTGGCCTATGCATTTACAGTCGCATAATAAAATACAAATTAGTAATCCGCCCTTAAAACTCCTTATTGACACCGGCGCGAACCAGTCGTTTATTAGCCCAGAAACCGTGCATAATTACTTTAATACCTATCCTATTAATTACGATCCATTCGAGGTGACTAATGTGCACGCGACTACGCGAAGCGATCACTCGATCACATTACCTTGTTTCCAGGAATTTTGCGACACCGATGATATTAAATTATTCATATATCGTTTTCACGATTACTTTGACGGTTTAATAGGTTTAGATCTGCTTACTAAATGGGAAGCGAATATAAATCTTAAAGATCATACGTTAAAAACTAAATTTGCCGTAAATCCCATACAGATGTATAACTCTCGTAACGTGAATTTATACGAGAATATTATACCAGCCCAAAGTTTTATGATGTTACGATTACCTATTAACGCCCCGGACGGCGATGTACTAATCAAGGAACAGATAATGTGTAATTGCATAATCCACGAATGTATTACTACCGTTAAAAACAGCCGCGGTATAGTCGAGGTCGAAAACCCTACACCAAATGACATAATCTTTTCACTAGACCGCCCCGCATACGGCGAGATTTTTAATATAGAGTGCGCGCGAACTGAAACACATAGCGATCGCGTCCGCCATGTATTATCGCGTTTGCGGACCGACCATATGAACGCGGAGGAAAAGGCTAACATAGAAGCGTTATGCTCACAGTTCGCTGATGTCTTTTACATAGACGGCGAACCGTTAACCTTTACGAACCAGATAAAACATAGTATCAACACTACTGACGAGGTGCCCGTATACACTAAAACTTACCGCTATCCTTTCATCCATAGGCAGGAAGTTAGGGACCAAATTAACAAAATGTTGGAACAAGGAATCATACGACCTTCATCGTCAGCCTGGAGCTCGCCTATTTGGGTTGTACCTAAAAAAGCGGACGCCTCAGGAAAACAAAAGTGGCGCATCGTTGTAGACTATCGAAAACTCAACGAAAAGACAATAGATGACAAATACCCTATCCCAAACATCTCAGACGTCCTTGACAAGCTAGGGAAGTGCCAATACTTCACGACCCTTGATCTCACATCAGGATTTTGGCAATGTCAGCTCGACCCTAAGGACATACATAAAACAGCCTTTAATGTAGAGCATGGGCACTTCGAATTTCTTCGTATGCCCATGGGACTTAAAAATGCACCTTCTACATTCCAGAGAATCATGGATAATGTCCTAAGAGGCCTCCAAAATGAGATTTGCCTGGTTTATCTCGACGATATAATTATATTCGGCACTTCATTGCAGGAAGCTATAATTAACCTAGAAAAAGTATTACAGAGACTTAGAGAGTCTAACTTTAAAGTCCAGTTAGAAAAGTCAGAGTTTTTAAAATTGGAAACAGCGTATTTAGGTCATGTAATCACTCGCGACGGCATTAAGCCTAATCCTGACAAGATATCCGCCATAAATAAATATCCTATTCCTAAAACCAGTAAAGAAATCAAGCAGTTTCTAGGACTACTTGGATATTACAGGAAATTCATTCCCGATTTTGCCCGTATCACAAAGCCAATGACTTCTTGCTTAAAAAAAGGAAAGAAGATCACATTAGACTCAGATTACGTTAATAGCTTCGAGACATGTAAAACTTTACTACAGAATGATCCAATTTTACAATACCCGGACTTTACTCGCGACTTTATACTAACGACAGACGCCTCCAACTTTGCTATCGGAGCCATACTATCACAAGGGCCAATAGGCTCTGACAAGCCTGTATCCTATGCATCTCGAACACTCAACGATAGTGAACTAAATTATAGCACCATCGAGAAGGAGCTCCTCGCCATAGTATGGGCTACGAAGTATTTTAGACCGTACTTGTTTGGACGAAAATTTAAAATTGTAACTGACCATAAACCTCTCCAATGGATGATGAGTCTCAAAGAACCAAACTCTCGCTTAACGAGATGGCGATTAAAACTTAGTGAATTTGACTTTACTGTCGTTTATAAGAAAGGCAAGAATAATACTAATGCCGATGCCTTATCTCGGATCGAGATACACAACGAAGAGTTTAGCTCTCTCGCTGGTAACCCGACCGAAAAACCACCATCAATCGCAGGCTCATCAACCAATACCGCACATACCAGTAACGAACATCCCATCCTTGAAGTCCCAATCACTGACGAACCTCTCAATAAGTTTCACCGACAAATACATATGACAGTTGTAGGAGACGTAAAACGACGACCTATCATGACTAAACCATTCGACACTCATACACGCATTGCTATACAGTTATCTCAATCTCATCTTGAAGAAGATGTTGTTAATGCCATTAAAGAGAATGTTCATCCTAAGATAAAACAGCATTACTGGTACATCCACCTCTTGCTATGTATTCAATCATACCAATCATACAAGAGAAATTTAAAAGTTCTAGCATGAACCTTACATTAGCTAAAGTCGAACTAGAAAATGTTAAACAATATTTAAAACAACAGGAGATCATTCAGCATTATCACGACGGAAAGACCAACCACAGAGGCATCAACGAATGCTATCTTGCCCTCTCCAGAAAATACTATTGGCCTAAGATGAAGGAACACATAAGTAAATTCATTGCCGAATGTACAATCTGTGGTCAGGCTAAGTACGACCGAAACCCAATTAAACAAAAGTTTAACATAGTTCCACCCGCAACTAAACCATTTCTAATCTTACACCTAGATTTATTTACAGTTCAAAATGAGAAATATTTAACTTTTATTGACGTCTTTTCTAAATACGGTCAAGCATACTATTTGCGCGATGGTACAGCTATTAGTACCTTACAAGCGTTATTACAGTTCTGTACCCACCACGGTCTTCCCTTGACTATAGTTACCGACAACGGCACGGAGTTTACAAACCAGCTGTTCAGTGAATTTATTCGAGTACATAATATTAATCACCATAAGACTCTCGCTCATGCACCAAACGACAATGGTAACATAGAACGATTCCACTCGACTTTGCTCGAACATCTCCGAATACTGAAACTACAAAAGAAAGACGAACCTATAGTTAAACTAATGCCATACGCAGTCATCGCTTACAACAGCTCTATACATAGTTTTACTAAATGCCGACCGTTCGATATAATTACGGGACACTACGACCCGCGAGACCCTATTGACGTAGACCCCACTGCTCAATTGTTACAACAGTACATGCAGACACACAGACAGCAAATGCAGTTAGTTTATGATACTTTAAATGAGTCTTCATTAGCAACACGTAGCTCTCTCATAGATAATCGGAATAAAACCCGTGAAGATGAAGTCGAATACTCACCGCAACAGCAAGTGTTCGTTAAGAACCCATTTGCTAGTAGGCAAAAGATCGCATCACGCTATACGCAAGATACAGTCTTAGCCGATTTACCTATCCACATCTATACTTAAAAAAAACGAGGACCCGTCGCTAAATCACGTCTTAAACGTGTACCTAAAGCAGCCAAATTGTTACAGAATCCTGTTGCTGATCCAGACGACGCACTCGAAGGAGATAAAACTTGAAAGTTTGGACTATGGACCAGGACTCTTACCATTTAACTTAGGACCGACTAACCTCATTACTCACTATCACACATTTTTACAGCGCATCCGACTCGACGACATCGAAAATACAATAACTATATTACGCGGTCAAATATTAACCTACGAGACTAAATTACCTCATGATACCTATTCTTTATACGAGCTTTAAATTACTTATCTTAATAAAAAATTAGATTATGCATTGCATCAATTAAAAAGCTTAGAACCCAATCGATCCAAAAGGGGCCCTGTAGACGGATTGGGATCGGTTATTAAGAGCATAACAGGCAACTTAAATTACAAAGATGCCGTTCATTATAATAATATCTTAAATAACGTACAAACTAGCCAGGATAAATTAGTATCAGAATACAATAGGCATATTAGCATAACTAAAGATTGGACTACTAAGACATCGTCTATAATAACGCAGTTAGTAGAAAATCAAAATCATATTAATATCACATTACAAACCATAGTAGATAAAGTTTCTCAAAGCGACTTCCATCTTACTAAATTTGCAAAATTCGCTCAATTACTATCTATAATTAGCGAAAACGTCGCCGATTTACTAAACGAGTTAGTTAAGATCGAAAATAGCTTAGCATTTATACATGCGTCGACTACGCATCATAGTATGATAGATATAGATTTATTAAACAGTATGCTAGATAAGCTTAGGGAAATATACGGTGGAAAATATATATTAAACTTAGAGACACGGGAGTACTATGACATAATACGGCCCGGCTCTTATTTTATAGATAAGCAATAAGTTATTATCTTTAAATTACCTATAGTATCAGCGGACTTGTACGATTTTTATAAACTATCCATAGTGCCTAACAAAGCCCACCAAGCCTTTATCCCTTCACATCCTTATATAGCAACCAATGATCATTCGTTTGTATATACACCGTGAATTTTGAGATACCCGAGAAAATTAACTAAAATACTCAGATATCGATATACATCGAATTCGGCGAATAAAAAAATTTTTTTTTATGAGAAATTTATTTAATAGGTCCCTAACATTCCTTAAAAAATATGCACTATAAAAGTCCTGCTAATTCAAATAGTAATCATTATCATTCCAACATTAACGGAACCATAATCCACCTAATTTAGTCGCGTAATATTGGCGTACGGAAGGAATAACTATGAATGATTATTTTTTTCATTCATAGTTATTCCTTCCGTACGCCAACGCCGTACGTCGTTCCGTTTTTTTTATTCGCCAAATTCGATGTATATCGATATCTGAGTATGTTAGTTAATTTTCTCGGGTATCTCAAAATTCACGGTGTATAGAGACAGAATGTCCGAAGTTTAATACAGGCTATCTCTGCGATGAGTCGTATTATCACCATATACGTACTGAAACGGACTGCGTACACCAGCTCATCACAAAACAATCTCTGGAGAAGACCTGCAACTTCACCACCATCAATCTTACTAAGGAAGCTATGGAGAAGATTGATGACCAGCATTATACTATCTCGCTACCTCATCTTACAAAAACAAGACTCACCTGCGATCGTGAAGATTACGTCGAACTTCAAGGCAGTTACCTCGTTACAATACCAATGAAGTGTATACTACGTACAGCCGAGTTCACTATCATCAATAATGACGGAGAAGTGAAAGGTCAACCTTTTAAAATCATGATGATTCCAGACGTCAAAATCCCAACCATCGAGACGCCGCATCAAATACAACTTAACACAATAAACTTGGAGAGACTTCACAGCATCCACGACAAGATCTTACTACAGAAGCCTCTCACCATAAACCACACATCATCCGATATTCTATATCATACTACGGGACCCTTCTACGGGATACTGATCATCGTTCTGGTAATACTTACTATATTCATCATTCGCCGCTACAAGATGAAACGCAGCTCGCCAAACGAAAATCATGAAGTAGAAGATACTAACGAGACGACATACGCCGAACCTGGAAGAGCAAAGCTGCATCCAATCCCAGCAACATTTTCGCTAAACGTCCTCAAATAGTTGCTGATCTTTGAGGGGAGGTGTTACACATAATACCTATATGAAGATCGCTGATACAGGCTACGCAATATGCTTTGCTACCTACGATGTCGAAATAACCTAGAACGACGAAAACGCCAGATTGCAGCGTCAGCTCCTCGTGCAACCTACTTCGGCTGTCGCCGTGCGCTGAGGGCATCCAAATCGTCACTTCGTAACAAGCATCGTTCGATGTCAAACCTATCCTAGCTATTATATTTTAATTGTAATTCTTTTATGTTATAATTAAATTCAATTAAATAAATTTTGGTTTTTTTTAAATCCTCCGGCTGTGACTATCGTAATTTGCGTTTCTTTTTACGCAAAATAACATCATATCAGTTGCGTTTCGAGTCAATAAGGTAAAAATAAAGTATTTTGGATCCTTTATTTTCTTTTTAAATAATAAAGTATGTCGGTTGTATGGTTGGCAACCCTAGACGTCGCAGAGCGGCTGCGGAACGGTGACAGAAGCTCGGCTCGGCAAAAAGCTCAAAGCAAATCTGTCCTTTCGCTAGAATGCTCGCCAGAACGCTCGATAAAATGTTCTCGTAATTTTTCTGTGATTCAACATTCGCGAGAATGCTCATTACAAGTGAATGCTCAAGTCTATCAGCACCTTAATAAAACCATTTATTTCGATAAAACCACTTAATAAAATAAAGTTTCCAAACAAAACACTACACAATAGTTTTCGCAGACATATTATTAGCATCTTAACGAACCGAAAGGGCTTACTATCCATAAAAACAAATGAGCATGGATCTAAATGTCGAAAGCCTCATTCGATTTAAGTTCAACGACCCATTGATTGAGGTCTGTTAGGACTAAGAAGATTTAATTGTTGGATTACACGCTCGAATCAGCATAGCAGTAAGCGTAACTGTACATAAAAATATTATAAATTGTGAAATATTGGGCTGTCTTGACTTATAATCAAGCCTAATCAAGTGTACGCCTCTTGGCTACGGAGGTCGTCAAAATATTTTTAATTACAGTTTATAAGTACTCTGTCTACTCTACTCTACTCTGTCTGTTTGGGTAACCTAAATCTATTGTTTACTACTAGTAGTAGGTAATATTATTAAGTCATAGTATTATTAAGTCATAGTATTATTTTCTGGCGGAACGTGCAGGTCACTCTGTTGCCCACGATTAACCTGTTATCAAGCAAATATGTCAAGGTAACCTTAGGTTTTTGTGAGTATTCTTATTTTTTCCTTATTAATATTAATGCTATTAAAGAATCAGATATTTTAATGATACGCCAAACTGGGACAACAGCTCTATTAGTGTAGTCAATGTTATTTTGTTTGAATTTCTAAGTACTAAATTAATAAAATAAATAATAATAAAATAATAAATTGTTTCCACAATCACACCAATTATCTAGCCCCAAACTAAGCAAAGCTTGTGCTATGGCGACTAGATAACGGATAAACATACTTAAATACGTTGTCATAAACATCCATGATTTAGGTGCAAATGCTCGTGCTCATCACACTAACATTTGCCCCTCGCGGGATTCGAACCCGCAACCGCCAGGCATTGTATTCTGGAGCGCGAACCACTACACCAGACGGTCGTCGTAATCGTCGTATCGTAATTCTCATTGTTTAAGGCCCACTAGCGCATCTCATCTCAATCTCAGAGAATTTAATCGCGAACTATCCACTAACACGGTGTTAAACATCATATACAGGGTTACATTGCAAGGTAGTGCCAATTTTTCAGGGACCACTCAGAATCAGTAACTAAATCGATCTACTATATAAACGATCTAGAAAACTAGTCGTTTTTTATTTTTTATTACTATCCGCTGTTCAAAGATGGTACGCGTGGACAATCTTGTCCCATTCATAAAAAATACGCACGCACTTTCTCTGTGCAACCTAGAACTGCAAATTGCAATGCATTATAGTCACAATAGCGCAAATAGGACAAATCTGGGGAAACCCGGACGGATGGCACACCTACCCAGGAGGAGCTTGCCTCGAGCGCCCGACGCGCGCCTGACGCTTGACATGATCCGTTCCATACATCTTCATACAATTTAGCAGAGCGCCCGAAACGCAGCGCCTCGTGCGCGCGCCCCGGGCGCTTGTCTTGTCAAATCTGTTAAATTTTGTACGCAAATCTTGACAAATCTGTCAAATTTCGTACGTAATGACGAACGAAACTTACAGCTATTTGAGATTGTTTTAAGAGTTCATGGTTACCCCGCTGAACTTAAAAGCCGCCTTATCATAGAATTAGTAAATTTTTCGCCACCGGCGCTGTTTGTATTGTTTACAAGATGGCGGTGAACACTGCTGTTTTTTAAAAAAAAATATTTTTTTGAAGAAAAAATCTAAATTTACGACAATGGGCAGAAATGTATGGACTCTGGCCCCACCTTGTACCATCATTAGAATAGCATGGATTTAAAGGGGACCTTATACACAATATGACTGCAAAAGAGTCAATGGCGAAATGTATGGGGTTACCAAGTAATGGCGATTTCTATTAGATACTGTTTCTCCTGAATATAACACTAAAGTATCGAAAAAAACTCGTTCGTTTACTGTAAAAATACGTGTTTTCATACAAATATGGAGGATATGGAGGTAAGAATATGACAAAAAGTTTTTTTTTAAAATGATTTAAATTTTATTTTACATAAGGTACAAACATGAAGGAAATTGGACATTGCAAATAAAACAATGAAGAGGGAAATAGTTTGTAGAATAGTTATGGGAAACAAAACGGAAACGAAAATAATGTAATGAAATAATAGATTATTTTCGAATATCATGTATGAAAGTAGGCATACTTTAACACCTAGTATTTTTCTACCATCGTTTAAAAGTAGTTACCTCACCGAAGAAAAAATGATGCATTTTATAGGCCTTTTATATTATAAAGGTCGCAAGATGCTACAAGCTGGGGCCAAAATGCCCATTGTTCTTTCCCACGTTATTCAGAAGTACAAATAATGGAGTGCCACATCCAGCGGCTAAGGTGAATAACATTTTTACAAAATTTTAAAGATCACAATTATGAAATTTTGTTGATATTTTGCTACTGAATGTAAGTTAAACTGTTACACAATTAGTAATAAATACCTACAGTGATGTTTGCCGTGATCATAGTTGTTATAACAGCGTCGAAATATCGCGCAATTTACACTAAATTGACATATAACCAGTTAGCTGAACGTCGCTCAGCTGTAATATTGAGCGTTGCATTCTCGGCTGATCGACAAGAAAGGGCAAGCCGTCCTCCAATTAAACGGCTATTTCAACCAGTCATATACCGCTGTCCAAGCTTTAAAAACTTGACAAGTTTAATAACTCCTTAGACAGGTTACCTATAACTTATCATCATATCATCATCATCATATCAGCCTGTTGCAGTCCACTGCTGGACATATACCTATAACTTATAATTAAATCAAAGTCAATAATCTTGACAGCTAGGAAATGCTACTACTAATGGGATTTCATTTACACTTATTTAATCATTGAGTTATAATGTACTTGTATATAATGTTGACTGACTATCGTCGAATTTGAACTCGATGCATTTTCTGTGGGTTGAATGTTTAAACAAAACTCACAAGAAGCTAGCAGTAAGAAGCTAGCAGTTAGGTACGGACAACAGCTCGTCTACCTACCACAAAATGTCAAATTTTCTAATTTGAAAATGATCTCTATACGTCAGGCTTAAAGTTGAAAATCTATTGGAGAATTTTTTACTTTTTGGATAGGTCGACGTGCTGTTGACTGTACATTAAGAAACTCCATACCTATATCGGAGCTAATCATTTCATGTCACTTAATTTATTTTTTGTGAAACTTCAAGGAAACAATTTCTTTGTTCTAAACTTGTGTATTTACATAAGTACATCATAGTATTACATAATTTCTAAGTGCATACGTGATGTGTCCATTTTAGACACAATAAAATTTGCAAATTCTTCTTAAACACAAGAGAACTGCCGGTTTTTAGCATGACAGAAGCATAGATACATAATTGTAATGTTTAAATGGGTTTTTAGCTTGGGATAGTGGCTATTCGCCACACGTATCTATCTATTATAGCAAAACAGATTAATGTTTTTTAAATTCAAATTCAAATCATTTATTTGTGATACACAGGTAAATAGTAGATACCTAGTTATAACATAAAAACGTAAGAGTGCTTTGATCAGCCTTGGCGGCATACATCATCATCATCATCATCACCAGCCTATATCAGTCCACTGCTGGACACAGGCCTCTCCAAAAGGAGGATTTTGCCATAATCGCCACGCTTGGCAGGCGGGTTGGCGATCGCAGTTTGGCCAATGGTGGAGAGGAGACGCTGCTGCCCGTCTTCTTGTGGCGGTTCTCCTGTAGTCGCCTCTTACGACACCCATAGGAAGAGAAGGGGTGGTGCAATTCTATTAACGTGCCGGCACCACACGACACATAAATACAAGTGGCGGCATGCAAATAAATATATTTGTATATTTGGTAATACCAAAAAGAGTTAACTAAGACTTAATGCCATTATAATATCCCAACTGTATAAAAAGTATCCTTTTGGAGAGGCCTGTGTCCAGCAGCAGTGGACTGATATAAGCTGGTGATGATGATGATGATGTATCATCATACAAAAGGTGGTAAAGCTTATTTATTTCTTTCCAAGTGGAAATATGTCTCTTTTGACCTGCCATGTTGGGATGTACGGATCGTTATTGCTTCCATCGTATAACCAGCCCAAATTGACACTCCACTGAGGGTAGGCGTACTCGTAATAATCTCCTGGTGTTATGTTTGCAAAAATGTGGATCCAATCAACGTAGTATCTCAGATCTGTGAAGGCCATTACTCGTTCTTCGTTGTACCTGGAACAAAAGTTTAGTATTTATTAAAAACTTTCGATCTACCGCATAAATAATAGCATATAGAAAAACGGGCCAAATGCGAGTCGGAATCGCGCACAAAGGGTTATGATAATCCATAAAAAAGGAAACGAAATCACGTTTGCTGTATGGGAGCCCCCTTAAATATTAATTTTATTCTGTTTTTAGTATTTGTTGTTATAGCGGCAACAGAAATATGTACATCATCTGTAAAAATTTCAACTTTCTAACTGGTTCATGAGGTACAGCCTGGTGACAGACGGACAGACAGACAGACAGAGATAGACAGACACAGACAGACAGCAGCTATCATAGTTATTTCTTGTAGATATTGATAATCTTTTCCAAATTTTAAAGCGGCTCGCAGTGATTCCACCAACCAACTTCAAATAAAATAAGTTTAGTAAAAAACTAAAAACCGAATTCAAAATGAAACTAAAAAGCGAAAAATAATATTGACTAAAACATACCTAATCAGTTATTTTTGGATTCGGTGCGAATGAACACATTTTAACTCTTGATGGCTGGCACCGACTCCAAAAAGAACTGATTACCTAGGTATGTTTCAGTCAATATTATTTTTCAGTTTTTATTTAATGTCGGTTTTTAGTTTTTTATAAAACTTATTTTATTAAGAAAACCAACTTCATAGCAAAAGATAATTTTATGTACTATAAATTTTCATAGAAATCCACAAATAGACCCTGATTCGTTAAGCTTGGATGTGACACTGAAAATACACGTGTGTCTGCCTGTCAGTTTAAGGGTTTTGGTAGGTTGATTGACCCTAGCTGAGAGGCGAGTACGCCGGACTATATAATTATGGCGTTACCATCTCTGAGGTTCCAGGTCCGATCCCCGGTCGGGTCAATGTAGGAAACGAACTTCTCTATATTGATTCGGGTCTGGATGGTACCGTCGTTGCTTCTGATTTCTATAACACAAGTGCTTTCGCTACTTACTATATGATCAGAGCAATGTAAGTGATGTTGTCCAATATTTATTATTTAATTATTATGATTTACCTGATCTCAAAACATCCAACGCCTACAAGTACGTCGTCATCATCGTAACCATCACCTGTCAAGAACAGACCCCCGCCGTTCGGTACACCAGGAAACCCATGGGTATTCGTGATACAAATGAATTTTCCCCACCACTTCGGGAGATATCTTGAGCAATCAACAATATCATCTTTGGTCTGGTTAGCCCAAAATATCTTGTAGTTCTCAGCTATGTGCTCGAGGTACTCGTATCCTGAGAAAAATACTAATTATTACTTATCTGGCTAGCGATAGAATAGAATAGAACGAAAAAATGATATCTTTCGTTCGGTCGTATAAACCTAACAAATTAAAATGGTCAGTCTCATGTGGCAATCCTTTGACAAAATATAATGAACCCAATCCGCAGAAAATGCCAAGCGGCGCAAATACGAGTCACTTACAAGTGACTTCGTGTTTGCGCCATTTGGTGTTGAGACTTTTGGACCGTGGGACTGCAAAATCACTATTGGTATAATAGCCCCTAAATTAATGACGGAAAATAAAAATGCTGGCTCGTTATTTGCTCAAAGGCTAAGTATAGCTATTCAGCGAGGAAACGCTGCAAGCATTCTCGCCTCCTTGCCTCATGGACACGCGTTTATTTTTGAGTATGTAGTTTATTTTATATTGTAAGTGAGTTAAGCTAAAGAAATGAAATTGTTGTTTTTTATAAGTTTTTAACCCAATAAAGTATATTTTTAGTCAGATAATTATTAAGTGTATTAGTTTTGTAAAAACATATTAAAATGTACCCAATCTAGCCGTGTAAAAAACTCGACCGTTTTCAATTGTTCATAAACTATCAAACCTTTGATACGGGGAAAAAAATATATAGCCTATGTCATCCGGGCTATTATTACAAATCTATTGATATCTCTTTCATTAAAATCGGTTAAGTAATTTAGGCGCTACGGTGGAACATACATACTTACATATATAAATACATAGTCGGGTCAGCAGCAACCCTTAAAATTATGTTACGGCATGCTGAGCGGTCATGTGAATTATATACTTTTTGGCCCTGAAAGCTCTCCCACTCTCTTTTCCTAGCTATATAACCTACATGGTGGTGAGGTTTTTGGTACAGATAGAAAGACACTAGACGGACAGCGGAGCCTTAGCAATAGAGCCCCGTTTTACCCTTTGGGTACGGAACCCTAAAAATGGCACACAAATAATTATCAAAACAGCACTTTTCATTTTGATTTCGTAACTCCGGTTTCATTTTTACGTAGTAATTTGTCAGATTACCAGTTAAATTACAAAACGGTACTATGAATGTACGCAACCGTTGCTGTGGGCCAAAAAAAAACCATCTACCTTATTACCATACACAAGATTTATTCCGAATGACTTTTGAAATGTATTTATGTGTTGTGCCCACGGATGTGCCAAATAATTTTTACTTACTTATCAACTTTTTTTCCCGACTGGCAAAAGAGGGTTTTGTTTTTATTTTTACCGGACTACGGCGAAGCCAAAACGAAGGGTAATGATTTTGGCAGTCTATATATGTATGTTTGTATTTTTGTATGTACCACCGCCGTAGCGCCGTAGTATAATACTTACTCTGTGGTAGCGCCTAACTACTAAACCGATTTCGATGAACTAGGTGTCAATAGATTCGTACTAAAAAAGGCTATATAAATTTAATCAAAATTTTATATGACGGAATTTAAACCTCAGATTCTAACCTCGAAAAATTTTTTACTGAGATAAATCACCACGCACCAAACACGTGGTACCAAAAAAGATAGGTCCTGGCAAGCACATTACAAATATCTATACGAATTGTATTGTTTAAGTCAAAATATGTATTTAAAATGCATCGTACGTTTTTAATTTTTTTTTAACGTAGTCGGGTTATAGTTATAAATTAAAATTAGGTCGTAGGGCGTATGTCAGCGTACATTAACACCACTTTGTCATTGTTTTGCAAAGTGAAGTTTCTTTACCATTTTTATAATGTAAAACCACAGGATTATACTACACCGAGACATTTTAGTGGTTGTTTTCCCGCAGTAAAATGATTATATCTTAGTAGTACAATAGATTAATGAAGTTTTTTTTATTCAAATCACCTGTAGGCATTTAAATTCAAATCGCCTGCAACGCGTGCGATGCGGTTTATGCTGTATTACTTTGTGCAACTTTTACTTTAAACATTTATGGTATGGGGCAGGCAGTACCCATATACGTCACATCTCGTAAAAGAAACTATCATTCTCACGCTTTCGAGTTGATGATTATTTTTTTTAATTAGTTGAGAACAACAATATTTTTATTTAAAATAAATATAACTGGCATGGTTCGATAGAGCTCCTAAAGGTAAATCGTTTTACCGCGGGAAAACAACCACTAAAATATCACGATGTATATCATCTAAAAAAGAATGGGACACTCCTTAAAACCACGTGATCAGCAGGTCATATTATACAACAACTTTTCCTACGGGAGCAACATCGAAATCGTGATTTTATTTTCAGATGCTCCATACATTATCATCAAGGTATACGAGAAAGTTTGTATTGGGAAGCTGAAAAAAATATATCGCTTTCGATTTTACTCCCATAGAAAAAGTTGTTCTAGTATATGACCAGCTGATCACGTGGTTTAAGGACTGTCCTATTCTCTTATATACCCTGTATATTAAAATACTACTTACCAGATCCTGCAAACCAGAGATTGTCACCAATCGTCCTGTGTTTCTGAGTTAGTACAGCCTTATAGGGGTAGTGGAATCTTTTGTATTTACTAACGTATACGTAGATTTGGTCGAAGCTATGAATGACAGTTACGTCGTGTCTGGGAGTGTGCACCCCTCGCTGTCCGTGCCAGTGCTCCGGGTTCAAACTCTTGGGGAAAAGTCTTCGGATACGCCATACCTGCGGGGTAACCATGAACTCTTAAAACAATCTCATAGCTGTCAAATCTGTTAGTTTTGACCATAGATATAGAATGTACAAGATAGACAAAGGCTCATTGCAAATGATACAAAAAATGTGACACGTATGTGTGTGTGTAGTAGTGTTGTTCAAGCCACAAATTTTTTATCGATAAATTGCAACCGGCATCAAATTGATTTGGCACAAGTCACAATCGCCGCTGACCTTAAAGCACCTAAAGTTAAACTTAATCTTTAAACAAAAAAGAGGTGAAAATCAGTATCACGGAAAGGAAACGGGGCTTTCTGGGCTTGTATGTGTAAAGTTAAGATATGGTCGAAAAAAGGTCATATTTGTGTTATGCAAACTTCACAGTCTGGAAACTGAAAAACAAGTTTACTCGCATAAAATCGAAAAATGAGAAAATATTGTGAACAAGTTTATATAATGGAAAATAAGAAAACGGTCGTTTTAAATATGTCATCATCATCATCATCATTTCAGCCACAGGACGTCCACTGCTGAACATAGGCCTCCCCCAGTGACTCCCAGATCGGCCGGTTGGAAGCAACCTGCATCCAGCGTCGTCCTGCAACCTTTACCAGGTTGTCTGCTCAAATATTAAATATGTAACCTATTTAAAACAATTTCATATCATAATTTCACTTCAACATATTCCTTATAATCACAAAGTTAATATTATACTACTTACAGTAGGTGGTTCTGTTTTCATAGAGTTGGGCATCAAACACAGGTGTCAATAAAATAAAATAAATGCACTTCAATAATCGTGACATAAAGTATGTATTGTATGTGTTTGTACGTCACGGACCTTCTTTGTTTAAGTTTAATCTGTAAGATTTGATTAAATATATAATTTCTGCTACCTACCGCGATATCGAATCTTTAGAAAGATGATCTGCTAAGTATATCATATTTATAAAAAGCTATTTTATTTCACTTAAAATGATTAACTTACAGGAACAAATAAGGTGGGTACTGAATCTTTTAATAATATACGTCGAAAATTTCTTTTAACGAAACATCTGTCCTCAAAATGTTTACTGCAAACTGTTGACTGTTTTTGCGGAGTCCAATCTGGCCTGTTTATAACTCCTATCCACTTTTCGCGTATTTCAGGTTTAGATGGTATTCTTAAAAAAAAAATTATATTATACTAAATATTTGACTAAACTATACAGAATTCTTTTAGTCGTTTATAAATAAGTTATATTTTAGATGCCCAAAAATAAAACTAAAATCTCATAATGTAATCACATAAAAACAGTATTGGAGTGTTTTTTTTGTAAACAAACATGATAAATATTTTTTTAGTAATTGCTACTAATCTTCTATACCCACAAATGGCTGTCGATATTTTATCGATACTTATGACGTCACCGCTAGTTCAATCCCTAGTGTAGACATACAATTTACTATTTTACCTAATATTTATTGTAATTATGTCTTTAACTACGAAATACACAAACACACACCAAACAAAGTTCATATTCTTCTGTAAAATCCAAGTTCTTTGTCGATTATAATTACGAATTAGACACAAATTTGTTTCAAAATATTTTCATCAAAAAATGTATTTACCTGTGAAATGTGTATTTATTTGGGTTATATGTTCTTGTCACATCACAATTTATAATTGAACAGCACCCCATGTCTACAGAAATATTGAAATAAGTTTTCCGTTTGTAATTTTGTATATTTTAATAAAATTAATTTTGACGTTTAAAATTGAAATCATTTATAGTCAGTTATATATTTTTTTTGTGTCACATAGGTACATTGATATCTGTCTTTTTCTATCTTGTAGGATGCCCGCAAGGATATGATGTCTCTTTTCCACGCTTTGTCAGTCTTTAAGAGCGTAGCGAATCCTAAGTCTATGGTTTTGACATACAAAATTTGACAGATTTGATAATGTTTGACAGATTTGAGATTGTTTTAAGAGTTCGTGGTTACCGCCCTGGTGAAATAAAATTTATTTTCTATTTAAACATTAATACTGTTGTTTGTTACAAAATAAGCTAAGCCCACGCTTGGATTCTGCCTGGATTTTCGTGAAATTGGGTTGTGGACACCAATCATAAAAACTGGCCAAGTGCGAGTCCGACTCGCGCACGAAGGGTTCCGTACCATTTTCTATAAAAACGGCAAAAAAATCACGTTTGTTGTATGGGAGCCCCCTTAAATATTTATTGTATTCTATTTTTTAGTATTTGTTGTTATAGCGGCAGCAGAAATACATCATCTGTGAAAATTTCAACTCTCTAGCTATCACGGTTCATGAGATACAGCCTGGTGACAGACGGACAGACAGACGGATGGACAGACAGAAGGACAGCGGAGCCTTAGTAATAGGGTTTTACCCTTTTGGTACGGAACCCTAAAAAAATGTAAGAAAGCATTTATTAAATCTGTCACCTTAGTTTAGGCTCGATAACCGGGTAGATTTATCATTTATTCGAAGATTCTGATTTTAGATCGCCTTAAAACCAATAAAAGTTCGGCATTTGAGTCCGGTAAACAATGACGTCAAACAAAGCTTGCTCCGTCTGTCCGTCTGTCCGTCTGTCCGTCTGTCCGTCTGTCCGTCTGTCCGTCTGTCCGTCTGTCCGTCTGTCCGTCTGTCCGTCTGTCCGTCTGTCCGTCTGTCCGTCTGTCCGTCTGTCCGTCTGTCCGTCTGTCCGTCTGTCTGTCTGTCTGTCTGTCTGTCCGTCTGTCCGTCTGTCCGTCCGTCCGTCCGTCCGTCCGTCCGTCTGTCTGTCTGTCTGTCTGTCTGTCTGTCTGTCTGTCTGTCTGTCTGTCTGTCTGTCTGTCGGTCTGTCTGTCCGTCCGTCCGTCACCAGGATGTATCTCATTAACGTGATAGCTAGAGAGTTGAAATTTTCACAGATCATGTATTTCTGTTGCCGCTATAACAAAAAATACTAAAAACATAACCCTCGTTCGCAGTCGGGTAAAAAACAGAATACAATAAATATTTAAGTGGGCTCCCATACAACAAAAGTGTTTTTTGCGGTGTTAATAGAATATGGTACGGAACCCTTCCTGCGCGAGTCCAACTCGCACTTGGCCGGTTTATTACATCTTTTTATTCGTCAAAAATAAAACCTACATTGACAGAGCTACTTCACGATAAGCCAAGGCGTAATTTGCGCTATTACCCGGTATCTGTAGGGAGTTGTGTGGACGCCTTCTCTGCCTAAGCACCAAATCCTGACGTCCTTTTGTCTGGTTAAATATGGTTCTAAGTAGTTGGCTGACGTGATCAGTGTTCTTCTATTCATTAATGTCGCTGTACCCAGTGGGAGCATGTCTGAAACCAGTAGGTATTGAGTAAATTAATAGGTAAGTTTATACGTTAATCAGCTTATTAATGTGACAATGGTAGGTATGTAATAGAATAGAAAAGAAAAGAAAAGAAAAGAAAAGAAAAGAAAGAAAAGAAAAGAAAAGAAAAGAAAAGAAAAGAAAAGAAAAGAAAAGAAAAGAAAAGAAAAGAAAAGAAAAGAAAAGAATAGAAATATCTTTATTTGGCACAAAAAGAAAAGGTACAAATAAAATTCAATTAAAAACGACAAAAACAAACAGAGAAAAAATTATAACATGATATAATTTAGCTTTTGGTGTGCCAAAAGGGTCCCCCGCTCAGCATTAATCGTGGCAGCTAGAAATAACCGCCACGACACTGATATTCTGCGGGGGCCCAGGAAGTATGCATTAAATTCAGCTCCGAACAAACAAACACATTACCTATATTTAAAAGAAATAACAATAATAATAAATAATAATAATAAAATTGTTTATTAAACACTTAAAAGGCAGTTACATTTGGCTATGGCTATTGTAACTTATATCTAAAAGTGCAAAAGATGATATTTTGCCTGAACTAGGTGAAACCTGTGCTTCAGGCAACAATAAAAATAGATCAATATACAGGGTGTAAAAAAAGGCTTAACCAAGCCTTAAACCACGAATTCTATACATAAAACCAAGTAGAATGCAATAAAAATAATTGCTGGGAAATGACTTTTATTTTTGGGTATCATAATATGGGTTATTTCTAACCCGCAATGTATAGCGCGCACGCCACAGACTATGCCTGTGTGTGTAAGCGGTCGGCGGGACGAGCGGGTGGCGCGAGAGCACTGTGCACGATTCATTGCCGGCTGTGCCCTTTAAAGGCCTTTTATGAAAGAAGCACTGAAAATTTTTATCATGTTTCTTTGTAAAAAAGTTTAGTATTATTAAACAGAAGTCTATTTTGTAATAATCTTTGAAAAAAAATTGTATCTTTGACTGTCAATAACTCGGTAACCCGTCATTTTCCAGGTATAGAGTAAAAGAAAAAAATGATCGTAATAATACGTAGAATATGTGGTATTCGGCTTGGTTAAGCCTTTTTTTACACCCGATATAAAAATAATAATAATTAATAATAATAATAAATTAAAGTCAAAAACAAGAAACAAACAACATCAATATCAAATACAATAAAGATCTCAAATTCTTCCTACGGGTATATCTGTTACCTTGTCTTTTTTGTATCTAATTCCTAAGAATTTTGATTGTTACCTTATTTTTAATTATGTTACGATTACAAGCAAGCGCAGCGTGGGACGTCCACCCACAAGGTGGGCAGACGACCTGCCCCTCTAGCACGATCAATAAAACACGATATAATATAGCGATTTATCGCCTATTTACTTATAAAATATGATAACATAGCCGCCATCTTGAACTTTTATTGAAACATGTCCGTGCCGGCGACGTCACGGTTATGCTCGCTTTTTTGATAAAAGTTCATATTTTGACAAAAAATATGCGATAAATCGCTATATCATATCGTATCATATCGTGTTTTGTTGCACATGCTAGAGGGGCAGGTAAAGGTTGCAAAAAGCCGCTAGATGCAGGCCGCGCGCAACTGGCCAATCTAGATATCACTGGGGGAGGCCTATGTTTAAACGTCATGTGGCTGAAATGATGATGATAATTTATCAATTGATTTACTTATTATTAGTAAAGGAAAATTTTGACATTATAAGCTGTTGATGAGAACGATGGGATTATGATACCTATGTATATTCCGCAAATACACCGCAGTCTTCTGTTCATTCTGAGGGTATACCAGTCCCAGCTGCTGAACCACCAAGATAGGTTCTCGAATTGTGTAATCTGCCATCTAAAAACATATTAATTTAGTGTTTAGTCTTTAATTTAGCTTGGGGCTTAAACAAGTTGCAATCGTCTATTGATACGATATCTAAGTTCGTCATCGCCTCTGAGATAATTAGAAATTAAAATTAAATTAAATAATCTATAATACGAGAAAAAAATCTCATAGATGGATTACATTACGTTACATTTTATTATATTAAATGAACACAAGAGATAAACTAAATGTAATTACTATAACGATGATGATGATGATGATGATGGCATATTATTCTGTCAAAGCATTATTATTTTCGACTTTCGTCTACGTTTTTAAAAATTTGTTATTTCGGCTAATAGTTCAGTGAAGTTGTGTTTTTACTAAGAACGTTTTGGTGTAGTTCTGATTTTTTCATTCTTGATGTATTTTCGGGTGCCGAATTCGACTCTGAGGTTTGCTAACAAAATTTCGTGACGCGACATTGACAAAGTCGCAAAAAATTTAAAAAAAAATATCCTATTTTCCGGAGTTTTGCTTTAAACTTAGATACTATTAACTTTAAGTAAATGGCCTGTTCACAGAAATTAATGTACTTAAAAATCTCTACAAATTTCACTATTTAGTTTTTATTTGGTCACAAGTGCAAGTTGCAAATTAACATATTTTAGCGGTCTCTTCAAAACCCACTTTTATACTTCATTTTTACTAGCTTTTGCCCGCGGCTTCGCTTACGTTAGGTTTGATTTTCAGTAAATAAATTAATGTCAAACACAGTGAATAGAAACCACCTTGAAACATGTATTTGCTTAGTTAAAGAATTAACCCCGCGATCTTGGTGCTCCATTCAAACTTTGAATCCCTGTTTTACCCCTTCATGTGGTGGGTTTTGTAAAATCTTTTCTTAGCGCACGCCTACATTATAATAGCTATATATGTGCCAAATTTCAGCGAAATCCGTTCAGTGGTTTGAGCTGTGAGTCAGTCAGTAACGGTTGCCTTTTATATGTATATACAAGAACAAAGAAGACTGAAAAGCTATGAAAAGTTAAATGCTATGAAATGTTAAATAAAACCTAGATATCTGTATATTTAATTGAATAGATTTGTATAAAATTGAGAGGCAAAAACATTTACATAACGTAAGAAGGGGATCACGGTGCTGATTGTGAAATTAGTAATATTGTTGTTAAACATGTTGTATTTAGAATTGTACAATTATTTGTTATCCTAAATAAAATAAAATAAAAAAAGAAGCAGCGCCCGAAACTCGGTCACTATTGTATGGTACTAACAAAGTCTTCTATGACTATTGTCAGCCTCTTTTGATTTTTTTTTACAAGATTTGGTGCACGCTGAGCAATTTTAAATCCACACACTTTTATTTTTTATAACCACTGACAATGTTATAGCTTTTTTCCTTAGTCATATTTAACAAAGCCTATGTTAACATATGCATATAAATAGTATGATTTGATGAAATCAGAATTTTGATATCAACATTTTATTTTTTTTAGTTTTTATCATCATCATCTTCATCTCAGCCACAGGACGTCCACTGCTGAACATAGGCCTCCCCCAGTGACTTCCAGATCGGCCGATTGGAAGTGGCCTGCATCCAGCGTCGTCCTGCATTGATTTTCATACAAAACATAATTCTTAGAATCCGATTTTTATGAAAAACGATGATATCAAATATTTTTCTTCATCGTAGTATTTATATGCTGCATATGCTAACATTGGCTATAAGTTTCGGCTTGATATACCGACCATTTACCTTACACTAAATATTTGAGATACAAAAATATAATTAATTTAAAAAATCAAAAAACCCGACTGCCTAAAAAGTGAACTTAAAAGATGAAAACAAGATTTAAAGAATCAATTTGCAGTCTATGGCATTAAATTCATGTTATTTGATTGGACTTTTTCTACACGGATTTAAATTACTTACAAGGACGTAGGTAGCTTTGACGTATGATAAGATGAATGTATAAGCTAATCGATGTATCGGAGTAATAAAGCACACTAACTTATTACAAAAATTCAGAATAGCAACCCTAGGTAGTCAGCCCAATTTAGGCAGTTGTTTTCAAGAACGGCGGGAGTGTAAGTGTGTTACCTTCTGTATTTTTTATATTTCGTGCAAACACAATCCACATATTTGTATCTGTTAACAGTAACAGTATTAATATTATTGTACGAAGTATTTTCATATTATTCTTAAAATTACTATGTCACTCCCACAACTGAGTCGAATCTAATAACATATCATATGTTTAAATCCATTAAACGGATGTTCCTTCCTATTTTTTCAGTGTATTTTTTTGCCTTTTCCCGTAGGAATTTTGTAAAACTAAAGTATTGAATACTATTAGCACTAAAAATATGTGACCCCTAGTTAATAAAAGAAAGTTTCAAAATCGGTTTATCAATATTGCAGATCTGTTTTTCCCGCGTAAGTTCTATTCCTGCGGGAATATCGGGAAATAGCATACCCCTTGTCACTCCTACAATTGAGACAAATCTATTGATATATTATACTTTAATATCCGTTAAACGGTTAAGGCTGCAGGGCGTGCCAAAGAAATAGACATACTAACATACGCTCGAAAAACATAATCCTCGTTTGGCAGTCGGATAAAAACTTAAATAACGCTTGCTGGTAAGGTTAATTAACTTTAATACTATCCTACAAGCTCTTACCTGAAAAAGCTCTGTCGCGGAGTATCATCTGTTCTGATAAAGCTGGGCGTAGTGGACCCAACGTCCCAGAAGCAGGTTGTCTGGCCAATGACAAGCAGAAGAAGAAATGCCCTGATAAAATTAATGAAGACTTAGAAGTAACAACTTAAATTATCTTTCAACGAATCCTATAATGTTTAGAATGTCAGAGATATTCACATAAGTTGGCTATATTATAAAAAAACCGGCCAAGTGCGAGTCGGTCTCCCGCACGAAGGGTTCCGCACCATTATCTATAAAAACGAGCGAAAAATCACGTTTGTTGTATGGGAGCCCCTTAAATATGTATTTTATTTTTTTTGTATTTGTTGTTATAGCAACAGAAATACATACATCTGTAAAAGTTTTAACTGTCTAGCTACTACGGTTCATGAGAACAGCCTGGTGACAGACGGACAGACAGACAGACAGACGAATACCGGAGCCTTAGTAATAGGGTCCCGTTTTACCCTTTGGGTACGGAACCCTAAAAAACGCAAGATCTTGCTCTTTGGCGCTCTTTGGAGGAGGCTTACGTCACTTCTCCAGCAGTAGACTGCGATAGTGCTCTAGACCGATGTTAGTACATTGACAAGCACACATGTTAACCTTTCGAAAATATACACCTTTAGTACACCAGTAGACCAGACTACACGGTGGTTTTACTTAACCTTTCCTTTATTAGCAGTTCCAGGACAACTTAGGTCATCCTATCCTACAGATAGGCTGAGAGATGACTCTATATTTTATATGGCCCAAAAACAACCGTATAAAAAGGGTTAGATAGGGCCTGTGCCCTGCAGTGAAACGTATACAGGCAAACTACATTTTTTTACATAGTATTAAGTGTCGACACACATAATACTGTTTGTAGTCTACACTAGCTGTAGACATCAATCATCAAAAATTTAATAATCTTTTTAAATGTTTAATTTCGGTAGCGTCTCGGTAGCTTAGTTGAAAAAGCACTCGCCCAGTATGCGATGGTCGTGGGTTCGGATCCTACCTGAGACGGAAGATTTTTTTAGGTATTAAAAATCATAAACCTTAAGAAAAAATATATATTTACAAAATTAATTACAAATAAAAATTGGGTTCCAGATCGCCGTCCAAAGACAGCGACAAAGTGCCCAGGGCCATAACCATGAACTCTTAAAACAATCTCAAAGTTGTCAAATCTGTCAATTTTGGTACGTCATTTCATACAAAATTTGACAGAAATGATAATGTTTGACAGATTTGAGATTGTTTTAAGGGTTCGTGGTTACCGCCCAGAAGGCTAGCCGCATTAAGCGTGGAAATGCGGCTAGCCTTCTGGGCACATTTTTAATTTTAATAGGTAATTCATTTTGTAATATTTTTTTTCGTGAGGTTTAGTTTAGTAATTAAACATTGTTATACACAGTATAAGATATTAAATAAAGATTTATTAATATTAAAAAAAAATACAGTGACGTTTTTTATCACCGTCCTAACCATCTGAGATGACTCTCGTGATACAAACGATCAACTCTTATTATTTGTACCAACTATAGAATAAATCAGCTGTTCCATACAAAACATCAATAATCATTCGAATGTATATTGATATGAAAACAGTTGAATCTTATTTTCGAGTTAGGGAGTTGGTCCAATAGTAAGAGTTGTTCGTTTGTATCACAGAAGGATTGATTAGTGATAAAAAAGTCAACTTGTATAATTAAGCTTACTTACCAAAACATACTTAAACGTATTGAAGTATGTTTATCCGTTATCTAGACGCCATAGCACAAGCTTTGCTAAGTTTTGGGCTAGATAATTGGTGTGATTGTGGAAACAATAAAAAAAAAGTAATACCATCATGACGGACAGTGGATATTTTTAATTTTGATATGGTCACTATAAGATGTTATTAGGTTAGCTTCTTACGTAATAACTTAAGACAGAAGGTCCCTTATGTAGGGACTGCATAAATTAACCGACTTGGTATTACATGGATCTCACAACTTTTCACAGTAGAAGAACTGAGTTGCGAGACTTGTTTTTTTTTACAAGTTATGTTTTTGATGGCTTAAGTTTACTTACCCCAAAATCATGACGGACAGTGGAAACGCATCACTCAATCTACAACACAGCTATAATAAGCTAATATTATACGAATGAATTCTTTTATAGCAAATATTGTTTTGTAAACAGATTCCTCAGTAATTTAAGTATGAGTAAACAAATTTAAAATTGATTTTGTTTTGTAAATAAAATAGTTGCAATATCAAATTTTATAATAACGTATAGTTTGGATTCTGATTCGAAGTGTAGAACGAGTTTTGTTCGATTCATGGTTTCGTTCTGTCTATCTCAGCGTCATACAAAATGACAGCTGTAGATTTTGCTAATCCTAAAATACAGGGTGTTAGATAAATGGTATATCCAGGCCTATGTTGACATGTGCAATTGTGCATATAAATAAGTACTATGGAGAAGTCCTAAAGTCAATAATCATAATAAAAAAATTTAAATTTAATACAAAAGGAACTTTTCACAATCCATTTGTGAAATAATAATTTTACAAAAAATATTTAATTTAATTTCTGACTTCACCATAGTGGTTATACGCATATTATTTATCATAGGCTAGTTTCGGCTTGATATATCGGTGTAATATTTACTACTACTACTACTACTACTACTACTACTACTACTACTACTACTACTACAAAGAAATAAGCAGTTAATCATAGTTAATGCTTGCGACGATTAATGACGACCTCCGTAGCCGCGAGGCGAGCACACCGGATTTTAAATGGCGCCGCCATCTCTGAGGTACCGGGTTCGATCCCCGGTCGGGTCAATGTAGAAAACGAACTTTTCTATATTGTCTCGGGTCTGGGTGTTGTAGTACCGTCGTTGTTTCTGATTTCTATAACACAAGTGCTTTAGCTACGTACCTTAGGATCAGAGCAATGTATGTGATGTTGTCCAATATTTATTTATTTATTTATTTCTCTAACACCCTGTATATTACAAAGCGAGCATTCGTGTAGTCAGTTCGGGGTGACAAGCGAAGAACGGGTCGGAATGACACGAATTTTGGATCATAACGTCACAAAACATGCTCGCAGCGAATGTTATGTTACGGTTCGTAAAGCCGGTTAGTACCCAACCTAGATGCTGCGCTGCTTTAAGGTTTATACCCCAGCCAGCATTTATCTTGCGCTAAATACAAAAAAAAAACCAGCCAAGTGCGAGTTGGACTCGCACACGAAGGGTTCCGTACTATTATCTATAAAAACGGCAAAAAAAATCCCCCCCTTAAATATTTATTGTATTCTGTTTTTCAGTATTTGTTGTTATAGTGGCAACAGAAATACTTCATCTGTAAAAATTTCAACTCTCTAACTATCACGGTTCATGAGATACAGCCTGGTGACAGACGGACAGACAGACAGACAGACAGACAGACAGGCAGACAGTGGAGCCTATAAATCAAAATACTGCCCACAGATCTCATGTTGATTCAAAACTGCGGCAACCTTATGCTAGGCCTTGAACGGTTTTACCAACCGCACCAGGTGCTTCTCAGGGGTGTGCGGTGCATATAGGCAATTAGGCAGTGCCTACCTATCTTGTAAAAAAAATGAGGTAGGCAATGTCCTAGGGTGGCAGATTTCTTGCTCAGTAGGGTGGGGGGGGGGGCAACAATTGAATGAATGAAGCCTACTGACGGCAAATTTGTAAATCCGCCACTGGGTAGGCAGTAGGTACTTGCAAATATGTGTCATTGAGGGAAAGCACTGATTTTCATCAATTTTACAGTTACGTTAGTACTGCCTACCTCGAAATAAACCTAATGCCCGCCACTGGTGCTTCTATTTAACCCCTATTTTGCTTAGAAGTGGGTTCACATTTGACTATCGTGGATAAGTGAGTTTAGTGTCGGAAGTGAGCGCAGTTTGTTTTCAGAATCGACAGGCTGCTTTAAAAGTTAATAGTTGCGTCTACTAAAACAGCTGCGTGTGTGTATTGCGCTTAAATCTCAGCTCTTGCGCATCTCTAGCGCCACACCGATTAAATTTATAATCTAATTATTTATTTAGCAGTGTCCTGGACGCCACGGTCAAGGAGACACGACTCGTATGACGTCATCAGCGGCTAGAGCCGCTTTGTGTTTTTTTTTAATTAACAAATTTGGTATTAAAATTTGTGCAGTGGCCAGTGACAACGAAAGAAAAAAAATACATCAACCAAGATTTCTTTTGTGAGTGCAATTATAACATAAATCGTATTTGTAGAGTTGATATTGTTCTTTTTATAATGATTTATTAAATTTTATTATTTGCTGAGTGAGTATAATCACAAATTACTTTATTGGTCTACCGACCGACTAAAATTGGCTAAAATTAAAAATTAATTTATTGACCCGACCGGGGATCGAACCCGGAACCTCAGAGATGGCGGCGCCATATACAGTCCGGCGTGCTCGTCTCTCGGCCTCGAGGTCGTCAAATAAAAGCAGCTAATTACGTGATTTTAAGGAGTTTCTGTTCTTTTGTATTTCTGTACCCGTATACATACAGGTTGACTCCCGTGATACAAACGAACAACTCTTACAACTGGACCAAAGCTTTAAAAATAAATGGTATATCAAGGCCTATGTTAACGTGTGCGATTGTGCATATAAATAAGTACTATGGAGAAGTCCTAAAGTCGATAATCATAATTAAAAATTTTAAATTTAATACAAAACGAACTTTTCACAATCCATTTGTAAAATAATAATTTAACAAAAAATATTTAATTTAATTTCTGACTTCACCATAGTGGTTATACGCATATTATGTTATCATAGGCTAGTTTCGGCTTGATATATCGGTGTAATATTTACTACTACAACTACTACTACTACTACAACTGCTACTACTTCTACTACTACTACTACAAAGAAATAAGAAGTATTAATCATAGTTAATGCTTGCGACGATTAATGACGACCTCCGTAGCCGCGAGGCGAGCACACCGGACTTTAAATGGCGCCGCCATCTCTGAGGTACCGGGTTCGATCCCCGGTCGGGTCAAAAATTGAATGTATGAATGAAGCCTACTGACGGCAAATTTGTAAATCCGCCACTGGGTAGGCAGTAGGTACTTGCAAATATGTGTCATTGAGGGAAAGCACTGATTTTCATCAATTTTACAGTTACATTAGTACTGCCTACCTCGAAGTAAAACTAATGCCCGCCACTGGTGCTTCTATTTAACCCCTATTTTGCTTAGAAGTAGGTTCACATTTGACTATCGTGGATAAGTGAGTTTAGTGTCGGAAGTGAGCGCAGTTTGTTTTCAAAATTGACAGGCTGCTTGAAAAGTTAATAGTTGCGTCAACTAAAACAGCTGCGTGTGTGAATTGCGCTTTAATCTCTGCTCTTGCGCATCTATCTCTAGCGCCACATCGATTAAATTCATATTCTAATTATTTATTGAGCAGTGTCCAGGACACCACGGTCAAGGAGACACGACTCGTATGACGTCATCAGCGGCTAGAGCCGCTTTGTGTTTTTTTTTAATTAACAAATTTGGTATTAAAATTTGTGCAGTGGCCAGTGACAACGAAAGAAAAAAAATACATCAACCAAGATTTCCTTTGTGAGTGCAATTATAACATAAATCGTATTTGTAGTTGATGTTGTTCTTTTTAAAATGATTTATTAAATTTTATTATTTGCTGAGTAAGTATAATCACAAATTACTTTATTAGTCTACCGACCGACTAAAATTGGCTAAAATTAAAAATTAATTTATTGACCCGACCGGGGATCGAACCCGGTACCTCAGAGATGGCGGCGCCATATACAGTCCGGCGTGCTCGTCTCTCGGCCTCGAGGTCGTCAAATAAAAGCAGCTAATTACGTAATTTTAAGGAGTTTCTGTTCTTTTGTATTTCTGTACCCGAATACATACAGGTTGACTCCCGTGATACAAACGAACAACTCTTACAACTGGACCAAAGCTTTAAAAATAAATGAGCTGTTCCATAAAAAATAACAATATTCATTCGACCAAAATGTAGAGGTATGAAACAGTTAAATTTTTGAGTAAAACAGTTGGTCCAATTATTGTAAGTTGTTCGTTTATATCACGGAAGTCGTCTCAGAATTATTGGACGGTGATAAAAAAGTCAACTTGTATAAATTTTAAATTTTTCCAATTGGATATTGGTTATTAGTGAATCCCAAGTAACAAAGTACAAATAATAAGACTCGTTTAGCAAAGGTTGAACAGGAAATGTCAAGGTGAAGTGAGGTTGTTTTATTGCAACTTCATTTAAAAATGTGACTTTCTATCAATTTTGTTTAATTTTATTAAAACTCTTTATTTTGAAATTAACTTAACTAAAATGTAAATTTTAATCCCTAAAACTGAGCCCTTTTTATTTATTGTCTCGGGTCTAGGTGTAGTGGTACCGTCGTTGCTTCTGATTTCTATAACACAAGTGCTTAAGTTACATACCTTATGATTGCTGTCTAATATTTATCTAACATTTATATTTATTTTCAGCTAGCCACAATGAATAAGTGATGATGAAGCATATATAAAAAATATGAACTGAGTGCCTTTCACCATGATTTCATCAAATTTCACACACTCATTGACAAATACGAACACACCGATATACTTTACAAACACAACCACAAATGGCTACCAAAATGATGAAATTTTCAATTTGGGAGAGTTTGATGAAGAAGATTTGAATTACATAAATTCAAGTTTTTTGTCGAGTCAGAGCGAGTACGCGGAGTCGTCAAATTACAAAGAACTGGCAACTATGACGTTTTATATAGTAATAATGTGTGTGGGTGTGATAGGGAATGTGATGGTGGCGCTAGTGATTCTGAAGTCAAATGATATGAGGAATTCGACGAACATTTTTCTGCTGAACTTGGGTATCGCAGATTTGATGGTGCTACTGATCCGTACGCCCGTGGCATTGGTGGAAGTCCACACGGATTCGTGGGTGCTGGGGACAGAAATGTGTAAGTAATGCTTGCCTACCTGTATCAATTAAGAATTTCTCTTTAATAGGCGATAGTGATTGTAAATAACATACTAGAAGAAATACAAACCCGAAATTGACGCGATCAAGTTATTTAGGCATGATTCGTTACCTTTTTTGCCTGACGTTTCCACCGGGTTACACGTGGTCGTATGAGAGGTCGTATCCTTCATTCACTCTCATCATAAGATAATGTCCAGATCTGGCAAATGTGTAGCGCGGGTACCACGCGTTCCGTACTGCAATCGTTTGGTCCGTCTCTTTAGCGCAACTCATGCAGGGCTTTTACAGAGAGCGAGCACGACGCTAACCGCCGCGTTCGTAATCTGGCGAGCGTTCGATCACGAAATACTTATAAGGAGATTTTGTATTTTTATTCACTGGATTCCATCATCATCATCATCATATCAGCCTGTTGCACTCCACTGCTGGATATAGGCCTCCCCCAAGGAGCGCCACAGCGCACGATCTCCCGCCCTTTGCATTCAGTCGCTGCCAGCTGCCTTCTTCAGGTCATTGGTCCATCTAGCCGGGGGGCGTCCTACACTACGTTTGCCTAAGATTTACTGGATTCCATAAGATATTGTATATTATAATTTGAATATTGCTGGTTGAAACTCACTGTATGGGATCAAGTAAAAAAAAAATCTAGCATAAATCCCATGACCGTTTTCAATTTATTCCTTAATTTTTTCCGCAGGCATAGTTGAACGGTTTGTCAGAATGACCGTTACGCATGCGTCAGTTTTCTCGATCCTGGCTCTCAGCTTCGAGAGGTACTACGCGATCTGCCAGCCTTTCAAAGCGGCTTACATCTGCACTAACACCAGGGCTGTGGTCATCTGCGCGTTGGTTTGGTTCTTTGCCGCACTAACCACCAGGTAAAGAAGTTTAAAAAATAAAAACAAGTAGGTAGTCATGCTGTATGCGCTTCTTTAAAGCGAAATTCGTGTAAAAACTTAAAATTAAAATAGCTCTAATCGTGACCAAGGTGGGGGACTTGTAGACGCAGGCACGTAATGAATAACAAAGGTTTACGATTAATCTTTAATAGATTTACAATGATAAATTTTACAGGGAACAGTTACATTTTCTTGTGAGAGTTATGGGTTTTTTCGCGCTGACAATTAATAGAAAGCACGGGACATGCTTAGGCAAACGTAGTGTAGGACGCCCCCCGGCTACATGGACTGATGACCTGAAGAAGGCAGCTGGCAGCGACTGGATGCAAAGGGCGGGAGATCGTGTGCTGTGGCGCTCCTTGGGGGAGGCCTATGTCCAGCAGTGGACTGCAACAGGCTGATATGATGATGATGATGACGGGACATGCTATGTCATGAGTAACGTAAACATGGCCTCAGGAGACCTCCAAACTATGGCCTTCTAATTTTGTATTTTAATACTAGCTTAAGGACCAGATTGAATCTCGTAAGACACATCGTTAAATATCCGCCATCCCAGGCTGCAGCGTGAGAAATATGGCAGATAACTAAACATGGAAGACTTGCAACTTTGCTTTAGTTTTGTTTATTGTACCCAAGTCTGTTTAACTTTTTTTGAGCGCCATTAAACGTAAAAGCAGGCTTGCTTGTCAAGTAGTGGATATTCAGGTATATTTTACCTTTAAAAGGGGAATTCGCCTCTCGGGACGCAGTCAAACATCTAACCCCTCAATAGGCCTTCCAATTCCTAGCTTAAAGATTTAATGACGATCATGAGCATTTCTACGAATTTATGGTTGTTTTTAAATGCATTCAGGTATGTTTATCCATTAAGGGAGGCCCATGTTCAGCAGTGTGTATCCTGTGGCTAAAATAAAGATAATGTTTATGCTTTATCTCGTTGGTATAATAAAAACTTTGCTTAGTTTGATGCTTAAAATAATTGGTTTGATTGCTTAATGATGTAATCATTTTATGAGTACCGAATGTCCTATTTACTAGTATATTTATTTCCAGCCCACTTCTCAGCATAATCCGTTTTTTCTATGAGCACAAAGCCGATGGGACCGACGTCACCGTCTGCATCACCGACATTGAACCCTTCTGGAACAAAATATTCTTCACTCTATCCGTCATCGTGATCTTCCTCATCCCCCTTGTCACTTTGATTGTTATCTACAGTATCATCGCCAAAAACCTCATAACGAACTCAGCTTTCATGGCCCAGAATTCTAATAATACTCAAAATTCTAGAAACGTCTTGAAAAATCGAAAACAAGTAATACTTATGCTTGGTGCGGTCGTAATATCCTTCTTTATATGCCTTCTACCAATTGAAGGGATATTCTTAGCGTCACTCATAAGCCCATTAGGGACAGTTGCGTTTTTCGGCCAAGAGGGTTTAAATATGTGATAATAATAGAGTGATTCTGACACTCACACGGGTGGAAATCTGCCTCTCTGACGCTCTTTTTCGATAAATTACGTGGCAAACGCATGGTTATTTTTGACATCATATACATACTCTGACTAATCTGTGATCATATAGCTTGACATATATTAATCTGTGGCTTGACAGTAGTACCTAGTTGGATTTATCCACGGTGGGGCCACTGATCAAATAAGCTGTGGGACAGGCAATGGTACACAGCCATACAGCCAGAAGTAATTAAGTTTGGTTAAGTATGTGTATAATTTTCATTTAGATATTTGTAAATTTATATGTTTTTTTTTTTCTTTTTCTTTTTCCGTGGCATTGTCTGTTTATGCAAATGTTGTTGGCAATAGTTTATTGTTTAAAGCGACCCCGCCTTGCGCACCCTTTTGAGAGACAATCAAAGTCGCATCCATTCTCTTAGGATAACCTAACACTCATATAATTTTTCAAGAGTGTCTCCTCGAAAGGATGCGCAATGCCAACAATGGGTGTCCGCGGAAGACCAGCGTCATGACATGCTTGCAAGCATATCATGACAATTGCTGAGCGGGAGCCTATTTGGCACAGTCTAATTTTGTTTTATAGTCTTCTTTGTAATTTTTTTATGTGTTGTACTGTGTCAATAAAGTTTTTTCTATTCTATTCTATTCTATTCTAAATATTTTTTTGTTTTTTGCTAAAATAATGCTGTTTTTGCATTCAGCTATTAATCCTATCTTGTACAATTTGATGTCATCTAAATTCAGAAATGGCTTTGTAAAGCTGTTCAGATTAAATAAACTGAAGTGTAGAGACAGTTCATTGGAAAACCCGAAAAGCCAAGATACATTAAATTCGACTACATCCATTGAACTTTATAGCAATAAAAATGATACAGAGAATTAAATGTTATTTTGCATTAATGAAACGAGCTGGTGATACCGAATAAGAAATGTCACTTGAAAGTTTCGATTTCCACCTGAAGCAGTGTTTTTTTTTTTTAATTAAATATCTTTTGTCTAGTTAAACCGAGTCGCTATCGTTCAAATATGACCTGTATTTTTATAGGGCGAGGATCGTTACCTTGCCGTAACTCAGTTATTTTAACTAACACGGGAGGTAAAGATTTTTTGCGAACTGTATATAACCTACAACTAATTTCTTTCATGCATTCTGGTTGTATCACTCGTAGTAGTTGATCCCTTTGCAAAGTTTTTATTCATAAGTGTTAGATATTGTTAATAAAATACTAGATAAGCATTATAAAATAAATATTATAATGCTATCTACTTTATTAAGAAATGTAAGTGTACTGTGTGTGTTGTAACTTTAGTCTGAATAAATTTATTCTTATTCTTATTATCTTTTAAGTAATATTACTTTCGTGTTTCACCTGACTCTTATCTTGGGACTGTCCCTTTAATAGCAATCTCGATTTTTCACTTTGACTTGTTTCAGCGAGTACTAATGTTTCAATAAGTTCGTCCGCTTTTCAACTTAACACTTGTAAAATATAGTCTAAGGAAAACCTAGTATTAGATTTACTTAGTCCGTTATAACTATCTATGTTTTATATTTACGGTGTTAGTTTTTTTGAACAAATAAAATAAAAAATAAAAGTGATCCGTGGAATAAAGGAAGTATTATGTATTCATGTGTTTACATTGTCTATGTCATTGACTGTTTTTAGGGATTTTTTATAAAATAATGTTGAGTACAAGAGACCAGCGAGATTACGAGCTAGGCAGGCTATTAAATCACTTTTTTTGTTTGAATAATCACCTGTTTTATTATTAAAGATAAATAACACTTGAAAAAAAATCATCGACCTCAGGTGGGACTCGAACCCACGTCCCATCGCATACCGGGCGAGTGCTTTGACCACTAAGCTACCGAGGGGGTCACGTGACAAGATGAAATTCCTCAAGTGTTTCTTCTCGCTGTCAAAGCCAGCGCATTCTGATCAATGTTGTAGCTATATGTATAGCTGAGTAGTATACTACCGTCAACACCCTATAGAAATATTTTTACAAATATTTGACTATTGGTTAAGATCAGAAATGCTTAAACATTGTAAATTTTTGTTTTTAGCAATTCCATGCAAGGTTTAATTAAAGATAAATAACACTTGAAAAAAAAATCATCGACCTCAGGTGGGCCTCGAACCCACGTCCCATCGCATACCGGGCGAGTGCTTTGACCACTAAGCTACCGAGGACGTCACGTGACAAGATGAAATTCCTCAAGTGTTTCTTCTCGCTGTCAAAGCCAGCGCAGTCAAATTTTTTTTTTCAAAATTTACACTGTTTTATTATTCTAAACTTATGAACAGTTTCATAAGCAGTGTGTGTAGTTAAACTGTTATGGCCTTATTACAAAAAAGTTAAACTAGGTTTAAACTATGTCTAAAAAATAACCAACCAATTTAAAATGTTGACACATCGGACATTCCTTGGTAATAATGAACCATATTTAAAATTGGTTGGCTAAACTTTAGACATAGTTTAAGCCTAGTTACTTAACGGTGGAGTACTTACTTGAAATAGGGTGGAGGGCTTAGGAGGCTTTTTCCCTGCTGAAATTTGTCACATTTATCCCGGGTTTCTTGTATTTTTGATTTTCTAGAGACGGGCGGCGCGCGTGCGATCGGGTAAGGTGTGGGGAGGGGTACGCGGGGAAGGGAACCGGAAAAGGAAGCGTTTCCTCCGAGATGCTCCTAACATTCCGGTCACGGAGAATCGTGAATTGGCCAGTGTTTTGGCGCTAACACCTAGTCAATCTTTTAACTAAAATTTATAATCACGGGTCTAAACGCGACGTACTATAGTATGTAGTAGTATTGATACTACTTACATTCCCCGACGTTTGGACCCGTGATTATAAGTTTTAGTTATAATGCAACGCGAAAGTTTAAAATATTAGTATTTTTTATAATAAGGCCGTTACTGTCTTATTCAGAGTGCATTTGCTAGTCCGGGACCATAGTATAATTCCAAAACGAAGGTTAATTGTGTTATATCCATCCACTACAGTAGTACATTGGGTTAACCGTAGTCTCGAACTAGCAAATGCACTCTGAATAGGACAGTCAGTGCTCAGTGGGCGACGTGGTTTTTTTTAAATTCCTTACTTGTTTCAACTAGCTGGTTTGTAAAGGTGAAAGAATACGTTTATTCCTAGCACTTTGCCACTCGTCATCCTACTTATCTCTACAAACCAGCATAAGTAGGATGACGAGTGGCAAAGTGCTAGGAATAATAACACAATTATGAATTTATTTAATATCAGTAACCCACTGCTTAAAGAACGGAAAACAAAATGTGTAACGAAATAGTGGTGCCCTCTTAATATAGGTTAATTAATCTAAAAGAGATTATTCTCCCAACAAATTGTAAGAAAAATTGGAACTATTTAGTTGTTTGTATCTCTCCTGCGGGAAATCGCGGCACGGAGGCTGGTCCTTTTGGAAGGTTTGCGGGAATACAGATCAAACAACGAAGGCCCCTTTCAGATACGATACTAAGTTGGGATATGTATACCTAGCGGATACTATAGCCTGCACCATTGAGAAGATACACCATACAGGTACAAGGACTATTGCAGATAAGATAGAAACTAGCCGGGTCTATGGAAACTAATTGATGGACTGGGTAATGGGATATTGATGGAGACTAACCGGTCAACTGCCTGGGCGGTAACCTCGAACTCTTAAAACAATCTCAAATCTGTCAAACATTATCAAATCTGTCAAATTTTGTATGTAAAGACGTATAAAAATTGACAGATTTGACAGCTTTTAGATTGTTTTAGGAGTTCATGGTTACCCCGCTGGTTCATAGTCTCCAGTGGCGGGCATTGGTTTTATTTTGAGGTAGGCAGTAGATTTTAGGTGCTTTTTGATGAAGATCAGTGGTTTTGTAAGTACCTATTGCCTACCTCTTTTCATTTACCAGGTAGGCACTGCTTAATTGCCTATATGCACCGCACGCCCCTGATAGTCTCAGATTAACAAAAATGGCAGGTGGTGAATCGCCGCCTACTGAATGGGCCTGGCGTCATAGGTCATGCATGGTGTCCATGTCTACAGCTTCCTCATTACTCTAAGAGGAATTCTAAGCCTGCCATCGGTTTTTTTAGCTATCATTGCTGCCATTATTAGTTAAATTTCTATATTCTGAAACCCTAACCTCACTGGTTTGCCTAAACGGCATGTGTCAGCTGAAGACACGTTTCGTCAGCTTACACACAAAAAACACCTCATAGTAACGAAGATGTGATTGCTGCTATTTTATGACTGGAACGTTTCGATGGCTCTCATTATGCCTTAAACTATGGCAGGCTTAGAATTCCTCTTAGAGTAATGAGGAAGCTGTAGACATGGACACTCATGCAAGAACGGACCAAGGAGCTACACTGTTGTTGGCAGCGAAGGCTGAACTATTATTATTATTTAAAAAATAAGCATATAACATGCGTTTATTGTAAAACTAGCTCCGTGTCTCCGAAGAAAATCCTTCTCTCCAGCACATGGTCTTGATCGTAGAAGATTGTTCGTTCTACTCATGCTACGAATGATTGTAGCAACTTTCAAATACTACGAAACTTTTTACTAGCTGTAAATCGTCGTAGCAAAAATGCTACGAAACTTCCCACTGTTAATAATTGTCGTAGCAATCAATCATTGAAGTATCTAATAATAAAAAAGTTTAAAAAACTAAGAACCGACTTCAAAAATAAACTAAAAAGCGAAAAAAAAGTCAGTTCTTAGTTTTTTAAAACTTTTTTATTATTTCACTATTTTTAGTGTTAGGACTTTAACAATATTTATTGTTATTGAGGATCTTGCATTATACAAGTCGTTTAAAAATATCGTTATAACAGAAGTGTCGTACTCATGGGATAAGGTCTTGCGTTCAATGCCTAAGTCAATTTAAAAAACTACCTTTTTCTCGTTTCTGGATGTACTGGTTTACGCCCCCAGTAAATAAAATTACTGTCTGGTACCTCGTAAGCGCCACGTCTACCAAATGCACTACGAAATACGTTCTGTCGACAAATCGCAGTATTATCTATTGACTCCTAACCATTAATTAGTTCTGTGGCCTCCATCATCAGCTCAGCAATATGATATGCATACTAAAACCTCCTGCAGAATGTAAAAAAAACTTTTCTGAAAACAGCATCAAAATCGAATGAGCCAAACGTGAGAAAATCGCGGACCAACAAACATATATACATACAAACATACGGGTCAAACTGAGAACCTACTTTTTTTTAAGTCGGTTGAAAACTCGTATGTTCGCGTAAGCACAATGGACAAAACGTATTCTGTGGCGTATCAAAATTAAAATTAGTTTAATTATAACTTTTTAAATAATTTATTCCAATTGTGATTTAGGGATATTTAAGTTATTTAAGGTTTCACGTTATTTCTTTGACCTACGATAAATTCTCTGATTTAAATAAATTAAAGAAATAATATCAAACCTTAAATATTTTATGTTTTTTTCCTTTAATATTATTAAGGTAAAATCGACACATTTAAGGGTTCCTATTTCACAGTCCATATCCGCCTCTAGAACATAAAATAGAGTCTCGAATACCTAGACACAAATCTGGCAGTGAAATAGGCTGAGTGCTTGCGGGTTGATGTTTTCTAGAAACCGGACCAAATAACATTATTTATTAGGTCGCCTACATACCTGCAATTTTGTATACAGATTGACTGTTTTATCACCGTTCAAACTTTCTGAGAAGAATCGATACAAACGAAGTCAACCCGTAAAGAGCTGAAAGGTTAACGAACGCTTTTTTTTTTTGTTTTTTTTTTTTTTTATAAGAGATGGGCTTACTCTTGACCCCAATCTTGCTCTAGAGCATAGATGGGATGGGATGGCTTGTAATCAGTCTCATAAAAGAGTTTTAAAAAACTAAAAACCGACTTCAAAAATAAACTAAAAAGAGAAAAATAAATTTCTAAACTAAAACATCTAACTTAACACCTAATCAGTTGTTTTTGGAGTCGGTGCGATTAATGAACACATTTTAAATCTCCATGGAGCACAATAAAATTGAGGATTTATCACTATAGAAGTCGTTTAAAAATATCGTTATAACAGAAGTGTCGTCACCATGGGATAAGTCAATTTAAAAAAACTAACATATATTTTTTTATCGTTTCTGGGTGTAATGGTTTACGGCCCTAGTAAATAAAATTACTGTCTGGTACCTCGTAAGCGCCACGTCTGCCCAATACACTACGAAATACGTCCTGTCGACAAATCGCAGTATTAGTCCACAATACAGGTACAAAATATGTTCATTTTGTTACAGAATAACCTTCTAAGGCATTCGTGATTTTTTGATACGAAACAATTTAAATTAACATTTTTTAACATAATTAATTCGAATTCCATTTATAAATTTTAATCATACAATACTAATATTATAATCGCGGACAAACATACATACATAGATACCTACATTCATACATACAAACATACGGGTCAAACTGAGAACCTACGTTTTTTTTTGAAGTCGGTTAAAAATATTGTCCACGCATAAAATATTGATGCTTAAACCGTTTTTTTGCATGTTTTTCCTTATACATCAAATCAAAGACTCAAAATATTAATATTTATTATACAGGGCTTTAAGTTAATGATATCAAGCCAAAACTAGCCTATGTTAACTTATGCATATAAATACTATAATGAAGTAAGAAATTTGATATCATTATAAATATTTTCATACAAATCGGACACCAAAGCAATTTGTATTGTATAAAAATATAAAAAAATAGATAGATACTCTTTATTGCACACCAAACAAAGAAGTTACAGTTGATATTTACAGAAGGATGTACAATTTAGCCGGTCTTATCGCTAAAAAGCGATCTCTTCCAGACAATCTTTAGGCAGAGGACAACTACAAAGAAAGGGGAAAGTGGTGTAGAGTGCTTATTGTGTAATAAATAATGATGGTATCACATACCTAATGTTAACCTAGGTACTTAGTTTAGTTTCGGCTTGATAGAGATTTACCTAGCAACTTAGATGAGAAGAGACTAGATACCACAGATTAGTCAGCTAGATACACAGTAAGTACATATATCTATACAGTATGGAAACTAGGCCTGTTTGTCGAGATACGTCAAATATGTCAATTATTATATTTGTCTTTTAAAGTCATAGATATAGAATGTACAAGATAGACAAAGGCTCATTGCAAATGATACAAAAAATGTGACACGTATGTGTGTGTGTAGTAGTGTTGTTCAAGCCACAATTTTTTTATCGATTAATTGCAACCGGCATCAAATTGATTTGGCACAAGTCACAATCGCGGCGGACCTTGAAGCACCTAAAGTTAAACCTAATCTTTAAACAAATTACAAGATAGAGGTGAAAATCAGTATCACGGAAAGGATACGGGGCTTTCTGGGCTTGTATGTGCAAAGTTAAGATATGGTCGAAAAAAGGTCATATTTTTGTTATGTCAACTTAACAGTCTGGAAACTGAGAAATCTGAAAAACAAGTTTACTCGCATTAAATCGAAAAATGAGTAATTGAATATTGTAAACAAGTTTATACATATAATGGAAAATAAAAAAGCGGTCGTTTTAAATATGTCATCATCATCATCATCATTGCAGCTACAGGACGTCCACTGCTGAACATTGGCCTCCCCCAGTGACTCCTAGATCGGCCGTTTGGAAGCAACCTGCATCCAGCGTCGTCCTCTAACCTTTACCAGGTTGTCTGCTCAAATATTAAATATTTTCAATTTCAAATCACAATTTCACCTATCATATTCCTTATTATCACGTAGTTAATATTATACTACTTACAGTAGGTGGTTCTGTGTTCTGTGTTGTGTGTATCCCTAAATCAAAAAATAGTTTAAGTAACCCTTAAGTAATTTTGAAGGACGCGTTGTGGCTTAACAGACTTAACATTCGCTACGCTCTTAAAGACTGACAAAGCGTGGAAAAGAGACATCATATCCTTGCGGGCACCCTACAAGATAGAAAAAGACAGATGTCAATGTACCTATGTGACACAAAAAATATATCTAACTGACTTTATATGATCTCAATTTCAAACGTCAAAATTAATTTTATTAAAATATACAAAATTACAAACGGAAAACTTATTTAAATATTTCTGTAGACATGGGGTCCTGTTCAATTATAAATTGTGATGTGACAAGAAAATTGTAAATTTTTGTTTTTAGCAATTCCATGCAAGGTTTTACTAAAGATAAATAGCACTTGAAAAAAGTCATCGACCTCATGTACATATGTACATATGTACATATAGCTACAACATTGATCAGAGATACGCTGGCTTCGACAGCGAGAAGAAACACTTGAGAAATTTCATCGTGTCACGTGACGTCCTCGGTAGCTTAGTTGGTAAAGCACTCGCCCGGCATGCGATGGGACGTGGGTTCGAGTCCCACCTGAGGTCGATGACTTTTTTCAAGTGCTATTTATCTTTAGTGACAAGAAAATATAACCCTAATAAATACACATTTCACAGGTAAATACATTTTTTGATGAAAATATTTTGAAAAAAATTGTGTCTAATTCCTAATAATAATCGACAAGGAACTTAGATTTTACAGAAGAATGTGAACTTTGTTTGTTGCGTGTTTGTGTATTTCGTAGCTAAAGGCATAATTACAATAAATATTAGGTAAAATAGTAAATTGTATGTTTACACTAAGGATTGAACTAGCGGTGACGTCATAAGTATCGATAAAATATCGACAGCCATTTGTGGGTAATAAAATATTTTTCACGATTACTAAAAAAAGATTTATCATGTTTGTTTAGAAAAAAAACACTCCAATACTGTTATTTTGTTATTACATTATGAGCTTTTTGTTTTATTTTTAGTTTGACGACTTCCGTGGCAGAGAGGCGAGCATGCTGGACTTTAAATGGCGCCGCCATCTCTGAAGTTCTGGGTTCGATCCCCGGTCGGGTCAATGAAGAAAACGAACTTTTCTATATTACAGGGCGTACAAGAGAATGGGACAATCCTTAAAACCACGTGATAAGCTGGTCATGTAAAACAACTTTTCCTGTGGGAGAAACATCAAAATCGTGATTTTATTTTCAGATGCTCCATCGAGGTATGCGAGTAAGTTAGTATGCAGCAGCTAAAAAAAATTCTCAATTTTGATGTTGCTCCTATAGAAAAAGTTGTTGTATATGACCAGCTGATCACATGGTTTTAGGGAGTGCCCCATTCTTTTGTACACCCTGTATATTGGCTCGGGTCTAGGTGTTGTAGTACAGTCGTTTCTTTTTCTTTAACACAAGTGCTTCAGACACTTACCTTAGGATCAGAGCAATGTATGTGATGTTGTCAAACACTTATTTATTTAAGAAAAAAAAATTATTTTCAAAATTAGATCCTATAGTTATGCTTATAACGTTACTTGTTCTAGGAACAGTACTAGGTAAGCATGTTCTCAATGCTCAAATAAAAAAATTGCATCTATTACTTAGCTAAGAATTCTAACATTTCACAGTTCTAACATCTGTCAATTACTTCACTATAAAACAAAATAGGTGCTTAAATAATTAGTTGAGTAAAAGTAAAGAATTTAATTCTTTATTTTATTTACTTTTCATCATCACATCACCAGCCTACATCAGTCCACTGCTGGACACAGGCCTCTCCAAAAGGAGGATTTTGCCATAATCGCCACGCTTGGCAGGCGGGTTGGCGATCGCAGTTTGGCCAATGGTGGAGAGGAGACGCTGCTGCCCGTCTTCTTGTGGCGGTTCTCCTGTAGTCGCCTCTTACGACACCCATAGGAAGAGAAGGGGTGGTGCAATTCTATTAACGTGCCGGCACCACACGACACAACGTGCCGGCATCAAACGACACTTTTACTTCTCTATAAATAAGGGTGAAAATATTTCAGAATGCATTAAAAATCTTAGGAAAACTACACACAATCTTTGTCAATGGTGTGGTTTCCCCTTAAATAGTTCATATGGCGCCACTAGCATGTTTATTTAATCAAAACAACTGTATTAAAAACGTAAGACAGATGTAGTCTGTCAGATATGTCACTTCGGTATGCGTTTCGGATGTTACAAAAGCTTTGAAATCCGTCAAACATGGCGGATGCTTTTAATAACAGTATGTTATAAATAATCATTCGTAATATAAGATGTGAAATATTTGCTATTACGAGCGATGGTTCATGGTGTAAGAATAACAATAACGCCCTTTTGTTTATAAAAATATAGACTTGAATTAGATACCTACAAATTATTTAAATATGTACCTACGTACGGAACCCTCGGTGGGCGAGTCCGAATGGCACTTGTCCGGTTTTTTTGAGTGCGGATTTAAAATCTTTTTCTTGTTAGTCGTACTAGTATAGCTAGCCCCATTAGTGCTAAAGTCAGTTCACAGTACATTTGTCAAAGTGCCGGTTTCACGTCGGCATTAAGGCACAGTCATTTACAAATACCAAAGAAGCTTAAAAGGACGTTTTTAATTTTCTCTGCGAATACTAACAAATAATACAACACACAATCAGACAATCTCGACCGTTCATTTAAATTTATTATTAACCAAAACCTAATCAATGTTATCATAGTTTAAAACCGGCCAAGTGCGAGTCGGACTCGCGCACGAAGGGTTCCGTACCATTATCTATAAAAACGGCAAAAAATCACGTTTGTTGTATGAGAGCCCCCTTAAATAATAATATGTATTGTATTCTGTTTTTTAGTACTTGTTGTTATAACGGCAACAGAAATACATCATCTCTGAAAATGTCAACTCTCTCTATCACGGTTCATGAGATAGAGCCTAATGACAGACGGACATACGGACACACGGACAGACGGACAGACCCAGAGATATAATAGGGTGCCGTTTAACCGTTTGGGTACGGAACCCAAAAAAGATTGGATAACATTTCAGTTTATTATGAGTGAAGCTATTAAAAATGTGTTAAAATCAGCATGGTCAAGGACACCATGACTAAAGTGGCGATAATAATACGTTAGATCAATTGATCATTATATTTTTAAAAAATTGTGTAAAATGAGATTAGGTCAAGTAGGTAATCATTAGAATTATTACAAATATAAAATATGTTATTATATCAAATATATCACACCCCGCTGTGACATTCTATAGGGGGGTTATATCCAAAATAGAATGTACTTATTTCGACGACCTCCGTAGCCGAGAGGCGAGCACGCCAGACTTTAAATGGCGCCGCCATCTCTGAGGTCCGGGTTCGATCCCCGGTCGGGTTAATGTAGAAAACTAACTTTTCTATATTGGCTCGGGTCTGGGTGTTGTGGTACCGTCGTTGATTCTGATTTCTATAACACAAGTGCTTTAGCTACTTACCTTAGGATCAGAGCAATGTATGTGATGTTGTATGAGATGTTGTCCAATATTTATTTTGTCAGATTACAGATACAACATTATGGAAACATATATGCTATAAGACAAAAAGTGGACTTCCAAGGGCTGTCGATAAGACAAAGTATGTAACAGCTATTACTTTCAAAATGCTGCATGGATTTTGATACGGCTTTCATCGTGTTTTAAAGTACTAGAAGTCAGTAATGTTTATATGCACCATAATGCTATTATTATTAAAGCTGATAATTATTTAAAAGTTAATTATTATATTATTTTATGTGAAAATGGATCTTTTTGCCTTTTTTTTAAATAAACACACTAGTAAGTTCCAATTCGTTTTCAATTCAACGTTGGCCACAATTAATTTGAGGCAATAAAACGACCAAAGCTAAATTATCTTAAAAAGACTTTCTCCTAGTGTTGCCAATGTCGATGTCGATGAACTATCGATAGTGGCTAAAAGAAGCCGTCAGTAACCAGCTGCCCCGGCAGGCGTTGTTTTGTCACAATTTGACAATCAGCTCTCAAAACGACCTCCGTAGCCGAGTTGCCATCTATGAGGTTCCGGGTTCGATCCCTGGTCGATTCAATGTAGAAAACGAACTTTTCTATATTTTCTCGAGTCTGGGTGTTGTGGTACTGCACCGTCATTGTTTATGATTTCTATAACACAAGTGCTTTAGCTACTTACCTTAAGACCAGAGCAATGTATTGATGTTGTCCAATATTTATTTATTTAAATAATCCTACGTATCCTTTATCGCACCGCTCAGAAAATATATTTTTGTAGCCTTATGGTCGACTAGTAGAGAATGCCTCATGACATAAAGTCCACCTATTGTATGATTTTTAATCTGTGCTAAAAGTTTAAATAAATAATTATTTTGCAAGACCTAACATTAGATATGTCACATATAAATATCAAGAAAACTTGCACAAAGTTTTGACATCGATAGTTTTATCGAGGATAGTTTGGCATCACTACTTAAAACTAGCGGCAACTGTAAAGAGTACTGTATAAATAATATTACCGTGGTACCGTACCGCGTGCGTTGACATTCTACAAGATGCAGAGAAAGAAAAAGACAAAGCTAATTCTTTGGGCTTCGACCGCTCCAACAATCGGTCAAAGTAATCGGTCAATTACTTTGACCGATTGTAGGTAGAAACAGCTGTTGCTCGTGGTTTTGTCTGGTCAAGCGCGTTAACTATTTTTATGTGATAACAAATATCTGTCTGTCAAATTAAGCCTCGAAGATAACTAAATCATCATCATTATTTCTACCATAGGACGTCCACTGCTGAACATAGGCCTCCCCCAGTGACATCCGCATCCAGCGGCTTCCTGCAACCTTCACCAGGTCGCCTGTCCACCTTGTGGGTATACGTCCCACGCTGCGCTTGCCGGTACGTCGCCTCCATCCTAGAACTTTACACCCCCCATCGACTTCTCATTCATGATAATTTATCATGTCGGCAGACCTATTATTAATTTGGCATTAAAAATACAAGGTTATTTTCTAATAAGTTCGTAATATTAAATATTTCTTATAACACAATTACTTAGTTTCATTGTTCGAAAATATTTTATGATTATTATTTTACGAGTATAATCTAAAACAAAATTCAAGTAAGTAATCCTCTATATTGTTTTAAACTTTCATGGTCACTAACATTAGAATAGTTTGTTACGGGATTGCTACCATGTACCTTATTTTTGAGTGTCCGATATTTCGGCACTGTTGCAAGCGCCATGATCACGGAGTAACTGAAGATCATGGCGCTTGCAAGAGTGCCGAAATATCGGGAACTCAAAAACAACAACATTCAGACGAATTGAGAACCTCCTCCTTTTTTTTGAAGTCGGTTAAAAATAAGGTACATGGTAGCAATCCCGTAACAAACTATTCTAAAATTAAGTAATCCTCGTCAGACAATGATGTTCTAAGAAACTACCTACGTATAAAAATTTACAACTTTCCATTTCGGTAAGGTAATAAATACACCAAATTATCTTAACAAAAACTTTATTATTGTTTTTGCGAAATCTAACTCTCTACTAACTAAATCATAAATGCTATTTTATAATAGTTCCAAATTTTGCTCGCAACTTTACTCGCGTGCGGTTTGGTTACACACAGAAGACATTTTGTCAACTAAATCAAATCAAACAGTGACATCTACGTTTATTTTTTTTATTTATTATTCGGATTATCAACGGCTATTACATTAATACTTACATTCTAGTTACATTATGTGTTTATTATCTTACGGTCTTACTTATAAACTTTGATTAAATTTAAGACACTCCTGAACAGCTTATTAATGCATAGCCAATTATAGCTAAACAACTCTTGCAATTTTATGGCGAAACACAACTAAAACTACGTACAGTCAACAGCACGTCGACCTACCCCAAAAGTCAAAAATTCTCCAATAGATTTTTAACTTTAAGCCTGACATATAGAGTTCATTTTCAAATGAGAAAATTTGACATTTTGTGGTAGGTCGACGTGCTGTTGTCCGTACAATAACAAGACTTAATAAACAAATTATATAACCTAAAGTAATCAAGTAATTATTGTACTAGGTAACTAATTTGTTCTATCGCTATTTTCTTTAATTATTCTTAAATAGAGGGTCAGACTGTCCATTCTGTCAAAAAAGTTTCGGGAATTGAGATTTGTTTATGGTTCCAAATTCAATATTATATATTTTTTTGTTGTTGTTAGATTAGCACAACTGTTTTCCATTTAAACCCGGAGTTTGAGTTACATCTGATATTTAGATTTAATACAGTATTGTTTTTAGTTATACTATATCTAGTGTGTATTGCGAATTTCATAATGGTCAAAAACATCAAACAAAGAGTTTGTCTTAAATTTTGCATCGCCAATGGGATTTCGTGTTCGGAGTCTCTGAAAATGTTACAGAAGGCTTACGGTGAATCGACTTTATCAAAAACACGTGTTTATGAGTGGTACCAAGCGTTCAAAAGCGGTCGAGATTTGATGGAAGCTTTGCCTCACTCTGGTAGGCCATCAACGTCTGCTACTGAAGATAACATCGCAAAAGTAAAGGAAATAGTGACTGAAAATCCTCATTCAAGTTTGAGAGAGCTAGCCGTCGAACTTTATGTGTCACACGAGTCGATTCGTACCATTTTAAATAATCAATTGGGTATGAAACATGTTGCCGCTCGGCTAGTCCCAAAAGACCTGAATTTTCTCCAAAAACTCAGTCGCAAAAGAGTCGCTGAGGACATGCTAGAACGAGTCAATTTCAACCCAACATTCATGAAACGCATTGTTACTGGTGACGAGACGTGGGTTTACGAGTTTGACATGCAAACTAGTCAACAAGCTTTGGAGTGGCGCCTTCCAACTGAACCGAAACCGAAGAAACCGCGCCAAACTCGATCGAAAGTCAAAGTCATGTTGACTGTTTCCTTTGACTGTCTCGGTGTTGTGCACTCAGAATTCTTGCCAGAAGGTCAAACGATAAATAAAGAGTATTATTTAAGCGTTATGCGGCGTTTTAGAGAGCAAATTAGACGAAAAAGGCCAGATTTGTGGAATGAAAATTCTTGGATTTTGTTAACGAATTTTTGACCAAAAACTCAACAAATACCAACGAGCAGCCACCTTATTCACCAGATATGGCTCCAGCCGATTTTTTTCTTTTTCCTAAACTCAAATTACCACTTCGTGGCACCCGGTTTCATTCGGTAGAAGACAAAAGAGAATTCGCGGCGAGAACTGAACTCGATTATTCGTTGGCGCAAGTGTATCGCTTCTGAAGAAAGAAACAACTTTAATGAAAAAAGGATATTATACTGTAAATGATTATATAAACTATAAAAATATTTGGAAATAAATACTGCCCTGCTCGCACAGGTACATTTATCTTGTAATGCAAAATATATAAGTACTATTTAAAAAGAGGCTGACAATAGTGACCGAGTTTCTTGCGCTACTTCTTCTCGGCGCTAGCCCAAAATTGTCCTGAAGTAGTGGTAGGAAAAAAAATATTGGGACGTGTAAAAGCGCTTAGTTTAAGCCTATTTACAGAAATAAATTGGTTTTAATGGTTTTTAATGGAAGGAGCATACTTTGAAGGTGATAAAATAAATTTGGATGAATAAATAACATTTTGTGTATTATTAATCTTTTCCCGGTACTTTCTTGACAGAGTAGTGTACGTTTAGAATCCTATTTGGCTTCCTATGACTTTTCTTGTGGTGCTTCTTGATTTAAAATAAAACTATTATTTCCTGTGAGTGCAATGAGTTTATTGACTCCATACTACTAGTAACTTAGGAAAAACACAAATGATACCGCGAAGTAACAACGTATCACGCCATCTGTTGTCATTAAATAAAAACATGTGTACCAAATTCAAATTAATTTAAAATTCGTATTCTAAGTTCAAACATGCCGCCCACCATGGACAGAATGTCCATGATCCAATTATTTAAAAAATAAATCACATCATGCAAGTACACAAAACTCAACTACCTATCTTACTGAAATAAAATAAAGTAATAACATTAAATACAATTTTTCCCGGTCTCCCTTAATGTGTGGGTAGTTCGGGTGCAATAAGCCCAATCTCCCTTTCATAAACAATTTATAGCTTATAAAAAGTCCTAACTGTAAATACAGTAACATAAATAATCAAACATACCACAAACTCAACTGTAAATGCCTACTTACCAATCAAAATAATCCAAATGAATTTATATCAAAATCATAATAATGAAACCTAACTACCTAGAATCAAATAAAGCAAACAATTTAAATTAGTACATTAGTTTGCTATTGGCAAAACTATAAGCTTTGATATAGGTCGTTTAATAACGACACCATTTCCACAGCGTAAACTAACAACCCGTGTTACATTATCGGGTCCAGAATGTTTCTCTGTTATAACTCCGTAAAGCCATCTAGCCGGTGGAAGAAAATCTTCCTTGACTAGAACTACATCCCCAAGGTTTGGTTCCGGAGAATATGATTGCCATTTATACCTATACAAAAACTGCGTAAGGTATTCACTGGACCATCGCTTCCAGAAATCTTGAACCATTTTCTGAGTATGTTGCCATCTTCTGAGACAACTTACATTAGAATACTCAAAATTTCGATCAGGGGGAAGTATCAATGGTTCTCCAACCAAAAAGTGACCCGGTGTCAAGGGTACAGGGTCATTCACATCATCACTAACCACCGAAATAGGCCTTGAATTGAGGCAAGCCTCAATCTGTGACAGGACAGTACTGAGTTCTTTAAACGTCAAAGTCGCGTTGCCTATTATTCGCTTAAGGTGATGCTTCGTCGACTTAACCCCTGCTTCCCACAAGCCCCCAAAATTTGGACTATAAGGCGGAACTCTGTGCCAAGTTGTGCCATTGCTAGACAACCAGTCAGCTATTTCAATAGCTACCGATGACCTTTCCTCAGCAAGCAATGACTTTAATTCGCGATCAGCACCTACGAAAGTAGTACCGTTATCACTCCACAGCTCGATACATTGTCCACGTCTGGCAACAAAGCGTTTAAAGGCAGCTAAAAATGTCTCCGAAGTTAAATCGCTCACTACATCTAAATGAATTGCCTTTGTAGCCATACACACGAAAAGACAAATATAACCCTTCGTAGAACGATGCCCACGCCCTTTCGTCGTCCTTATAGCTATGGGACCTGCATAATCGACTCCACTGAACCGAAATGGTCGATTTGCTGTTACCCTAGATGAAGGTACTTGGCCCATAATCGGTTGACTGCATCTTGCTGAATGACGTAAACATGCTATGCATCGATGCACATAAGATCTTGCCAAGCTCTTTAATTCGGTTATCCAATATTTAGACCTGATATAATTTACCATAACACGTGGACCACCATGTAAAGTCTTCTCATGAGCGTCTGCGACTATAAGTTGAGCTAAATGAGACTTTCGTGGAATTAAGATTGGGTGCTTCCTATCTTCGTTTATATTTGCAGCTTGCAATCTACCACCAACACGCCACAGTCCACTGTTATCTAAATACGGACTAAGAGAAGCGAATTTACTTATCTTGCTTGTCAAGTCTTCCCTAAAGTAGATATCTTGACATCTTTTTATACAACTAATCAACGATTCATGTATTTCTGTAGCCGTTAACCATGAAGGTTTGTTGCCGGATGTTCTTGCCTTAACTCTCTTACACCAAGCTAAAACACGAATGAGTCTGCGCAAAGATGAAAATCTTTCCATGAAAGGATCTTGTATTTCTTCTGCAGTTGCACAGGCGCATACTTTTTCTCTTATTTCTAAATTTGTATCCCATGCAGTTTTTAGACTAATATCTTCAATGATATTATCATTACGCATATGTAACCACGCAGGGCCCTCTCTCCAAAGTACTAACTCCTTTAATTCCGATGGCTTGACACCTCTTGACGCGTAATCTGCAGGATTCTCCTTCGACTTCACATATGACCAATGGCTTCGATCATAGTGATTGATTACTTCTGCCACACGATTACCAACAAACGGCTTCCAGCGACTGGGGTGACTACCGAGCCAAGCTAGTACAACAGTAGAGTCTGTCCATGCATACACGAGTTCCTTTGGAATAGATAATACTTCAAATACTTCAAAAAGCAGTTTCGTAAGTAAAACCGCGCCACAGAGCTCCAATCGCGGAATCGAAACCTGCTTAATTGGAGACACTCTTGTTTTTGCCGTCACCAAATTGACACGAACTGTTCCATCTTCTTTTATAATACGAATGTACACGACAGCAGCATAAGCTTCATTCGAGGCATCGCTAAATCCATGAATCTCGGTCAATGTATCATTCCGATTCGTGTCCATCCATCGAGAAATTTCAAATCCTGCAACTGACGACAGTTCATTTCTGAACGATAGCCATTCTTGCTTAATTTTATCCGGCAGTTCTTGGTCCCAATCGATACCTGATATCCAAATTTTCTGTATGAGTATTTTTGCTCTTACCACTACAGGAGCTATCCAGCCTAGCGGATCAAATAACCGCGAAATATCAGAAACAACATGCCGTTTTGTCACTAAAGTTTTTATAGGTGGCAGTTGAACAGAATAAACGAATTTATCTGTCAAGCTATTCCAGCTTAAGCCCAATACTTTCACCACTTGTTTAGTTTCCTTGTCCATGGTTATTTCTACTTTGTTTTCTTTTTCCTCTGCCTTCTCCAATTTCTTTAATAACTCGCTAGAGTTAGTCCTCCATTTCTGTAATTCGAAACCACCTTTTCTCATTAATGAATTCACATCCTTGTAAATGTCAACTGCTTCAGCCACTGTTTCAGAACCTGTCATTAAATCGTCCATATAAAAATCCTTAAGCACAATATCCGAAATCGATTTGAACATTGGCGATTCATCTATGGCTAGCTGCTGTAAAGCCTTAACAGCTAAATATGGTGCCGCCGAAACTCCAAACGTCACACGTAACATCCGATAGTGTTGCAAATTGCCATCCTTGTCATGCCATAATATTCGTTGAAAGTCAACATCAGACTTTGCGACCTTCACTTGGCGATACATCTTGACTATATCGGCTATGATGCAAATAGGATGTCTTCGCCAGCGCATAACCAGATGTCTGAGGTCAGGTTGAAGTTTAGGGCCTATCATGAGATCTTGATTCAATGAAACTCCGTTTGTCCCAGTACATGACGCATCAAATACTACTCGTACCTTAGTAGTTTCCCTGTCTTCCCGCACCACGGCATGATGAGGTAGGTACACTGCCAGTTGGTTATTTTTCTCTTCTTCAGGGACAACCTCCATATGAGTAAGTTCGACATATTCGTTCAATACCGCTTCGTATTGCTCCCTCAAGGCAACATTTTTTGCCAATCTTGTATCTAAACAATGTAGTCTTCTTGCTGCAACCCTTTGAAAGTTGCCATATTGACATCTAGGGTCTTTTTCACGAAAAGGAAGCTTCACGACATACCTGCCTGTGTCGTCTCTTCGAGTTGTTCGAGCGAAAATCTCCTCACATCTCTGCTCCTCTTCTGTAAGGAACTTTTTATGTATACTCTCCGATGGTTCCGATTCTATCTCCCAAAGCGTTCTTAGCAAATTATCATCTACTAGAGTATGTAGAGTAACAACCGTGTCAGTTTTCTTCGTTCCCGAATATACTTGTCCAGATAAAATCCATCCCAATTTTGTTTTTTGGGCCAGTGGACACCCTGGTGGGCCTTTAAATACACCGTCTTCTAAAATCTGACAAAACAAACCTGCTCCAAACAACACATCAACTTTGTTAGGAACGTCAAACTTCGGATCCGCTAACTTTAATTTGGCCAGTTCCGGCCACCATGGCAAAAGCACCTTTTCTGTAGGTAGTATATCGACAATATCACTAAATCTATTGAAGAGGTGACAATCTTATATATGGGTGAGTTCGCTCGCACCGAATTTAGTTTTCCGTAAAGGTGGGCAAAGTGGCAACAGGATAAGGTAGGTAATTATTGGTGCCATGATGACATTATGTCCCCTTTATGTGGCAGGAAAGTTTAAAATTATTACCAATAGAGTTAAAAAGGATGGATAATATTAATAGCTTCGCTCTCGCTCTGACAAGGGGAAGGAATAAGACGAATAATCAGATAGATAAACGTACCAAAGATAGGACGAGTATATGCAATATGAAGTCAATGTTGTTGATTTAGATTTTTAACTTTTTCAGTTTTATGGTACACATTAGAAAATTTGTTTTTACTATTGATTTTCACCTATATAGTCAGAGGTTAACAGGATGTACACTAATAAAATCGGACCTTATATATTCATATTTTTTATACAATCACAATAGATAGGAATCGACTTTAAAATATCTTCAATAGAGTAAGCAAAGTTGACAGAAACTGAAAGTTAGCGCCATGATCATTATTAATTTTAACACTCACAGTTATCATAATATTAATATTCTGGAACTGCTGGATATCACATAATATGTAATATGTACTTTAAACCTAACCTTCAATAACTATCAATAGAATTATTGGTCTTTCATCCTTTATAAATCAGGGGATGTAATTGTTTTTAATGTGACAAGACTTTTCGTGACTTCCCTTGTATCCTTATTACATATCAACTTATTTATTCTTAACAGGTTCAGAAACCCTTTCCTAAATTTTGATGATATCAAATTGTACAGAATAGGATTGATGGCCGAATGAAAATACACCATAACTCTACAGTAATAAAGAAGTTCTTCTATATTAACACCGTTTTTCGCTAACGTCTCTGATATTACATTCCATTTTATTACGAGAGACGATAACTGTAACATTTTAAAAGGTAGAAAACAAACGAAGAAAGATATAATAACAGTTCCGAGCATAAGTATGACTTGCTTTTTGTATTTAGTGACGTTTCCGGCGTTGTTTGTGTTATTGGTGGTGATAGCGGAGGTCTTCATGAGATTTTTGGCGATGAGACTGTAGACTACGATTAAGATGCCAAGAGGAACGATGAAGAAGACTACATTGTTCAAAATGAAGAAGATGTACAACCAGAATGAACTAGTTCCGGTGATGCAGACGGGAACGTCATTCTTATAATAGAATTTGGTCGAGACGAGAATGGGACTGCAAAGAAAAAAAATAACAGAATAAATAAATATTTGATGAGGCTAATGATATAGCTTGCAGCGAGTTGTTAGGTAGTAGAACCTCTATGGCTGGACCTTATTGCTCCTGCTCTGGGCCTATTGGGGATGTTTCCCCTTGTCATTCTGGGCTTGATTTTATTGGGTGGTCGGAATGAGGAGTAATGGATGAGGCAGATCATTCAAGTCTTGTTTGCATTTATTTTCACAGCCTGAGTCCACTCAAACTTTCGCTAGGTCAAAGATAATTGGAAGAAGAAAGTAGGTACTTATCCTAGTTAGAAAAGTAGTTTGGTAAACAAAATCGAAGAAGTATGGCACTCAAAACCGTCATAAAAATGTCTTAATCATTCCTATTCACAACCAAATATTAGCCACCATGAATAACTAGTTTTAGATAGTCTTTTTTCGTCTGGCTCTGCGAAACTTGTTTATTTGCATTCAGTTCCTACTTTACTAAAAACAAACTCGAACTACACTATCTTGTGGTTCAGGAAACTAACGTAAGTAGTATGGGTTTTAATATGTTAAATACTTGCGTTTAAACTTTCACGTTGCCTGATTAATTCACACTAGAATGAGAATTAACGTGATCACAATATGTACAAATATTATATTTTGCCTGTCTGTGGTCAGTAGGTATTAAGTAAATATACAACGTGTACGAGTAAAAAAAATAAGCAATAATATTCAAGGATATGTATAGACAACAGCACGACATGGTATCCAAAACTGTCAAATTTCTTCATTTGATTTACAACTTAATTTTCAAGCAATAGAGTTTATTATTCATTGGGGAAACTTGACAGTTCGTGGTAACTTGATGTGCTGTTGTCTGTAATATTAAGTAAAGAGTCCACTGAAAATATCTTATTTTTAAATTTTTAAATTTTTTTTTTATATTTTTTTTTTTCTCATCGTTCGTTTCAGCCACAGGACGTCCACTGCTGAACATAGGCCTCCCCCAGTGACTTCTGTCATCGGGGGGTTTTTGCCATACTCGCCACGTTTGGCAGTTTTTTTATTATTTCGCACGCAGACGCTGCTCCCCGTCTAGTACCACAGGATTAAGTCGCCTCTTACGACACGCCTCCTGTTGGCGGTGGGGAAGTGTATTCTTTACGGCCGTTCCTACACGGCACTTTTTTTTACTAAATGCTATTTTGGACAAATCTAGTTATTTATCTGCAAACGCAAGCGCGGGACCGGTGACCTTTGACCCGCGGCACGCGCGTCGCGCGGGGACACGTTTGCGCTGTGCTTTTTAGAGCTGTAACCTAAATGTTTTACAAAACCTGTTTCTTCTTCTTGTTCTTTAATTATAAGATTTCCCGTTACCTAATACAGTTTATATATAAATTCTATTCTAATTAGTTTGACTGAAATGTCGTTTAGTCTTTATCATCATCATCATCAAATCATTAAAAACATAATTTCAGTGTTAGGACTCTGATGAACATGGGCCTCACCAAATTGCTAATTATTTGTATTACTCAAAAAAATTGGTACCTGGTGCATATAGCAGCGAAGAACCAAACCAAAGCGCAGATGATCGCAGCCCGGGTAGTCGTACAGACGTAGGCCGCTTTGAAAGGCTGGCAGATCGCGTAGTACCGCTCGAAGCTGAGAGCCAGTATTGTGAGGATTGACAAGTTAGACGACATCTGCTCCAGAAATGGGTATATCAGACCTGTGGATATAATAAGAGAAACATAAACCGCAGCCGAGAGGCGAGCACGCCGGACTTCTATGTGGTTCCGGGTTCGATCCCCGGTAGGTTCAATGTAGAAAACGAACTTTTCTGTATTGGCTCAGGTCTGGGTGTTGTGGTACCGTCGTTGTTTCTGGTTTCTATAATACAAGTGCTTTAGCTACTAAGCTTAGGATCAGAGCAATGTATGTAACGTTGTCCAATATTTATTTATTATTTATAATTATCATTTGAGCCGTACGTCCACTGCTGAATATAGACTATGTCTTAAGGCTTATAACTTTAGGGCAATTCACTAGATATTTTATGCACAGTGCCTTTCATTTCACAGAAACGATGCATTTGCGCTATACAAGGAGTAACAAAATTGATGCACATCCTCTTGAGGGCTGCTTGAGGACCAACATCGAAATCTCAAAAATGTTGACTTCTCCATACAAAATGATGTCAACCGATCGGCATTTTTGTATGGGGAGGTGATTTTTTTTTCGATTTAGATGTCGGTCCTATAAAAAAAGTTGATGCATTTGAGCACCAGAATCAACCTTTACGGTTACACCTTGTATGTGACGTTCTACCTCTGATCTCGCGCAAACACTGTTCCTAAAACTAAATTTGCTGTTTTTTTAGTCATTGTACATAATGGAGAAAATGTTTTTGTTAAAACTTATCTACATTTATTTGTGAATAAAGATGACTACGCGACTAGATCAATAAGACGTCGAGGCAGGCAGTTGATGCCCAAAATGCATGTAATCACTTGTTTAAAAGAAACTATTTTGCTGTATAAGAACGTAAACTCCCTCATTCATTGACCTGACTTCCTCTAAATATATCTAAAAACAATATTTGACTGGCTTAGGGTTAATGGTTTCTACTCAGTTAATGAATACTTGGAATCTAAAATTGTCATTGATAATATTGGACAAGTGTGATATTTAAAAAAATATTATTTAATAATTTTTGGTTTACCTATTCTGTATGAATGTTATAAAATGAAATACTAATATTAATATTTTGTGTCATAAATTGAAGTATTTTCACGCTATAGCTATGGCCGAATATATATATGAAAGTACTTTTAATATTAAGATCGTATAACTTTAGAATAGTTTGTTACGGGATTGCTACCATGTACCTTATTTTTGAGTTCCCGATATTTCTGCACTGTTGCAAGCGCCATGATCACGGAATATCGGGAACTCAAAAATAAGGTACATGGTAGCAATCCCGTAACAAACTATTCTAATGTTAGTGACCATGAAAGTTTAAAACAATATATCGTATAACTTTATTCAAAAACAAACAAATCGTTCATGATTCTTGACCTCCCCAATGAGTTCCAGATATTAGGACAATAGAAGGAAAAATGTTATTGTGTTTTGACAATAAACCATCTAAAAGAAAGAAAGCTGACGATCCAACGCTTTATAATTACTACTTACATAGTCCTTTCCCCAAAAACCACGAATCTAAATTAAATTTGACTTCCAACATTGAAATTGGCAAACATATCAATAGAAACATCAGATCTGCGACACTCAAGTTCACCAGGAAAATGTTCGTCGAATTCCTCATGTCCTTCGTCTTCAGAATCACTATCGGCACCATCACATTCCCGATCACGCCCAAACACATTATCACTATATAACACGTAATGATTATCACCTTTGTGTGATTCGGAATCACTTCATTCTCCGAAACTTTCGATAGTTCATTCTTAACGAAATTATTGTTTTCGATTATGAATTGCGTGATATTCCAGCCTTCAAAGGTAATGTTATCGTATCCGATATCGTACATTTCATCTTTTTGATAGTCATTTTCGGTTACGTACGTAGGATGTGTAACCGCATACGTCGGTGTGTGTGTAAAGTTTATAGAACTCATGGTAACAGTTTATAGGTTTTTTTTTAATTTAAAGCTATATCAGCACTCATTTACTTCTGGTAGCCTGAAACAAAGAACAATGTTGTCAAAATATTTTTTTTATTCCAGGAAGCGTAACAACAATTTGACGAACGCAACACTTTCATATTAGGTCACCTACTGCTACTACCTCTTGTTGAATGTTAAGGAATATCGATTTCACGGGTTGTAATTATTGTTAATTCTTAAATCTTCAACTAACTGACTTTTTTTTAATAAATAAGGCCAGATTCGCGCTTGAGCTGGAGTAAGTTGTAACTCGAGGGTAAACCACTGATTGATCTAAAAATAGGACAAATTTTCATTTTACCAACCTTAAATCTAAGAATAAATAACCTGTATAAATACTTACCGTATGTTCGTCGAATTCCTCATGTCCTTCGTCTTCAGAATCACTATCGGCACCATCACATTCCCGATCACGCCCAAACACATTATCACTATATAACACGTAATGATTATGAATACTTACCGTATTTATACGGGTGATTTTATTCGAGTAAAGATTATTCTTACATTAGGCATAGTTCCAAAAATGGCACTTCATTATTATCATCTATATTAGCCTATATCAGTCCACTGCTAGACACACAGGCCTCTCCAAAAGGAGGATTTTGCCATAATCGCCACGCTTGGCAGGCGGGTTGGCGATCGCAGTTTGGCCAATGGTGGAGAGGAGACGCTGCAGCCCGTCTTCATAAGGCGGTTCTCCTGTAGTCGCCTCTTACGACACAGCAGTGGTTTACCCTTAAGTTAAAACTTACTCCAGCTTGATCTAATCGGGCCTAAGTAAAATAATTTTTATAACAAACTCATAATATATTGATTTAAATTCGAAAAATATTCAATGGATCTAATTTTTAGAATTCAAGAATATCTTACCATTCTTACTTCACTTATAAATCTGTTGTCCAATTATGCCAGTCCGTCAAAATGTCAGATTCAATAGCATTATTCTGGAAAAAAAACATACAAATAACTTCATCTTCATTTAGCTTAAACAGGTTTGTCGTGAGCAACATAAAGTGGCCTCGAACCTTAAGCACGCTTCGTCAAAAATAATACTGCTATTATAACTTCGTTAATATTCTTAGTGAATGTTAGTTATTAAGGTACTTAAATAGACCGAGTAAAAACTTTGATTGGTAAATCTTTAATGTCAAATCCCATTTTTTCCGTATCCTATGCGATCATCTTATTAGACTAGTCGATTCGAAACTTGTATGAATTCATTTTGGAAGTTGTATATAGGTTTTATTGCAGTTTTGTAAAAAAAATAGTCTTCGGCAACAACGAAATACGTGTTTATTAACCTACACCTAAAAGTGTGAAAAAAAATCAATTAAATCAACAATAATCATTATATTCTTTGAGATATCCATGTTGTAATAAATAAAAAAGGTAACTAGTTTAACAGGTTGCAGGTCCAGCCACAATCATAATAATTTTCGCCGAAATGTAAAGAAAGAATACACATTTTAAAAACAAAACTTGGTATGCCAATTACTTACAACAAGTTCTGGGTTGATTATACTCACTCAGCCTTATTAAAATATACCAAACCATTATCTAAAAAAAAACAACATTCTAAAAATATAATCAACAATAATAATTGTAGTAGTACTCACGAAATATATATTGGTATTTTTTTTCGTCGTCACTGACCACTGCACAAATATCGGCACTATCCACTGATGACGTCATACAAGGCGTGTATCCTTGACCGTGGCGTCCTGGTCACTGCTGATCGGTGTGGCGCTAGAGATGCGCAAGAGTTGAGATTTAGGCGCAATACACACGTAGCAATTATAGTTGACGCAACTATCAATTAAGCAGCCTGTGGATTGTAGAACTGCCCCTGTTAAAATTTAAATCGCATATTAAAACAACTTTAATGAAAAAAGGATATTATACTGTAAATGATTATATAAACGATAAAAATATTTGGAAATAAATACTGCCCTGCTCGCACAGGTACATTTATCTTGTAATGTAAATATATACTATTTAAAAAGAGGCTGACAATAGTGACCGAGTTTCTTGCGCTACTTCTTCTCGGCGCTAGCCCAAAATTGTCCTGAAGTAGTGGTAGGGAAAAAAAATATTGGGACGTGTAAAAGCGCTTAGTTTAAGCCTATTTACAGAAATAAATTGGTTTTAATGGTTTTTGATCCTGCAAACAAACCGCGCTCACTTCCAACACTAAACTCACTTATCGACGATAACTTAAGTAATCTAAACCTATTTCTTAGCAAAGTAAAAGGTCTGTGCGTTTGTGCCGCTACATTTACCAGGTATGGTGGGTAAAAATCAAGGCTTACTTTTGCTGAAATTTTAAATCAACTTCTGAGATCTGTGGCCAGTGTGACCATAGACTTAGAATCCACTCGCTATATGAGTGTGACAGAGGATGTCGAGGAAGCAACATATTTTTTTTGTACTTATGTGCTTAGTTTTTTGTTGTTGACAATACGCTTGTTGCCGGTTGCAGTAACCAATAACTCTTCATAACTATAAGGTACTATGTATATGTATGTATGTATAATGTCAGTTGCCAATTTGAGCAATGAATATAAAATATGAAAAGTAAAAAACTCTGAACTGAAAGAAGAAATAACCCGAATCTGGAATTTACAAAAAGTCTACATCGTTCCACTGGTACTCTCCAGCACAGGAGTAATACCACACCACTTACACCACAGTATTAAATTGCTAGAATTATCAGAACACACATACATCACCATGCAAAAAGCTGCAATTTTAAATGCATGCCGAATCGTACGTCGTTTCCTTCAGGATGAACCTAGCGTAGAAACTTCAACTAATTAAGTAAGTAGAATCATTTACTTGGCAATGCCCGTAAATGGTTTTAAAAAAAAAGCACCAGCTTCGAGCTGAGAAAAACAATTTACCGAATATAATAATAATAATAATCATTCAACAATCATTCAACATTTCAACATGCCGTACCGAGTCGGTGTACAAATTTTCAGAAAGAATAATATTATTATTATACTAAACAAATGGTCAAAGTAAATGTCAAAATTGTCAAATTGTCATATCCAAATGCTAAATTATAATCATGCAATAGAATAAATAAAATTAATTTAAGTCAAACAGAGTACCTACTCAACATATAAGTTAAATTGACTGTAATTATAATAATTTGTCGTTCATGAAATCCGGTATGGTGTAATAGCACTTTAATACTAAGCAATTCTTTAATTTGACCTTGAAATCATTTAAATGTAACTTTTTTAATGACAAGGAAAGCTTATTATATATTCTAGGTGCCATGCATAATATGTTCTTCCTCATGAGAGCTGTCCTCGAGGTGGGCATACAGAGTTTAGTGTTGTCGCGACGGTTGCGGCTTACAACATCTGCCACTAGTTGGAAAATTTAAGGATTCGTTTTTACAAATAATGCTGTTTCCAAAATATACATAGACGGAAGTGTTAAAATTTTGTATTTTTGGAAGTATGGTTTACAACTATCGGTTGTTTTCAATCCGAACATAGCACGAATGCACCTTTTCTGCATTTTAAAAATATGAGTTCAAATGTGAGTGTGTGTGATATTTAACTTTTAAAAGAGAAATTAGAAGTCACTTTTAGTCATGGAAAAAGCCAAAATTTTGTATCAAAAGATTTGACATAATGTAAATTACTAAATAACTATAAATTAGCTCCTACGTCTAAGACTAACGCTCATAGTGTACATTATTGAGGACAAATCAAATCTTAATAATTTTAATTTTAGTATCATTCAAAAGTTGACTACATCTGACCTCAAGTGTTCTCGCCTTGCTATGGGATACACGTGCGTAGTTTCGCCTGCGGAGTTAATGGCGTCCCTTTCTATGGTCCTTTTGTTTCAAATGCAGTATTTTTTTGTATAGTTTAACATTTCTATTTGTTAAAATTCCTAAACGCTCTTTTTTATGCGATGGCTCACAATTTTGCATCATATGTCCAGCGTCAGGCACAAAAAACATTACAACGTGCGCTCGCGCAATGCACTGAAGGATCCGTTAAACAATTATCTTATTGTTTATCTGTCCATTCCGGTCAATCCGCTGTAAAAAGCTTGTTTTATTAGGGTTTTGAATTGGTTAAAAATTACAAAGAAAGCATGGTGTTTAATATGTTGCCCTTTTTAGTTAGTAATAATTTGAAAAAAAATTATATTTTATTAATTACTTAATCATACTTTGATTTGAAAGGGTATGGTCGTTACACTACGATTATTCGTATTCGAGAATTGGCCGGTGATATAGGCTGTTGTAATTCCGGAAACTGAACTTGATAAAGTATCTTAATATTCTGAACTTTACTTACCGACCTGTATAAATACCAGCAGGGCTAGCATGCGCGCATCGGTTATTTTATCGATAGACAAGACAAATTTTGTCTTCGACGATAATTTTGTCGTTTTCCCTAATTACAGACGTCTCGAATCCTTTTTTTTTCATATTTTCAGAGTCTCCCGTTCTTCGTAGCTACTCATTTTTACGTTATAACACGGCATTGCATGATATTTTGGTTTTTTCTTTGTTCGTCGAACGTCAAGGTCGATAAAATGCCACGACAAAATTTTATCGTGTTGCGCATGCTAGCCCTGCTGGACTTGCTGTTCCATAGAAATGACAACATTTTTAATGTCTATTTCAAAAGCGACAAGTGTGAGATCCGAAAAATCATTTTGGTATTTAACTGCTTAAGGATAATAATTTAGTGCCATGTAACTCTCGCATCTGCCTAAGAGACCTACCTACAGTGCCAAAATGGCAATAATCAAAGGAATTTAATTTGACAGCAGCCAGTCCGAATTTTTTGTAGGTCGGTTGTCATTTTTCGGTAAGATTTTGACTGATGGAATTTGAACCCATGACCTTTCGCTTTTCAGTTTGAATCCCAGAAGAGGCTTTATTTTTAACATAAAATACGACTTTATTAAAAAATATATACAGGGTGTCCCAAAATTAGCACGTCACAGTAACACCAGATATAGATGGGCCTAAGACGCATCGAACAAGCCTAACATGTCCATAGAAAAGTTTTATCAGTTTTGAGTATGACCATCTCAACTGATCGTCATTACCATTCGAGGTTAGTTCGAGAAGCCATTGAAATTAAGAAATTTAATAATTTTAATCGGGAAGATGGATTTAAGTTGTCATTAGCATGGAACACAGTGATTTCGAGGGGTAAGTTGCGTTTTACGCCGACTCAAACAAACCCGGATACTGTGAGCTTAGTTTGTCGGATTGACTACTACAGCTACAAATATTCAAGAAGTGCGGGTGGGTGAAGATTCATCAGTCATGAGCAGGCGCGGTGTGCATCGCCAGTCTTCCCGCGACCACGGCCTATGTAATTAGGCCGAAACGTCGGGACAAATAATAAATAAAAAAGGTATGTTGCATAATACCCGTGCTGTGTAGTGTTAAATAATTAAAAAATGCAACGAGAAAGTTTAAAACGTCAGTAACTAGCTGCCCCGGCAGGCGTTGTATTATTCCAATTTGACAATCGGCTCTCAAAACGACATGGTAATTAATCCTACGTAAGAGTACTTCTTTTTCAATTTGTATGTCCTTTATCGCAACGCTCAGAAAACATATCTTTTTAGCCTAATGGTCGACTATTAGAGAATGCCTCGCGACATAAAATCCATCTATTGAATGATTTTTAATCTGTGCAATAAAATTTAAATAAATAGGTTATTATTGCGCTAGACCAAATATATCCTATCGTTCGAGAAAACTAGCACAAAGTTTTGACATCGATAGTTTTATCGAGGATAGTTTGGCATCACTACTTACAACTACCGGCAGTGGTAAAGGGTACTGTAACGTAGTCTATTACTTTTTAGTTTCTTTGTAGGTAGTTGTCCTCTGCCTAAAGTTGTCTGGAAGAGATCGCTTTTTAGCGATACCGCCTTAATTGTACATCTTTCTGTAAATATAAACTGTAACTTCTCTGTTTGGTGTGCAATAAAGAGTATCTATATATATATCTACTTACACCATGACATTACAAGAAAAAGACAAAGATAATTCTTTGAGCTTCGACCGGTCCAACAATCGGTCAAAGTAATCGGTCAATTACTTTGACCGATCGGCCGGTTGCACGCGGTCTGCATCCAGCGGCTTCCTGCAACCTTCACCAGGTCGTCTGCCCACCTTGTGGATGGACGTCCCACGCTGCGCTTGCCGGTACGTCGCCTCCATCCTAGAAACTTACACCCCCCATCGACTTCTCATTCATGATAATATAGCTTAGTCATAATTTCGGCAGACCTATTATTAATTTGGCATTAAAAATACAAGATTATTTTCTAATAAGTTCGTTAGGTATGTTAAATATTTTTATAACACAATCACTAAGTTTCATTATTGGAATATATTTTATGATTATTATTTTATAATCTAATACAAAATTTAAGTAAGTAATCCTTGTCAGACAATGATATTCTAAGAAACTACGTATAACAATTTATAACTTTTCATTTTGATAAGGTAATAAAAACACCGAATTATCTTTACAAAAACTGTATTATTGTTTTTGCGAAATCATAATGTACTAATCCATAAATGCTATTTTATAATAGTTCTACTTCACTCGCGTGCGGTTTGGTTACACACAGAAGACATTTTCTCAACTAAACCAAATCAAATAGTGACATCCACGTTATTTTTTAAATTATTTATTCGGATTATCAACGGATATTACATTAATACTTACATTTTAGTTACATTATGTGTTATTAACCTCTTGCAATTTTATGGATAAACACAACTTAAACTACGTACAATAACAAGACTTAATCAACAAAGTATATAACCTAAAGTAAACAAGTAGGTAATTGTAATAGGTAACTAATTTGTTCTATCGCTTTTTTCTTTAATTTTTCTTAAATAGAGGGTCAGACTTTCCCTAGGTATATCGACAATATCACTAAATCTATTGAAGAGGTTACAATCTTATACATGGGTGAGTTCGACCAACAGTCCCAGGGTGGTGTCGGGTTTATAGTGCACAGGTCCCTCGTGAACAACGTTGTGGAAATCGGGAGCGTGTCGAACAGGGTGGCGTATCTTATACTCAGAGTATCTAAACGGTACTCGCTGAAGGTCATACAGGTTTACGCCCCGACCTCGACAGGCCCCCATGAGTACGTGGAGGTATTGTATGAGGATATATCCAAAGCCATACGTACCCCACGGACTCACTACACGGTGGTCATGGGGGACTTCAACGAAAAACTGGGTAAACGATGCGGTGACGAGCTGGTAGTTGGGTCATTTGGGATCGGGACACGGAACGCTTGAGGTCAAATGTTGGCCGGCTTCATGGAGAGGGAGGGACTCTTTATAATGAACTCCTTCTTCAGGAAGTCGCCACATCGTAAAAGGACCTGGCAGAGCCCCAACGGTGCTACTAAAAACGAGATAGACTTAATCTTGACCGACAAAAGGCGAATATTCAATGATGTCTCTGTGATCAACTCAGTTAAAACAGGAAGCGATCACCGAATGGTAAGAGGCACATTTAATCTTAATAAAAAGTCTGAAAGAACGCGTCTGATGAAGTCTACGCTCCGACCAGCACCTTCCCAAATCCAAAACCCTTAGAACTTCCAGCTGGAACTGCACAACCGCTTCGATTGCCTAGGGGAGTGTGTCGACGTGGACGAGTACAACAACAGGCTCGTGGACACTGTCCTAACGGTTGGGAAAAACTTTATTGGGCCCAAACGTACCAAAGGAACGCAGAAAATCTCTGATTACACTCTAGAGCTCATGAAAGGAAGACGCGCTATGGTTCTGCAGTCATCGGCGGATATAGTCCAATATCGGCGGCTCAACAGACAGATCTCTAAGTCTCTGACTCGCGACATACGCGACTTTTATACAAACCGTATTAAAGAAGCAATCGAGAAAAACAAGGGCTCGAAAGTATTCGCACGAGATCTGGCCGTTGGGCAAAGCTTACTGACGCAGTTGAAAACCGACGACGGCAGAATCGTATCGTCCAAACCCGAGCTCCTGAAAGAGATTAAAACGTTCTATGGACACTTGTACGCGACAGCGCAACCGCCTGTTAATAGTATAGCGGCAGATCCGAGAGCTTAATTAACCCGACACTATACTGAAGATATCCCGGACGTCAGCCTGTACGAGATAAGTATGGCTCTCAAACAGCTTAAGAACAACAAGGCGCCAGGGGACGACGGAGTTACGGCTGAGCTACTAAAAGCTGGCGGTACGCCGATTCTAAAAGCTTTGCAGAGGCTCTTTAACTCCGTCTTACTCCAGGGAAAAACGCCACAGGCTTGGCACGGGGGCATGGTGGTGCTGTTCTTAAAAAAGGGCGATAAGTCTTTGCTGAAGAATTACATACCCATCACGCTTCTGAGTCATGTCTATAAGCTGTTTTCGAGAGTCATTACGAACCGTCTTGCACGCAGGCTTGACGAATTCCAGCCTCCCGAACAAGCCGGTTTCCGTAAAGGCTACAGTAACGTCGATCACATCCACACGCTCAGGCAAGTTATACAAAAAACAGAAGAGTATAACCAGCCACTATGGCTGGCTTTCGTGGATTACGAAAAAGCCTTCGATTCGATCGAGACTTGGGCAGTGCTCCAATCTCTTCAGCGGTGCCAAACTGACTAACGGTACATCGAAGTGCTGAAGTCTTTGTACAAAAACGCCACCATGTCAGTACGTCTCCAGGACGAGAGCTCGGAACCGATTCAGCTGCAGCGAGGTGTAAGACAGGGAGACGTAATCTCCCCGAAACTATTAACCGCAATGCTGGAGGACGCTTTCAAGCTCTTGGACTGGTGAGGACTTGGCATCAACATTAACGGCGAGTACCTGACTCACCTTAGTTTTTCCGATGATATCGTGGTCATGGCTGAGACCCTGGAGGATCTTGGAGCAATGCTCGATGACCTCAATAGAGTCTCCCAACGGGTGGGTCTTAAAATGAACATGGAAAAGACGAAAATCATATATAACTCCCATGTCGCACCCACTCCTCTTATGGTCGCAGGCTCTACTCTGGAAGTCGTTGACCACTATATTTACCTTGGACAAACAGTCCAGCTAGGTAAGTCCAACTTCCAGAAAGAGGTCGATCGTCGAATCCAACTCGGATGGGCAGCGTTCGGAAAGCTACGTAATATCTTCTCCTCACAAACACTACCGCAATGCCTCAAGACCAAGGTATGGAATCAATGTGTGTTGCCAGCGATGACATACGGATCTGAGACGTGGCCGCTAACGATGGGCCTCATAAGAAAGCTCAAGGTCACTCAAAGGGCGATGGAGAGAGCTATGCTCGGAGTTTCCCTTCGCGATCGAATCAGAAATGAGACGATTCGGAGGCAAACCAAAGTCACCGACGTAGCTCTCAGAATCGCAAACCTTAAGTGGCAGTGGGCGGGGCACATTGCTCGCAGGACTGATGGCCGTTGGGGCAGGAAGGTCCTTGAATGGCGGCCGCGGGCCGGAAGGCGTAGTGTTGGTAGGCCCCCCACAAGGTGGACCGACGATCTGGTGAAGGTCGCGGGAAGCCGCTGGATGCGGGTGGCACAAGACCGATCTTTGTGGAAATCCTTGGGGGAGGCCTATGTCCAGCAGTGGACGTCTTTCGGCTGATGGATGGATGGATGGTTGAGTTCGCACCGAATTTAGTTTTCCGTAAAGGAGGGCAAAGTGGCAACTGGATACGGTTGGTAATTATTAGTGCCATGATGACACTATTTCCCCTTTTCGTGGCACGAAAGTTTAAAATTATTACCAATAGAGTTACTGTGGATGGATAATATTAATAGCTTTTGATTTTGTATCCTTGTCTCGATCCCTGAAAATCTGGCACTGTTTTTATCAACCTGTATAAGTAAAGATTATTATAGTGTCACTTTCAAATTAAACATGTACAATCATAATTTATGATGTATTATATAAATAATAAATAAATATTAATATAAATAAATACATTTTGGACATCATCTCATACATTGCTCCTGATCCTAAGGTAAGTAGCTAAAGCACTTGTGTTATAGAAATCAGAAACAAAGACGGTACCACAAGACCACAACACCCAGAGACAATATAGAAAAGTTCGTTTTCTACATTGACTCGACCGGGGATGGAACCCCGAACCTCGGAGATGGCGGCGCCTTAAATAGTCCATGCATGCATGCTCGCCTCTCGGCTACAGAGGTAGGTATGTATCTTTGCGACTTACACCAACCGTAAGTACGGTAACGGAATTATCAGCTGTTAATTGATTGGTTGGAATAGACAGCAAAATATCTTCAATACAGCAAGCAAAGTTGACGGAAACTGAAAGTTAAGCGCCATAATCATTATTAATTTTAACAATCAGTGTTCATAATAATATTATTAATATTCTGGAACTGCTGGATATCACATCATAATATGTACTTTAAACCTAACCTTCTTAATAATAACTATCACTAGAATTATTGGTCTTTCATCCTCTATAAATCAGTGGATGTAATTGTATTTAATGTGTCAATACTTTTCGTGACTTCCCTTGTTTCCCTATTACATATCAACTTATTTATTCTTAACAGATTCAGAAACCCTTTCCTAAATTTTGATGATATCAAATTGTACAGGATAGGATTGATGGCCGAATGAATATACACCATAACTCTGCAGTAATAAATAAGTTCTTCTATATTAACACCGTTTTTTGCTAACGTCTCTGATATTACATTCAATTTTATTACGAGAGCCGATAACTGTAACATTTTAAAAGGTAGAAAACAAACGAAAAAAGATATTATAACAGTTCCGAGCATAAGTATGACTTGCTTTTTGTATTTAGTGACCTTGCCGGCGTTGTTTGTGTTATTGGTGGTGATAGCGGAGGTCTTCATGAGATTTTTGGCGATGAGACTGTAGAGTACGATTAAGATGCCAAGAGGAACGACGAAGAAGACTACATTGTTCAGAATTAAGAAGATGTACAACCAGAATGACCTATATCCGGTGATGCAGACGGGGACGTCATTCTTATAATAGAAGTTGGTCGTGACGAGAATGGGACTGCAAAGAAAAAAATGATCAGAATAAATTTTTGATGAGGCTAATGATATAGCTTGTAGCGAGTTGTTAGGTAGAGAACCCCCATGTCTGGACCTTATTGCTCCTGCTTCTGGGCCCATTGGGGGATGTGTCCCATTGTCATTCTGGGCTTGATATTATTGGGTGGTCGAAATAAGAAGTAATGGATGAGGCAGATCATTCAAGTCTTGTTTGCAATTATTTTCACAGCTTGAGTGGACTTTGGCTAGATCAGAGATGATTAGAAGAAGCAAGTACTTATCCTAGTTAGAAAAGTAGTTTGGTAAGCAAAACCGTCATTAAAATTTCTTAATCATTCTTATTCACAACCAAATATAAGCTACCATGAATAACTAGTTTTAGATAGTCTTTTTTCGTCTGGCTGTGCAAAACTCGTTTATTTTCATTAAGTTCCTACTTTACTAAAAAAACTGCGAACTAGACTATCTTGTGGTTCAGGAAACTAACGTAAATAGTATGTAAAATACTTGTGATTTTATGTAAAATACTTGTGTTTAAACTTTCACGTTGCCTGATTAATTCACACTAGAATGAGAATTAACGCGATCACAATATGTACAAATATTATCTTTTGCCTGTCTGTGGTCAGTAGGTATATAAGTAAGTAAATATAAATTCTATACTAATTAGTTTGACTGAAATATCGTTTAGTCTTTATCATCATCATCATCATCATCATTAAAAACATAATTTCAGTCATAGGACTCTGATGAACATGGGCCTTACCAAATTGCTAATTATCCTTCAAAGGCTTTTATTTATTTAGTGCAGTCCGTGATCTCACTCAGCAGGGGCCTACTGAAAACCAGCGTCGTAGCCTACGTAGTGGGCATCGACTTTATGCTGAGTGAGGTCATATTGCGATGGGCTTCGCGACGCGCATAGCGGTACAGTTCGGTCATTATGTTTGTCTTTTTTTTTTCTTGCTTTTTTCTCAAGTGTGTTCCATGTTTTTATTTTAGTTTTCTAAGTAATTGTTTGCGTTGTGCTTTGTTATGTGTTGTTGTGATGTCCCGCAATAAATGTTTTTTATCTTATCTTTATCTTTATTACTTTAAAAAATATCGTACCTGGTGCATATAGCAGCGAAGAACCAAACCAAAGCGCAGATGATCGCAGCCCGGGTAGTCGTACAGACGTAGGCCGCTTTGAAAGGCTTGCAGATCGCGTAGTACCGCTCGAAGCTGAGAGCCAGCATTGTAAGGATTGACAAGTTAGACGACATATGCTCCAGAAATGGGTATACTAGACCTGTGGATGTAATGAGAGAAACATAATCATCATTTTAGCCGTACGTCTACTGCTGAACATAGACTATGTCTATAAGGCTTATAACTTTAGGGCAATTCACTAGATATAAACAGAACCTTTCATTTCACAGAAACGATGCATGCGCGCTATACAAGGTGTAACAGAATTTATTCACATCCTCTTGAGGGCTGATTCTGGTGCTCAAATACGTATCGGACCAACATTGAAATCTCAAAAAAGTTGACTTCTCTATACAAAATGATGTCAGCCGATCGGCATTTTTGTATAGGGAGGTGATCTTTTTTTTGCGCTTTCGATGTTGGTCCCCTTGTAATAGTTGTAACCTTTAATAGGATGTGCATTAATTCTGTTACACCTTGTATGTAACGTTCTACCTCTGCGGGGTAACCATGAACTCTTAAAACAATCTCAAAGCTGTCAAAAAAATCTGTCAGTTTTGGTACGTCATTACATACAAAATTTGACAGATTTGATAATGTTTGACAGATTTGAGATTGTTTTAAGAGTTCGTGGTTACCGCCCTGATCTCGTGCAAACACTGTTCCTAAAACTAAATTTGCTGTTTTTGTCAGTCATTGTACATAATGGAATGCTATGTTTTTGTTAAAACTTATCCACACTTATTAGTGAATAAAGATGACTACACAACTAGACCAATAAGACATCAAGGCAGGCAGTTGATGCCCAAAATGCATGTAATCACTTGTGTAAAAGAAACTATTTTTTAAGCTGTATAAGAACGTAAACTTCCTCATTCATTGACTGGACTTCCTCTGAATATATCTAAAAAAATATTTGACTGGCTTAGGGTTCATGGTTTCTACTCAGTTAATGAATACTTTGAATCTAAAATTGACATTGATGATACAACTGTTGGTGTAGCAGCGTGTAAATAGCCGCTAACCGCGGGAAGCTCAATTATGAAAGATTATGTTTGTAGATTAATTATGTTGATCCCTATGAAACCCACCCTGCGAATTCGTGCAACTTTCAGCTGTCCATCACGGAGAAAAAACGAACTCCTCACCAAAATAACACAAGAAGACGCGCCCGCGATGTCGTAAAGGTTAGCAATGCAATGCAAGTTAGCAATGCAAAATTAGCCGTTACATAGTACAAGCTTTGCTTAGTATAGGGCTAGATAATTGGTGTGATTGTAGAAAAAAAATAGTTATTTATACGAGTAGTCATATTACGTGTAGGTATGTTGTTGGTTAATGACAAACTCTACATTTATGACCATCGATAAATACATTACCTAGGTCGTCAGATATAGAATTGTATTTGTCTTTTTAAGGCATAATAAATTAGAAAATTATCGAAAACCTGACCATTGTTGTTTTAAGTAGCATTTTCCTGACATTGTCTTTTTGTTACTTTTTTCAAACGTAAATATCAAGTACTTAAACTGTGAAATTGGAGGCCACGTACCGGTAAACACGCGTAAACGTCCACAAGGTGGACAGATTACCTGGTAAAGGTTGCAGGAAGCTGCTGGATGCAGGCCTGCTGGATTAATGTGACCTCAATATTGTCCTTTTATTTAATCTCACTTTTAGATTAATCGTGAGTTGGTAAAAGAGCCTCTGACTAGCAAGTGCAAACAGTAAATAAATATGATGATCTATGCTAAAATGAGCGAGACGACCTTAGACACATTTGACATGGTACCTAAATATGTTTATTTCATAAGTATGGGAACGGGCGTTTTGGCGAAGGCGAAAGTCTTTCAAATCCACGGCAGGCAAGTACTGCAATGGGGTTGACATTAAAAAAAGCGCAGGGGTTATAACTTCTGGTGAAGGATCAGAAGACACAACAGTAAGTGGGCGAGAGTTCATAATGTACTCTATCTGAACCAATACTGTCTGCAACTCCTCGTAAGTGAGAAGCTGGTTTCCTATCACACGGTATGACGGCAAATCTGCCATCATGGTCTTGGGGTGTGATGGGTTTACTCTGAAGCATTAGTTGCATTTCCGCACCCTAGCCCTTACAACGGTCCTGGCGTCCAATATCCAGAAACGTTGGCACAAAATGGAAATAAGCAGACCTGGGCCTGTATGACAGTTCATAACATGAAAATGATCAATTAAAAGATCCACCACTGGGTCATGCTTAGGGAGCAAAAGAGGATGCTTAGCCTCAAATGACAAGTCAGAATTAGAAAGCCTACCTCCTATGCACAACAGCCCATCTTCGTCAAGAAACACGAATAAGCTTTGCAGCTTTTTTAAAGGCAATTTATCTTTATTAAGAGATTTGATATCTTCTGCAAAGTGAACTCTTTGAACAGAACGAATTACGGCTTTTTCTGCAGTCATAAGATTATTGACTGTGCCAGAAGAAGAAGTAACTTTCTTTATAAAATGAAGGATAAAAACGACAATCCTAAGAAGCTTATCCCAAGAGGAGATACGCTGAGCTAATTCATTAAAGATCAATGGTTCACATTGAACTGTCGCAGTAAGTACCTTTGCCCTGTGTTCAGGCAATTGACCTGCATTGGAAGAGGTAAAAGGTTTTACGGTCCATTCCGAAGGTGGGTTCCAAATCCACGATGGGCCGTTCCACCACAAGTCATGCAACAAGAGCTGCGAGGGTAACATACCACGCGAAAGACAATCGCTCGGGTTTTCACACCCGGCGACGTGATAATAATTTTCAGGAGGTAAATTCTCCTGACACTGGGCAACGCGGTTGCTGACAAATACTGACCACCGATGCGGTGAAAAATGTATCCATGAAAGAGCGATGGTAGAATCCGAGAACGCGAAAGTTCCTGCAATAGGAATACGCGCACGATAAGTTTCATGAACTATACGTATCAGCTTGGACATAAGGACCGCAGCGCAAAGTTCCAAGCGAGCAAGTGTGGTCACTTTGGTAGGGGCCACCTTTGATTGCGCACACAATAATCTCACTGTGATATTCCCAGCAGGATCAGTAGTGGGTAGGTAGGTAGGACACATCCATACCCATTCATACGGGCGTCTCAGAAGGCAACGATTAGCACAGTGCTATCACGTAAGACACCTACATGCCGAGGAATTTTCAGAGATGAAATTAATGGAAATTCTTGTATGAACGCCGAAAACTTTAGAATAATACTTTCAGGAGGAATGTCATCCCATCCAATATTGGACAGCCACAGCTCTTTGATAAGCAGCTTAGCATATAAAATTATAGGGGCTACTAAGCCGAGGACGTCAAACAATCGAGCGACTTCAGAAAGTATGCTCCGCTTAGTACATTTCTCTTCTAAATTAAGAGTCGTGAAGAAAAAGCTGTTATCGACCGGTGCCCATGAAAGGCCTAATACCTTCGAAGCATTGTTAGAAGAATCATCACAAAAGTCTACTGTACTGCGATGCGAATCCGGAAGATCAACAAGTAGCGCTTGAGAATTACTCGTCCACTTTACTAAATCAAAAGCGCCGGACTTAAACAACGAGATCAGTTCTCGTGAAAGAGGAATGGCGCTGGATTCATCTGCAATAGAATGAACCAAATCGTCCATATAAAATTTAGACTCTGCCACAGTGGCAGCATCCGGGACATGTGGTCTTATATCCTGGGCTAATTGGTGAAAGATTCGCATTGCCAAGTATGGACTTGACTTGAGTCCAAACGGGACCCGTTTGAATTGAAAGGTTCGTATTAAATCATTTTGACTGAATGTATAAAAGATTTTCAAATATTTACAATGTTTATCAGGGACTTCAATCTGCAAATACATTTGCTTTATATCCGCAGTCATAGCGACAGGGAAAAGATGAAAATCAAGCAATAGCAAGAATAAATCTGCCTGTAAGTTGGGACCGGTATGTAACACATCGCTTAATGACAATCCGGTGTGAGTCGCGGCACTAGCATCAAGTACGATCCGAGGCATTGGCTTATCCGGACGGATAACAGCATGATGCGGGATGTAGTATCCCTCGTCAGTTATATCGGACTCGGCGACTTGTGACAAGTAACTTATCGACATACTCATTTATTACGTCATTATAGTTTTTTTTAAGTCAGGCGACTGTTTGAACTTGCGTTCCAAGGCCATCAATCGACGTTGAGCAGTAGTGCGAGAATTACCCAGTGCACTCGGGTCTTTAGAAAAAGGTAACGCGACATAATACCGCCCATCATTAGCGCGAGTGACCGACGATGCAAACAAGCAATTAAAAATTGCATATTAGGTATTTCTTCCAGTTGCCAGAATTTTTGCACTAAATCATTAAGTGCGAATGCAGAAAAATAAGTTTTATTAATTTTATTTTGAGACTTATTACAGGGAAAGTCACCCATCAACACGAAACCGAACGCGGTCAACAAAGCGGGGGGCGCATTGGTGCCAGACTCCACTTTGTTGCCTAAGTAAATATACGGAAACAATTGCGCACCTAGTACGACGTCCACGTTCCCGGGAATATTTCACGTCAAATCAGCAAGGGGCAATCCCTCTAAATAGCCGACATCACCCTTAGTTATAAAGTGAGTAGGCAGCTGATCCGTTATACAGTCAACGACAAGTGCATGTATCGTGTATTTATTATTTGGGTATACGAGAGACTCAATGTCTAAATTAACGCACCCCAATATAGGCCGAGACGCGGAGCCAATTACATATGAAATATTACGTTTGAATAATATTATTTCGGATGTGCTTTACTCGAAGATATAGATCTTCAAACGCATCTAAAGGCTTGTAATCTGGCTTAAACGTCAAATCAAGTGATAACTGGTGGTCATTTAAATTATCTATTATCGTTTCGAACTGACTCCGCATCTCATCAATTGGTTCAGACTTAGCCATGAAAGTGAGTTTTTAACCGACTTCAAAAAAAAGGAGGAGGTTCTCAATTCGTCTGAATGTTGTTTTTTTTTTGTATGTATGTTACGCGATTACGCCGTCAATTACGGACCGATTTCAAAATTTATTTTTTAGTTTGAAAGGGTATACTCCCGAGGTGGTCCCATTTACACCAAGTCAGATTCTGATGATGGGATCCCTGGGAAATCGAGTGTAACCCTAAATTTTTATAGGCACCCATAATGTTTTGCATATATTTTCTGACTCAATGCTGATTTTCGGGTCTGGTAATCATCATGTCATGTTGCTGACCTGATGATGGAAGCCACAGAACTCCTTAACGGATAGGAGTTAGAAGATAATACTGCAATTTGTCGACAGAACGTATTTCGCAGTGTGTTGAGCAGACGTGTAGCTTATGAGGTACCAGACCGCCAATTTTTATTTAAATTGGCGGTCTGTTTCGTGAAAGTGCTTCACGATGTGAACTGCGGAGAGGAGCTTGGTGAGGCGTTCCTGAGCTGGTCTGCAGGTTAGTGGGCCAATAGTTTTCAGTGCTGACGACGAAACCATTTCTCTTTCTTCAATTTGCAGGGTGGATTTCATAGGAACCAACATAATTAATCTACAAACATAATCTTTCACAATTGAGCTCCCCGCGGTGAGCGGCTATTTACACGCTGCTACACCAACAGTTGTATAATCAATGTGAATTTTAGATTCAAAGTATTCATTAACTGAGTAGAAACCATGAACCCTAAGCCAGTCAAATATTTTTTTAGATATATTCAGAGGAAGTCTTCAGAGGAATAATAATGTATTATTTTCAAATGGTTTCTATAAGTTAGTATCTTAGGCTATTTGGTTCATGCGCCATAAAGGATCGCGCTCTTGAATTCGCTGAACCTGGCAACTCTAGAGCCAATAGTTTTGGCTACTGGCAACACCGAGCGCCGACCGTTAGTATTGCATTCCTAACCTTTACGATATCGCGGGCGCGTCTTCTCGCGTAATTTTGGTGAGGAGTTCGTTTTTCTCCGTGATGGACAGCTGAAAGTTGCCTGAAACTCGTTATAAATACCAAGCAGTGATTTGAAAGTGAAGAAAGTGCTTCACGGTGTGAGCTGCGGATAGGATCCGGTGAGGCGTTCCTGAGCTGGTCTGCAGGTTAGTGGACCAATAGTTTTCAGTGCTGACGACGAAACCATTTCTTTTTCTTCAATCGCAGGGTGGGTTTCATAGAAATCAACATAATTAATCTACAAACCGTCACCAACTGTGATATTTAAAAAAAAAATATATTTAATATTTTGTGGTTTAAGTACCTAGTTTAAGTGGTGAATGTAAAAAATTAAAATACTAATATCAATATTTTGTGTCATAAATTGAAATATTTGCATGCAATAGCTATGGCCGAATATATGAAACTACGTGTTATATTAAGATCTTATTACTTTATTCAAAAACAAATAAATGATTCATGATTCTTGACCTCCCCAATGAGATCCAGATATTAGGACAATAGAAAGAAAAATGTTATTGTGTTTCGACAATAAACCATCTAAAAGAAAGAAAGCTGACGATCCAACGCCTTATAATTACTACTTACATAGTCCTTTCCCCAAAAACCACGAATGTAAATTAAATTTGACTTCCAACATTGAAATGGGCAAACATAGCAATAGAAACATCAGATCTGCGACACTCAAGTTCACCAGAAAAATATTCGTCGAATTCCTCATGTCCTTCGTCTTCAGAATCACTATCGGCACCATCACATTCCCGATCACGCCCAAACACATTATCACTATATAACACGTAATGATTATCACCTTTGTGTGATTCGGAATCACTTCATTCTCCGAAACTTTCGATAGTTCATTCTTAACGAAATTATTGTTTTCGATTATGAATTGCGTGATATTCCAGTGTTCAAAGGTAATGTTATCGTATCCGAAATCGTACATTTCATCTTTTTGATAGTCATTTTCGGTTGCGTACGTAGGATGTGTAACCGCATACGTCGGTGTGTGTGTAAAGTTTATAGAACTCATGGTAACAGTTTTTAGTTTTTTTTTTAATTTAAAGCTATATCAGCACTCATTTACTTCTGGTAGCCTGAAACAAAGAACAATGCAAGCGTTGTCAAAGTTATTTTTTAATTCCAGGAAGCGTAACAATAATTGACGAACGCTACACTTTCATAGTAGGCCACCTACTGCTACTGCTACTACATCTTGTTGAATGTTAAGGAATATCGATTTCACGGGCTGAAATTATTGTTAATTCTGAAATCTCCAACTAACTGACTTTTTATTTATAAATAAGGCCCGATTAGCTTGAGCTGGAGTAAGTTTTAACTCGAGGGTAAACCACTGCTTAATCTAAAAATAAGACAATTTTTTATTTTACCAACCTTAAATCTAAGAATAAGGTAATCATTTTTATATATGGGTGATTTTATCCAAGGAAAGATTATTCTTACATTAGAATAATTTCAAAAATGGCACTTCATCATTATCATCATGGCCAGCCTATATCAGTCCACTGCTGGACACAGGCCTCTCCAAAAGGAGGATTTTGCCATAATCGCCACGCTTGGCAGGCGGGTTGGCGATCGCAGTTTGGCCAATGGTGGAGAGGAGACGCTGCAGCCCGTCTTCTTGTGGGGGTTCACCTGTAGTCGCCTCTTACGACACTCATAGGAAGAGAAGGTGGTGCAATTCTTTTAACGTGCCGGCGCCACACGACACAAAGATGGCACTTATCAAATCGATAAATAAAAACTGACAAGATGTCAATAATTTGCATTGTCAACAAAATGCTTACCTTCTTATATTTGCGGTTGGTAAAATGAAAAATTGGCTATTATTGACATATATATATTTCTAGAAATAAGCCAATTTTTTATTTTTCCAACCTATTTTTAATCTAGATTAAGCAGTGGTTTACCCTTAGGTTAAAACTTAGTCCAGCTTGATCGAACCCGGCCTAAAAGTAAACTAATATTTATAACATACTCTTATTTTATTGTTTTAAATTTGAAAAATATTCAAAGGATTTTAATCTAGTTTTTAGAATTCAAGAATATCTTACCATGCTCACTTCACTAATAAATCTGCTGTCCAATTATGCCAGTCCGTCAAAATATCAGATTTAATAGCATTATTCTGGAAAATAACTTAACAATAACTTCATCTTAATTTAGCTTAAACAGGTTTGTCGTGAGCAATATAAAGTGGCCTCTAACCTTTAGCACGCTTTGTCGAAAATAATACTTGTATTATAACTTCGTTAATATTCTTAGTTAATATTAGGTATTTAAGTACTTAAATAGACCGAGTAAAAACTTAGATTGGTAAATCTTTAATGTCAAATCCCATTTATTCCGTATCCTATGCGATTATCTTATTAGACAAGTCGATTCGAATTGTGTATGAATTCATTTTGGAAGTTGTATATAGGTTTTATTGCAATTTTGTAAAAAAAATAGTCTTCGGCAACAACGAAATACGTGTTTATTAACATATATGTACCTTAAGAAGTGTAAACATTTTTCAATTAAATCAACAATTGTCATTTATTCTTAGAAATATCCATGTTGTAATAAATAAAAAAGGGTAGCTGGTTTAACAGGTTGCAGGTCCAGCTACAATCATATTAATTTTCACCGAAATATAGATATTGGGCTTCATAAAAATAAACATTTTAAAAACAAAACAAAACTAGGTATGCCATTCACTTACAACAAGTTTCGGGTTAATTATACTCACGCAGCAAAAATAAAATATATCAAATCATTATCAAAAAGAACAACATTCTAAAAATATGATCAACAATAATAACTGTAGTAGTACTTACGAAATAAATCTTGGTATTTTTTTTTTCGTTGTCACTGGCCACACGAATATCGACACTATCCACTGATGACGTCATACAAGGCGTGTATCCTTGACCGTGGTGTCCTGGTCACTGCTGATCGGTGTGGCGCTAGAGATGCGCAAGAGTTGAGATTTAGGCGCAATACACACGGAGCAATTATAGTTGACGCAACTATCAACCTTTTAAGCAGCCTGTCGATCCTGCAAACAAACCGCGTTCACTTCCAACACTAAACTCACTTATCGACGATAACTTAAGTAATATAAACCTATTTCTTAGCAAAGCAGAGGGTCTATTCGTTTGTGCCGCTACGTTTACCAGGTACAGTGGTTAAAATCAAGGCTTAGCTTACTTTTGCTGAAATTTTAAATCAACTTTTGAGATCTGTGGCCAGTGTGACCATACCATAGACTTAGAACCCGCTCGCTATATGAGTGTAACAGAGGATGTCGAGGAAGCAACATATTTTTTTTGTACTTATGTGCTTAGTTTTTTGTCGTTGACAATACGCTTGTTGCCGGTTGCAGTAACCATTAACTCTTCATAACTATAAGGTTCTATGTATATTTATGTATGTATGTATAATGTCAGTTGCCAATTTGAGCAATGAAAATAAAATATGAAAATTAAAAAATGTACTATTTCTGGTTGCGGCAACAGGAAACCACTGCCTGGAAAACCTGCGGCAAGGTCACTTCGTGTGCACAGCGCCTTAAGCTGGGTCCAGATAATATTATTGTTCTTTTGTCCGTACCGTACCTTCGTTTAGTATCAGCGTGGCGTTACAAGAACGCTAGTTTGGACGAACGTTCGGTGCGGTACGATGGTACGTGTCTCGATACGGATACAGGGGCCTAGCGCGAAAGTGTATCGTTCGGTCGATCGTATTATCCGATCAAATTAAAACATCCATTCCCCCATATCAAAGGTTTTAAAATAAAATTATGAACAATTAAAAACAGTCGGGTTTTTTACACGGCTAAATTGAATTGGTCATATTTTATCAAAGGATTGACACATGTGACTGGCCATTTTAATTCGTTAGGTTTATACGACCGAATGAAAGATACACTTTCGCGCTAGGCCCCCAGGAACGCTGCGGCCTCCGATCCATCGCGAGTCGGTTTTTTGGCCCCGGGGGCGATACTATACAGTGTCACGCGCAAGTCTGGACGCGATCGCGGTATTCGCAGGACATACCCTCTGTCACTGCTCGAATCAGCTACGAATTTGAAAAATACAGTGGGATAACGATAATATCGTGAAGCTTATGGATGGATATAGGGATATTTTTTCGTCATAATATTTTGAATAACAATGAAGCACGCGCAACAAATCGCCTAATTCATATTACTTCTGCAGTCCACGACATAGTAGCGTCTAGCGTCTAAATTGACCTAATGCATATGACCCACTTCCCGCAAAAAACGCAAATACGTAATAGGCTAGTTGACACCACCAATCAATTGACATACTTTTTATGAGCTGTCAAAACGAATACCTTCCTTATAATTTGTATGGCAATATCGGATTATGACGTCACTATCCGATAAACTCAACTGCCTAACTATTTTACGATTTTAAAGCAATCAAAAATCAGTTTGTCTCTTAAATGAAATTGTACTGAGTTATTAGGCCTTAAATAAAGTGTCTGTTTTAATAAATGATGCCTTAGAATTATTTATGAATGGGGTCAACGTCCCTATTGTGTAACTTGTATAATAATAAAATCAGTATAAAATTTATATTGGTGTTGATAACTCTTGTGACAGAAGGTGGGTCGAAATCAGAACACAAGATGGAAATTCGATGAATGTTTATTCGGGCAGAGCTTCTCCGTACAAAATGATCAACGTGGAATAATCAAATAATGAACGGACATCTTGCTTTTATACCAAACTCAAGGAAATACGTCACTCGAAAAAATAGATTTCAATATTACAATTTTAAGTCTCAAATTAAACAGTAAAATAAAGAGTTCTAATAAAATTAATTAATTGATCAGTTTTAATGAAATCACAACCTCGGAAAATATTAATATTATTTTAATTATTTAAATTAGTATCTAAATTAGAGTGCCGCTAGTGTAGGCATTTCCGGTAGCATTAATAGGCGGTGTTCCCCGGTTGTGGCGTAATGGCGCCGGAAGTGGATGATAACACTCGTTTCTCCCAACTCATACTCAATAGAATATACACGATCATCTACAGTAATACTGCTAATATAATGTAAAGCCCATTTAACGGCTATCATGTCGTACTAGAAGAAGGTGTTATGAATATGAATGTTTTACGAGTACAATACACATTTATAATACCTAACGAATATGTCGGTGGGTATAATTATTTCAATGAGCAATTTCTCATCTTTAGATGTTGGCCTAAGCAGGCCTTTGCCTAGGCCTGTGACTAGGCCCCAAAGAGCGCTGCAATTCTTATTTTTCTCTTTTTTATCTGACGAATGCGGAAGACGAAGCAACACCTGTGCACTAGCACTAATGAATAAAATGAAACTCAGGTTGTGAATAATATGTATTTATTATAATTATGATAGTAAAAAAAAAAACAACTAACTACTCTTACTTGGCATTTGATCAATATATTGGACGAGCGTGCTCACAAACAAACCGCTCTCGGTACGTATGTATGAAGCGCGCCTACTTCTCTGATTCCACTATGACTATGTGGAGCAGTTCCAATAACGCGGAGCGCAAGAGGTTCGCGAACATAATGGATATGTCGCAGTCAGATTGTATAATTCGCCGTATTACAAACCAACTAGCTGTTTTACAAAACGGAGGCGTTTTGCAATACGGCGGATCGACGATACGGCGGATTGCATAACGCCTGAATGAAAGTCCGTCGCGTTGAATACGAGCTTTCACGTTATTCAATACGTCTAGGCGTTTTGTAATTCGGAAGGTCACTAGGTAGCCGCTTTGGCAGTTTATAGTACCAATTTTCAATACTCGCGACGCTGCCAGTCATAACAACAAAAATGGCGTCGGACGGAGAAATTGCGGTGTGTAAAAGTGAACTAAATAGTGGTTTATGTTACGAAAATATTCTAAATGATTGTAAAATCAATGATTGTGCAGCTAAATAATTTATATTCGTCGCAATTTAAAACTAAAAGTCGTTGATTTAACACCCTAGCTGCGTTAGAATTTTCTTAGAACTTCCAGATAGTGCGTTTGAGACCTATTAGATCTCGTAGTTAGGCTTAACAACTTTGCGTCTGAGACCTTATCGATCTCACAAAAAATAGTATTTGTTTTTTTTTTTTTTTTTTACTGAAAAACGATAGTATGGATTTGTAAATATTCTAAGTTGTAATTAACTAGCTACTCTATCTAAATATGGGTTCGCACGAAGTTGTGACAAACAGGTAAATAGCAAATATAAAAACAATTTACGTTATCGATTCCATCTCACATCGCAAGGAATGATAACGTAATTTATATCCATCCATCCATCCATCAGCCGAAAGACGTCCACTGCTGGACATAGGCCTCCCCCAAGGATTTCCACGAAGGTCGGTCCTGTGCCACCCGCATAATATAAACGTAATTTATATAAAGACTAGTAATGGGGTAAAACAAAACGACAGTTTTCGATCACAAAATTTTAATAAACATTTTACTAAATGCTTTTCATTAAAGCAAGGTAAACACATTGTTTGGTCACATTTATTGCAATAAGAGATAATTCGTTTTGTTTTCTTCGATGCCTCTGTGCTATTCATTGTTAGCCTTAATTAAATAAATAAATAAAATAAAAAATACGTAAAATCGAGGTGATGCGGAGTGCGAGTCCTTACCTCGAAACTTGTCGCTACACTAAACTAAAGCGAGTGGCGCCCACGCCGCCCGCACTCCACTTCTTGCGTCTACTAGGCCTATAACTTATGAGATGTGTAAGATCTCATAACGCACAGAGTTAAATATATTTAAACTCAGTGCGTTAGGGACCTAACCGATCTCCAAAACATTTTATTGTAACAATCAGTTACCCTTTTAATAAAAATATAAAACATATGTTCGTCTCTTTCCTACGCTTAGTAATATAGGTACAGTAGTTTCCCGCACAGAGCGAGAGAACAAGTTTCTGAATTCCGCGTAGGCTGAAAGTTACGTAGGAGATTCTTTAGATACCCTAACGCACAGAACGTGTTAATAACTAGATTTACAGGTTATAATGCACGTCAAAAGCCGCCAAGTTACTTATGGAGTATTGTGTATGGCGAAATATTAGGCAATTATTGGTGTAACGATAATTAACAATATGACGTTAAGTATGTTAAGAAAATAAACCCGTTACCCTACAAAATGCGAATTGTACAATACGGCTAAACGTAAGACGTCATCTCGGAGAACACATCGTAATGACAATCCGCCGTATCTTCGATCCGCCGTATTGCAAAACGCCTCCGTTTTGTAAAACAGCTAGTTGTTTTGTAATACGGTGGCTTATACAATCCGACTGCGACAGATACATGGCTTTAGGAAAACACTGATGGAAAACGTACTTGTCACTTGAGGTTTTATTAACATTAGAGAAGAAATAATATGTTGGTTTCTTTAACCAAGTGACATTATGTACTTGAATTGTGGATTTATAGCTACGGCGACCTAACACAGCTTGAAGGATTCGTAGCATTTAAAAGTTGCTACGATTATTCGTAGCATGCATAGAAGCAAAATTCTACTACGAGAATTGCCCGGTGATATAGGACGTTGTAGTTCCGGAAACTGAACTTGATAAAGTATCTTAATATTCTGAACTTTTGTTGTTCAATAGAAATGACAGCATTTTTAATGTCTAATTTAAAAGTGACAAATGTGAGTTCCGAAAAATCATTTTACTGCTTATGATTTGTTGCCAAAATGGCAATAATCAAAGGAATTTAATTTGACAGCAGCCAGTCCGAATTTTTTGTAGGTCGGTTGTCTATTTGCAAGAAAAAATTGGTATTCCATTCATTGACTTATATATTACTTTTTACATCAATGATTCCATTTCATTTTTCGGTAAGATTTTGACTGATGGAATTTGAACCCATGAACTTTCGCTTTTCAGTTTGAATCCCAGAGGAGGCTTTTGCATTTTTATTTTATTTTTAACATAAAATACGACTTTATTAAAAAAAATATATAATATAATTTTAAGAAATCTATGGCCTTACTACAAAAAAGATAGACAAGCGTTGAACACTTGTCTAAAACTAATCAACCAATTTGAAATGTTGACACATCTTACATTCGAGACATATTACTAACAAAGATTTCAAAATGGTTGACTTATCTGTAAACAGGTTTTCAACACGTGTTCTTTTTGTAGTAAGGCCGTAAGTGTTTAATAAGTGGGAAATAATGTCCAAACCCCTATGTCCTTGTCACAAATTCCCAACCCCTTCAAGTCGGGTAAGAGCCTAAAAATTCTCATGCATTTTGAAACACATACAAAATTACAAACACAAACAGGTAGTGTTTCTTCGTCTATGGACCCTGTATTTAATTCTGTTATTTAATATAATAGTGTACCTTTTTAGGGTTCCGTACCCAAAGGGTAAAACGGGACCCTACTACTAAGAATCCGCTGTCCGTCTGTCACCAGGCTGTATCTCATGAACCGTGATAGTTAAATAGTTTAAATTTTCACAGATGATGTATTTCTGTTGCCGCTATAACAACAAATACTAAAAACCAGAACGTAATAAATATTTTACGGGGTTCCCATGCAAATAACGTGGTTTTTTTTGCTCGTTTTTATAAATAACCCTTCGTGCGGTCCGACTCGCACTTGGCCGGTTTTTTCTCAATCGTTTGCACAGTAAAATGCTAACGCAATAAATAAGTAGTTCAACAATCATATCCTATAAAATAAATATGTCACGAAAACATACGTTATTGCCATAAAATATTTAACAGCTATTTGCCGTCGTTTTTCAGAGTGTTAGCCGGTAAACTGTGAACAAACGTTGGGAAAAATAACACAATATTCACATCATCACATCACCAGCCTATATCAGTCCACTGCTGGACACAGGCCTCTCCAAAAGGAGGATTATGCCATAATCGCCACGCTTGGCAGGCGGGTTGGCGATCAACACAATATTATAAGGGTTTGTTCACTACCCATAGTACTCTTACTCACTACTAGATGGCGTTGTCTTTGTTTACCCCGCGCAAGCAGTTGGTTTGCCATTTTATTATAAGACTTCATAGTAAAATTTATAGTTACACTTTGTCTCAATAGATGGCGCTATCCTTAGTTACATCGCGCAATCATTTGGTTTTGTTGATTTGCTATATAGTTCATAGAAATTTAATAAATACACACTTTTTCATAGATCAGGCTACATTGTGGTTTTATTTCAAAACTCCCAATAGTAGCAGTTCCAGTAAAATTTAGGGCAACCGCAACATAGGTCCATCGAGACCAGATTTTTGAAGACCAGAGTCCAGGGCGGACTCGCGTGTACTTGCAGTGGATCGCTGCAGCGAAAGTACGCGGCACCGTTTTTCAGCGGAAATTTCAGTTCAGCGGTGCAGAGGCCGAGCTATCGAACGAGACGAGACGAGAGGACAACACAAGACGTCATCACTGAGGGTTCCGGATGTACGTCATCAAGGCGAGACGTGACGTTTAACTGGAGGTTCCGGCACTACGTCATCAAGGCGAAGTGACATCATATTTGGTGGTCGGTGCGACGTCACAGGTCAACTACATTTGTGTGAGTTAAGTGCAGTGCAAATTGTAAGTACATTTTTGAATCTTATGAACATAGCAGAATTATAATAGAAAATTTTCGAGCAAAAGTTAAAGTGAGCAACAAATTTGAACCTTATTAACACGAAGAATAAAACTTTGAAGAAATTTAGATTTAAATATTAACTTAGTAAATTTTGTTGCATGTTATCTTAGACTTAGAATAGTTTTGTAAAAAACGAAGGTACGGGGAATCCATGCCCGATTTTGTCTAAGTTTTTTAACTAAAAACACTTGTAAAATTTTTGAGCATAGAAAACACTTGTAAAATTTTCGATTAGAAAAAACACTTGTAAAATTTTTAAGTTTGTAATTTGTATTTAAAACGTTGTTTTGTTCTTTTAAATTTAACAGCAATGGAGAGTATTTTCAATGTGCAAAGAGAATTGCAAAAGTCAATAGACAAGGGTTTTATTAACTTTAAAAAAAGTCCTAAGGACAGAATAACAATTGAATACATCGAAACTAGGTTAGAGAACTTAGAGAGAGATTGGCAATTATTTTATAAAAATAACACGAAATTAAATGCAGATTACAAACGCGCTGAAATAGAGAGTAGTTCTTACGTTACGGAAGATTTTTATGATAAAACTGAAGACTCCTATATTATGTATAAATCTTGTATGAAAACTGAAAGGAACAAATTAATAGGACAAAATTTAATTCAAACAAATGTTAAGGTCAAAGAAACAGTTGAGGGCGAGTCTTCCAGTTCTTTCGTAAAATTACCAAAGATTTCAATCCCAATATTTTCGGGCAAGTACTCTGAATGGCCAACGTTTAGGGACTTGTTCACGTCACTTGTAGATACAAACAAGAATATCGACAACGTACAAAAATTGCACTACTTGAAAGGACACCTTACAGGGGAAGCCGAACAGTTGATTAGGCATACTCCTATAACAGCAGCTAATTACACTCAATGTTGGGATCTTCTTGAAAAACGATATAACAACAAACGATACCTGGCCAATTGTGTTTTAAAAAGATTATTCGGACAGAAGCGTTTAAATTTCGAGTCCGCTTCGGGTTTGAAGGAATTGTTAGACACGACTACGGATTGCCTAGGTACTTTAAAAAACTTGAATGTGAACGTGACTACCTGGGACATAATTATAATCCATATAGTCACCTTCAAGCTTGATCCGGAAACTCGAAAATATTGGGAGTTGAACGTTTCGAGTAGCGACCAAAACGAATTGCCAACTTTCAAACAGTTTAGTGAATTTATTGAGAGTCGATTTCGCGCTTTAGAATGTTTGGATTATAAGAGACCAATAACCCATCCAGTTAGTACAAAATCCCTTTTAGTTACAAATAATTCAAACCATTTACGTTGCGAATTTTGTACAGAAGGTCACAAGCTTTGCTTTTGTAAAAAGTTTTCCAAACAGACATATGATCAAAGAAAAGAATTTGTGATAAAAAATAAGATGTGCTTTAATTGTCTAGGGGGCAATCATAACGTATACGATTGCAAAAAGCCTACGACGTGCAAGCTGTGTAATCGTCGTCATCACTCGTTGCTGCACTCCCCTACAATAGGGGATAGTAAACATAAAACATCTACTGAAACTAATACTCCAAGTACAAGTTCGTCTGCAACTAATGATTCACCTATCGTTACATGTTTATCAACCGACAGAATAGTAAAGCCTAAGCAGGTTTTATTAGCTACCGCGCTAATAAATGCCGAGTCTAGAACAGGTGAATTACAGGTCGTGCGAGCATTATTAGATCAGGGCTCACAAGCTTGCTTCATTACGGAAGCCACAGTGCAGCTCTTGAAGTTGAGAAAAAGACCGCTTCATAATATTATATCAGGATTAGGTGAGAATAAATCTTTAGTCTCAAAAGGAGTAGTAGATTTTATAATTCAGTCGCGAGTGGACCCTTCAATTAAAATACCAATTAGGGCGTTTGTATTGAGCAACATAACTTCTAATTTGCCTGAAAAACATTTGCATTCGGTAGATTGGATGGAGCTACAATACTTACCATTAGCAGATCCTCAGTACAACACATCGGGAAAAATAGACGTTCTGATAGGAGCTGATGTGTATAGCTACATTTTGAGAGAGGGGGTTAGAAGGAGCCCAACCGGATCATTGATTGCTCAGAACACTACGTTGGGGTGGATCCTTTCAGGTGTAGTTGTCACATCAAATCCCCAGACCAATCATGATAATAGTTTACTTGAAACAAATAAGATTCTTGCTATGCATACTCAAGTATATGAAGACGATATTTTAAAAAAGTTTTGGGAAATAGAAGAACAACTGCAAACTTTAGAGAAAGTTTTAACGGAGGAAGAACAACGTTGTGAAGAGTTTTTTAAGAATACAACTAAAAGGACACCCGAAGGTCGATATGTAGTAAAATTACCTTTTCGGGATGACTCTCCACAATGTACAAATTTTGGTTCAAGAGATATAGCTGAAACGAGGTTTAGGTCATTGGAGGTAAGGTTGTCAAAAAATAAAGATCTCAAAGAAAAATACACAGAGGTAATAAATGAATATTTAAAACTAGGACATATGAGACCAGTTAATACTGAAAACAAAATTGACGCCGTGTACTTACCACACCATGCCGTCATAAGGAATGATAAAACTACGACGAAGGTTAGAGTAGTGTTTAATGCTTCTGAAAAAAATAAACTAATGGTTTCATTAAATCACACCCTCATGGTTGGTCCAAAATTGCAAGCTGATTTGCGACATACCGTATTAAAGTGGAGAGTTCACCCTATTGCACTTGTAGCGGACATAATCAAGATGTACCGTCAGGTCCAGATAGCGGAAGAAGATGCAAAATATCAGCGCATTTTGTGGCGAGATGATCCCTGCAAAGAACTAAAGGAGTATGAATTAACAACAGTCACGTTTGGAACCTCCTCAGCGCCTTATTTGGCAGTCAAGGTCTTACAACAGATCGCTGAAGACGAAGGTAAGAATTACCCTTTGGCAGCCGAAAAAGTTCGGGATTCGTTCTACATGGATGACCTAATGACTGGCTGCTCAAGTGTCGAAGAAGGAATAGAACTTTATAAACAGATAAGTGAAATTCTAGAAAAGGGAGGGTTTATGTTACAAAAATGGAGTAGTAATAATGTAAACCTAGTGAAGATCATAGAGGAAATAGAAAAGAAGAAGCGAAGGTCAACTGAAAACGATACACACGTGCAGGATAACAGCAACCACGACGAACCTGAAACAGAAATGGAAATTAAATTAGACAACACAACCAAAATATTAGGACTTACCTGGAATCAAGATGATGACCTCTTCCAATACTCAGTGAATCTTCCTTCCGCAGCAGCACCTGTAACAAAAAGAGCTATAATTTCCGATATAGCTAGGTTGTTTGATCCGTTGGGATGGATAGCACCTACCATTACCATAGCAAAAATATTCATTCAACGGTTATGGCTAGCAGGAGTAGGATGGGATGAAAAGCTATCTACAGATTTAATTAAGGATTGGAATACTTACCGACAGTCCTTACCTGAGCTTTCTGAAATTCGAATACCGCGCTGGCTGGAGACTAATTCGGACGATATTGATGTAGAACTTCACGGATTTTCCGACGCGTCCAAATCTGCCTATGCCGCGGTGGTTTACATTAGAACGGTTGATGTTGATGGTAAAATAAAAGTCTCTCTTTAAATGCCAAAACTCGAGTTGCACCAATACGGCAAGTTAGTATCCCGAGATTAGAATTGTGTGGAGCAGTGTTGTTATCGAGGCTACTAACGGAAACAGCACAAGTCCTTAATATTTCCAAGGAAAAAGTCAGAGCGTGGACTGACTCGACCATTGTCTTAGCATGGTTAAATAGTCATCCTTCAAAATGGAAAACTTTCGTGGCCAATAGGATCTCTGAAATTCTAACAAATATGAACTCCGCTCAATGGTTTCATATTTCAACCAAGGACAACCCCGCTGACCTGGCTTCACGGGGAGTTTTACCAGAAGTTTTATGCAAAAATAAGTTATGGTTTTCAGGCCCCGCTATGTTACAAGAACAAACGGTAAAGTATAAAAGAACAATTGATTCAGAGACCAATTTAGAAGCTGTCAAGGCGCATTTGACTACAACTACGCCAGAGGAATCATTAGTCGAAAGGTTTTCCTCATTGCCAAGATTACTCAGAGTTGTAGCATACTGCCGACGCTTCTACAGACGCCATCATATTGGTACATTTTATTTGTCAAAGACTGAGATCAACGAAGCTTTAAGCTGCTGCATCAAAAAAGTACAAAGGGATTGGTTTAGTAAAGAATATGATGACCTACAGAGCAAAGGCACTCTGCAATCTAAAAGCTCAAATTTAAAATCCCTTAGTCCCTATCTAGATAAAAATGGGATTATGAGAGTAGGTGGCAGACTTCAAAAGTCACTATTAGCCGAGGAAGCCAAACATCCCATAATTTTGCCTCATAATTCCCATTTTTCCAAACTTATAATATCTGATGCACATCAGAACACTCTACACGGAGGGTTACAGTTAGTAATAACCTATATAAGAGAAGCTTATTGGATTGTAGGGATCAGGAATCTGGTAAAACAACACATTCGAAATTGTGTGACATGCGTACGGCAAAATGCGAAAACACAGAACCCATTCATGGGATCTCTGCCTTCTGTTCGATGCAAACCGGCTAGAGCATTTCTTCATAGTGGAGTGGATTATGCAGGTCCTATTAAGATTAGGACAACTAAAGGACGAGGCAATCGGTCTTACAAGGGCTATATTTGCTTATTTATCTGTATGGCCACTCGTGCTATTCATTTGGAGGTCGTGAGTGACATGAGCACTCAAGCATTTATTGCTGCGTTCAAGCGATTTGTATCGCGACGTGGTCATTGTGATCAAATATGGAGTGATAATGGTACGACATTTGTAGGGGCCTCTAAAGAACTTCAGGAAGTCATGAAAATCCAGGAGGATATTGCAGCATACATGGAAACTCACGGAACAGAGTGGCACCTTATACCGCCGCATTTTGGAGGATTGTGGGAAGCCGGAATAAAGTCCACGAAGTTTCACTTGAAACGCGTTATTGGAGAATCGACTCTAACTTTCGAAGAAATGAGTACGTTACTCAGTCAAGTAGAGGCCTGCCTAAACTCGAGACCCATGACAGTAGACAGTTCAGATCCAAATGATCCGAGACCATTAACTCCAGGTCATTTCCTAATAGGGGAGCCCTTGGTAAACGTAGCTGAACCAAATTATGAGACTCATTCGGTGAGCTGTTTGAATAGATGGCAGTTTGTTCAAAGAATGCTACAATCATTTTGGAAACGATGGTCACATGAGTATTTGTCCAACATGGTGAACAGATACAAATGGACACATCAAGTACCAGAACCAAATATAGGTCAAATTGTATTGATTAAAGAGGATGATTTGCCTCCGAGTCGTTGGCTCTTAGGACGAATTGTAGAAAAACACCCGGGTACTGACAATATAACCCGTGTAGTCACTTTACGCACTAAAGGGTCTCATCTTAAAAGGCCTATCTCAAAAATTTGTATATTGCCAATAGCAGAGTAATCCATGTCATAGAAATGTTGTATAGATATATGTTTTTTAATTAATGTAAAATTTGTTTGATTTGCTTTTTGTAATTTTATACCTAATTAAGTTAAGCACCAAATGCAAACCATTGTTTATCTAGGACATTCTGTCAATAATGTCCTACGGGGGCGGCATGTTCACTACCCATAGTACTCTTACTCACTACTAGATGGCGTTGTCTTTGTTTACCCCGCGCAAGCAGTTGGTTTGCCATTTTATTATAAGACTTCATAGTAAAATTTATAGTTACACTTTGTCTCAATAGATGGCGCTATCCTTAGTTACATCGCGCAATCATTTGGTTTTGTTGATTTGCTATATAGTTCATAGAAATTTAATAAATACACACTTTTTCATAGATCAGGCTACATTGTGGTTTTATTTCAAAACTCCCAATAGTAGCAGTTCCAGTACAATTTAGGGCAACCGCAACAGGGTTCAAAGGTTTCTTCTTGATTTTTTCCATACAGGATGTTGAATAAATTTCTCCGTTCGAAAAATACATGTATGAATTTAATCTAATAAGTGTTTGACTATTTTGTAGTTCGATCAGGGACGGCACCTAAATTCACGTTTTTGTTACTGTATAAATTGTCAGTGAGTGAATTTTAAGATGTCTTTAAAGCCCTTTTAATTGCGCTGTAAAAAAGCCACTTTAAAAAAAAGTGCATGAAGTATACAGGTTGACTTTTTTATCAAACCTTCCGTCCAAACCTTCTGAGAAAACTCCCGTGATACAAACGAACAACTCTTACAATTGGACCAACTTCTAAAAATAAAATCAGCTGTTCCATACAATATATCAATATTTATTTGACTGAAATGTATGGACCAGTTGAATTTTATTTTTGAGCAAGGGAGTTGGTCCAATTGTAAGAGTTGTTCGTTTGTATCACAGTAATCACAGGAGTCTTTTCAGAAGGTTTGGACGGTGATAAAAAGTCAACTTGTATAGTATTAGCTTGGTAAATTAATTTAAGCGTCAGATATTTTACAATGATTTGACGTTTATAATCTTTTTTATGCGTCAATTATAAGAGTAATTGTCGATCACATTTAATATTAACACATTTACCGGGCAAATAAATGTAAAAAATAAATAATAATAAATTGTTTCCACAATCACACACCAATTAGCTAGCTCCAAACTAAGCATAGCTTGTACTATGGCGACTAGATAATAAATTAACTTAAATATGTTTTTAAACTGCATTGTAGTCCGAACCACTACGCCCTCCGTAGCCGAGAGGCAAGTGCGCCGGACATGGCGTCTCCACCATTGAAGTCCCGGGTTCGGTTCCCGGACCGGTGTGTAAAACAACGACCTTTTCTACATTGTCTCGGGTCTGGGTGATGAGGTACCTTCGTTGTTACTGATTTCTATAACAATTTCTACTAATCTAAGGATCAGAACAATGTATACGATATTAGAAAGTTAAAGATTAATTGAACGACAAGATTGCATGGACTTAATGGCCTGCTTAGCTCTCACCTTCATTAATCGTATCTTGTAATTGTATTTCCTGTAATAAAATCAGGCTGACAAAGGTGGCTGAGTTTGTTGCGCCGCTTCTTCTCATCACCAACCGATATGTAATCCCGAAGTGATGGTACAGCTAAATTATATTTTTGGACGTGTATAAGTGCCCGGAAGAGGGTCTATATACAGGGTGTACAAAATAATAGGACACTCCTTAAAATTAGTATATTTTCAAATGCTCCACACATTATCATCTAGGTATGCAAGTAAGTTTGTATGGAGATGCTGAAAAAAAAATCGATTTCGATGTTGCTCCCATAGAAAAAGTTGTTGTATATGACCAGCTGATCACGTGGTTTGAAGGAGTGTCCTATTCTCTTGTACACCCTGTATACAAAATAAAGAATTTCAATCATTTCATTAAGTTATCCATTATTATTGTTGTTTTTCTAAACAGTATCTATACCGAACATCCCCAAAACAGCCTGTATCATGTAATCAACGTAAAACCGAGTTCGATCCTATTATCGTTCCCATATAAGGATGTAAGCATACTTGACCTTCAAGCTTTTGTGTCGAAGATTGGGTTACCAGCTACTGGTGCTTTTACCCTTCGATGTTTAAGATAGAATAACCGATCATTGGTTGTTTTACCCTGATTGCATTTGATTAAATGGGTAGAAAAGGTCTAGTCCTATTTAGACGGAATGCCATTTTGATTAAGTGTATAGTTTAGATATTTTGATGAGATTTCTCAAGTTTTAAATTGGATTAACTTAATTACAGGTAAGTTATTTAGTTCGTAGTTATTTAAAAAAAAAAAGTTATCGTTTATATTATCCTTTGCAAGTTCTAAATAACAAAACAATGAAATGAAATAGATTTATTTGCGTAGAACAATGTCGCTATGTATTCGTGTTATCTATTAGTTCTTTCAAAATACATAAAGTAAACCTTAAGTTAGTGTTTAATTGTTGTAGAACGAAGCAGTTAGCTAATATATATTATAATTGTACAGAGTAAAGATAAAAATAATGTAATAGAGTCGTATACAAAATGTAAAAGGATAGCCTTCCTTTTCCCTCTTACTCATATTCAGGGTAAAAATCAAGACAAAATCATGGCAACAACGCCTCTACACGGTGCTACTTTGCATCCTTGCCATATTTACAGAGGTAACTATATCACTGACAACAACTATGATAACAAATCAGTAAAAAAAGAAAGACCAAAATTTTTTTTTTTTAATCTTGAGTATTTTATTTTATCGACAATCTATTAAACACAAAACTAATTATCGAAACGCATGCACATCACTGTTCTAATTCATCGGCACAAAAGACTTTATAGTATAACTTGATTAGTGATCGCGTACCGTTCGAGACAAAATCGGTTTATTCCTATGTGTACTGCAAAACCAAATTTACTAAAAACTTAGTGTGCTTTATTTATGGGAGCCTCTAGTTTATTTAAACAATAGGTATTGTTCCCTACTTTTATCTCTGTGAATATGGCAAGGATGCAAAGTAACACCGTGTATACTATTACAGCATAATATGGCAACAATATGTGCTATGAAGAATCCTGAGGCGAAAATATACGATCGTACTAAGCTTTCTGCTTTAACACATATTTCGTGGCCTTTCGAGCAACGCATTCTACACGACTTACATCGCAAAGTAAGTAAGTATACAAAAATTTAAATGCCTTTAAATAGCTTCATATCCAAGGCCCGATTCAGTCAATTGAGAGTAAGTTTTAACTTGAAAGTAACAAACTTTAGAAATAAGCCTATTTTTAATTTTACCTATACTACAAATCTACAAAGAAACAAGCAAGACGGGTGTTACAAAGATACATCTAAATACAAAAGAAAATTATGAGTAAATCACTTTTTTTTATAAATTAAAGAACTTAAGTATTTTGCTTGTGTGTGTGTGTGTGTGTGTGTGTGTGTGTGTGTGTGTGTGTGTGTGCGTGTACGTGCGTGTGTGTGTGTGTGCGCGCGCGTGTTTGTGTGTGTGTGTATGTGCCCGCGCGCTTTTATGTGAATGTGTGCTCTAAATACATTTACTTATGGGAAAAAAATAATATATATAAAAGAAAGAAAAATTACTTCAAGATAAGGTTTTCTATCAGACTGTAGTCCTTACCTTGAAGCTAATTTTGCAGTGTGTACTTGCAAGAATGTGTTGTAGTGGGGTGAAAATTTAGAATTTTATTTATTTTATTGTAAAGGTGTGCTGATTGTCTTGTAAATTGTCTCCTAGCATAGGCAGATTTATCTTGGGTTACAGGTGCAACATTTAGTATGTACTTTATGTGTTTTCGGTAGCAATGTTTATCTAGAGTTAACGTGACCCTTTACTTGACCCCGGAATCAGGACCCACGGACAGAAGCACTCACCTAGCACCTTGCTCTGATCTACAAAGTGTCAAATCTAGTGGCCATTACCCGAATAAGTAGGTAGTACAGTCAGAAATATACAGGCTCTTAAAAAAAAGGACCAGCCTATTTTAGAAGGATTACATCTGGTATTACTTCTGTTCACAGAAAATGACATCATCGCTAGCCTTTGAAAGGCTACTGCTGCTAACTAAGGCCTTCCTCGTAAAACGCCACAGTGACAGCTGCCTAATGTTTGAAGACCTACTATCTAGTCGCCATAGTACAGGCTATGCTTAGTTTGGGGCTAGATAATTGGTGTGATTGCGGAAACAATAAACAAAAATACATCGTTCGTTCGGGCGTATAGACCTGACTAATTAAAATAACCAGTCTCTTTTATCTATCCTTTGACAGAAAATGACCAACTTAAACTAGCCGTGTAAAAAACACGACCATTTTCGATTGTTCACATCAGTTTGAGGTAGCCACTTATGAAATGTATTCTTCTCCAATAATAATTTATCCATTTGTACCAGCTGAAGGAATGGTTGACCTTTAAGAAGTTACTTTTACAAGTTCCAACGTTAATTTTGAAGCACGGATATTATTGTGAAATCTTAAATTACATAGGTTAAAAAACAGTGACCCTAATAACCATTTCTCAACTGCTCAAAGATATCCGTAATTAATTAGTTATCGTAAACCAAGAAAATCATCTAAATATATTTCAGTATCTTAAGCGAGTTTTGTTTAGAAATTTTCGCGTCTGATAGTACAAAGACCTTTGCGCTGACCGTAAAAAGTAATCTGTCCCATACTACCCTTGAGATACCTTAATGGCAGTGGTACATGCCAAAATGACCCTTACTGAAAGTTATTACGGGGCAAAATACCGTGAACATAGTCTCAAGTGTAATGATGTCTGACGAAGTGTTTGTAGTCCGTAAGAGACCAAGTACACTGGGTGGTTTTGTATCGTCTTTTAAAGATGGACGCCTGTTTATTGATCCACCTTAATTTTTTAATCTCTTGTCAAAGGTAAATTAAATATTTCTGTGTGACCAGACCAATACTCCCTTCAATACGAGTATTGGTCGTGGAGAGAGCTATGCGTTTCTCTTTGAGAGTAGATCTGAGATAAGAAAGTCCGTAGAATAACCAAATTCACGGACATGCATAGCTTCTCAAATTACAAAGCTAAAGAGGCAACGGGTTCAAAGCGTACCTCGACTAGGAATAAGACAGTGTTAAGAATTTAGACCAAGGAAACGTACTTTTACTATTCTAATTGATATATCTATCGTAGCCCGATCTTAAAATTAAACACTTCATGATGTGGCTGGCCATTTCATAAAATGGTCGTATTTCATAAAACGGCCAAACAAAACTGGCTATATCGTTTAAACGTCAACGTTTGATGATATGTCATTCAACGTTTGGCCATATCATTAAAATTAATACGTTTGCAAGTTACTGGAATTCGTTTTATATTAATTTTGGGCAATAGGTAAATAAAACATTGTAAATATTTGTAATTTTGAAAGGTTTTTTTTTTGAGATGGGCTTACTCTTGACTTGGCTTGGCTTGGTTAAATAAATAAAAAGATTTAAATAACCTAACTAACCTCCAAATTACGTGTGGAACTCCACAGTAATTTGACGTTATGCCTTTTTTCGAGTGACTTCCATAAAAATCACCTAGCGTGATGTCTTAACAATAATACACTGCGATTAAATCTTCTATTTACACTTATTATTCACTTTCGCAATTTACAAGAACAGATCAAGCAATTAAATAATTGTCTGCCGCCATTTTGTACCAACCACAATAACAAAGCGACATGGGCGCCTCTACCGGTGGATAATATGACTGTTTTACGATATGACCACCAACGACGGCCATTTCATGAATTAGTCGGTCATATCGTGAAACGCTGACTGATTCATTGATTTGGCCTATCAACATCATGATGTGGCCAGCGGGTACTGTGCCGCATCATGAAAAACAACCATTTTAACCTGTTGGCCACATCATGAAGTGATTAATTCTAAGATCGGGCCACGACATATCTATCATCGTATCAGAAACGCGTGTGCGCGGAGCTAACAACCAATCCCGGCCGGAGGTGCAGGCGCGTCGCGCCACTGGCAAATTACGTAATCGCATTAGTCTCCTGCGCACCTTTCACTTGGATCAAGATCCGTGCTGCTAGTTGTACAATAGGAATCGCTTTATGAATATTTCTAAAAGCACCAGGTGTGCAAGCGCTTTAATAAGGAGATAGATCCTATTGCATATTTATGATGGTGTTTTTTATGTAACAAGTGAATGGGTTGTTAAATTGTAAGGCGAGGCGTATTGGAAAACCGTATCTCCAATCTTCAAGGTTAATAAAATGAAAGATGACGACGAACGTTCTTTCAGATTTTATTGAATAAACAATATCCTTTCTCATAAATGTAGGGGCCATTTTAATATAATTGGTAGCTAGGGGCACTGCAGTGCATCCCAATTCCTTGGGACAACTTTTATGAACTGTATTACGCCAATTATTAGATAGTTTTAGTAAAGTAATAACATGGCCGCGGGTGAAACAATTTTTGAATTAATTTATCGTATCGTGCAATACGTATCAATGTTTTTTTTGTTGGCGGCAATTTTGAGAGTTACTACACTCACGATAGGGCTGGTCCACAGATTAAAAGTCGCTCAGCGAGCTATGGAAAGGGCTATGCTCGGAGTTTCTCTGAGGGATCGGATCCGAAGTGAGGTAATCCGACAGAAAACTAAAGTCATCGACATAGCCCATCGAATAAGCAAGCTGAAGTGGCAGTGGGCCGGCCATATTTGTCGCAGAACCGATAACCGCTGGGGTAAACGAGTTCGTGAGTGGAGACCGCGTGTCGGCAAGCGTAGTGTGGGACGCCCTCAGACTAGATGGAGCGACGATCTTCGCAAGGTTGCTGGCAGGAGCTGGATGAGAGTAGCCGTGGATCGTGCAGAGTGGTCTGCAATTGGAGAGGCCTATGTCCAGCAGTGGACTAGTGTGGGCTGATGATGAATTTTGAGAGTTTGAATTAATTTCGTTGTTGATTGATTTCTTGTGAAACGTGGACAATAAAAGTCGTAGTTTTATAAAAATAGGTAAATCATTCCGGAAACAATTATGGATGTTTCTTATTTAATCTAAATAAACTTATCGTTCTAAAAGTACCTATCTTAAATGGCACGTCATATTCGTGATCTGCTTAAAAAATGTTTGATCACAAAAAGTTAATATTTCAATGCATTTCTAACATAAAATCCATTGGTCCTCTAAATAACTTGGAATTTATGCATGACTGCGGCAAAAATACGTTCCACTTATAAATATTTACGTCCCGTTTCATTACGAGACGAGAGCTAAGACATAAGAGGAAGCGGGTTTGTAAAAAAAATACCTAATCTCGCGATAATCCTTTTCACGCGATAAAAATTCAACAATAAATAAATATTGGAAAACCGCACATACCTACATTGCTCTGACCCTAAGGTAAGTATCTAAAGCACTTGTGTTAGAGAAATCAGAAACAACGACGGTACCACAACACCCAGCCCCAAGACAATATAGAAATGTTTGTTTTCTACATTGGCTCGACCGGGAATCGAAATACTAAAAATACAAATTATTCGTACTTGTCAAACAGGGATTTTGTCAGATTATTTTGTGACGATGATCCGGCGATAGATAAAAGTAGTTAGTTACTAACAAGCACCCGCCTCGCTACGCGTCGACCGTAAAGCTGGAAACATACTATCGGACGCGGCTTACGGACTTAAAGGAATCTAGGTATTAAATGTACACTAAGGTGTGCAAACCATCGGACGTAAGTCGCGGACGTAACCTTGGGCTGACCTTGAGCGCTCGGACGTCCGACAGCAATCTGGCGCGCTGGATGTTTCTGTAAGCCGAAAACGTCCGCGGACGGTATGCACGGGGTGCGGACGCGTCCGAGCGTCAGAAGGACGCCGACTGCGCGAGAGCTCGCACGTGCTTATTGATTGCATGATTTTTTTTATTATAAGATAGCTAGCGATTTGATAACGTATGCGAAAAAGAAACCCGCGTATCACCGTATTCAGTATTATGTTACAGGAAATCCCCGGGACCTGGACAAGATTTATTTAGGGTTCCGTACCCAAAGCGTAAAACGGGGCCCTATTACTAAGGCTCCGCTGTCCGTCTGGCTGTCTCTCTGTCTGTCTGTCTGTCCGTCTGTCCATCTATCTCATGAGCCGTGATAGCTAGACAGTTGAAATTTTCACATATGATGTATGTTTGTTGCCGCTATAACAACAAATACTAGAAACCAGAATAAAATAAATATTTAAGGGGGCTCCCATACAACCAAAGTGATTTATTTTGCTCGTTACTAAGACTCCGCTGTCCGTCTGTCTGTCTGTCTGTCCGTCTGTCACCAAGCTGTATCTCATGCACCGTGATAGCTAGAAAGTTGAAATAAATATTTAAGGGGGCTTCCATACAACAAACGTGATTTTTTGCCGTTTTTATAGAAAATGGTACGGAACCCTTCGTGCACGAGTCCGACTCGCACTTCGCCGGTTTTTACAGATAATGGTGCGAAACCCTTAGTGCGCGAGTTCGACTCGCACTTGGCCGGTTTTTTTTGGCCTGGATAATTGCATTTTGGATTAGCTACTATTTTTCAGAATTTAAACGATACCGATTTTCTACTGAAATTACTACTAAATCATCGTCCTCTTTGTCACAAATCTACCAAAAACGTAGAAATCTACTTAAAGTGGTCACACTCATGGCGTCCGCAAGCAACGTCCGAAGGATCGTGCACACTAATCAGTCGCGGCTGTAAGCCGCGTCCGATAGCATGTTTCCAGCTTAATCCGTCCTGAGGGAATCGCGCCGATCACCGTCGCCCTGCCTCGTCCGTCCGTATAGACTATAAGTAAGACAGCAGTCACAGCCTAGGTAGATTAAGACGTGAGCTAGTTATAAGGACCATTGTGTGTTATTAAATACAGAGAGTGCAAACGTCCCGCGAGTGTATCTTGGTTATTTTGAGGCGATACGAAGTGTGTGTGTGTGTGTGTGTGTGTGTGTGTGTGTGTGTGTGTGTGTGTGTGTGTGTGTGTGTGTGTGTGTGTGTGTGTGTGTGTGTGTGTGTGTGTGTGTGTGTGTGTGTGTGTGTGTGTGTGTGTGTGTGTGTGTGTGTGTGTGTGTGTGTGTGTGTGCGTGCGTGCGTGCGTGCGTGCGTGCGTGCGTGCGTGCGTGCGTGCGTGCGTGCGTGCGTGCGTGCGTGCGTGCGTGCGTGCGTGCGTGCGTGCGTGCGTGCGTGCGTGCGTGCGTGCGTGCGTGCGTGCGTGCGTGCGTGCGTGCGTGCGTGCGTGCGTGCGTGCGTGCGTGCGTGCGTGCGTGCGTGCGTGCGTGCGTGCGTGCGTGCGTGCGTGCGTGCGTGCGTGCGTGCGTGCGTGCGTGCGTGCGTGCGTGCGTGCGTGCGTGCGTGCGTGCGTGCGTGCGTGCGTGCGTGCGTGCGTGCGTGCGTGCGTGCGTGCGTGCGTGCGTGCGTGCGTGCGTGCGTGCGTGCGTGCGTGCGTGCGTGCGTGCGTGCGTGCGTGCGTGCGTGCGTGCGTGCGTGCGTGCGTGCGTGCGTGCGTGCGTGCGTGCGTGCGTGCGTGCGTGCGTGCGTGCGTGCGTGCGTGCGTGCGTGCGTGCGTGCGTGCGTGCGTGCGTGCGTGCGTGCGTGCGTGCGTGCGTGCGTGCGTGCGTGCGTGCGTGCGTGCGTGCGTGCGTGCGTGCGTGCGTGCGTGCGTGCGTGCGTGCGTGCGTGCGTGCGTGCGTGCGTGCGTGCGTGCGTGTGTGTGTGTGTGTGTGTGTGTGTGTGCATAAGTGTCTGGGTTCTGTATATACTTAAATATGAGAAAACCTGTGTATGAAATTATAAAAGGAGATTTTTGCCGAAGGCGACCAGCAAGCCGAAGCTGCGAAGGAGAGCGTGGGTGCCTACACTATGTTACGCCAGGGTGGAGGGCTGCCTTCCCGTAGCGCCGAAGCACACGAAATTCTAAGTGCATGCTTGCATGCTGCATGCATGCCTGATTGCAAGCTGCATGCCTGCATACCTGCATGCATGCTGCATGCCTGCTTGCATGCCTGCTTGCATGTAAAAATGTATCTAAATTAAATGCAACGTTAGTTATAGATTTTAATTATTACAATAAATGAATATTAGAGTAAATACATATTAGTTAAGATGTTTATTATAGAAAATGTTCATTAGAGCAAATAAAATTAGGTAAAATGAAATCATAAGAATAATACGTTAGATCAATTGATCATTATATTTAAAAAAAATGTGTAAAATGAGATTAGGTCAAGTAATCATTAGTGTTTTTGTCATTATATCAAATATTACACACCCATCTTGAACGTGGTGCCTGGCACTCTTCCAGTCATTGCCATATACCAGAAGCGCAGTGTCGTCTGCGTAAGCAAATACACTACAGTTAGGTATTTTAAGTTTGCACAGATCAATGTCATACAGTTGAAAGAGGGTTGGCCCCTGTTTACTGCCTTGTGGGATGCCGTAATCAATGACTGTATGTCGCTGATGTACGGGCCAATTTTAACGCACTGTTCCCTGTGTAGAAGATAACTTCGAAAAATCTTCTGCTCCCGACCACGAATGCCATGTCGCTCTAGTTAATTGATCAGGATGGGGATTGAGACCGTATCGAAGGCCTTGGAGAGATCAAGAAATAAACCGAAACATTTCTTTTTACTATCAAGCTTATCTATTACTTTATTAGTAAAGCTAGAAATTCTGCGTCTTCTGTGGAGATTCCAGGGCCATAACCATGAACTCTTAAAACAATCTCAAAGTTGTCAAATCTGTCAATTTTGGTACGGCATTTCATACAAAATTTGACAGAAATGATAATGTTTGACAGATTTGAGATTGTTTTAAGAGTTCGTGGTTACCGCCCAGGGCCATAACCATAAACTATTAAAACAATCTCAAAGTGGTCAAATCTGTCAATTTTGGTACGTCATTTCATACAAAATTTGACAGAAATGATAATGTTTGACAGATTTGTGATTGTTTTAACAGTTCATGGTTAGGGCCCTGGTCTAAAAGCGAATCGATTTTTCGCTATCAGGTTGTATTTGCCTATAAACTTACAAATCTCTATTCTATCCAATCATGTTAAACCACAATGCTCTAACACCCAGTTGCAGAAAGCTGTCTTTAAAAACGACATTAGATAATGTGACATTACCGCTAATTAGGTCATTAGATTTAAAGTCGTTGCACAAAACTACGCAAACATCCTTTAGTGGTCCTTTAACTAAAGACTATATAATGCCGACATTATTAAATGTTGCAAGTCAAAAAAATTATTATGAATGAAGTGAGTGAATGGTTGCGTTTTGTTACTGTGTTTTGTCATAGAACATGCATTGTCAAAGAATGGGTTTGCAAAAATAAAACGTATGGAAACGTCAAATGTCCTATTTCAAAATCAATCAATTGTCAAATGAAAAAATCTGAAATTGGCGGAATTTGGCTCTATCTCATCTACATTTAAAATGGCACAACAGCAAATGCTAAAACAAGGGGCAAGCTACACTCAGAACAAAAATCATTACTACTGGATCTTGTAATGTAGGTAGTGAGTATTCAAATAAATAGTTTTCACAATCACTCCAATCTATAATTATAAACTGTGTTTACCTTCCTTTTTTACTTTGATATTGATCTTTATCATTATAATCTTACAGATACAAGCACATAGTAGAGTGCAAAAGAACGGGGGGCAAGTACATACATTGAGATGAAGAGAGAGGCATGGAATGCTATCACAATAGCATACAATATAGAAAAAGTCGTTTTCTACATGGACTCGACCGGGAATCGAAAACTGTTATCCTGACACATACAGAGACTGCAAATTTTGCCTAAGAAAAGGGAATATAATCTAAAGGTGGAATTTTAAAAATAAAGTAAAATAGCCGAATACAATGTTGAATAATAATGTTTTAATTTTGTCAGTTAGATAATATTTTCAGATAGCAATCGAATATTTGTATACGGGTAATGTTTTGTTTTTTATTTATAATAGGCTTCTAAATAAAGGCCCTTTAATACTTAATTTATAAGTTTAGGAATTTCATGTTTCTATAAAGTATATTTTTATAATTATGAATAAAACAATAATAAGTTGTGAGTACAATTTACAAGTAGTTGGTGAGTTTATTTTAAAAATAGTTACGGAACAATTTTATTTAAGAGAAAACACTATTTACAATTGCTGCCCGGTCAGATGTCTGAACAGTCTGTGAACTGGAGTAGATAATGGTTATCATCTCCATTATTATCAATTTCTATGTCAATAGGAGGTTGCACCTATAGTTCTTTACACATATTATGCATACCACACATGCAACAATTACTTGCAGGACTGTTGATGTTTTGTTTAGCGTAATAACTTTTTCAAGGCATGGGCAACAGCGTTTTAGTACTTCAAAGCATCTTTCTACTGTATTTCGGGTTGCAATGACTTTGTTATATGCTTCTTCTGAATTATTTTGAGGACGCAGAAAGGAAAACACGACGTGTCTCGGAACATATTGCTCGGGATCCGATAAAGACGTAAGGCTTGAGAGAGACATTATTTACCTATATCACACTGAAATCCACTATAATAAACGAAATATTAGGTTTGAAATTAATGTTTACACAGATTGCACAGCTAATGACAAGTTTAATGGATGTTTGAGCAGGCATTAAAAATTATAACCTCGAACTGTCAAACTAATGCCCCTTTAGCGCTAATGAGGTTTTGTGCAACGTAAAAATATGGATTTGACGTTCGGTTCTTTAAAGTTAAAGCAGCATTAAAATTTGCGTCAAATGCTTTTCGTGCAACACTTTAAAGATACATTAATGTTTAAGGTCGCTTTAAAAATTTAATGTCCATTTCTGCAACTGGGTGTAAGACATACATCATTACATTTGATCAAAATAACAATAGCTGCCACATGTTCGCCAGTATTATTTGATCAGTGATGTTCGCCTAAAGCTTGTACCACACCCATAACTCAGTGTTTATAAATATTATGTTGCTTCGGTTTGTCTCGGACATTTCTCAATCTGTCCACGCGCTGTCATTCGGTAATGTGATCATTTATTTGTTGGACTGCAACGTTCAAAAACAGTGTATTGCTGTATTGGACGTCTTTTATTTTCAAACATGTATGACGTTATATCGGACAGATACTAAACTACACAACTTATTTTTAAATTGATATAATGCGTTTATTTTTGTTACGCAAATTAGGAGTTGGGTAAAAATCTACACCCATCGTTGGAATAACGGCTAGCTACGGAACAGCTTTGTCCAAAACACGTTAGTAATTTTCCATTCAAACGAAACCACAACTCCTGTCAATTCTCACCATTACTAAAAAAGTGCTGTCAAAAATAAATAAATAATGGCGGAGTTTTTGTAGAAAAACTTGAATGACATTTATATTATGTGCTCCAAAGCCGCTGGGCGAATAAAAACATTGTTGTGACACCGTTTAAATCTTGTAAAATTAAATTATTTAAGATTATTTAAGTATCTTTTAGTTGTAAAGACGACCCAAGTAAGAATAAGGAAAGGTTTTTTCAGACCATTTAAATTAGTATGTTGTTTGGTGGATTTTCATTTATTTTATTTTACTTTACGAATCCGAGTATAATTGAAAATAATTCAAATAGATCAAGCTCCTTAGCCCAGAATTTAACCTGGAATGTCAAAAAATGCAGTAACATAAACTGTGGTATTCAGTCGGATATAAAAAATGTGCCCATTTTTTTAACTCAGCACTTTTCGCATTTAACGCTCCCATAAAATTTTGTCTCGAATTTAGAAAAAAGTTTCGACATGTTTATTATTTTATTCTGTCCACACAAAATAATGGGAGTTCTTGTTTGAGGCTATTACGTGCTTTTGGCAATATTTTTATTAGTCGCTTGAGAATTTGAGATAGATTTTATCTAATATTAACTGGGTTATTTTACATCATGAGATTGTCGTATGACCAAGACAATTTTTTCTAATAAACATACATTTTTATTCATAATTCCTAGCTGCGCTTGACTTGGTAATGAGTTGGTTTAGACCCAATGGGCGTTTGAAACACTATTTTACAAGAAAGAGCAGTCTTCTCGGAATCTAGGAAAAGAAACAAAACATTCAATTATACGTGATTTATTGTTTACACTATTTCGAATCAAAACATTCCAACCTGGCAGAAATGAACAGCCCATAGAAGTTTGGTTGCCAAAAAATTCGTTAAGTATACAGGGTGTACAGGAATAGGACACTCTTTTAAACCACTTTATCAGCTGGTCATAAACATCAACTTTTTCTATTGGAGCAACATCGAAATCGAGTTTTTTTTTAGCTGCTTCATACAAACTTACTTGCATACCTCGATAATAATGTATGGAGCATCTGAAATAAAATCACGATTTCGATGTTGCTACCATAGGAAAAGTTGTTGTATATCACAAACTGATCACGTGGTTTTAAGGAGTGTTCCATTCTTTTGTACACACTGTATACCTGTTACAATTACTATTTTTGTTGTAAAAAGTATTTTTACAGACTGTACACAGAGGTCATTGAACTTGACTAATTCCGCTAGTTCTAAACAAAGCTTCGACAATAGTCCAGGGGCCAGCAATAAACTATCTTCAGATAGTAGGTACTTAATTATTCAGCAATAAAACCGAAACGGGTAACGCGTCATTTTGATGGTGGTAATAAATAAATATGCGTCAGACGTTGCTTTGAATATCTCCAGACAATGGTGAATTGAGGCAAAATAAAAAAGCATTAGGAGTAATATTTTTATGGCTTTTGCATAGTCAGCACAGATAATTTTGTATCAATTTATCAGTTGCGTTGCTTCTTCAGTTTTAGTCATACTTACAAAAAGGACAGTTTTAGGGTTCCATAGTTCAAAAGGAAAAAAACTCTAAAAGGATAACCTTGTTCTCTGTCATATTTCTGTCAAGACATTCATCGGAAACGTGTAACTTAAAGTTATCAAAATGAAATTAATATACACTCGCGAGCAATGAATAAGTTCCAGTGACATATATAGCACCAAATTACTTCTAAACGGAAAAGGCTAGCTTAAAGACGCCATCTGCAATATTGAATTACATTTAACAGCGCATCAGAATATTACCAACTAAAAACATTTTAATTTATAAAGCTAGATTCTATGTCTTAGGAGATATTAAGGTGTTTGTCGGCATTTTGTGGGTAGAACTTTTTCATTGCTCGCGAGTGTAATATAAGTACTCAAAGTTCAAACTTGCGATCCCATAGAGCTGTAAATTTTCAAAGTTTTAAGGTAACGCAATCAAAAGATACGGCCGGTTAAGCCGAATATTTTGACATGTAGATCATAACCTAGAATCATGCAATTTTGCAAGAAGCAATGCCTTACGGCAAGTAAAGGAAAAAGTCCGAAAATAATCTTCGTTAAGTAGGTACATAAGTCACAAAAAACACTGATCAAATTCGAAAACTGGTTAAAGAGTATCGAGACTTGATTACCGTTTATGGATGATCTCATACCTACAAAGTGGTTGAATCCAACACACATTCTCGTCCTTTATTGTACAAAGAGTAGGCAATTTTAGCAGTCTCGATCAGTCTATCTGTACCAGGGGGCCTAGGGCGAAAGTGCATCGTTTGGTCGGTCGTATTAAACGATTTAATTAAAACACCCATTCCACGTATCAAAGGTTTGACAATTTATGAACAATTGAAAACAGTCGGGTTTTTTACACGGCCAGATTAATATTACATGCCATCGAAAAATCACTTGGTATATTATTAACGAAGAGTGCAGGCAATGTAATGTTTGAAAACTAAACGACGAAAAATCGAAAAACAATTTCAGCACAAAGATCGTTTTAGTAAAAATTGGCTATGAAATTGTTTTGGGTATCTAAGAGGCTGTGACGAATTTAGGTATCGTACGTATCACTAAGGTGTGATAGCCCCTAGTCTCTACCCCCTGGCTGTCGTCTCTCATCATCGTCGTCGTCGTCACTTTCTGAGTATTTCACAAGAACTTAACAGACTATATCTCTCGGCCTATCCACACAAAAGCTGCGTATTAACAAAAACCGCCTTCGTATAAGCCCGATCGCAATTTGGCGGAGTGCGCAGAGTTGGCCATCAACGCTGCTGCAATCAAGGATCGACAACCTTTTCTGTACGTTTAGCAAGTAAACTTCGATGGTATCTTTTATTTCTTAAAGCGCTTAGACCTTTGACCCGATAATGATTGTTGAAAGTAGTCTACTTAAACTTAATCAACTGCGAAAACCAAAACATATACAATTTAGTGATAATAACAAATATGTTATTAATCACTAAATTCTGAACAATAATTTTAACATAGATATGAATAGTATAAACCAAAACACCCAAAAAAAATGAAAATGAAAATATTTATTTGAAGTAATATTAGGTTACATACACAGGCAGAACCACTCCTTTTAAGTGTTAAAAACACTTGTGCCAGGAGCGGCCACCCTCCCATATCATACAGGGGTAAAAAAAATTTATCACTAACCCAGAAACGAAAAAAAAAAGTTTCTTTCTCGAAATGACTTGAGTCACAAATTACGTAAAGCGGCGTCGCTACTTGAGTATTGAATGCAAGATCTTAAACTATGTTTACGACATCAGAATGGCAGGCTTTCTTTAAACTAGACCTCACTTATGTTAAACATCTCTTAGCGACCTCTATAATGATGATAGATTCTTAATGATAATTGTTTGTAAGGGGTTTACTACCTAACGTTGCGAAAAAAAAAATGAATTATAAAAATTTTAAAACCGACTTTAATATTAAACTTAAAAACAAGATAATTGTCCTGACTAGAACATTCCGAATCAGTTCTATTTTACAAAATTTAGTGTTGGTCCATATATTATTTTGGTTTTTTATTTATTTTTGGAGTTGGAAAATATTTTTTTTTAAACTTTATTTTTATAATATTCAATGTGAATAGCAACATTTCAGGAAAGCCTTCTATTCTAAACTCACCAGTAGGAAAGGCGGGAATTAATACGCTTTCATACATTCGTGGGCGCCCGACCCGCCTTTTCTACTCCAGTCGTAGTGACTTACTTACACTTACAGTATATTTCGAATACATTTCGGAGACACAGAACAAGTAAGAGTCGCTACGCTGCGCTACGCATTCGGAGACTAGCCAAGAGAGCTGCTCAAATCTCAATTGAATAAATAAATAAATAAATAAATAAATATTGGACAACATCACATACATTGCTCTGATCCTAAGGTAAGTAGCTAAAGCACTTGTGTTATAGAAATCAGAAACAACGACGGTACCACAACACCCAGACCCGAGCCAATATAGAAAAGTTCGTTTTATACATTGACCCGACCGGGGATCGAACCCGGAACCTCAGAGATGGCGGCGCCATTTAAAGTCCGGCGTGGTCGCCTCTCGGCTACGGAGGTCGTCAATAATATCTTTGTTTCACCGCCAAACGAGAACAGTCACAGTGAAAAGATTTAGGGAGCTCTTTTCTTTATAAATAGTGCTTCACGCAGTCCACAGCGTTGCTTGATATGGCAATACCACTTATCCTGTAGTCCACGCAAACAAAGTTGCGGACACACCTACTAGCTTAATATTTTAATTTGTGAAATTTAATCTTCCCAATACGACATTTTGAATTTCCGACGTAAATCCTAATGGGTTAAATGGAAATGTCAAGGTGAACTTATAAAAAAAACCTGTTTATTTTTAACTAAACGCTCATAAGTATCCGAATTTTGATTTAGCGGCATACTAAGACGAGAGGTCTATCAGTAAAGTCAAGAATGGAATGAAATTTGTTCAGATGTACGAAAAACGTGTTTTTTAAGTTTATGTAAAATATTAAAAAGTGACGTCACTGGCTTGGTAAACAAGGTGTAAAAGTGCAAAAAATAGGAACTCGTACCTACATAGGTATGGGTTAGTGGGATCTGAAAGAAAAAATAAATGGATGTGAAAAAAAGTAGATTCCGGCTAACGTCATTTGATACTTATTGTAAAGTCTAGTCTAGCCTAGCCTTACAGCTTAATTACAAGAAGGTTTAGACTCTAGGCACGTCATCATAGTTAAGACGAAGCCTGTGCCTTGCAGTGGGACGTATAATAGACATACAACCCATTATCAAGAGCTACTTAGAGTTTTTAGAAACAAGTTCTCATGCAACATCTCTGCTGATTCATTAAAAAAAATACCAATTAAGTGGGTACCGTACCAAAATACAAAATCTTTTTTTTTTCAGATTAACTGGTGAGATAAAATATGAACTAAGTTCCTCTCACTATGATTTCTTTAAACGTCACACACACATTGTCAAATGAGAGCTCATTGGTACACAGCCAATTCTCAAACGCACTTGAGGTTCAGAACACTACTTTTGAACAATCGAACTTCACGAACTCGTTTTTTACGTCGAGTAAAAGCTTTTCGGAGTATTCTGAGTTTCCGTATTACATAAAAGTGTTGATTATGATTATTTTTATTCTGTTAATGGTCTTTGGTGTGATAGGAAATGTAATGGTGGCAATAGTGATTATGAAAACAAAGGATATGAGGAATTCTATGCACATTTTTTTGCTGAACTTGAGCATTGCGGATTTGATGGTGCTACTTGGGCGCATGCCCTTTGAACTGATGAAAATCGCCTCTTATTCAAATGAATGGGTGCTGGGGAAAGAAATATGTAAGTACTTAACCTACTTTAACAAGCAAAGCCTTTCTAGTTAAGTACTTAGTACTCATTAGAATAGTTTGTTACGAGATTGCTACCGTGTACCTTATTTCCCGATATTTCGGGAGTACCACGGAGGAGTACTCCGTGATCATGGTGCTTGCAACAGTGCCGAAATATCGAGAACTCAAAAATAAGGTACATGGTAGCAATCTCGTAACAAACTATTCTAATGTTAGTGACCATGAAAGTTGAAAACAATAAATATTACTTAGTACTCAGCCTTACCGTGGGTTATTGAGGAGAAAGTATATACTTTTTAAAGGTAAATCTAGACAACATTATGACTATCTGTTAACAAGTTTGTTAGGCAGAAGAAAAACTAGAACATACCTCTTCTCCTCAGTACCCCGCCGTGTGCTTTGCCGGGCCCAGCGATATGTAAATTCCGTAATATTCCACTAGGCTGTAATACGTTTATAAAATTGGTAAATTTAGTAATTTTTTCAGCAAGTTTTGTTATAATTTATTTTTTTTCTCTACGACAGTTATTCATCTTTAAATTGGTCTGTGTTTTATATGATAGGCAATTTCATTGTCTTTCAAAAGAATCTTTTTCCATTATGTTTAGGCACTCCAGATCCATATAAATAGTATTTTTTTGCATGCTATACCATAAAAGTTTAAAAATATTTAAATGGCTGCCAATTCAAGGGGTGGAGAGTTAGAGCCCCTAATGGGCTTTTTATCGATAAAATTTGATGAATTTATAGCACTTAAATTATCGCCGGTGGAAACCCAGACACGCTGTATACAGAGTGTCCCAAAATTAGCACGTCACAGTGACACCAGAGAAAGATGGGCCTAAGACGCATCGAACAAGCCTAACATGTCCATAGAAAAGTTTTATCAGTTTTGAGTATGGCCAATTTAAGAAAGTTTTTTAAAAATCACCCATTTTTCATAAACTTTGTATTAGAATTTTTTAGAGAGCTCTCTATTTTACTTTTTTTGTAAACCTACGCCTAAAAGTAAAATAAAGAAACAGTTGCTTTTAAAGAAACAATCATTATCTAGTCGGTAAATAGTGTGAAATAACGATAATCGATAGTCAATCTCAATCAAATTTTTACCCAAAGAAAATGTCTTCAGCTTTGAGTAGCAACCGTGAAAAAAAAACAAACATAATAAACAAATACCATTAAAAGCTTCCTTATGCTATGGCAATTCCAAAATGGTATAACACTTATTGCAATAAAAAAAACTATCAATTTTGAGTCATTTCTCATCAAAGTCGTCCCCAAGTCAAATTATTAATAGAACATACATTCTGTCAAAAAAGTTTCTGATGATGATTTGTTTATAGTTCCAAATTCTAAATTATATTATTTTTTGTTGTTGTTAGATTGGCACAACTGTTTTCCATTTTGGCGCGGAGTTTAAGTTACATCTGATAATAAGATTAAATACAGTATTGTTTTTAGTTATACCATATCTAGTGTGTATTGTGAATTTCATAATGGACAAAAACATCGAACAAAGAGTTTGTCTTAAATTTTGCATCGCCAATGGGATGGCCAATGTGCTAAGGAGTCTCTGAAAATGTTACAGAAGGCTTACGGTGAATTGACTTTATCAAAAACACGTGTTTATGAGTGGTAGAAAGCGTTCAAAAGCGGTCGAGATGTGATGGAAGATTTGCCTCGCTCTGGTAGGCCATCAACGTCTGCTACTGAAGATAACATCGCAAAAGTGAAGAAAATAGTGACTGAAAATCCTTATTCAAGTTTGAGAGAGCTAGCCGTCAAATTTTATGTGTCACACAAGTCGATTCGTACCATTTTAAATAATCAATTGGGTATGAAACATGTTGCCACTTGGCTAGTCCCAAAAGACCTGAACTTTCTCCAAAAACTTAATCGCAAAAGAGTCGCTGAGGACATGCTAGAAGCAGTCAATTCCGACCCAATATTCATGAAACGCATTGTTACTGGTGACGAGACGTGGGCTTACGAGTTTGACATGCAAACTAGCCAACAAGCTTCGGAGTGGCGCCTTCCAACTAAACCGAAACCGAAGAAACCGCGCCAAACTCGATCGAAAGTCAAAGTTATGTTGACTGTCGCAGTGTTATGCACTCAGAATTCTTGCCAGAAGGTCAAACGATAAAAAAGAGTATTATTTAAGCGTTATGCTGCGTTTAAGAGAGCAAATTAGACGAAAAAGGCCAGATTTGTGGAATGAAAATTCTTGGATTTTGCACCACGATAATGCGCCTTCCCACAAGGCCATCATTGTGAACGAATTTTTGACCAAAAACTGAACAAATACCATCGAGCAGCCACCTTATTCACCAGATATGGCTCCAGCCGACTTCTTTATTTTTCCTAAACCACCACAAACCATTGGCACCCGGTTTCATTCGGTAGAAGACATAAAGGAGAATTCGCGGCGAGAACTGCCCCCTAACCATGAACTCTTAAAACAATCTCAAAGTTGTCAAATCTGTCAATTTTGGTACGTCATTTCATACAAAATTTGACAGAAATGATAATGTTTGACAGATTTGTGATTGTTTTAACAGTTCATGGTTAGGGCCGGGGGCCTTAACCATGAACTCTTAAAACAATCTCGAAGTTGTCAAATCTGACAATTTTGGTACGTCATTTCATACAAAATTTGACAGAAATGATAATGTTTGACAGATTTGAGATTGTTTTAAGAGTTCGTGGTTACCGCCCTGAACTCGATTCCGGAAAAAGCGTTTAAAAATGTTTTGATAATTGGATTATTCGTTGGCGTAAGTGTATCGCTTCTGAAGGAGCATACTTTGAAGGTGATAAAATAAATTTGGATAAATAACTAACATTTTGTGTATTATTAATTTTTTTTCCGGTACTTTCTTGACAGAGTAGTACTAGGAAGACCTGCAGTTCCCACAATCAAGTAGATATTAAATTATGTGAAAAAAATTATTTATTTTTCCTGGCTAAGCAATTGGGAGGGAAAGGGATAATAAAACCGCGGCCAAGTGCGAGTCGGACTCGCGTACGAAGGGTTCCGTACCTTTATCTGTAAAAACGGCAAAAAATCGCGTTAAGACATAGCCCGACGGATTAACAAGTTCATTTGGCAGTGAGCGGCGCACATAATACGTAGAACTGACGGCTGATGGGTCAGAAAGGTTCTGGAATGGAGGCCACGTACCAGCAAGTGTAGCGTGGGACGTACCCCACAAGGCGGACATACGACCTGGAGGTTGCAACAAGCTGCTGGATACAGGCCGTCTATTTAAATATACACTACAGCGCAGTTCACACCAATCTGCTCTGGCACTATTCAAATAATGTCTACAACCATAACAGGTGCCATTTTGGCGTGAGCAGCGTTTAAGGGTTAACTTAGTTTTTAGGGTTCCCAACCTAATAGGTAAAACGGGACCCTATTACTAAGGTCCCACTGTCTGCCCATCTGTCACCAGTTTATGTTCCACTGTCTGCCCATCTGTCACCTGTATCCCTTGAACCGTGATACTTAGAAAGTTGAAATTTCCACAGAAGCTATGTTTCGGTTGTTACTATAAGAACAATTACTAAAAACAAGAATATTTAAATTGAATATTTAAGGTGGCTCCCGTACAACAAACGCGATTTTTTTTGCCGTTTTTACAGATAAAGGTACGGAACCCTTCGTATGTGAGTCCGACTCGCACTTGGCCGGTTTTATTATCCCTTTCCCTCCCAATTGCTTACCCAAGTAAAAAACAAAATTTTAACATAATTTTATATCTACTTGATCGTGGGAACTGCAGGACTTCCTAGTATGTTCTATTAATAATTTTACTTGGGGACGACTTTGATGAGAAATGACTCAAATAAGTTCGTTTTTTTTTTAATTGCGATATAAGTGTTATACCATTTTGGAATCAAATAGCATTTTAATGGAAGTTTTTAATGGTATTTGTTTATTATGTTTGATATAAAAAAAATCACGGTTACTACTCAAAAGCGAAGCCGTTTTCTTTGGGTAAAAATTAGATTGAGATTGACTATCGATTGTCGTTATTTCACACTATTTACCGACTAGATAATGTTTGTATTTTCAAAAGCATTTATTGCCAAAGGCGTAGGTTTACAAAAAAATTAAAATAAAGAGCTCTCTAAAAATTCTGATACAAAGTTTATAAAAAAATGGTGATTTTTTAAAAACATACTAAAATTGGTCATACTCAAAACTGATAAAACTTTTCTATGGACATGTTAGGCTTGTTCGATGCGTCTGAGGCCTTTCTATCTCCGTAGTCACTGTAACGGGCTAATTTTGGAACACCCTGTATATTTATTATTTTCTTTTATTATTTTTAAAATTTTACTTAGTGAATCGAAAGTACTACTGATACCTAATGGTTCTGCTGCGGAAAGAAAACAGGTGAAAATTCACGGTGAAGATAAATCCATGCGGATTCCATACCCTTTTCTCATAATACAGCCTTTATTTAATGTTCACTATCTTATGAGTTATGATAAAATACACTTTATACCCACTAAGCTCGAAAATAAAAATTATTGCATATACTGCTTCTTAATGTCGATGGACCGATGGCCTTAGAAAGACTGGCAGTAGCAGAATGGAATAAGCCGGAGATCGGTTTAAGCGTTCTTTGGAGGAGGTTTACACCCAGCAATGAGCTGCAATAGGCTGCCTTGGTGATGGTGATGATGATGACATTCCTTCTTTCCGCAGGATTTGCTAAACGGTTTTTATGGATGATGTCGATGCACGCATCGGTTTTCACGATCCTGGCTGTCTGCTCCGAAAGGTACTACGCGATCTGCCAGCCCCTTAAAGCGGGCTACATCTGCACAAACACAAGGGCAGTTGTCATTTGTGTGTTGGTTTGGTTCTTTGCTGCATTAAACACCAGGTAAAGAAACTTCCAGAAAAATCAAGAAGATACTTTTATAAGACACTTTTCTTCAGCTTTCGTAAAATAAAATTTAAAAGCCTCACAAACTTTTCGTTTAATTTTAACGGTTTTTTTATGTGTAGAAGATTTTTAAAATGTTTCTTAGTCTTTTAATTGTTTACCCAAATTCCTGTTTATCTTCGGTTTTGCTTAGTTTAGGGCCAGATGAATGGCGTGCTTGTAGAAAGAATGTATTTACTAATGCCTTATATTTTTGCAGCCCTCTCCTCGGGTTAACAAATTTAACCTACAAACACAACGAGAATGGCACCGACGTTTCCGTCTGCGCCACCTTCACTCGTGACTTCTGGAACAAAGTTTACTTTATTGTGGAAATCACTGAGATGGTCTTCATCCCTTTCGGCGTTTTAATCGTCCTCTGCGGTATCATCGCCAAAAACCTCAGGGAACACTCCGAGTTTATGGCCCGGAACTCCAATAACAACGAAAACTCCGGCAACGTCATAAAATACAGAAAACAAGCTACAATCATGCTTGGAGCTGTTGTATTGTCCTTTTCTGTATGCCTTCTACCCATTGAAACGTTATTGTTATGTTTAATCATAGTCCCTAAAAAGATATTTATGTTTTTAGGCAAAGAAGGCTTGTATAAATGTATATTTTTTTCTAAAATAACGCTGTTCTTGCATCCAGTGATTAATCCCATCTTGTACAATTTGTTTTCATCTAATTTTAGACAAGGGTTCTTAAAGCTGTTAAGAATGCATAAGTTAAAAGCAGTTGTTGAAAAAGGTACAACTTAACATATATTTTTTTGAAATTAATTAATCAGAATAAGATTTTTTTATTTGCTTTAAAAGTGGTTACAGTAAGTGTTATAATAGGTATTTTTGGATTCACATCAAACAAGTTTTTAAACTAAATAGAGTGTAACTAATTTAATGCACATTCTTATAAGAGCTGGTTTTGATGTTTAAATACAACAACTTTTTGTATGGAACCAACATCGAAATCCCAACAAAAGAAAAACTTTTTCCCATACCAATTATTTAGTATGGACATAGAGAAAGAATAATACTACGTATGGAGGTATAATTTTTTGAGATGAGGATGTGCATTACTTAGTTGCACATAACTAGCGACACGGAAGTTGAGCGTTGGGCGAAAATGCGCAGAAGACTAAGTGACGTGTCACGTAATAGACTAGCAGTGTGACACCGGCCGTGGTTGGTTGGTAGCTCCGCGCACACGCGTCTCTGATTTTTGACGACCTCCGTAGCCGAGAGTCGAGCACGCCGGACTTTAAATGGCGCCGCCATCTCTGAGGTTCCGGGTTCGATCCCCGGTCGGGTCAATGTAAAAAACGAACTTTTCTATATTGTCTCAGGTCTGGATATTGTGGTACCGTCGTTGTTTCTGATTTCCATAACACAAGTTCTTTAGCTACTTACCTTAGGATCAGAGCAATGTATGTGATGTTGTCCAATACAATATGTCTTATACTTATACTTATCTGATACGATGATCGTCTCGTAAGATGCGCAAAGCGATCCCCACTCTTTGCCCCAGCGCTCAACATCGATGCCACGTGGTGTAAAATATTTTTTGAAAAGAATTTAATTTAACATTCAAAATTAATCTATAGACAATACAATTATAAGGTATCGTTTTATTAAGCAGATGTAAATGCAAAAATGGAACCATTTATTTTAAGTTTAAAATGAGTTTGTAAAGTAGAGCCTGTTTTACAATATAACTGATAAAGTTACGAAAAAGATAAAAATATGTAGAGGATTAGAGTTCTTAAATTCATGTGTCATTTAGCGCTATTTGACGGTCGTGAAATGCAAAAATCGTGTTTATCCTTGAGATAAGTAAAATATATCTTATTCAGAACATATGCAGAACTTATCAGAACATTGTGGAACAGGCTCTTGGTGTTTTTAATTTAGTTACTTGTGGGATATTTAGCCAATAATATTGATAATAAAAAAAAAATTTTTTCATTAAGAATCGAATTATTGATTTAAATTGTGCAATATTTGGCATTTGACCTGGTTTCCTACAGATGTGCTGAGGAAAAAACTTGGAAAAATCCACCTGCCCGTGGAGCTCATAAATCTATTAAAGTACTGGTATGGAAACCAGGTCACTAATGTAAGATGGGAAGGGAGGGATGAGGGTACGGGTTGAAGTGCGGGGTCAGGCAAGGGGGACTAAGTTCACCCACACTATTTAACCAGTATATTAAAGAGCTGATTGACGAGCTCAGCGGCACCAGAGTTGGCTGCTACATAGACGGTATTAGTGTCAATAACATCAGTTCCTATAGAGGTAACAGAGCGACTCCCCCCTGGACATTATCTGCCTTGGGCAACCTGGAAGTCCTTAAATAAGTTAAGACCCAGGTAGGCCAAAGCAGGGAGAACCTACACAGGTGGGGTTACTGCTTGGAGGGTGCATGTCTATGGGGTATTTCCCCCCCGACAATGGCTCATCTTCTAACATGCCCTGCGTGTCCCTACACCTGCAGACGCGAAGATCTTTGCAAGGCCACCGATAGTGGTGTATCCGTGGCTAAGTTTTGGTTTTCACATATATTATATGAAAGCCTGAGTCGAGACGCAAAGAAGAAGATCAGTTACGCTGACGATATGGTGCTGCTGAGCGCGTCAATCTGAGGCCTGAGAAAACTGGTATCCATATGTGAAACTTATGCTGTGTCCCACGGGTTGGTTTACAATGTAAAAAGGAGCCAAGTTATGGTCTTTCAGGCCGGGGGAAAACGTTACGACCAGATCCTGCCTATATTATTAAATAACAGTAAAATGCAGCGGGTTTATCAATTCAAGTACCTCGGCCATATATTGACGCCTGTTGTTGTTGTTGTCCTATGGTACCCCAGTGGTACAGAGGGCCTTCGTGAAACATCTCCATCCGCTCCTATCCTGTGCCTCTCGCTCCGCGTCTGCCCATTTCAGCCCGGCCGCCCGCAGCTCGGCGTCGACGGTGCGCTGCCAGGTTTGCGCCGGCCGGCCCAGCCGCCTGCTCCCGCGCGGCCTCTATGTGAACCCGGCCCTGGCAATGTTATGCTCTGGCCTTCGGAGAGTGTGCCCAATCCACTTCCGCTTCCGCTGTGCAATTTCGCTTGATTGGGATTTGGTGACATATTGACGCCTGACCTGACATAATATATATTGAAAGACGACGACGACATAGAGAGAGACCGGAGGGCGATGTCAGTGAAAGCAATCATGCTGGCTCGTAGGTTTTCACGTTGCTCGCGACAAGTAAAGATTACCTTATTTAGAGCTTCTGTACATCCTTCTACACTTGTAGCCTATGGGCCAGCTATAATCAAAAAGCTTACAACGCTCTCCGAGTGCAATATACTAACGCGTTTGGGGTGCTCCTGGGGTTGCCTCGTTACTGTAGTGCATCCGGGATGTTCGCGGAAGCAAGGGTAGATCTGCTTCTTCCAGACATCATTTAGGTAAAGGACATTTCAATAAAAAGGTTATTGATTTGTAACTTTGAAAGTATGTGATATTTAGACAAGTACAATAATTTGAAATCATCGTGTCAGAATTGAAACCAGGATGTGAATGTGGAACCCCCATAATCATATTCTGTTTAAGTAGTTTTTTAAATTATTATGTTATTAACTAGTTATTTCGTCATTGAATGGGTATAGTGTACTTGTATTTTGTCTTCATTCAGGCTAAATAAAAAAATATTTAAAAAAACAAATCATGTGCTCAATTTCAGTTTTAACACATACAGGCTGAAAAAAAAACCAAATATTTAATCAAAAGAATTGACCGACTTCGTAATTTTTTGGAAACTCTCTTTGATCTCCGGCTTATCGTCGTTACTAGGTGACGAAGTTAAGCCGACGAAGACGTAACGTGGTAATGCTTCTGCATCAAATAAATGATTTGATTTGATTTGATTTGATCACCTTGTGAGCAGGGTATGATCGCCAGCAGACTTGACTGCTCTTACGTGAACCGCTGCTGTGCCATTTCGGGTGGTGTGGTTAAGGGCAGGTTCACTAATTTAATTAATTGATAAGCTGCGTATTCTTACCAATTCTAATTATTTTTATTATTTGTTTAATTGATTGTAATTCGTAATTCTAAAATGTATTAATTGATTTTATTTCACTAACATAGTAGAAGTACAAACACTAACAAAATGAGTCTTAGTCACTTGAATAAATGGGTTTTATTATTATCAATATTTGCATGCTAAAAATGGGCACATGTAGCATGTGTACGTGTATAATAACATTTTTAGTACCTTAAAACTCAATGAAACGGGAATTAACGCGATAATAATTTAGGTACAAAATGTTACCTCTTTTCTGCCACTTTTATTCAAGAGTTGTGCGTGAAGCTATTGAAATCAAAAAGTATAAAAATTTAGACGGTTTCAAATAATCCGCGACATGGAATCCAGTGATTAAAAATAGACAATCTCGTTTTTTTTCGCGATCGAGTGCTCACCTGACTACGGTCTAGGCATGGACGATATCATGAGGAGCAGGTGAAAAATCATATGACTTGAAAATCATTTGTCACACACGCTACGTTTTGTCATATTGACTGTTACAAATCACAGTCTGTGAAATCATATGTCATGCGCAAATTTCTTTTCATTCGTTGATGACATGTAGCAGAGCGGGTCTAGCGAGCGCAGGCCTTGAGCGCGCGAGCGAGTAGGAATGATTTGCTACAGATGCGTGTTAGAAAAAGACAAACATGCTGTGCTATTTTTTATGCCATCATAGGTGACGAACGATAACGATACTGATCATTTTAAGAGCTTTAAACTTATGACCGTAAAGTTTAGATTCGTTTATCATGATTTTTGTTACGAGTGGCAGGTTGAAACCTTCTAGTTTGTTGAATTTTATGCTGAGCGCCGTAAGGTTTAGATTATTTTGTTATGATTTTATAGTAGGGAACGTCGAGCTCGTTTTGTTTACAATGAAATTTCGTTTTATGTGTGAATTATGATTTTATGATGTTGTTTTTAAATTCACTAGTCGCCCGGTGATGAGTGATAGGTGCATACGCCAATGTAAAAATAAGTTTACTCACACATTCAGGATTAAAAAAAAATTCACATGAAAAATTTTACATTGTCAGTCCCAAGCCTGTACAAGTATGAGGGGAAGTAAATTGTTTAAAAAAAAATGCTTAAATAATACACACAAATAGCACATTACGTAGCGCACGAACTATATATGACATGTCATAAAAAAGTAGCAAAGTAGCAAGGAGCAACTGTTCACAATAAATCATATTTCATTTAAAGTAACAAATAGCAAAAGTGTTACATTATGACACTGCGACAAAAAATCATTGCCAATGATTTATCACAGGTGATTTCATATGACAAAAAAACATCATTTTGTCATATGACAATGACTGAAAAATAGCAATCATTGCCATGCCTACTACGGACGCGGCGGTTGGTGTGCAGAATAGGGACACAGTGAGTGTAGTGTGTGACGGTACTTGGCGTGAAAATAACATTATGAGGGTAGATGAAGAATCTGTCTCTCATACGGAGTGAAGACATCGCTGTTCCAGTCAGCCTGTGACCACGGTCGGTGTAACCCGATCGAAACGTCAGGCAAAAGAGGTAACATTTTGTACCTAAATGAGGATCTTAAATTATGATGAGTTTTAAATTATGCAACGCGAACGTTTTAAAGTAATTATTTTTAGTACCGTGTTCTAATGCGAATTTCAGGCGAGAGAAGCCGCTGGAAAAGTTAGTATTAAGTAAACTAGGTATTTTTTTTTTGAGATTTCAATGTTTTTTATTTTATTTAAAAAAATGTTGTTTCCATTACTACAGAAAGTTGTATTTGAGCAGCAGAATCATCGTTAATAAAAATTGTATTTAATCTTTTAATGGTGTTTTTTTTTATAACCTAATAATACAAAAAACCGGCCAAGTGCGAGTCGGACTCGCGCACGAAGGGTTCCTTACCATTATCTATAAGTAAAAATCTTATGAATTCTGATTATTAATAATTAGTATTGCCACCTCTTATATTAATTACACATCGACATCGATTGTTCATACTTAAAATTAAATTGTCAATGTCTTGTTGCGCTATGAGGTCCCGTGTTCTTTGCAAGTGTTCGTAAAGTTGTTGTTTCGTCGTCCGTCAAATTTGGCGGGAAATCTCTCAAAGCTTTTCGTTATAACACGTCCCAGGTATGCTCGACAGGATTTAGAAGTGCAACGTATTTAGGTGAGCACTCGATCGCGAAACAAAACAAGATTGTCTACTTTTAATAACTTGATTCCATGTCGCGGATAATTTGAAACCGTCTTCGAACCCGTTACTGAGCGGCCGGACGGTCTTTGGCGCTTGATAGGTTAAAGACCTTAAAATAAGCTAACAATCTCCCATTTACTATATCGGAAAATTCTTCATAAATTTTTAGATATTTGATAAAATACAAAATATCCCTAGATTCTGTTGATGTGTGTACATCATCTGTGAAAATTTCAACATCCATGACTATTAGGTAAAAAAAATGCCCTTGCGAGATTCGAACCCGATTTAGAGAACATAACTTGTGTTTAGGCTTTCATTTATCGATATCGATAAAATGTATTCCTCAGCCCTTCGACTAAAAGTCAGCATGATCGCATGGTTGGGCCCATTTTTCTCAATCAGTGCCACTTTTTGCTTAACCGTCTAATAATAACAACAAACGGCGCTATTTCGTTCTTATTCGGCCTCTGGTATTGTCTGGGTTAATATAGACTGGCAACAATCGACTGTTCTTATTCTTAATGAAGTTTTTCGTGTTGATTTTATCGATATTGGTTTGCGTAGTCGGAGATAAAACCTTACTCTATTGTTGAAATCCAGTTATGCTTGCTGTCATTTTATTAAATTGAACTTAAAGATAAAGTTGAACTTAGAGATAAACACTTAAAAAAAATCTTAAATTGAACTTGTTTAAAACAGAGGCATAGACGCAGATATCATTTGAAATGGGAAAGCTAGTTCTATAGAAATGAAATTCAAAATCAACCTACAAAAGTTTATAAATAACCATGTATTTGAAATGTTTCAAATACATGGTAATCACTTGTGTAAAATAATTATGTATATAAAGAGATTGCAAAAAGGCTATCTGACAGCAATGGTGACACAAGAGCTGGCAGCTACTTCGCACAGCGACTAAGCATCGCAATCCATCTAACCACGAAGCCCGTTAATGTCCTGGGTTCGATTCCCGGACGGGACAGTGTAGAAAACGCTCTTTTCTCTGTTGTTCGGGTCTGGGTGTTGTAGTACAGTCGATGTTTATAAAACACAAGTGCTTTAGCTACATATCTTAGGATCAGAGCAATGTATGAAATGATTTCATGTGGAGCAACGCAAGAGAAGAGGTCACCAAAATCTGGCCAATTAATGTACCGAGGTACACTTAATAAAAAAATACTCTATAAACCGCTGAATATACCTGATATATGATGATAATATACCTGAATGATAAGGGCTAGCATGCGCGCATCGGTTATTTTATCGATAGACAAAACAAATTTTGTTTTCGACGATAATTTTGTCGTTTTCCCTAACCTAACGGATCAGAGATGTCTCAAATCGTTTTTCTTAATATTTTCAGGATCTCCCGTTCTTCGTAGCCACTTATTTTTACGATATAACACGGCATTGCCATGATATTTTGTCTTTTTTTTGTTATCGTCGAAGATAAAACGACATACCTATTAACTTCAAAAGTCGATAAAATGCCACGACAAAATTTTATCGTGTTGCGCATGCTAGCCCTTCAGGCCCACTTTGTAAGTCATTTGGAAAAGGCAAAAAAAATTATATTTTTGGTTTGAAAAAAATACGGCATTTTAGACCCGTCCTGTCTATGCTAATTAATCTGTGATACGACTATAATCTGTTCCGTATTGATACTCAAAAAACGTATTTATCATCGATAAGTGATCGAGTTCACTGTCGAATTCAGCGCGGTTTTGATTACAGAATCACAGGGTTTCTAGCTGCCATAACAATATCTTTATTATATTCCTGAAATGAATGTAACTCAAATGTTAATTTGCTTTATTTTGGGTTACACCGGGTCTGTATAAATAAAAATGAAGTATCTCGTATAATATTTTCTGTTGCAGCGATCCAGTTACCCGCAACTAGTAACTACGTGCGGCTAGTACTATTCGTAGCCTCGTAAATAACGCCCGCTAACGAGTCGGATTTATTGGCTCCTACAGGACTAGAGACCGGGAATATTCGGGACAGCGTCCTTGTAACGGGAATTAATTGCGCCGATACGTTTATTCTTGGGATTGAAAGAAGATAAATAAAAATTAATATAGTACTATAGCTGACACTACAAACGCTGTTTTGCCATGTACATTAATGATTTATAAGAAAAATAATAAATATTTAAAAAGGTGGTAGATGGGTGGCTAAAGTACCTTCATTTTAAAGATACGAATTTAATTATTTATTAAATAATTTTTACTCATTTGTTATAATGTATGCCATTCCTGCAGATAAGGATTTTTGTTACCCACGAATAAAAAAAACAAGCAATTTAACTTAAATTCGCATTCGTAAACGCTAGGACATTGAACTAAAAGAAAAGCCATTCAGACATGATTACAAATATTTTTGGACACCCTATTTTTGCATTTTGTGTGTCATCAATAATTTAGGTTACTAAGAGCTAAATTTGGTTATAAACTTTGAAATTTCATTTTTTTTAAAGGCCAGCCCCACCTAAAATAAAATTAGCAGCACAAGTTGAGCGCTGGGCGGAAGTTGCGCAGAAGGCCATTACGATTACGTAATTTGCTAGTCGCGCGCCGCGCCTGCACCGCCGGCCGGGATTGGTTGTTAGCTCCGCGCACACGCGTCTCTGATACGATGATCGTCTCGTAAGATGCGCAAAGCGATCCCCACTCTTTGCCCCAGAGCTAAACATCGATGCCGCGTACTGCAGATTTTGGTAAAACATCCGCTTTTAAATTATGTGTTTGGGGCTCCTCAAAAAGACAATTTAAGTCTAGTCTCAAAGGGTTTAGTTGTGATTGTGATCTATTCGATTGTATCAAATTATTGTACTGTCATTCGAAAGAGACATAGTACTTTTTACTCGCATAGTTTCAAACCGACGACCTCCTTTATACCGATGAATATCAGTTATTCAATAAAACACCAAATTTAGCTCAAACATATATTAATTTACAAAAAACAAAATGAAAACTACCTCTAGAAAAAAAAGGAACTAAACATGAACTAACAGCAAGGACAGCATCAAAGAGTTCTTACTAATTTTGCAGAGGCTTGATCTCTCTTTTTTCCGATCACAACTGTCTTCGAAAGATTTTTCTGGACGTCCCCTTCGAGAGCGCTTGCTCGGTCCTGGTTCTTCAGTAGTGACATCGAGTTCAGTGGGACTTTCATTTAGAGAAATTATATTTTTTAATTAATTTTGCTAATAGGACAAATTTGAAATAAAAATCTCTTTTTTAATTTTTTCCTATTTCTCGTGGCTGCCTGCTACCTTTTTGTGAACTTGGGCAAAAAATTGCGACTTAATTCTTGATAAACTTGCATTAAGTATGTTTCCGTGAGGTTTGGATAAATGAATTTAAGATTTTTAAGGCACTTATGCACTTCGCGGTCATTCGATATCACACTATTCACTAACACCGGGTTCCTATATTGTACTATGCGTAAGTGTACATCAGCAACTGATCGTATTGGTGTCAAAAGTAACGAGCGTTATAGTCGTTCCTATAAAATTTGACGAAGCGTCATTTATAGGAACGCTTTTGAGTATGTCAAGTTGACAATTCCTACCATCCGTTAGCAAAACCGTTTCTCGGATATAGGAACCGGGATTTAGTCGAAATACGAAATATTTAAAGCAGCCGTCTCTACAAATAAGGTGTTTATTTGTTAAAGAGATACTCTTTACTACATTTGAACATCACATTTCACCGACTATTATACGTACTAACAACAATAATTAGTAAAATACTCTCATTTAACTTGTTTGCACTTTAAGTGTGTTTTTTCTTAGAAAATTGGTTGCATAGTTAATTCAGAATTTCAAAGAAGGTCGCAGCGGGATGCATTTGAAATGAGTGTATTTATGATAATGAGTAATCAGTTAGTTAATATACTGGGCACAACAAATTTAAGACGCTTTACCATCGACACGATAAGAAGAAGAAGTTAGTTAATATTAATAAATGACATTACAGCGGTCGGCGGCGGAAACAAGTAATGATCCTTACAACGAATAAATACGATAACAAAAAAGCGCTATCACTAAATATTATATTTAAAAAAAACACAACGAAATATTGAAATGTAATTACGTAATAATTTACTAAAACATGAATTAATTTATAAAAAAAAAAAACGTCATTTAGATATTTTGTTCCACTGCAGAATCTGTACATTTTTTCGTTGCAAGGTATGCTTTAACTTCGTCATGTTAATCGCTTTTAATGTTCAAAAATGTGGTGATTTCTATGTAATTATTAGATCTAGGTTTACTTGAGTGTCTTATTTGTATTATGCGAAAAATAACAGGTGTTAGAGCCCCCTTCACAAATTGGAGTTTTTTCCTCCGTTGCACTAGTGTTCGTTGTTTTTGATTTCTCAAAGGCTTTAGCTACTTAATGTAGTGCAATATTTATTTAGTTATATTTAAATCTGTGTCAACAGCTCTCTCTCTTTAGCTTATTCCATTTATCCCTGGAACATTGAACCGGGATAAAGGATTTCCTATACGTTAATCCAGATTATATTCTATATGTATGCAAAATTTCATCCAAATCCGTTCAGTAATTTTTGCGTGAAAGAGTAACAAACATCCACCCATTCTTACAAATTTACGCATTTATAATATTAGTAGGATACCTAATTAGGCTCAGTTGCGCATGTCAGGATTAGCGAATTTAATACCGAAAGGGAAAGGGGTCGAGCTTTAGTATGGGACGCAACTTGTGTCGACACTTTAGCTCCATCTCACCTCAGGGAGTCAGCTGTAAAAGCAGGAGCTGCAGCCGAGTCAGCAGAAAATGCCAAGCGGTGCAAATACGAGTCTCTTGCAAGTGACTACGTGTTTGCGCCATTTGGCGTAGAGACTTTTGGGACCGTGGGGTCCGAATGCTAAATTACTTTTCGGCAAAATAGCACCAAAATTAATATCCATTTCGGAAAATAAAAATGCTGGTACGTTCCTCGCACAACGGCTTAGTTTAGCCATTCAGCGAGGAAACGCTGCCAGTATCCTTGCTTCCTTGCCTCACGAACACGGTTTTATTTTTGAGCAGGTATTTATTTACTATTTAGGTTTAGGATAAGTTAGTTTAATTTAAAGTATTATTTAGTTTCGTTTGTGTTATTGTATTCATTTAATTAATAATACCGAACTATCCAATGTCACGGTATTAAACACTGATCAAATAATACGTATTAAACATCATTCTATAGCTGTCAGTCTGTATGACGTTGACAGAGACAGAATGATTTTTTAATCTTGTACTAAACTAATACGGTTTTTTTTTAAATAAATATAAGACAACATCACTTACATTGCTCTGCTCCTAAGGTAAGTAGCTAAAGCACTTGTGTTATAGAAATCAGAAACAACGACGGTACCCCAACACCCAGACCCGAGCCAATATAGAAAAGTTCGTTTTCTACATTGACCCGACCGGGGATCGAACCCGGAACCTCAAAAATGGTGGCGCCATTTAAAGTCCGGCGTGCTCGCCTCTCGGCTACGGTTATGCGCAAGTCACCATTAGACACAAATGAGCATAGAATATTCAATTCATAGAAAAATCCTTGTGATTGTTCTTATTAAATCCGCAATGTACTAATGGTTACTAATGGTGACTTGCGCATAACCGTAGCCGAGAGGCGAGCACGCCGGACTTTAAATGGCGCCGCCATTTATGAGGTTCCGGTTTCGATCCCCGGTCGGGTCAATGTAGAAAACGAACTTTTCTATATTGGCTCAGGTCTGGGTGTTGTGGTACCGTCGTTGTTTCTGATTTCTATAACACAAGTGCTTTAGCTACTTACCTTAGAATCAGAGCAATGTATGTGATGTTGTCCAATATTTATTATTTATTTATTATTATTATTATTTATAAGACGACCTCCGTAGCCAGGAGGCGAGCACGCTGGACTTGGCGCTATCTCTGAGGTTCTGGGTTCTATTCCCGGTCGGGTCAATGTAGAAAACGAACTTTTCTATATTATCTCGGGTCTGGGTGTTGTGGTAGTTGGTGCCGTCGTTGTTTCTGAATTATGTACACGTGCTTTCCCTACGTACTTTAGGATCAGAGAAATGTATGTGATGTTGTCCAATATGTATTATGCTATACTATGCAAGTTGTATCTACGTAGTGTGGAGAAGAGAACCTTCTACGTGTTTCAGTATTGTGTCATTCTACTGTCTGGAATTTGGAGGTTCCAGGACTGATGCTTCAAACTTTTTGCAGTCCTCAAAATTGGAGGCACTAAATTTTGTTGGCAAAATAATGCGATAAAATGAATTCGCACATCAAGAGAAAAATGTGTTAAGCTTTCTAAGAGACCCCCCACACTAGCGTCTTTCGAGCGTCGACTTGTGACAGCGTCCAATCAGTGTTGACGCAACGCTTGCGCAGCAGGATTTACTTAACGCTGATTGGTCACTGCCAAGAGACGTCGACGCTTGAAAGATGCTAGTGTGGGGGAGGCCATAATAAATGAATTTTGTCACTTAACGCTTTAATACACATTAAAATCATTTATTCGATTTACATATTACGCAAAAAAAAATTACGAGTAGGTACTGGTTGCTTGTAGAAAAGATATTTTGAGCTGTAGAATCAGAGCCTTTATAATAGGAATGTGTTTTAAAATAAGATGAAGAGTTTATTATTTTGAATTTTTTACATAATAGTTATTGCCACTTATGAAATTGTGTTAAATTAACAAGAAAAACAAAAAAAAAAAAAACGAAAATAAATATTTTTATGCTCCTTTAGTAAGTCAATAACTAGGCATTAGAAGTTTAATACAAAAATACTAGTTTAATACGAAATAAATAGTTAAAAAAAGCTAAAAGTTATATTAATAAAAGACTAAATTTGTGATAAAAAAATATTTGTCAATACAGATCCACTTCATTATCCGTCAACGTGTAAACTATCTTTAAAAAAAACCCCTGTGTTTTAAGATCGTATAAAAAAAATATTATAGGTACAGCAAATTTTTATACAAACTATTTAATACAAAAATCACAATAATAAAAAAATATATAGTTCCCAAAGAAATTCTGAAATTACCTTAGTTTATTTTATACATTGCATGCATAAGATTCTGATTCACGTCACGGACTTACACCTCAAAATCGAAATGACTAAACCGAGCTCTACTTTCTTTCAAAATAGATCAAACACCCACTATCCATTTCCACGGATATCACTCCACCACACTTATGTGGTGCCCTAAGCCAGCACTAAACTAACACGCCAGTGATACGCCTGTGACACATAATTCTCACGTACCGCGCTGCGCTAACATATTAAGGTAAATGGAACGGGGTAAAGAAATGCGTGCGTCAAAAGAGATATTTAATTTTTAACACACTTTGAGCTTACTCGATAACTTGACCTAAAACCTACCTAGCCGTACCAGTTTTCCATTTAGCTTCGTTACATTTATTATGTCACTGTAAGATGTTGAATACCGATAGTTCATGAATTATATCGCAAAATTGTAAACTGTCAAAATTTTTAACAGCTACGTGGTACCTACTGCTTATAATATAACGTATTCATTTTCGATAGTTTGAAATTGATACATTTCACACGTCAAATTGAAAACAAATATTATACACATTTAACTCTTTATTCACTGGATGGTAAGCTGTATTATTCCGTCCATAATAAAAAAAAGATAAGGTTTGGCAGCTCCATCAATTTTTATAGTTTTTTATGCATCACATTTACACATAAAAAAGTAAAATTCAAATTTAAATTAAAATGCGTTTATTGCGAATAGAGTATACAGGAGATCTTACACTATGTTTTGGAACTTAATTACCTACCCTTTTTAGATGCTCCAATGTTCTGTATTCTAATATTACTTACAATAACTTTATTTTTATTACCTTAACTTTATTTAACCTATCAAGCTTCAATTGCCCCACCGGTTTGATCGCATAATAGATTTTTTATTGTGTCTCTTGACCTTGGCCTGACAGGTTAATAAGAAACAATCATTTAAGGTGAGTCCATTTTACTTACCTTAACTTAAAAGTTAATAATACAAGGTGTTTGGAAGCTGTGTGCAAAGCTTTAGGATGGATGTCCAGCCGATTGGTTTTAATTGTCAGGGACCATCTCAACAACTGTATTCCGGGCAGCTGGATAGACAGAGATGGGCCCTTGGCCCGCACGATCGCTCGACCTGATCCCGGTAGATTTTTTGTGTGGGGACGGACAAATGAACTCGTATACCCTACCGAAATATCCACGAGGGAAGAATTACTTCAAAGGATTGAAACAACTTTCACATAAAACAGAAAATACAGCTTAAAAGCACGACGACGAAAGTGAGAAATAATTGTCGTTAATGTATACGCAATGGTGGAAGCCATTTTGAGCAACAAAATATATTTTTTTTTCTTAAATATCCTGACTTTTTTTACTTCCTTAAAAATTGATATTACGGACTTTAGCTGGTACAGGCGCCCCAACTTTTCAAATTGTGAAAATATTTAGGTAAATGATACCTTAAAAGAAAGAACAATAACTCACCATGTTTTTAAAATTGACTGAACACATGTAGCTATTTTATTCATTTATTTAAATGTCAGTAAAAATAAATTTTTTTCTTCTGTTTTTTTTTCTGGTAAGTTTAAATAGTCTTAAAGTTTTTTTTTAGTAAAACGGTGCATTTGATATCAATAAACACACATTAGGCTTCAAAGTACATTAAAAAAATAGACATTTCCACTTGAACTTTGCGTTATTGGCACTTAATTGGATTTTTAGGGAGTTTGGTACAAAAATCGTCAAGGTTCCCTAAAAAAAAAATACCTGACTTTGGTCAGGACAAATATGGCTCAAGATGTTCTAAATGGTCTATACTAACACCCCCTTATGGCTTTGCACCCAACTTCCAAACACCTTGTATACTTAGTTATAAACAGTATCTCAGCCCGTCACGTAACGGACAACTGACGATTATCATTATACTAGCGGTCCCAGTTTTAAAAATGTTAGTTTTTTCTAGGTTTTCTACTCAAAATTATTAGGAAATTTATTCACACAACTTTATGTTAACCTTGACATTTCTACTAAATGATACCAAGACAGGTTCTTTGTGTGCACTATTCATTAGCTTTTAAAGCCTTAATAAAATAAAAACAGTCGCTTCGCAAATCGATACGTATAATAATAGTAAATGAAGAACAATTGAGAATCTTTCCTAATCTTTCGTTACCAATAGTTAAATATTTCTAAAAATATTTGTATCGGGTGTTGACGGTACTATACCGCAAAATTGATTAGAAAAATTCATCAAAGCTCATTCAATTATCTGAGTAAGTTACAAAAATCCAAATACACAACTTTCACTTAAATTTAGAATAGTGAGATTAACTACGAATTTTATTGATTTGTCAACAAAAGTTCTACGTACCTACTATGTGTCCCACAACAAGCCACGCCCACTGGCACTAGCATGCTTATGACTAAACTTTTGTTCGTTCAGATCACCTAATTTCTGATTTGATGTTGCAAAGAAACACCGAGCATAGCCCTCAGCGCGCTGTGCAACTTTGAGCTTCCCCATAAGGCCCATAGTAAGAGGCCACGTCGTGTTTATGTTCGTATGTCACCGTACCGGCAAATGCAGCGTGGGACACCCACAAGGTGGACAGAGGACCTTGTAAAGGTTGCAGGAAGCCGCTGGATGCAGGCCGCTTCCAACCGGCCAATCTGGGAGTCACTGGGGGAGGCCTATGTTCAGCAGTGGACGTCCTGTGGCTGAATGATGACAATAATAAATGCAAAATTTGCAAGGTCTATTCACAATTGAATGCGAACGGGCACTGAACTAACACATATAAAGGATTTTTTCTACTATTCTCCGATATCTGAAGCTATTGCACTATTCAGTATTCAGTCGGAGGAGGCTGAATTGCTTCTCTGCACTAAGAGGTCAACCAACTCTCTTGCATAACCAATAATACTTCGCTAAAAGTAAATCTAACCTTATTGTGGGTCATTAAATTCTCTTGTAACTGATAATAGCTAACAAACAGTGCAGTGGGATTGAAGATAAATAACACTTGAAAAAAAATCATCGACCTCAGGTGGGACTCGAACCCACGTCCCATCGCATGCCGGGCGAGTGCTTTACCAACTAAGCTACCGAGGACGTCACGTGACAAGATAAAATTCCTCAAGTGTTTTTTTCTCGCTGTCAAAGCCAGCGTATCTCATTGGGTTCGAGTCCCACCTAAGGTCAATGATTTTTTTCAAGTGTTATTTATCTTCAATTAAACCTTGCATGGAATTGCTAAAAACAAAAATTTACAATGTTTAAGCATTTCTGATCTTAACCAATAGTCAAATATTTGTTAAAATATTTCTATAGGGTGTTGACGGTAGTATACTACTCAGCTATACATATAGCTAAAACATTGATCAGAGATACTCTGGCTTTGACAGCGAGAAAAAACACTTGAGGAATTTCATCTTGTCACGTGACGTCCTCGGTAGCTTAGTGGTCAAAGCACTCGCCCGGTATGCGATGGGACGTGGGTTCGAGTCTCCCACCTGAGGTCGATGATTTTTTTCAAGTGTTATTTATCTTCAATTAAACCTTGCATGGAATTGCTAAAAACAAAAATTTACAGTGCAGTGGAATCTTTAAAATGTCGTTTTTAACCTATTTATATTGTCGTACCGATTGAAATTTTAATAAATAAATAACTTCTTTGATAGCGAAGAATCTTAATTTTTGACTCTTTTTTTCTTTTTATTAGCTTTACAAGTTGTTACTGACATCATCATCATAATCATATCAAATTTTTTATGTATTGTTTTTTACCTATTTCTTTGTGATAAGAAACTATGAAAATAACATTTGGATGGAGTTAATAATGTAATAATTTGGTTTCATCGTTGTCATTTCAGCCATAGGACGTCCACTGCTGAACATAGGCCTCTTCCAGTGACTTTCAGATTTGCCGGTTGGAAGCAGTCTGCATCCAGCGGCATCCTGCTACCAGACGACCTGGATACCATTCACCTTGTCCAAAAATGGAAAGAATTTAAAAAAATAAATCTTTAATTGTTGTTTATTTGTCAATAAGTCGAAAAAGTATGTTGAATATAAGAGCAAGTTTTATAGTTTTCTAACACAACTTTTTTTTAATAAAACGATTCCCATTCCTCTCTGTTGTACTCTGATGTAATTTATGTTAAAATTTACACTTGCATGTTAGTAATTTACAACTATTAGTCCAACATTAAAATCGCGAAAATTCTCCGCCGATGCCACATAGCCGATAATGTTTTTACTGCTTGAATTATTCATTTTTGGTGTTTCAGATTTAATTAGTCGCTTCTTTTTATTTTATTTTTATATTAAGTATACCACCAAAAATATATTTAAGAATCTGTATGAGTTTCAGTGTTACTAATGGACACAGTTGAAATTGATGTAACTATCATTGATGTACTTTTTCTGTTTTCCGTTGAACTGCTTTTATCACACCTCAACTTATTTATTCTTAACAGCTTCACAAACCCTTTCCTAAATTTAGTTGACATCAAATTGTACAGTATAGGGTTAATCGCTGAATGTGCATTCATCATAAATTCAGCATAAAAACTGAAGTAATAAGTACCGTCTTCGCCCATAAAGGTTAATGTCTCAATGTTTACGGATGCTGCAAATATTACCACTTGAACGGGCAGAAAGCATACAAGAAAGGTTAGAACGACCGCTCCAACCATAAGCGTAACTTGTTTTCTTTGTTGAATGTTGCTGGTGTTTCTTGTATTATTGGAGTTCTGGGTCTTAAGAACGGAGTTTTCCTTCAGGTTTTTTACGATGAAACTGTAGAGGATGATTAATATGCCTGAAGGGATGAAAATCATCAAAGCGTAGACCAGTATAAGGAAAAATTTTACCAGGCATAAATCAATGTAAAACGTGCATTTGAAGTATTCGGTGCCATCGTCGAGGTGAAAGTGGTTAAAAACAACTATGCCGAAGACGGGGCTGCAAAGAAATATTAAGATTATTTATTGGAATAGAGGTCATTAAATAAAAGGAAGTGCTTTAGGGCATGTTTCACAATGTATGAATAATGTATTGTTTTAAACTTTCATGGTCACTAACATTAGAATAGTTTGTTACGGGATTGCTACCATGTACCTTATTTTTAAAATCAGGTCTAAATCACTGGATTGAGTTTCACAACCCTCAGATCATTTCGACAGAACGCCACTACATACCAAGAATGGTCAGGGAAGCGATTGAAATTACAAATTACAAAAATTTCAATCGCGAGGATGGGTTTAAATTGTGAAGTGTCTGGAATCCAGTGATTCGTATGTGCAAAAACCGGAAAAAACAACAAACTGCGGTTTCGCGGTCAGATACTGTTAGTGTTGTGTGTCGAGAACAGGTGCGAGAAAATAGTGAGTTTGTAGATGGTACTGACGCGTGCAATAAAAGACAGCGAAAGAGGTTAGACCGATATGTTTGCCCTTAACAACTTACCCGCAAGATCTTCAGTTACTCCGTGACACCGTACATGGCGCTTGCAACAGTGCCGAAATATCGGGAACTCAAAAATAAGGTACATGGTAGCAATCCCGTAACAAACTATTCTAATGTATGAATAAGTTCTTCATTAGTTCTTGCTAAGCTTTTTTCTACTTATATGAAGGATAAACACTATTTTTGCGTATCCTCACCATTAAATAGCGCTATATGACACATTTATCATAGCATATTTATCCTCCACATAATATTTTATAGCTGTTTGGCACTTTTCCGTGCATTGTGAAATGATATTATTTTAATATGTAGCTTATTAAAATTAAAGACATTCGGCTTTACTTATAAAAATCAACTAATCAACAACATATTAACTAATAAACTAATCACTGTTTAACTTCTTAATTAGTGTTTAACTATTTTTAATCATAAATTGCTATTTAGGCATTCGTTAGTTTATAACGGATACCTAATGAACACAATTTTTATTTTACTCTGCCAACACCGATCTCTAGTCATAAGATGGATGATGATGAAGCGATGGATTGAATCCGCGTTGACCCGGTCCGGTTCCGGCTGGGTATAGACCGAGCCTTAGTTACGAAGTCAATGGCCGGTTTCAATATCCTTCCAGTTGACAGGAGATATTAATCTGAGATTATCAGAAAGCTGATTCTTTTACCGATGCGTATTTTATTATTAAAACGCAAGTAACTGACGGATCGATATCCGTCAGTTACCTGCGTTTCAATAATAAAATACAGTTGAGTCTTTCTAAGATTAGCAAAGACATTTCTTAGAAATACTAAATCTTTGAACTTCCAGGAGCGGCTCTATGGACCAATCATCAGCGAGTCCCTCCGATACGTTCCGTTCTAATTTTTTATGACAATATTGTATTTTCTTAGCATCTAATTCCATTGCAATAAGATTAATAAAATATTTGAAAACAAGCAATAATTGTATTGTTCCCTTGCTTCAGATCGTATTTTTTTTATAAATAATTCCTAAATGTATTGTAGAGCTTTCAATAAATACAATCTAAGCGTGGCATTTGGATGAGAGTTGAGGCGACGGCTGACGCAAGACACTTGACACTGTGCTGTGACACTTTGTTTGCTATTTGTATCGTATTTTGGATATAATTTGTTTGAAATTTAAAGAATTTACCAATTGAAAGAGCAAGGGTATATTTGAAAGCAGACTGTACAGTACAGTTTAAGCCTTTATGGTGCAGGATTGATTTTAAGATCCGAAGACTCAATTCTCTTCCTTTACGCCATGTCTGGATGTGATACAAGTTCTTAATTTTTTGGAAAAGGCAAGATAAAAGATTTTCAGTTATTCAATATAAGAGAAGATCGGCAGGATCTTATCGGCATCTTCAACGACAAAAACATTACTCATGAGGAAATCGATACTGTTGGCGAAAAGTTAATTCTAGCGTTATATGTAACGAAGCCATCAGAAAATAGCCTTGATGAACAAAGGTTTGTATTATTCAATAAACTTGTTGGGCAATCAAGAAGCGCAGTGCTACTATCAAAACTGCCGCCTACCTCGGCTGCGGCACATCAGCATTAGCAAGTTTGCGAGTTCAGGTATGGCTGGGCACTATATTAAATTCAGAAGAATGGGGCTGAACCAAACCGACGCTTTCTTTAATCCTATACTCACAAAACAATATCATGTGCTTTTAAGCAAGGCTGCAGAAAAAGATGCAGTTACATTGAAATTGGCCTGCGCTGCACTAAAATGTGTAATAGTTGCTGGGTCTAAGCTGTTTTAATAACAATCAAGATTTCGAGGAGCTAGAGCAAGAAGAGACTGTGGATTTATGTTTTTTTCCTATTTAAGACTTTCATAATATTAAAATGGTTTTAATGATTCCTCTCTTATAGCTTTTTATTTACTACATTCCAATAATAATGTCTATACTGCTGCTAATCTGATGATACATTTGTTATCATTTTTAGGGTTCCGTACCCGAAGAATAAAACTACCCTTAGTACTCGTATCGTAGTAAGGTACTAGGGAGTATTATAATTAGATAGTGTAATTTTCACAGATGATTTATTTTAGTTACCGCTATAACAACAAATATTTAAACACAATATAAGTAATAAATTAAATATTTAAGGGAGTTCTTAAACAACAGTCATGATTTTTTTGCCGTTTTTATAGTACGGAACTCTTCGTGCGCGAGTTCAACTCGAACTTGGCTGGTTTTTTAACTGCTTAAAATCCGCCAAGCCTAAGTATCAAAATAAGATATAGGACATACTTTGTTTAACACATTTTTTTATATATTATAGTTGAAAAATTGTGAAAAAAACCGTCAGGTGCAGGGGGATGCAGAGTTGTGAGTTTTGATCACCACACTCAAAGGTATCATGCCACACGTTTACTATTTGTTGGTTTAAAAAACACTGAATTACCCATAGACTTAGGATTTGCTAGAATTACCAGACTAATTACACAAAGCGCTGTATATACCTAACTGTTAAAACTAGCTCTAAATAAATAATATGGCTCAACAAAGCAACGAAAGATTTTATCAATTTTCTACAAACAAATACAAGACGTAATGGATTATCGCCAAAATTTGAAAGATAGGCGAAATCCAAACTAAAGATAAGTAAAATATCGATAGTAAGCCATTATACCACAATGTAGTAAGCTGTCAAAGCATTTGAGCACGTCCAATTTGGTTTTTATATGGAGTTTCTTATCTCTGGTTTATACTAGACCCTCCCAAAGGTAGATCAAAGCTTTGGATGGGAAAAATCAGTCTATCTTGGATTATTAAAACGGTAAATTTGACAGCATGCTACCAGAGGTTGAAATTATAACAGACACGATTTACACCCCGAGGTTAAAAGTACAGACTTTACTAGGCACACCGAAGGATGTCTTGCCGTTACAAACACCAGGTGTTTACAAAATAAACTGTAGCTGCGGGAGTTCCTACATAGGCCAAACGAAACGAACCATCGCTGAAAGGCTTAAAGAGCATATAGCTGCTGTGAAAAACCGCCAAACTGCGAAATCAGCGATTGCTGAACACCTTCTTGAATCGGGCACTAATCACTGGATTGAATTTCATCAAACGCAAGTTCTTTCCACGGATCGCCACTTTTATTCAAGAGTTGTGCGTGAAGCTATTGAAATCAAAAAGTATAAAAATTTCAATTGGGAAGACGGTTACAAATTATCCGCGACATGGAATCCAGTGATTAAAAATAAACAATCTCGTTTTGTTTCGCGATCGAGTTCTCACCTGAATACGGATGCGGCGGTTAGTGTGCAGAATAGGGACACAGTGAGTGTAGGTGTGACGGTACTTGGCGTGAAAATAATATTATGAGGGTAGATGAAGAATCTGCCTCTAATACGGAGTGAAGACATCGCTGTTCCAGTCAGCCTGTGACCACGGTCGGTGTAACCCGATCGAAACGTCAGGCAAAAGAGGTAACATTTTGTACCTAAACTTTGATCGCGTTAATTCCCGTTTCATTTAGTTTTAAATTATGCAACGCGAAAGTTTAAAAGTAATTATAACAGACAGTAAGAGATAGATACGATATTGAAACCGGCCAAAGACGTTGTTTAACTTATTACCGTTTATGAGTAAACATATTTATAATAAGCTGTTTCACAGTGTCTAAAATAACATGGGCGAAATCGTATTTTCAATTATTTTTACGTTTAGTACTATGATTTAACTATAAGCTAAAAAAGGTATTCAACACACTTAAAGAGATATTTTTACTAGCAATATAAATATAATTAATCATTTGGCTGTCGTGCGCTCTTGGCTGTATGGTAGTTTATCATTGCCTTGCCTTAGTGAATAGAAAAAATACTACTGTCTGTCAATGATATCACAGATTTAGGCTTGGTCTATACCCAGCCGGAAACCGGAGCGGGTAAACGCGGATTCAATCCATCGCTTAAGCAATAATGTTTTTTTTTAACAGATTCTTGCGGATGCTTATGGATTCCGGCAGCGTATAGACCGAGCCTAAAATAAAAATATGTGTCGTTCACTTTGCTTCACAGATTAAAATATGCTTTGCTTTTGCTGTGTGTTTTCCAATGTTTTTGTGTATTTATTGCAATTACTTAACGCACATCACATGTAAATGGTGGCTATATACTCTTAACGTGTTGCCGAATATTTATATGAATTTCGCACTGTTTAAAGTCTTAATCTTTTTATAACCTCAAAAAACTAAAAATGAAATATCTTTTTATTGGCGATTTTTGTCCATATATATTTGCATAGGAGCTGGTGCTGAAAAGCTTAAATTTATTTTTATTTCTAAACGCAAAATATTTACATCAACTAAAATCATGTATTACATTATACAGGCAGCAGCGTCTCCTCTCCACCATTGGCCAAACTGCGATCGCCAACCCGCCTGCCAAGCGTGGCGATTATGGCAAAATCCTCATTTTGGAGAGGCCTGTGTCCAGCAGTGGACTGATATAGGCTGGTGATGATGATGATGATGATGAAATCATGTATGGAGGTCTGCCCATGTCCTTTAATCAACATTTATAAGTATGGCCGATTAGGTATGTAATTTATCTCAAATTAGCTAAGACGATGGACTAAATTTGTATACCGAGTTCAGCGTTACTTAGAACTGATTGTATAAGTTACATATTATACATTTACTGTAGCCATGTTGTGGACGACTCGTACAACATTTCAATGCTTTTCAAATAAATTATTGAAAAATTGCAAAAGCGTTACTAACGTACGTCACAACCGAAATTTAAATCTCGTGAGTGGGGGAATTTTAATTATGAATATTATACCTGGCGGTTAGAGCGGCAAAGAACCAAATTAACGCGCAGATGACCACAGCCCTGGTGGTCGTGCAGATGTAGGCCGCTTTGAAAGGCTGGCAGATCGCGTAGTACCTCTCGAAGCTGACAGCCGTAATCGTGAAAGCCGATGCCAGCCTCACTGTTATCGTATTAAACGTTTGCATAAAACCTGCGGGAAGAAATATTAATACAAAATATGACGAACAGAAGATACTGCGATGCTATAGGTACGAGCGAGAGAAGAATATTTATATTTATAATCTGAGTAATTTGTAAATTACTCAGAGCGCAACCGATAAATAGCGTGATTCGAATGCTAAATTCTAGTGACTATGGTTTTCCAGCCGCAATAAGTCATCGAACAGTTTTGAATCGGGGGGCTGTCCACTTGTTGTCGATGAACATTGAACTCTTAGCTCGTTCAGGTAGGCTAGGTACTTACACATTACTTTCCCCAGATTCCACCCCAAGAAATCAAATTCCATTCTCTCTAGTGCAACGGGCGAGCAGAACAGCAGCACCAACAAATCTGCGATACTCAAGTTGAGCAGAAAAATGTTCGCCGAATTCTTCATATCCTTCGATTTTAGAATCACTAACGCGACCATCACATTTCCTATCACACCCACACATACTATCACCATTAAAAGAATCATAATTGAATCCTTTATGTAATACCAAGGCCCAACGTACTGTGAATAGTCTTCACTCGATGCAAAACTCGAATTCGTGAAATTCGATTCGTCAAAAGTAGTATTCTCGAACATGATATTAAATATTTCATCTTTTTGATAGTCATTTTCAGTTGTGTTTGTAAACTGTCTGTGCATTGATGCGCTCACATTCGCTAATGTGTGTGTGAAGTTTGAGTAACTCATGGTAAGAGGTTCATATTTTCGTTTTCAGTTCATATTTTTATAACTTCATTATCACTTCATCAATTCTTGCGTGGTGATGGCCTGCAAAAAAGATCGTTAGTAGTAATAGTGAAGTAAAGTATCATGACAAGCCGAACCCTCTTTCGCTCGCCTCCGCGCCGTGTGTGGTCACTGCTATAACCTAACCCAGCGATACTCTAAGTATGTTACGCGGAACCCTAGGGTTCCGCGATACCCCTGTAAGGGTTCCGCATACATCCAATGCTTGCCTTGCAATGGCTCTAAATATTTTTGTCCCGTTCCCAACAACATAATATATTTGTGCGAAACAGGATACTCATCATATGCAGCCACGAAAACAAAATACCGCAATAGAATGGACGCCGAACCTGATAATGAGACTTCAACTGTCCTCTATAAAACATATCAACCGATTGATGAAAAATAAAAAACAGTTTCGTACCTCCCATTAGTTAATTGTTTTTCTTTTTAACCGACTTCAAAATAAGGAAGGAGGTTCTCAATTCGACTGAATGTTGTTTTTCAATATCTTCTATTACTATACTTGTTTTGTAAGTAAGTAATAAGTAACTGTTGCATGGTAGGTACTTTTATTAAGCTTATTAATAAAGAATACACTTTTAATAACTATTGTTTTATTGTAGGGTTCCATCAAGTATATCGCTTTCCAAAAGGGTTCGTCACCAAAAAAGGATTGAGAACCGCTGACCTAACCTAATCCAATCTATTTTAATGAATAGCGAGTATGTCAAACAAAATTATGAATATTAGCAGATATGCATAAAATATTAAGCAATTTAAAGGTAAAAAATAAAATAAACATTAGGTCAATAATAAGACGACCGTTGGGTGTAATGGTTCGCGCTCCGGACTACAATGTCTAGCGGTTGCGGGTTCCAATCCCGCGAGGGGCAAATGTTAGTGTGATGAGCACGAGCATTAGCACCTAAGTCATGGATGTTTATAAACGTATTTAAGTATGTTTGTCCGTTATCTAGTCGCCATAGCCCAAGCTTTGCGTAGTTTGGGGCTAGATGATTGGTGTGATTTTGGAAACAATTTATTTAGGCAAAGTGAAAATTCGTTCAAACGTAATTACATTAAAAGTGGAAATCCCTGCCTCCGTCTGTATTTCCGAGTGCATATAACCTGACTCTTTTTAGGTCCAGAGTGAATAGGCATCTTCTGGGCAAGCTCGCTCCATCGTAGATCCCATCTATGCTCTAGAGCAAGATTGGGGTCAAGAGCAAGCCTATCTCAAAAAAAAAAAACAATTATTTCAAGCCATTAAAAAATTAAATAAAAGTTTACAAGAATAAATATAAAATGATTTTAATTGAATCGAATTCTTGTCAAGTGATATTATTAAACGTTGTACGGCAAAACAAGGTAGAATCACTAAATATATTAGAAGGTGCCAAATACGACATTACCTAGGCTTCCAGTCAGTTGGTGGTAGGATAGATATAAGGATATTTATTTACATTGAACGTAACATTAACTATAAGAAAAAAAAAACTATAAAAAATAAGTTTTAATAAAATCCTCATTGATTGATTTTGCGCGTACCAGCGCTGCAGTGTACAGATGTGTGGTTGGTGTAAGAAAAACCCACAAGAACAATTAAGTCGACATTTCAGGGCGGTGACCACGAACTCTTAAAACAATCTCAAATCTGTCAAACATTATCAAATCTGTCAAATTTTGTATGTAATGACGTACAAAAATTGACAGATTTGACAGCATAGAGATTGTTTTAAGAGTTCATGGTTCCCTCGCAGATAAGTTGTGGCGTTTTTCTCAGATTTGATCTTGTAAAGGTGAATTTTGCGAATTCTATAATTTCATTAGATTGTTTAGCAATACAATTATGTTAGCTTTAAGTTAGTTGTTTAGCATTATAATTAAAAAACAAGATAACTAAATAGACCACTTACGTGTTCCAACTTCACGGATGCAGAGTTCCTATTACACACACTTGAAGGTAGTTTTTGACTTTTCTATGTAGGCCTTTAACATACACACAATTAGATTATTTTAAATACTTTCCTTTGTATTGTTTACCGTAAAACAATTCGGTCATTGGGCGGTGACTACCTGGTACAGAATATCTTCCTAATTACTGCGTGTCACCAAAATTTTTGTAAACAAATGGTTTGTGAAAGAATAATAATTTATTTTTGATTTTAATTTGATATTATTTTAAAACGTACACAAAGCCTTTAAATATTTTTTATAAGTAAGACTAAATATCCAATAAAGTTCCAAGTCGTAGAAAATATTTTTTAATTTTCTTCACAACTTTATTTTCAACATTGACTACACTGATGGAACTTCTGTCTCTGTATGTTTATAAATCCAAATATTAGATTCTCTTATAAAAATTTTGTTCTGAAACAAGAAACTCAAGAAATTCACCTTGACATTCCTGTTTAACCTCTTGCTAGCCGCATGGAAATAATGTACAACTTTTGTCTCGTGAGGTCCACAAAACGTGTTACTTATTTGATTAACAAAAAACCGTACAAGTGCGAGTCGGACTCGCGCACGTAGGGTCTCGTACTATTATAATATAATAATAATTACCCGACTGCCAAACGAGGGTTATGTTTTTCGAGCGTATGTATTTATGTATGTCTATTTCTTTGGCTCGCCCTACAGCCTATACCGTTTAACGGATTTTAAAGTATAATATATCAATAGATTCGTCTCAGTTGTAGGAGAGACATAGGTACATTTTATTACCCGGAATTCCTATTGGTACATGAATTAAACTGGAAAAACCGATTTTAGTTAATACTTACTTTTTTTTTCAATGAAAAGTTACAAATAAGGCTTTATAGTTCATTGAAAAGTAGCAGTAGAACACTACAAACTAAAAAGTCAAAAATAAAATTAATTAATTGAAAAAATCGAAAACCCGACTGTGTAAAACTAAACTTCAAAGATGAAAACAAGATTTAGAAAATCAATTTGCAGTCGGAGGCATCAAATCCATTAACAGCATAATGATGATTGACTTGGTATGCACTGCGTTAGTACCTAATTAAAAATTGAAATCCGTGTCGAAAAAGTCGAATCAGGTAACATGGATTTGATGCCTTAGACTTGATTCTTTAAATCTTGTTTTCATCTTTTAAGTTTACTTTTACGCAGTCAAGTTTATTTTTATTTTTTATTAATTAATTTTATATATTCTTTATTTGGCACAAAAGACATGAGTACAAAATATCAATGGTTAAAAAACATTCGGAGTGCCAAAAGGGTCCCCCGCTCAGCATTAGTCATGGCAGCTAGGATTAACTACCATGACACTGGTTTTCTGCGGCACTGATATTACCTATAAAACACGTTTGTTTTAGGGGAGCCCCCTTAGATACTTATTTTATTCTGTTCTTTGGTATTTGTTGTTATAGCGGCAACAGAAATACATCATCTGTGAAAATTTCAACTCTCTAACCATCACGGTTCATGACAGACGCCTGGTGACAGACGGACAGACGGACAGACGGACAGACGGACAGACGGACAGACGGACAGACGGACAGACGGACAGACGGACAGACGGACAGACGGACAGACGGACAGACGGACAGACGGACAGACGGACAGACGGACAGACGGACAGACGGACAGACGGACAGACGGACAGACGGACAGACGGACAGACGGACAGACGGACAGACGGACAGACGGACAGACGGACAGACGGACAGACGGACAGACGGACAGACGGACAGACGGACAGACGGACAGACGGACAGACGGACAGACGGACAGACGGACAGACGGACAGACGGACAGACGGACAGACGGACAGACGGACAGACGGACAGACGCACAGACGGACAGACGGACAGACGGACAGACGGACAGACGGACAGACGGACAGACGGACAGACGGACAGACGGACAGACGGACAGACGGACAGACGGACAGACGGACAGACGGACAGACGGACAGACGGACAGACGGACAGACGGACAGACGGACAGACGGACAGACGGACAGACGGACAGACGGACAGACGGACAGACGGACAGACGGACAGACGGACAGACGGACAGACGGACAGACGGACAGACGGACAGACGGACAGACGGACAGACGGACAGACGGACAGACGGACAGACGGACAGACGGACAGACGGACAGACGGACAGACGGACAGACGGACAGACGGACAGACGGACAGACGGACAGACGGACAGACGGACAGACGGACAGACGGACAGACGGACAGACGGACAGACGGACAGACGGAAAGACGGACAGACGGACAGACGCACAGACGCACAGACGGACAGACGGACGGAGCCTTAGTAATAGGGTCCCGTTTTACCCTTTGGGTACGGAACCCTAAAAACGAGCAAAAAATCACGTTTGTTGTATGGAAGCCCCCTTAAATATTTATTTTATTCTGGTTTTTGTTGTTATAGCGGACAAATAAATACATCATCTGTAAAAAAATCAAATGTCTAACTATCACGGTTAATGGGATACAACCTGGTGACAGACGGACAGACGGACAGTACGTACCTTTTGGGTACGTACGAACGGAAACGAAATAAAATCTAATATAAAAAAATATATTTTTATTAACGAATTTAAAAACTAGTATCTTAAGCTTAACAAAATCACAAAATTGCTAGAAAATAACTGAAATTCTGTTCCCAAATAATAGTAGCACTATCATTGAAATATAAGTCAATGAGCATTTTTCATTTTGTTGTATTACCGCACTTGGTTAGTTTGATTGTCCATACAATATGTAGAACTAGATTCCAACGGCCTTCGGAAGTACATACTTGTTTAAGTTTCAGAAGTTGGAGGCTCAAGGTTGTATTTAGGGCCTTGTATAGCCCTGCGGCCTGGGCCCTGGGCCTCATAGGAAAGCTCAAGGTCACTCAAAGGGCGATGGAGAGAGCAATGCTCCGAGTTTCCCTTCTCGATCGAATCAGAAATGAGACGATCCGAAGGCGAACCAAAGTCACCGACGTAGCTCTCAGAATCGCAAACCTTAAGTGGCAGTGGGCGGGGCACATTGCTCGCAGGACTGATGGCCGTTGGGGCAGAAAGGTCCTTGAATGGCGGCCGCGGGCTGGAAGGCGTAGTGTTGGCAGGCCCCCCACAAGATGGACCGACGATCTGGTAAAGGTCGCGGGAAGCCGCTGAATGCGGGTGGCACAGGACCGATCTTCGTGGAAATCCTTGGGGGAGGCCTATGTCCAGCAGTGGACGTCTTTCGGCTGATGGATGGATGGATGGATAGCCCTGCGCGTCCGGGGCGCTTTGAGCCGAAATGTATTTAATGGCGCTTTATGAATGCGCCGCGGGCGCTTGATATTTTTCGTTCCATAAAGAGCAATACATTTTCGTCTTACAGAGCTCCGGATGAGTGCCTTGTTTGTAGATTGTTTAAAAAAACAACGATCACTTCGACACTGAACTCACTCATTGACTCAGTCCATGTGATACTGTTCACGTAAATGAAATACCAAATAACTCTTCACCATTTGTTTATTCCATATCAGTCATTATCAGTCTGCTTACTTGACCTTTTTCTTTTATTACGTTAATTCTTAGTTGACAACAAATCATTCCTCTTGCCGCCATTTTGTCCAGTTCCCCAAATATTTAATAAACTACACAGGTCAAGCGCACAACTTCTTAAAATCACAAATGACTTTTATATTACATTAATAATTACTTTCAAGCCATCATATTTCTATTTTTTATCATTTATTACAATATTAAATTATTAAGTATTTTTAGGCGACGTAATTTTACTTTAACATTACATTTTTAAAGACAAAATCTAAACGGTCAAATAAACAACTAAATGCTATCAAATCAATCACTTCATAGACATTTAAAAGGCAGCAAAGATAAAAAGTTGTTATTCCTAACAATCCTACATTTATTTACTATCAATTATTGTACATAAATAATTGAGCATATTAAATAATTTTCTAATTTTACACAGATAATATAATAGCTCAATCTTATAATCTAACACATGTTTGTTTGTAACGCGTAGGCACGGTCATATTATCATATTACCGTGGTGTAGGTGAACCGAGTTATCACTTTGACACTGAAGTTACTATCGAAAATAAGTGATGTGAGTGCAGTTGTTTCGGGCCTTTACGACTTTACGACTATATAAAGGTTACATTAAAAGTTTATTCATAGGAAATACAAAATGAAATTTACGACTTGATTAATATTGATGTAAGAAATATGCATAATCAACCACTAATCGAATATTCAAAATATATTTTAAAACGTGTCTGTGTGAAAAATGAAAAAATACCTATTTGCTGGGTTTTATTATGTCATACAATGCATCATAGTCACACATAAAGATAGTGTTAGCATATTCTTAGAATTAAATAACCACAAAACATGTCCTTCACTTTTGGCTTTTTAATAAAAATATTGACAAGATATAAAACATGACTCATGATTGTACGTAGTAGGTACTTATTTATTTCATAATCATCATAATTTCAGCCACAGGACGTCCACTGCTGAACATAGCCCTCCCCCAGTGACTTCCCCTCAATAAGCCGGTTGGAAGCGACCTGCATCCAGCGGATTCCTGCAACCTTTACCAGGTCGTCTGTCCACCTTGTTGGTGGACGTCCCACGCTGCGCTTGCCGGTACGTGGCCTCCATTCCAGAACCTTTCTGTTCATCAGCCGTCAGTTCTATGTGCTATGTGCCCCACCCACTGCCACTTTAACTTGCTAATCCGTCGGGCGGCTTTTGCTTGTTCACGGATCTCCTCATTTCTGATTTGATCTCGCAAAGAAACACCGAGCATATCAATATACCTCAGTGCCTAAAGACGAAAGTCTAGAACCAGTGTGTGTCACCAGTGATGACATGCGGAACAGAAACGTGGCCTCTTTACTATGGGTCTTTTAAGGAAGCTTATTTATACTTCGATTTAATGATAAGCCAACCAATTTATGATGTTTGTCACAACAATCATGACAAGTCAAAGTCTAAATTATTTAAAGGACAAGTATAGTTCTCTAAATCGTTTTATACTTACTCGTCTAGTGATTTTCGTAGTCTTATTAAAAAAACATATGCTAATGTTTTAATTTCTTTTAAGTGATTGAGCCAGCATGGTTTTTTAGAAGTGACTATAATATTTTAGTCACTTATTTTAAATTTATTATAGTATAGATATGGATGAATGATTTTATTTTCAAGAATGTTGATACATAATTTTATTTAATAGCATCTTAAAGCCTATGTTCGGTTGTAATATTCACACATAGCATAATATAAATTAAAAATATTTAATTCATAAAATATCAAACTAGCTCGGCCGATAGCACAGCCCCGAGATCGTACCTGTCATCGTCGTGTGTATCATCACCAGCCTTTGCAAGTCCACAGGCTCCAGCGGCTTCCCACAACCTCGACTAAGTTGTCAGTATGAATCTTATAAATTTTGTTAAACGGTCATAAGACCGTCTAACAAATGCACTCGGTAGAGGCCTTTTTAAAAAAGCCTTCTACCGAGGGCATTTTTGAGAAGTAGGCTTGAAGAATACACCTTCATATTCATTGAATCACTTCATATTGCAACAGCAGTATTAGTAATATTCATTAGCATTAAAAGTGTTTAATATACATTACAGCATTTATAAGGAATTTTTGAACTAAAACATTTAATCGAGTAACGAGAATTGATTTACTACACAAGTAAGTTGTGTCGATACTTTTCCTTCTCATCTTTGGGAATCTGCCGTAAAAGCCGGAACTGCAGCGGAGTCCGCAGAAAATACCAAGCGGCGCAAATACGAGTCACTTGCAAGTGACTATGTGGTTGCACTATTTGGTGTTGAGACTTTTGGACCGTGGGGACCGAGTGCAAAATTACTTTTTTGTAAAATAGCTCCAAAATTAAATAATTATGAAAATGTAATTATTTTGCTTACAACTTCCGCTTAGTTACGCCGGCATTAAAAACTATTTCTGAAAATAAAAATGCTGGCTAGTTCTTCGCTCAAAGGCTATGTTTAGCCGTTCAGCAAGGAAACGCTGCAAGCATTCTCGCCTCCTTGCCTCATGGGCACTCGTTTTTTTTGGAGTAGGTAGTTTTTAATTTTAGGTAAGCTTGTTTATATATTTAGTTTTGTTTTTGTACTTGTACGTTTATAAACCATTGGTTTGAAGGCTATATTTTATTAAAATAATGAAATTATTTATTGTTTTTAATTTTTTGTTCAATTTTTTCTACTTAACTAAATCCACTTTATTGATAAAACAGATTTCCTAATATGCAGTGCAGCTAATTCCAAACAACAATAAAAATTATTATATTAAAAAAATACAAACTGTTTCAGCTCTTTAGTGAAAGTTCTTAATATTATGAGCACTGTGAAAAAAAAATAAAAATTTTAAGAATCTGTATGATTTTTAATGTTATTAAGTTCAATGGATGTAGTTGAATGTGATGTACCTTGACTTTGCACGTTTTCCGTTGAACTAGTTTTACACCTCAACCTATTTATTCTTAACAACGTAACAAATCCTTTTCTAAATTTAGATGACATGAAATTGTACAATATAGGATTAATCGCCGAATGCAAAAACAGCATAATTTTAGCAAAAAACAAAATTTTATGCAAACCGTCTACGCCTAACAACGTTACTGTCTCAATGGGGCTTACGATAAGCGATAACGCTAGCGCTTCAATGGGTAGAAAGCATACAAAGAAGGATAGAACGACAGCTCCAAGCATAAGCATAACTTGTTTTCTTTGTTGGATGTTGCTGGCGTTTCTTGTGTTATTGGAGTTCTGAGTCATAAGCACGGAGTTTTCCTTCAGGTTTTTGATGATAACACTGTAGAGAACGATTATAATGCCAAGAGGAATGAAGAAGATCAAGGTGATGGTGAGGATGAAGAAGAGTTTGTTCCAGAAGGGACGAGTGTAGGTGGTGCAGACGCCGACGTCGGTGCCATCGTCGTTATGCTTGTAGGTAAAAGTAATTATGCCGAAGAGGGGGCTGAAAAGAAATATTAAAGTTAATACGTCATCGGAAAATAGGGAGGTATTTTGTTTTGATAATTATTACGATTTTTTTTACAAAATGCAGCCAATCCTTCCACTAATATTATAAACGCGAAAGTTTGTGAGGTAGTTTGGATGTTTGTGACTCAATCGAGCATAAACAACATGACAGACGAACCGGCAAAGGTTGCAGGAAGCCGCTGGAACCCGAACCGGACGATCTGGAAGTCACTTGAAGAGGCCTATGTTCAGCAGTGGACGTCCTGTGGCTGAAATGATGATGGTGATGAAACGGCTGAAATAATTCGGATGAAATCTTGCAATTACTCATCCAAATATGATCTGGATTAAAGAAGGATTCTTTTTATACCGGTGAAGGATCCTATGGAAAAAAAATCTAATATAAAAAAATAACTTGTTTCTGTTTAAAGTTCTATACCTGGTGGTTAGAGCAGCAAAGAACCAAACCAAAGCACAGATGACCACGGCCCTGGTGTTAGTGCAGACGTACCCCGCTTTGAAAGGCTGGCAGATCGCGTAGTACCTCTGGAAGCTGAGAGCCAAGATCGTGAAAACTGATGCGTGTGTTACCGTCATCCTAATAAACCGATCAGTTATACCTGTGAAAAGAAATTGTGTATTAAAGTTGATGAATTGTGTCAGAAGTTACTGTAATGCTTTAAGACGTATCATATTGAGCAAAGTATTTTAATTTACTTGTAACGAAACCTTTTACATAGATAACCTTTACTTCTTCGTTTAATTTACATCGACATCTTTCTAATGATAGTCCTAAGGTATTTTTCTTCAAAACTATAGGGATCATAACGACCTTATAGAAATTTAATATTACATCAAATACCCTATTGCGCAGTTTTTTTTTTGTAAATTATGAAAAGGGGCAGATTACGTATTATTTCAATCGGAGTTTTGATAAACGTGTGCAAATCTCGTTTGACCACTCGTATCGATTCTCAATTGCTTTTAGACATGACGACATCTGCAATAAAAGCTAGGTTCATAAATATTTTATAAATAATAAAAAAACACTTGACTTCTACAAATTTATCAATTGAAACTCCTCTCCTCCTCTAGAATAGCTAGCCCGAAATTGTCCCGAAGTAGTGGTACGGAAAAAAATATTTGGACGTGTAAAAGCGCTTAGTTTAAGCCTATTTACAGAAATAAGTTGTTTTTATTGGTTTTTTAGAATTACGTATTTGTCAGTTGAAAATCCACGTTGAAAGAATTTAGCATAGCGTTAACCTCTCAATTTCGTACGTCATTACGTACGAATTTTGACACGTCATTACGTACGAATTTTGACAGATTTGACAGATTTAAGATTAATTTAAGAGTTCATGGCTACCCCCCAGAGCTTATTCAATTGACAAATTAGTAATTGAACAGTGGCACAAATCAGGGCCTGTACATATCATGTAGATAAACTCTTAGCTAGTTCAGATAGGCTTACACATACTTACACATTTCTTTCCCCAGAACCCAAGCATTTGTATCATAGTTTAATTCCACCAGTGCAACGGGCGTGCGGACCAGTAGCACCATCAAATCTGCAATACTCAAGTTCAGCAGAAAAATATTCGTCGAACTCCTCATATTCTTCGACTTTAGAATCACTAGCGCCACCATCACATTCCCAATCACACCCACACACAGTATCACTATATAAAACATTATTATTGTCGCCTTTATGTAATACGGGGACTCGGCGTACTCCGAATTGTTTTTACTCGACGCAAAACTGGAATTTGTGAAATTTGATCCTCCAAAGGTAGTATTCTCGAATTTGATATCAAAAATTTCATCTTTTTGATAGCCATCTTCAGTTGTGCTTGTAAACTGTCTCTGTATTGATGCGCTTACATTCGCTAGTGTGTTTGTAAAGTCTAAAGAATTCATGGTGAGAAGTTCATATTTTCATTTTCAGTTAATTCTTTGACACCTTCATTATTATTTTGTTAATTCTGGTGGCCTGCAAAAAATTGAGTTTGTTGTTATGATGAAGAACAGTGTCCTGAACAACCCAATTGTGTACATATTAGGTACCAAGGTACGTATGTTACGTAATGTATAAGAATACTTAAGGTATATTCTAATTGGCTATAAAAAAAAAGGAGGTCTAATACATATATGGTTATTTTAAATTTTTCGTAGCGTGACACATTCAATAATAAATAAGGTGACTTGTATTAACACTGCAAGCACAGCAGTGTTTGCATTTTACTTATAATTTTTTGTATAAAATCATAGAATCTTGCGCACCTAGCACCGCATAATGCCGATGCTTGACAGATGCTCGTCGACTTTTAGGTTGCAAATACTGTCAACTGAAACATACTCAGGGGGGTAACCATGAACTCTTAAAACAATCTCAAATTTCAAACAAATTTCGTTCGTAATTTAACGTACGAAATTGACAGATTTGAGATTTTTTTAAGAGTTCATGGTTACCCGCAGTTCTTAGAATTTTTATTGTGGGTGGACATTTGTGTAATCAAACTAATTTCGAAGTTTGGACGGGTTGAATAAGCACACACTATTTATTTTTACTAAAAAATATTTTTTGTGCGAACTTGAATGTCTATTTTATGGACTCTTTGGTACTTTAAGTATTACACTAGTAGTTGCAAAATATGTCATTACCTACAAGACACATTAAAAAATTTACTACGGTTGGAGGATATAATTATTTTCATAGCGTCACAGTTAATTGACAATGAAACAAAAAGGTTATAAAAAATATTTTCTGAGATTTTTTATTTTTATCAACATTTAAGATTATTAATGGACTCATTTTTGACATTCAACATTTTTAAGCTATTTATTGCCACAAAACTAGACCGAATAGAAAATCTATTGTTAGGTCTGGGCGGTAACCACGAACTCTTAAAACAATCTCAAATCTGTCAAACATTATCATTTCTGTCAAATTTTGTATGAAATGACGTACCAAAATTGACAGATTTGACAACTTTGTGATTGTTTTAACAGTTCATGGTTAGGGCCCTGGTGTCATCGGTGACCAAACAATACATTTGGCGCTCAATATGTGACATTTTAATTTCTTGTATATTATCTCGAATTCAAACAATATTAAAAAATCAACATTTTGAAATCGGGACATAAACAAAGCTGCATGGTTAATGTACTGACAGTTAATTCGGCCTAAAAATAAAATAACCCTGCTAATAAAATGCAATAATGTATGTTTGTGTAAAAACAACCTAAATATATCTGCCCCTGTAGAACCTAAAACTCGATATGGTATGATATGATATAGCGATTTATCGCATATTTTTTGTCAAAAATGAACTATTATCGAAAAATCGAGCATGACCGTGATCTCGGCCGGCACGGGCCACGGACAGTGTCATTGTTTCGATAAAAGTTCAAGATGGCGGCTATGTTATCATCTTTTGAAAGTTGGGTGTCGATAAATCGCTATATCGTATCATATCGTGTTTTGTTGTCATGCTAGAGGGGCTGATAATGTTTGGTATGCTAACGTATTTTTCCAATTTTATAGTATTGTATTATTTTCATTACTAATTTTATTGCAGTACAGAAGTACAAATATAATATCATTTGAAAAAGAACAAGGCGATAAAAGTGACCACTTCCTATCCTCAAGACATCTCATTACCTAGTTGCCATAGAACAAGCTTTGATTGTTTAGTTTGGGGCTAGCTAATTGGTGTGCTTGTGGAATTTATTATTGTCATAAAAACCATGGCGAACACTTACGTATATGACGGCTTCAGACGCGCAGAGTTTCTATTAAAACACTTAAAGACAGTCTCTGTCTTTGATAAGCAGGCCTTGATAATAGCACAATTCAATATTAACTTTGAAAATTGGGCTCACTTTAATTTTTTTTATGGCTACATAGTCTTTTTTATTTAAAAGTTACACTTAAACTTGACGTATTTTTTTCGCCTTTACATATAATCGACTTTACTGATGGCACTGTTGCCCAAGTATGCCGCTATATCAAAATATCAGAAAAACTCAATAATTAAATATTCAATTGACCTTGACATTGACATTCCTGTTTAACCTTTAGCTTAGTGCTTCTAAATAATTACAACATTATTTTGTGAGGTCTAGAAGACCTGCCTGTCGATTCTCTAAACACATAGATATAGACATGTACCTTGACATCTGTCTTTTTCTATCTTGTAGGGTGGGCACCCTACAAGATAGAAATGCAAGGATATGATGTCTCATTTCCACGCTTTGTCAGTCTTTAAGAGCGTAGCGAATGCTTAGTCTATGTCTAACCACGACCGCGATCACTTCGACATCATTTCACTAATCGGGGATTTATAATGTGAACCAACTTTGTAACAAAATAGAGTATATGCTTGTTTATACTTCAAAGGTGATATGCGCTGTCACCTCAACACTCATCGACAATAGTTATGTAAACCCATTTTTAGATAATACCTCAATGGTCATATGTTTGTTTTAATTGCTCAGGTGATATTAGGAGCGAGTTTACTTGCGTTTTCTTAGAGAATCGACCCCCTGGTCGCTAAAAGCTTGCTGTATCAAGTCCCTCAATCGGGCAGAGTTTAAATAAACTACCTTTAATTAAACGGTCAAAATGACGTACTCACACATGTGCACGCCTCAACAAGAAATCTCAGTAAAATAAGAGTACTGAGAGTCGGGGATGCCGAATACTGCCGATACGAGACGAAATGATGTCAGTTGTCACCTCAGATCAGAGAAAGGACTCTATTAATATTTCTATGGTTGTCACTGTCGCTGTAGAACGTAAAATAGTAGTATTTATATCCTCTTTGGTTAACGCTTTGTCTTTATTTCTATTGTTTTCAGTTCGCGCGGTTTTTAATCAACTTTATAATACAACCCTAACGCTCCATTGACGTATTTGACGTATCTCGGCACTCGTCACACATAATCACACATAGCATATATTCCTTGAGTAATTCTAAGCATTTCTAGATAGGGAGCTAATAAGGAACGCGAGGCTAGTCGGGGAGGGGGGCGCTCAAAGATGGCCACCACCCGACATCTTTAAAAAAATCTGTTCTTGTCCAGGTGGCTACTAGGGCGTGTTTGGTATCGTTTTCTTATAAACCAAAGAGGTGGAATTCATTGCTGATAAGTTTTCTTCGGTTTCATAGTATTTTACAAGAAAAATGTAAAAAGGTGAACATTTTGGTTGAACATTTTTTTCTTTGAGAGCTAATAACTTTTGTATATTGACAAAAAAACTCATACAAAAAAGGCATTGTTGGACGAAAATTAGCAAAACTGGATACTTTTATTCAGAAATGTATTATTACAATTTACGAACAGTAAGTAGAAACTTGTTTGATACAAATTCATGGTACCTATTTTAATACATATAAAATAGTTACAGTATATTTTAATTACGTAAGAATGATCCCAAAATTTTATTTTACAGCTCAAGCTACTTGTCACTTGTAAAGCTTATAATTACTCAAGGAACATTACGCTATGAAACTCATAGCTTAATTTTTTTTTTGTTAACCTCATAACTGCCTCCACTATAATACGCCAAATCAAGGCAAAAACAAAGTTGTTTAAGGCCCAATGGACCCCACATGATAACTTAAAGGTTAACAAAAACAGGTTATTGATGAGAAACATAAGAATAAACATTATGATTCTCACAATATTGCTGTGAGATTTGGCGAAACTAATAAAATATGCAAAATAATTTGAAAAAATGCGTCTGTGTGAGGTATGGAAAAATATTTTCGGGTTTTACTGTAATAATAATGCATTAGTAAGGCCAGATTCCCACTATGCCGGATCGGCAGATTTACCGGCACGGAATAGCTAGTAGCTAAATAATTTATATACAACTGCGGGGTAACCGTGAACTCTTAAAACAATCTTAAAGCTGTCAAAGTTACCGATGTGGACATCAAGTGAAAAGTTACCGATGTGGACATCAAGTGAAAAGTTACCGATGTGGACATCAAGTGACATCCCATAATGCAGTTTTGTGCTTATTGGGGGGGGGGGAGACAGCTGCCGATGCAATCTCGTCCACATTACTCCAGTCCGGGTATTCTACTACTACATAATGTGAACTGGGCCCTAACCATGAACTGTTCAAAACAATCACAAATCTGTCAAACATTATCATTGCTGTCAAATTTTGTATGAAATGACGTACCAAAATTTACAGATTTGACAACTTTGAGATTGTTTTAAGAGTTCATGGTTATGGCCCTGGGCGGGTAACCACGAACTCTTAAAACAACCTCAAATCTGTCAAACATTATCAAATCTGTCAAGTTTTGTGTGTATGTCGTTTTCCCGCGGCAGAACCTACTACCTTTGGTAGTACTATCGAACTATGCGAGTTTATTTTTTAATAATAAAAATATTTATGTTTTTAACTAATCAAAAAAATAATCATCAACTCAAAAGCGTGAGAAACGATAGTTTCTTTTACAAGATGTGACGTATTTGGGTACTGCCTGCCGCACAAAATAATTGTTTAAAGTAAAAGAAGCTCCCGCACAAAGTAATACAGCAACTACATCGCACGCGCTGCAGGCGATTTGAATTTAAATGCCTGGAGGTGACTTGAATTAAAAAAAAAAATTAACCTATTGTACTACTAAGATAGGAAAACAACCACTAAAATGTCTCGGTGTGTAAGTTTCGTATTTTTTTTACAGAGTGGGTATTGAAGAGAGCTCAGTTTTATTTACAGAAACGACAGGCAGGTTCAAATACGCTTTACGTTCAAATAAGTATAAAAGGTTTCTTCTCAGATTTCGAGCTTTGTAGACATGCGAAAAAAACTTTACGTGTTATTTCAAGGTCAGTTAAATTTAAAAAGATTTTATTTTGCATAGAAAAACCTGTTCATGGAAATCTATACATATAATGAAACTGTAGAGAGGGTAAATTTTGTACATTGATGATAATTAAAAAAAAATACTTCTAGGGGTCTTCATATGACCAACAGAAGACAAAAATATGGTTTCTGAAATTTTTGTCTTTCTGTCTGTTTGTCTGTCTGTCTGTTGTTCGCCTTTCACGCAAAAACTGCTGGACGGATTTTGATGAAACTTTTTTTATTATGTAGCTATTAGTCCTCGGCAACATATAGGCTATAATTTATTTTGAAGGTCTGAATACGTAATGTGAAACACCAGTGGCCCGTCTAATTTTTGATAGGAATTTATATAGCGCCTAAGGAAAAGTTGGTCAACGACATCAGCACTTACTGTTGACATAAAGAAAAACGAGGGTCTGTTCTACCTGATGTGGAACCCTAGCAGACCAGCTAAACTTTGAGAGCTATTAAAATAACGTCTTAGGAAAGGTTGTTTAGCATTATAAGCTCATGCTGATAACGTAATTTTTTTTAATTTTAATAGCTTCTACATGTTTGTGACATATGAACTTCACTAGCAAGATTGGTACACTTATTCAATGTACAGTCAACAGCACGTCGACCTACCCCAAAAGTCAAAAATTCTCCAATAGATTTTCAACTTTAAGCCTGACATATAGAGTTCATTTTCAAATGAGAAAATTTGACATTAGCAACATTTTAGGAAATTCCGGCGCCCGACCCGCCTTTTATACTTCTGTCATAGTGACCAGTCTGTATGAGTCCAAATTTATCTGTTATTTTTCGAATACATTTCCGAGACAGCCAAAGGAGCTGCTCATCTTATAACTTTGTTTCACCGCCAAACGAGAAGAGTAAAAAGTACAGCACAGTAAAAAGATTCAGTCGAATCAGGAGTAAAAGGTTCTTTTCTTTATAAATAGTGATTCACGCAGTCCACATCGTTGTTTGATAAGGCAATACCACTCGATTCCTTTAGTCCACGCAAACGAAGTTGCGGGCACAGCTAGTCAGCAATAAAGTCTAGATTGTCTTCAGGTTTTTTACTAAACAATAGATATTTTATGTAGTATTGCTAAAAAAAATATCTGCCCCCTAACCATGAACTCTTAAAACAATCTCAAAGTTGTCAAATCTGTCAATTTTGGTACGTCATTTCATACAAAATTTGACAGAAATGATAATGTTTGACAGATTTGTGATTGTTTTAACAGTTCATGGTTAGGGCCCAGGTCTTTTGATGTTTAATCATCTAAAACATCAGTTCTAATCGAGTCGATCAACAATAAGGTAAGCTAAGTGCTGAACTTTTCGTACATTTGTGAGTTTATCTTTATTTAATGTTTTAAAAAAGTAATATGAAAGTATGAAATTGCCAATTTGTACTGAAAAATTTAATAAAAATATTTACCCTTATTGTCTATGCATTGTTGCCATCTAATCGGAAGTTCATAAATGGTTTTGCGATAGCTATTCCGTGTCCGGGGGCCTAGCGCGAAAGTGAATCTTTCGTTCGGTCGTATAAACGTAACAAATTAAAATGGCCAGTCTCATGTGTCAATCATTTGATAAAATATGACCAACTCAATCTAGCCGTGTAAAAAATCCGACTGTTTTCAATTGTTCATAAATTGACAAACCTTTGATACGGGGGAATGGATGTTTTAACTTGATCGGTTAATACGACCGAACGAACGATACACTTTCGCGCTAGGCCCCCCGTTGCGCTGCGTGCGGTGTGGCTAGTAGCGAGAACGCGATGCGTGTAGGTGCTGCCTGTCGATTCTGTAAACAAAACCGCGCTCACTTCGTCGCTGCACTCGCTCATCAGCGATCAATAATATGAACCTTCTTACTAGCAAGATAGAGGCTATGTTCGTTTGTACGGCTAAGACGATTTTTAGAGCGAGTCCGTTGCATTATTCTTAGAGAATCGACCGGCTGCAGTGTTGATAGATACGCTACCACTTTGACTGACCATCAGGTTTGGTTTTGTATACTTTAAGTCAGATATGCTCAACAACACAGCTGATCTATAAGCCCTCAAAATAATAGTTGATATTATGATTGAAATGGTAATGTTTGTTTAAAGATAATGCACCTAATTTAAAAGATATTTACTTTCAAAGTAACCTAAATTGGAAAAAGCAAAGCTTTCTTCAAGTAAATTTTCTGCTTTATGCTCTCTTTGCAATAGACCCTTGCGTATCGAAAACCGTAAAACGATATTTTATAAAGCGTTCATAGATATTTGAAAACACTAAAAAGTGGATTGTGTAGGGTAGTTGCAGAGCCATGTTCCGTCAGTCAGGCCATATGAAAGATGAACTGTTTTTTAGCAATTGCATGCTATGTTTTCAATTTAAATTCAAGATAATATAATAGGTACTTGAAAAAAAATCGACCGCCTCTTGATTAGTGCGATGCCGGAATCCGGATGCGATGGTCGGTTCGGTGTGGGTTGATTTTTTAGGGTTCCGTACCCAAAGGTAAAACGGGACCCTATTAATAAGGCTCCGCTGTCCGTCTATCTGTCTGTCCGTCTGTCACCAGGTTGTATTTCATGAGCCGTGATAGTTAGAGAGCTAAAATTTTCACAGATGATGCACTTCTGTTGCCGCTATAACAACAAATACTACAAAACAGAATACAATAAACATTGAAGGCGGCTCCCATTCAACAAACGTGTTTTTTTTGCCGTTTTTATAGATAATGGTACGGAACCCTTCGTGCGCGAGTCCGACTCGCACTTGGCCGGTTTTATTTTTAGATAATGTTACGGAACCCTTCGTGCGCGAGTCCGACTTGCACTTGGTCGGTCCCACCACACACACAGCATCACCCATTGAGTTCAATACACTCATAGATATAGAATGTACAAGATAGACAAAGGCTCATTGCAAATGATACAAAAAATGTGACACGTATGTGTGTGTGTAGTAGTGTTGTTCAAGCCACAATTTTTTTTATCGATAAATTGCAACCGGCTTCAAATTGATTTGGCACAAGTCACAATCGCCGCGGACCTTGAAGCACCTAAAGTTAAACTTAATCTTTAAACAAAAAAGAGGTGAAAATCAGTATCACGGAAAGGATACGGGGCTTTCTGGGCTTGTATGTGTAAAGTTAAGATATGGTCGAAAAAAGGTCATATTTTTGGTATGCAAACTTCACAGTCTGGACACTGAGAAATCTAAAAAAACAAGTTTACTCGCATTAAATCGAAAAATGAGTAATTGAATATTGTGAACAAGTTTATATAATAGAAAATAAGAAAACGGTCGTTTTAAATATGTCATCATCATCATCATAATTTCAGCCACAGGACGTCCACTGCTGAACATAGGCCTCCCCCAGTGACTCCCAGATCGGCCGGTTGGAAGCAACCTGCATCAACCAGCAACCAGCGTCGTCCTGCAACCTTTACCAGGGTGTCTGCTCAAATATTAAATATGTAACCTATTTAAAACAATTTCATATCATAATTTCATTTCAACATATTCCTTATAATCACAGAGTTAATATTATACCACTTACAGTAGGTGGTTCTGTGTTCATAGAGTTGGGCATCAAACACAGGTGTCAATCGAATGAAATAAATGCACTTCAATAATCGTGACATAAAGTATGTATTTTTTTTAAGTAGGTATTCTGATTAATTGATTAATTTTGTTTTTGTTTATTTGTAATTTTTTTTTAAATCTATCTTTATAAATTTTGTTTTTGACGAGAAAATATTGTTACTTGTCTGTTTTTTAAATTTTGTTCCTTATTTTCTTACCATAATATGATGTCAAAATTATTTAATATCCTCTAAATAAATTAAAACATACTTGATGTCACAATTCTTGAAATGCTTTTATTTTATTTAAATGACACCTGTGTTTCATTCCTAACTCGAAAATAATAATAAATAATAATAAAATAATAATAATAACATACGTCGAAAATTTCTTTTAACGAAACATCTGTCCTCAAAATGTTTACTACAAACTTTTGACTGTTTCTGCGGAGTCCAATCTGGCCTGTTTATAACTCTTATACACTTTTCGCGAATTTCAGGTTTAGATGGTATTTAAAAAAAAAAATTATATTATACTTAATATTTGACTAAACTATACAGAATTCTTTTAGTCGTTTATAAACAAGTTATATTTTAGATGCCCAAAAATTAAATTAAAATCTCAATGTAATCACAAAAAAACAGTATTGGAGTATTTTTTTTGTAAACAAACATGTTTTTTTTTTTAGTAATTGCTACTAATCTTCTATACCCACAAATGGCTGTCGATATTTTATCGATACTTATGACGTCACCGCTAGTTCAATCCCTAGTGTAGACATACAATTTACTATTTTACCTAATATTTATTGTAATTATGTCTTTAACTACGAAATACACAAACACACACCAAACAAAGTTCATATTCTTCTGTAAAATCCAAGTTCTTTGTCGATTATAATTACGAATGAGACACAAATTTGTTTCAAAATATTTTCATCAAAAAATGTATTTACCTGTGAAATGTGTATTTATTTGGGTTATATGTTCTTGTCACATCACAATTTATAATTGAACAGCACCCCATGTCTACAGAAATATTTAGATAAGTTTTCCGTTTGTAATTTTGTATATTTTAATAAAATTAATTTTGACGTTTGTAATTGTAATCATTTATAGTCAGTTAAATATTTTTTTTGTGTCACATAGGTACATTGACATCTGTCTTTTTCTATCTTGTAGGGTGCCCGCAAGGATATGATGTCTCTTTTCCACGCTTTGTCAGTCTTTAAGAGCGTAGCGAATCCTAAGTCTATGAATACACTAGAGAAGCAAACTTCACTGTCTCGCGGCAACAAAAGTCTTCTACATGTCAGTTTGAAAGCCGTAGCTTGGAAACGACTAAACATTTAGATAGAAACATATATTTGTCTCACTTTCACTAGTGTCTGGAAACGAGCTGTTATTCTAAAAAGAAAAAGATGGCGATATTAATTTTTTGGCGGGCTCAGTGTTGCTCGCTATATGAATTTACCCCATTTTAAATAAATAAAGAGTAATTTGAGTCGATTAATTTTGTATGAAATACTATTAATATGGTGTGTTTATAATTATTAAAAGAAAAGTTTGAAAAAAGTTGATAAATAAATAAGTGTTGTCAGAGTGCTTTATTAAATACATTAAAACGTGACCGTTGTTGTTTTATAAAATAAACAGTTAGAGTGCCTTTCCAGATTTGTGTGTGTGAAAGTATAAACGCGAAATATTTGCGGTGGAGCCGCCTGGTGTCAATTTAACGAAACCTTTTTTCTATCTAAACCAGCGAGAACTTTTTCATCTGAATAATACAAATGATAATAATACCATAGAATTATAAATATGTGTTTCTTATCTTTAAAATGGCTGTAACGATTAAGATGAAATTTTGTAATTAGATAAGGTTTGAATTTTAAACTTACTTATAAAGTTATACTTCTTACTAGCTGTGCCCGCAACTTCGTTCGCGAGGACTACAGGTTGTGTTGTATATAGCAACGTTGTAGACTGGAGACGCACTCTTATTAAAGAACGAACTTTTTACTTTGGTTTTGCAAACAAAACAAGACTGTTTTTTGATTAACACGGGTTGTGTTAATCAAAAGGCTGTCACTCAGTTAACTCTCTACTTTTTAACGGACGGAAAAAACGGAGGAGGTTTTCAAGTCGACTACAAGATAAAACTACAAGGTAAAACTACAAGGTAAAATACAAATGACTATGTAAATCTATTATTATTAAATTATTTGAAACTAGCTCTTGCCCGCAAGTACGAATGCGTGGTCTTCAAATCGACATAAAAAGTTCTTTAAGTGATGGCAATCTGTTTCCAGTGAAAATCTTCTAATCATGTTGTATTTTTTGTGATAGCTTAATTTGACAGCTCTAAAGAAAAACATTCAAACTGTCACTTTTCGTTTAATCGAGAGAGAGAGAAAGGAATATCTAAACCTAATCAAAAAAGGTTAATTATTGATTTATTACTGTAATACCGTAGTGACGAGCTCCTGGCCTAGGCATCACCATTTTCGTGGTTCTGGGTTCGATTCCCGGTCAAATCAATGTATAAAACGAACTTTTCTATATTGTTTTGGCTCTAGGTGTTGTGGTACCGTCGTTGTTTCTGATTTCTGTAACACAAGTGCTTTCGCTACTTCCCATAGGATTAGAGCAATGTATGTGATGTTGTCAAATTTTTATTTTTAATATACAAAATAACTGAATATTACTAACAAAAAGCATAGGTCTTGCTTCACTGGACAAGTGTATACGATCGCAGTCGGTTTTAGGGTCAATTTTGTCTTGCTCCCGGAAATGCTAAGAGCAAATAATTGTAGCCTTATAAGGTAACCAATCTGTTTCTTTTCTGAGTAATCTTATGATTTTTATCCACTTCTCGCGTCGTATTGCATCTTTAGGTACTCTTTAAAATAATTATAACGCCAATAAAAAAATACTACGGTCACCAATTAAATAATTTTATCAACATAAAAAATCTCCAATAGATATGGGAAAACCAAATGATGTTTTTACTGGCAACACTAAACTTCAAATATGCTTTGTGAAATTTTATTTAGTAATTTGAGTTATTTACATTATTATTCCACATAAACGAATTACTTACCTTTGAAAAGTGATCCCACATGCTTTGTTATTGGTCTGAGACCTCGAACCACAATCTTTAACGACGCATTTACCCATTTTTTATTTTTTTATTGTGACGCCTCACTCGGTCAACGCCTCTCTAAGCACTAGTTATACATTGACCGTGCTGATGCCTGCGGCCATCAGCGCAGTTGCGCGCGTTTAGCGCGGCAACTGCTGATCTAGTGTTAACATATATATCAATGGCATCACCTTGGTGCGAGGTTTCGCCACAGTCTGTGAAGCCTGACCGGCCTTTGACCATGACCTTTTTCACACGTTCTTGTCGTACGTGATCCACTTTTCATCACCAGTTATCAGCCTCTTAAAAAATGGTACGGTTTCATTACGTCGTAATAAAGAATCACAAATGAGTTCACATTATGTTTCTTTCAGTGAGCTCGTGGGGTACCCAAATATCGAGCGTGTACCCAGTTTTTTTCAAATGCGCCAAAACTGTTTTGTTGTCAATTCTCAGTTTCTAGCTACGTCGTAACTACTGATATCCCGATCTTGCTTCACTTTTTCAAAAATGGCATCAATTTTATCCGTAATAGGGCGACCAGAGCGACGTGCATCTTTGACATCAAAATTTCCGGATTGAAAACGCTTAAACCAAATTTTTGCTACTCTCACAGACACTGCACTAGGTCCATAAACATCGCAATTTTTTTTCGCGGCTTGCGTTGCATTTTTACCTTTTTACAAGCTTTTACTTAGTTTCACGACCGTGATATTTTTAAATATCTCTGTCTGTACGGTTACAAACTTCTATTCGTGATTGACACCCTTTCCCGGAACCCGATTGAGCTGAACTTTTGCATACTTACGTAAGTCGGATGACAATGCAATATAATGGTGACATGGGGCTGATCTGATGATGGAGACGGAACCTGATCATATAATCTGAGGTTTCAGTTGCCGTAAATCTATCGTGTTTATGGTTAATTAAGTTCACCTGATGAATAGTTTGTAATGGAATTATCATGATCGGGGTATGATGATGGAGACTGAACCTGGCCATAGGATCTAAAGTTCCAGTTGCCGCAAACCTACTGTGTTTGGGTTCATTATAATGGTCTTGGTGAACAGTTTGTGATGGGATGATGTTGATCAGAGTATGATGATGGAGACGGATCCTTAATAGAATCTGAGGTTTCAGTTACCGTAAACCTATCGCGTTTAGGCTCATTTAAATGGTCCTGGTGAATAGTTTGTAATGGAATGATGATTATCAGGTTATGATGATGGAGACTGAACCAGGCCATAGAATCTATAGTTGTAGTTGCCGTAAACTTATCGTGTTAGGGCTCATTAAAATTGTATTACAATAGTACTGGTAAATAGTTTGTGATGGGATGTGGTGATGATGATCAGGGTGATGGAGACTAAACCTGCCCATAGGATCTGAAATTCCAGTTGCCGTAAAACCATCGTATTTAGGCTCATTAAATTGGTCCTGGTGAATAATTTGTAATGAAATGATGATAATCAGGGTATGATATTGTACGTTGAACTTGGCCTTAGGATCTAAGATTTCAGTTGCCGTAACGTAAGCCTCTAGTGTTTGGGTTCATTAAAATAGTCCTGGTGAATAGTTAGTGATGGAATGATAATGGTGATTAGGGTGTGATGATGGAGGCTGAACCTGGCCATAGGATCCGAGGTTCCAGTCGCCGTAAACCTATCGTGCTTGGGCTCATTAAAAGAGTCTTGATGAATAGTTTTTGACAAGATTATAATGAACAGCATATAATGATGGAGACTGAACCTGTCCATATGGTATAAAGATCCAGTAGCCGTATAGCTATCGTGTTTGGGCCCATTACGATGGTCCTGATGAATAGTTTGTGATGGGATGATAATGATGATTAGGGTGATGGAGACTAAATCTGGCTATAGGCAGGATCTGAGATTCCAGTTGCCGTAAAACTATCGTATTTGGGTTCATTAAATTGTTCCTGGTGAATAATTTGTAATTAAATTATGATGTTCAGGGTATGATGATGGACCTAGCCTTAGGATCTAAGATTCCAGTTGCCGACATTGCCGTTAGCTTCTAGTAGTGTTTGGGCTCATTAAAATGGTCTTGGCGAATAATTTGTGATAGGATGATGATGGAGACTGAATCTGACCTTAGAATCTGAGATTCCAGTTGACGTAAACCTATCGTGTGTGGGCTCATTAAATAGGTCTTGATGAGTAGTTCGTGACGTCATGATGGTGATGGAGGGTCTGATGAAGTTTGAATTGAATTAGTGCTTTATAACTAATGTCAATTTGGCTTAGCGTATCATGTTCATCGCAATCGTGGTTCGTTTATAACTTTAAATAATACAGAACAAACTATAGTTTATAATAACTATATATTTTTTGTACTATTGTAAATGATTTAAAAATTATAATGCAGAAATAAAAAGTCTTACTCTATACACGACAAAAAATAGTAAAATAAAATTAAATAAAAAATATTTTTTACGTTACAAGCTTTCATGTACTAACCAGTGTTAAACAAGAAAGATTAGACTTTTCTAAGTGATCATAAGTAGGCATTTGTTTTCATGGTTAATCGTTTAGGTACTTGCCTACTTGAAAGCTTGTCGCTGACCTACCTTCTATTTATCAAGCTAATATTTCCCTGTGGAACACATACCATTAATCGTGCATGGTTATGAAATACCTATAAAATTCTATGAAAATAATCTAACCTTTGTTATCATAACAGCGACAAGCTTTCAAGTAGGCAAGTACCTAAACGATTAACCATGAAAACAAATGCCTACTTATGATCACTTAGAATAGTCTAATCTTTCTTGTTTAACACTGGTTAGTAAATGAAAGCTTGTAACGTAAAAAATATTTTTTATTTAATTTTATTTGTAGTAAAATTTTAAAATGTATCGAATTTCTTCATTAGATTCACTCATCTTGACAGTACGAAAAACAAATGAAAAACACACATTTTCCTAATTTGAATTTGAAATTATCTTAAAATTTAAACTTTTAATGATACCAAAACCAGCCAGATACAAATAGTACAGCCAAAGAGATTTCATTACAAGTTCATACATACTATAATGCGAAAAGAATTTTTCCCCAACCTAATACATCAATCACACACGGCAGCAAGGGCAAAATAATGGAAACCCAGAAATTACACTTCTCAAATTACATTTTTTTTTATTTGATCAACATCAAAACCCCCAAAAAATTGCCAACCAACTTAGCCTTATTTTTACCTAACATTTTATAAAAGTTGTAAAACATTTTACGCAAAGTCGTAACCCGCAAACGACTGTAAACAATTTCCAATCAACCCGCAGTGATTGGCGCCATCTTTGATGCTTTTTTGCTCGGTTATACATACTCCCTCTAATCTGTGATTATAAGAAAAGCTGTTTAAACTATGCCTAGAAACAGATTTGTTTTTACCTACGAATTAATGTTTCTTTTTATAAATCCTGGAACAGTTTTTTGCTTAGACAGCCCGACGGATTAGCAAGCTAATTTGCAGTGGACGGGGAACATATCACTTATAACTGAGGGCCGATGGGGCAGAAAGGTTCTAGAATGGAGGTTACGTAGCGGCAAGCTCAGCGTGGGATGTCCACCTACAAGCTGAACAGACCGGTAGACCTCGTAAGGGTTGCTGAAAGCCACCGGATAAGGGCCGCTTCCAACCGGCCGATCTATAAGTCCTGTGGCAGGTAGACCTTTTAGCACCTGATGCCATATAGCTGACATAATAATGATGATGATAATATCAGTTTTCATGCCACTCATTGCAGTTACAAACAATCTTTGTTTATCCCCTCAGCCGAACAAAACGATAACGAGTAAGAGATACAATAGGAATTTATGCAACGTGGACTTTTACGACCGCTAACTTGACCTATTTAACCTATCATTTTTGTAAATGGTTTACTGTCATGGTGTACAAATTAAATATATGTATTATTTTGTCGAGGTGCTCGTAGCTCAGTGGTTGAGCAACCAACGCCGCCGCGCCGCGGTTGTGAGTGGATGGGTAGCCATTCCAACCAAATGTAGTGACATTTATCTCAACTCACACTCCATGCTTCGGAAGGCACATTAAAAGTTGGTCCCGGCTGATGTCGCTCGATACAGTCAAGAGAACTTAACTTAATTTAGGTACTGAAGTACTAAGTGATGTCTTAATTAGTAAAGTATAAAGAATTACTATAAATTGCAAGTGTGTTATAAGCAGGTATGGCAGTGGCAGTGCCCCATCCCCATCTGCCCACTGCAAATAGGGATATTGACCCCATTCATAAATAATTCTAAGGCATCATTCATTAAAACAGACACTTTATTTTAGGCCTAATAACTCAGTATAATTTCATTTAAGAGACAAACTGATTTTTGATTGCTTTAAAATCGTAAAAAAGTAAGGCAGTTGAGTTTATCGGATAGTGACGTCATAATCCGATATCGTCATACAAATTATAAGGAAGATATCCGTTTTGGCAGCTCATAAAAGTATGTCAATTGATTCGTGGTGTCAACTAGCATCTTAGCTTGCTAATCCGTCGGGCTAATTGTTTCACGTTAGATCTAGTTTATAGGTAAAACGAAAATGTTAAACATTTACCTAAATCGAATTAAGTTGCAACTGCGAAAGTTTTAATAGAAACCGCAAGTAAGTGCATACACAATCTTGCTTGTGATATTAAATTTGAACAAAGTACATGCATTTGAAATATTCTAGAATTGGTTAATTTAGTTAAATACTATATTTACTTAATTATCAAAAACTAGATTCAAACACTGAATAAAAATAGTCAATTATAATATTAAAATGAAATATCTATTTAAAAAAAAACCAGTCATATCCTATGGGCAGTTGTCCCACCGCAGACGTATCAGCGATTTTCTCACTCAAGAAACGTACAGTAAATATGCAATTCCGTACAAACAAAAGAGATTCATATGTTGCAATCGAATTGTATAAGCCACCGTATTCATATACATTTAATCACTTCATAATATAACAGCAGTATTATATACAGGATGTAACAAAAAGGCAAAATAATATTTAAGAGTATGTATGTATGTAATGTGAACATTAAGTAGTAAAAGTTTTAGTTAAAAATAAACAACTTTTTTCCCCATACTAAGTAAATAAATTCATTCATTGAGAGGATCACTGCACGTTTTATGAAAGTTTCACATCTGTTTCCTACTTAATCTCGATTTATGAGTTTGTTTACACCTAACAGCTAATGCGCTAAGGTTGTCACCGATAGGTTTTTGTTAAAACTTACTTAATTTACTCAGTAATTTATACTCACACGAGTTTGTGGTTTTGCATAGGAACTACACCTTTTACTACTCTACACGTCCTTTAAATTTTATTTCGCCTTTTTGTTACACCCTGTATAATATACATTAGCATTAAAGGTGGTCAATAGTTACATTACAACCTCCATGAGGCATACGTAAACATTGTCAAACATTGAAATCAAACCGTATTACAAACCAACTAGCTGTTTTGCAATACGGCGGATCGACGATACGGCGGAATGCATAACTTTAATACCTACTTGTAACTGAAACAGCAAATCCAACTAGTCCATTTTTTTTTTAAATAGCGGGATCACCTTTTGTTTTTTTCTATGCAGGCATTGGCATTGGTAATAATTTTCTCTCGGCACATAAAGCTTTACAGATTTTGGGCATTTCTCATTCAAATGTTGTTTGTTTCGTTCCGTTGTACGGAGTTATTTCGCAGAGTGCATTTTTATTAATGTTTCTATTTTTGTTAAAACCTTTTAGTAAATTTCTTGGTTTTATTATAGGTAACTACTAATTACTATTTTTATTTTTTATTATTTTTTTAGTTTTAATGAAATATTTACTACCAAGAAAAACCATTCGCACTGTGTATACCTAACCTTATCTTACCTAAAAAAGGTTGATTAAAAAAAAAGGACAACATCACATTACATTGCTCTGATCCTAAATAAGTACTTGTGTTATAAAAATCAGAAACAACGACGGTACCACAACACACAACCCGAGGCAATATAGAAAAGTTCGTTTTCTACATTGACCCGACCGGGGATCGAACCCGGAACCTCAAAGATAGCGGCGCCATATAAAGTCCGGCACGCTCGCCTCTCGGCTACGGAGGTCGTCATACCTAGGCCCATTGGATTCTTGACCGAACAATCATCTATTCTAGCCGTTCATTACCCGACTATTATGCCAGGCAGTTGCAGATTCGAATTTCTTTCTTTCTTTCTTAAATTTATTATTTTTTTATTTTTTTATTAATTGTTTCCACAATCACACCAATTATCTAGACCCAAAGTAAGCAAAGCTTGTGCTATGGCGACTAGATAACGGATAAACATACGTTTATAAACATCCATGACTTAGGTGCAAATGCTCGTGCTCATCACACTAACATTTGCCCCTCGCGGGATTCGAACCCGCAACCGCCAGGCATTGTAATCCGGAGCGCGAACCACTACACCAGACGATCGTCGTTACGCAGGGAGCAAAGGTTTGGTTGAGTGATGATTACCTATTTTATCTAAGTATAGTCGGGAGCTAGATATTTAATTGGTGTGATAGTCAAAAGAATTTCTGCTAAATGTCAATTAGGAAAGTTTAATTTTGCGAGAATGAATTTAAATATGAAATTCATTATCCACGCTTTTCTGAAGCTTAAATACATTGGCGTTACGAGAAATATGATTAAACGCTCTGATTTCGATAGAATTTTGACCTTTAGCCATTTGTGTCGGTAAATTGAACTCGTCGTAGCGTGGCTAGAATAATGAGCAGCAAACTTGTGTAATATAAAGTAAAAGTGGCGCGAAAGGCGGACGAGCTCTGAAAGATTTTATTTTCAAGAGATTAAAAAGTATATGACAATGTAGCCACAATATAAAATTTATATTCGGACACATACAAGCTATTTTTTTTATTAAAACCATTAAAACCAATTTATTTCTGTAAATAGGCTTAAACTAAGCGCTTTTACACGTCCCAATATATTTTTTCCCTACCGCTACTTCGGGACAATTTTGGGCTAGCGCCGAGAAGAAGTAGCGCAAGAAACTCGGTCACTATTGTCAGCCTCTTTTTAAATAGTATATATTTTACATTACAAGATAAATGTACCTATGCGAGCAGGGCAGTATTTATTTCCAAATATTTTTATCATTTATATAATCATTTACAATATCCTTTATCAATATCCTTTTTTCATTAAAGTTGTTTTAATATGCGATTTAAATTTTAACAGGGGCAGTTCTACAATAGACGTTGGTGTAACATACTTAAGTGCTTTGATATACTCGTGATAATAAACAACTTTGCCCAAGAAACTTATTGCCTAAAGTATGCCTATATACGTCCCACTGCAGGGCACAAGCGTAACGTCAACTATGAGGTGGTTTGGGCCATGCTCTACCACGCGGGCCCAGTGTACCGCGTTAGAAGGGTGTTGTAAGGCTAGTGACTAAACCTTACTGTCGGATTTTTTTTTTCGGATGGACCTATCGTTTTTAGGGTTCTGTACCTCAAAAGGTAAAATCGGAACCTAAGGGTTTGTTTTCCGTCCGTCTGTCTGTCAAGATCCTTTAGCTCGGAAACGCGTGAAGCATTTGTGTTTTAGAAACATCGACAGTACTACAACACCTAGACCCGAGACAATAGAGACAAGAGCGTTTTCTACACTGTCCCGTCCGGGAAACGAACATTCACGGGCTTCGTGGTTAGATGCTGGCAGCATTACCTCGCTGGATTGCGATGCTTAGTCGCTGTGTGAAGTAGCTGTCAGCTCTTGTGTCACCACTGCTGTCAGATAATCTTTTTGCAATCTATTTAAATATGTTAAATACATAATTATTTTACACAAGTGATTACAATGTATTTGAAACATTTCAATTACATGGTTATGTCATTGAGGTATAATGTACTAGCGTACTAGAGAACACATCTCGAACTAAATGTTTCAGCCAAGCATTGTAGTATTGAACAATTAAGAAGCAGTTTTGACAACTTCAATTATTGACACTGACTGAAGCTTTGTAGCCCACTGGACTACAATTCTTGGCTGAAACATTTAGTTCGAGATGTGTTCTCTAATGCGCTAGTACATTATACCTCAATGGGTTATTTATAACCTTTTGCAGGTTGATTTTGAATTTCATTGCTATGGGACTAGCTTTCCCATTTCAAATGATATCTATGTCTATGCCATTGAGGTATAATGTACTAGCGTACTAGAGAACACATCTCAAACTAATTTTTTCAATAGTCTATGCCTCTGTTTCAAACAAGTTCAATTTAATAAAATGACAGCAAGCAATAACTGGATTTCAACAATAGAGTCGAGGTTTTATCTCCGACTACGCAAACCAATATCGATAAAATCAACACGAAAAACTTCATTAAGATATAAGAACAGTCGATTGTTGCCAGTCTATATTAACCCAGACAATACCAGAGGCCGAATAAGAAGGAAAAAGCGCCGTTTGTTGTTATTATTACGGTTGGGCAAAGAGTGGCGCTGATTGAGAAAAATGGGCCCAACCATGCGATCATGCTGACTTTTATTCAAAGGGCTGAGAAATACATTTTATCGATATCGATAAATGAATGCCTAAATACAAGTTATGTTTCCTAAATAGGAAAAACAATAAATTACCGTTTAAAATATTTAAATTAAATGACGAACGTCTGATGTAGAGGATTGCGCTCCGGACAACAAAGCCTGGCTGTTGCGAGTTCCAATCTCGCAAGGGGAAAATATGTTTACCTAATAATCATGGATGTTTGTAAACATATTTAAGTATACTTAGCCATTATCTGTTCACCATAGTAGGTAAATACAAGCTCTGCTTAGCTTAGTAATTGGTGTGATCGTGAAAACAATTAACAACTTGATTTATGACAAGGGGGTAACCCTAAACTCTTAAAACAATCTCAAATCTGTGAAATCTGTCAATTTCGTACGTCATTACGTACGACATTTTGCAGATTTGACAAGATTTGACAGATTTGAGATTGTTTTAGGAGTTCATGGTCCTCATAATTCACATGCTATTTAAAATTCATGTTTGACCGTAGCAATTTTACCCGTTTTTTAAACTACTAATAATGATAGGTGGTTTTCCCCCGTATTAGTAATCAATTACAAAATGTGTTTATTTCAGCTTACTCTACTGATGTCTTCTCAACTGGTGTTTTATTATAATTTATACATAGATATCTTATCAAATCTGACAGGTGAAGTTCTAGAACCCACCACAAAAAATGCGACGAGTGTACCGCGAAAACCAAAAGAACGACAAAAATCTTTAAGACTATTATTTGAACAAGAAGCAGCGCACCAAACTCAGTAACTCGACTGCCAGAATGTTCGACAATGAGAAAATATCGATATGTATCACATCACTACCCAATGGAACAATGTTTTATACGACATTCGAAGCTGGTCCGTCGCCAAAACCAAAAAGGAATGCGGTAATGAAACGCTTTGAGTTTATGAGTTTTTTAAATGCACAATAATAGACTCGACTGAAATAGATTCTCCGAGAATCTCTCGCTTTTTTCGTTTCGTAAACAAAGTCTATATATTGAGTTGCCAATTAGTAAATTATTAGACAGTTGATAGATGTTAAAGTTTTAGATTTACTCTGGATTTATACTTATTTCCTGTGCCCTGCAGTGGGACGTATATAGGCATACTTTACTGAGTAGAATGCTGTGGAATTATGCGAACATAGCGCAAATATCTTAAACAAAGTGGTATTTACACCATGTAGACCAGTAATACGGAGTACCATCTAACTCCAAAATTCAGTGTTAAGGATGGGCACCGAAAAGAAATACTTAATTATAGGTGTCAGAAGTAAATCTCGAGCAACGCACACATTGACATCGCTAAGCTCATGGACACCAAATTTCGGAACCCAATGAGACGCCTAAATAATGTTCCGAAATCGAGCGCGCATTGTACAATAAACAGCACGTCGACCTACTGTTTCATACTGATTTTCAACTTTAAGCCCGACATGTAGAGATCATTTTCAATTGACAAAATTTGACGATTTGTGGTAGGTCGACGAGCTGTTGTCTGTACAACTAGCGGCACCGATGTTGAGGGCTAGGAAAAAGATGTGCAGAAGACTACGATTACGTGACTGGCTGGTCGTGCGACGTGCCTGCACCGCCGGCCGTGATTTGTTATTAACTCCGCGCAGACGAGTCTCTGATTATTAATTATACGATGATCGTCTCGTAAGATGCGCAAAGCGATCCCCACTCTTTGCTCAACATCGGTGCCGGGTACTGTGTGAAGCTTCCATAGGGAATGTGCTCCATTGTGAGCGCACAGATCTGGCGAATGTGCAACTGCAACATACTGCAACTTCTTGCAGCACCTCTTTAGCGCCACATTTGCTGGATTGAGACGCACATCGCACGCATTTGTTCTAATCATTTCTTTATACACAAGCGAAGACGAAGCTTGAATAAATATTGGACAACATCACATACATTGATCTGATTCTAAGGTAAGTAGCATAAGCACTTGTGTTATGGAAATCAGAAACAACGACGGTACCACAACACCCAGACCAGAGACAATATAGAAAAGTTCGTTTCCTACGTTGACTCGACCGGGGATCGAACCTCAGAGATGGCGACGCCATATAGTTCGGCGTGCTCGCCTTTCGGCTACGGAGGTCGTCATGAAGTATTATGACTGTCTGTACCAAAGAGAGAACGGCCTTGATAGTAACACAGGCTTGTCTAAACTTAAGCAACAGCTGTAAATACAGGGTGTACAAGAGAATGGGACACTCCTTAAAACCACGTGATCAGCTGGTCATATACAACATTTTTTTCTATAGAGTAACATCGATATCGATAAAAAAAAATCAGCTTCTCCATACAAACTTATCCTATACCTCGATGATAATGGTATGGAGCATCTGAAAATAAAATCACGATTTCGATGTTGCTCACATAGGAAAAGTTATTGTATATGACCAGCTGATCACGTGGTTTCAAAGAGTGTCCCATTCTTTTGTACACCCTGTAGAATATATATTTTTCTAATCTAAAACTTCAGTGTGTAAATGCGCAGAAATTGTACATTTGACTACTGTGAAATGAAGACTATTTGAACGATGTATTTGATAACTCGAAAACATTCGACCTCCAAGGCATATTTCAGAATATATTGTAAGTATTTCTCGTGAAACCGAACAACTGAACAACAAAATATGGGCCAAAATATGAATTATTCAGATACCAATGAATTTGCGTGTAACAGGTAGCTTGGATTAAGTTAAATTTGATCTGACTTCCGTAATATGAAGATTAAAATTATTATAAGTAACTGTCAGAAGATATTTTTTATTATCAAATGAAAGGAAAGATTGATGATGGCCGTAAAAACGAAATGTTGATGAAAGATTACGTTTTAAAGTATTTCAATGGAAGCAATATCATGAAAAATGTCTTTTGAAAACAGACTTCTAACTTGAATTTACTCACACATAACAAGACAACTGTTACTTATATTAAAATCATGAATTTTTGTTAAACACGATTTTTAAAGCGGGGGGGGGGGCGTTGGAGGCGTCCTACACTACGTTTCGCTAAGCGTGGTTTCCATTCGAGAACCTTCCTGCTCCACCTCTCGTCGGTTCTGCGAAAGACATGGCCAACCCACTGCCACTTCAGCTTGCTACATTTTTGGACAATATCAGTCACCTTAGTCTTATGTCGTATGACCTCGTTCCGGATCTTATCCCCAACATACACCTTTCCATAGCCCCCCGGCAAGATGGACCGATAACCTGAAGAAGGCAGCTGGCAGCGACTGGATGAAAAGGGCGGGAGATCGTGCGCTGTAGCGCTCCTTGAGGAAGGCGTATGTCCAGCAGTGGACTGCAACAGGCTGATATGATGATGATGACGCTTTGTAAAAACAGCTGTACGGAATTAGTTGACATTACTACTAGCTACTATGTTTGTTGTGATGGCAATAAAGACCAAAATTATTTAATTAGACTTTGGTTACCGTGCTAGAATCTCAGTGGTGCCAGCGCTTTTTGGAATTAAAAACTACCTTGTTCGCACAGGTAGGTACATATTACTTTCTTGTAAACATACTATTTAAAAAGAGGCTGACAACAGTGACCGAGTTTCTTGCGCTGTTTGAAATAAATATTGTCCCGAAGCAGTGGTCATCATCATCATCTCAGCCACAGGACGTCCACTGCTGAACATAGGCCTCCCCCAGTGACTTCCAGATCGGCCGATTGGAAGCGGCCTGTATCCAGCGTCGTCCTGCAACCTTTACCAGGTCGTCTGCCCACCTTGTGGGTGGGCGTCCTACGCTGCGCTTGCCGATACGCGGCCTCCATTCCAGAACCTTTCTGCCCCATCGGCCGTCAGTTCTACGTGCTATGTGCCCCGCCCACTGCCACTTCAGCCGGCTAATCCGTCGGGCTATGTCAGCGAAGCAGTGGTAGTATATAAAAACTTATTTGGACATGTAAAAGTGCTGAATTAAGGCCTAATAACATAAATTATTACAACAAATAATCACTGTCTCCGTTGAACAACCTCCATAGCCGCGAGGCGAGTACTCCGAACTTGGCGTCACCATCTTTGAGATTTCGATTCCTCGTCGGGTCAACCTTTTACCTATGCTTTTACCCTTCTTTCTCGACCCGAGATAACATAGAAAACGAACTTTTCTAGTGTCTCGGGTCTGGGTGTTGTGGTATCGTCGATGATTCTAAAATCTATGACACAAGTGAGTTAGCTACTACCTTAAGATTAGAGCAATGTTTGTGATGTTGTCCATTATTTAAAAAAAGTAAGTTAATAAAAAAATCTCTTGTTTTATATTAATTTAACAGTGACTTCTGGTTGCTTCTGACAAACCTAATCCGGACTCATCAGGCCGGCTTAATACTTGTTTTGTTTGTTCCGGACCTAGTTAGCAAGTCCGTTGATAAATTACTCAGTGTCAACTGTCAGTGCCGACTGCCGATAAACCAAGTTTGGAATTTGGATGAGTCAACAATTGTAACTTTAAGTTGGGTTACAGTTTTGATAATGATTTGAGAAAGGTCCCTTTTGTATTGCTATCATAAGCGTACTGTGTCTAGGAAATGGACAAAGTGCTTAGAGAAAAGCAATGCAGAGAGAATAATATTTTACGCTAAAATCTTCATAAATTATTCACAGTTCACAGCTGCACTTTAAGTATATCCTAACCGAAATAATTAATCCAAACTATAACAAACAAACGTAAACGCTACGTAAACGCTAAGTAAACACTAACACCCTTATCTTAAAGTCTCAGATACAATTAATAGCGAAGACAAACATCAAAACAAAAATCAGTTGAATCGCCCTGCCTCAATAACAATAAAATCCCAAAATGCAGATAATGTAAATTATAAAAAGAGTAAAAGACAGTCAATTTAAGCCGCCAATGATCAGTTCATTCACGGATAAATTTATAACCCATTCTATAAGAAGTTAGATCATTTGGCTATGGCACAAGAGACTTCAAATGATTAGCTATCAGAAAAGCCATAAAACAATTTTAAAAGCTGTAAAACCAAAGCTCGGGATCGTAAAACCGCAAACGCGAGTTGTTGGCTGATCGTTTAAAACACTGTTAAACGGCCATAAAGAAACAGACAATCTTTCACAATTGCAGAACTTGAGAGTAACCTAAGGATGCTTGTCCACCTGAGCCGTGAACCGAGAATGAATTGACGTCGCGTCGGCGATATAAATAAATAAATATTGGACAACATCACATACATTGCTCTGATCCTTTGGTAAGTAGTTGAAGCACTTGTGTTATAGAAATCAAAAACAACGACGGTACCAAAAAATCCAGATCTGAGACAGTGAAGAAAAGTCGTTTTCTACATGGAACTCACAGAGATGGCGGCGTCATATAATAGTCCGGCGTGCTCGCCTCTCGGCTACGGAGGTAGTCAACATATAACGTAATATAACATTCCTAAATTAATAATAGTAACTGCATAACCGCTAATCAATCGTTCATTGCATGTCGTCTACGTCATCTCGTTCTCGGTTGACAGCTGTGGACAAACGTCCTAAGGATGGTTTTCTGCTAGAGCTTCCATCTATTTCGATCTATTGCTCATACATACTAAACGTAACAGCTGACGACTATCTGGTGTACTGGTTCGCGCTCCAGGAGCACAAATACAAAAGCGCATCGTTCAGTCGGTCGTATTATCCGATCAAATTAAAACATCCATTCCTCGTATCAAAGGTTTGTCAATTTATGAACAATTGAAAACGGTCGGGTTTTTTACACGGCTAGATTGAGTTGGTTAATATTTTATCAAAGGATTGACACATGAGACTGGCCATTTTAATTTGTTAGGTTTATACGACCGAACGAAAGATACACTTTCGTGCTAGGCCCCCTGACTACAATGCCTGGCGGTTGCGGGTTCGTATCCCGCAAAGAGCAAATGTTAGTGTGATGAACACAAGCAATTGTACTTAAGTCATGGATGTTTATAAAACGTATTTAAGTATGTTTATCCTTTAACCTAGTCGTTAAAATACAAGCTTTGCTTAGTTTGGGGCTAGATGCATTGGTGTAATTGTGCAAAATAAAAGAAAAACAGCTTCCAGGCGAAGTATTTTTTAGGATAATAGACAGATCCGTCACCGTCATAGCTTTTCATAGAAGTTTCTCGTCAGTCATAGAATTGAAAAGCATAAGACCTGGTAATGGGCAATGGCAAGTGACATTGCTCACCGAGCTGACAAAGGTTGGGAAAAAAGTTTTTCGCTGGATACAAACCTGGATATTAGAGGTCTAGGTATGCCAAAGGACTTCTTAATCCTCACGATGATAATTTGTAAGCCAGTAATATATGCAAGCAAATAAAAATATTTGATTTATTTTATTGATGCTAGTCCCATACAAAAGCTGCTGTATTTGAAAAATCAAGGTATCCTGCCTTCTCGCCGAAAATTGTTAGGCCGATTATCACTTGCCAACCAACATTTTTAAATAACTTAATTCCGCCTCTTGAAGTAATAAAAACTGAGCACTCATCATTAAACTCACTCATTTTAATTACTACACCAATAAAAGATAACACAGTAACAATCAACAAGTAATGATGTAAACACGTATCGCCTATGAGTCAATTTATTTGTACCTACCTAACTACGTTGTCATAAAAATAAGTTTACGCTTACCCACATTACATTACTATATTTACTAAACAAAACCTTATTTAATACATCATTTGGTAAACAATAAACAACTAAATGAACATAACTCCAACTGAAACATTCGCTACTTGAAAGTAGGCCTTTTAAAAAGTGTAATTATAAAAGATAGACCAAACGTACAGTTGGCAACTATTAGGTTGGGAAATGATGATTCGGCTATATAAAATTCTGCGAAACGTTGGTTGGTAAGTGAAAATCTGGCTAACGATTTTCGGCGAAAAGGCAGAGAACCGAAAAATATGACTTTTTTAGTCTCAAATGGAAATTTACCCCGCAGAAATGCTTCGAATCAACTAGACCCAACTACATAGCATATAAATCGTTTGGTGCCAAGTAGAAATAGTAAATTTGCTAAATTTGAATTTGCAGATTAACGTGGTAAGGAATGAGCTCACGACTTACAGATTATTTTCTTGCTATCTTGGCCTCAACTCGACGAAAAATAACGGAATTCTGCACTGCGATCCTTGAGATAATTCGTTTTAATATTCATGTTTCTGGTAATATGCTATTAACGCTTTCATTAAGATCTAATCATCTTCAAAAATGCTACATTGTTTTGAAAAAATACTTCATTCTGCGATCAGGGCGGTAACCACGAACCCTTAAAACAATCTCAAATCTGTCAAACATTATCATTTCTGTCAAATTTTGTATGAAATGATGTACCAAAATTGACAGATTTGACAACTTTGAGATTGTTTTAAGAGTTCATGGTTAGGGCCCTGATAGTTGTATTAATTTTAAACCAGTGATTATAGTATTTTGTCTTACTACATTTTAATACTTTTGATGAAGATTTGGTTACATGACTAATCTATACCTAAGTTGTTGGTGTTCATGATAAAAAAATAATTTCGTACAAAAGCAAAATAAAGTTGAAAAGGGCAACGAATGTAATTTGTTAACTTGTTTGTTTTCATCATCATTATTATTTCAGCCACAGGACGTCCACTGCAGCACATAAGCCCCCCCCCCCCAGTGATTTCAGATTGGCCGGTTGGAAGCGGTCTGCATCCAGCGGCTTCCTGTAATCTTTACCAGGTCACCTGTACACCTTGTAAGTCGACGTCCCACGCTGCGCTTGCCGGTACGTGGCTTTCATTCCATTACCTTTCTGCCCCATCGGCCGTCAGTTCTACGTGCTATGTGCCCCGCCTACTGCCACTTTAGCTGGTTAATCAGTCGGGCTATGTCAGCGACTTTTGTTCGTTCACGGATCTCCATAATTCTCGCAAAGAAATACCATCATTGTGGTACATACAAACCGGGAGGCCTATATCCCGGGGAGCAGTGGACATCCTGCGGCTGTGATGATGGTGATAATACAATTTCTTTAGTATTTAACACTAATAAAAAAACGGGCCATGTGCGAGTCGGACTCGCGCACGAAGGGTTCCGTACCATTATCTATAAAAAAACACCAAAAAAACACATTTATTTACATTCAATCATATTTATTGTATTTTTTTTTAATATTTGTTGTTAAAACGGCAACAGAAATACATTATCTGTGAAAATATCAACTCTCTAACTATCACGGTTCTTGAGATACAGCCTGTTGACAGACGGACAGACAGTCAGACAGATAGACAAACAGACAGACAGACAGACAGACAGACGGACAGCGGAGTCTTAGTAATAGGGTCCCGTTTTACCCTTTGGGTACGTAACCCTAAAAAACACAGTGACTTTTCAATTACACTAGAGATTTGAAAAACAGTTATTATGTCATCGACTAAAACCATAAGTATCAGGAGCAGGTGGTGCAGCAGCAGCGCCAGCAGGTGCAGCAGAAACTTAGGGGGCGTCCATAAATTACGTGAGGTGTTTTTTTCAATTTTCTGTATCTCCCTCCCCCCCTGGTGAGATTTCGTGAGATTTTATTCAACCCCCTCCCCCATCCCCTAATCTCACGTGAGATTTTTCGAAATGTGGGTTTCTTACGTAAACGCGTTGGATTTACGTAAGAAAATACATAATACATATATATTTTCTATAGAAAAACCACTCAAATAAAGGTTTAAAACTTAGTAATCCTAAAAATCTAGATTTTCTAGGAAACTTGAAACGCGAGCGGGGTTCGGGGGTGGGGCCATGTTGATCATGACACGGGTTAAGCATGTACAATCTGGATTAAATGGACCAAAATAGTATATATTTTTTTGTTTCAATCAGAAAAAAAATTCGTGATATTTGCCGAGACCCCCCCTCTCTCCAACGTAAGATTAGATGAGATTTGACTCGACCCCCTCCCCCCCTTAAACATCTCACGTAATTTATGGACGCCCCCTTATTAGCCTATATGAGCCGCCTATATTCAGCAGCTATTTTTATAATAATAATAATAAATATTGGACAACATCACATACTTGAAGATAAATAACACTTGAAAAAAATTATCGACATCAGGTGGGACTCGAACCCACGTCCCATCGCGACAATATGCGATGGGACGTGGGTTCGAGTCTCACCTGAGGTCGATATTTTTTTTCAAGTGTTATTTATCTTCAATTAAACCTTGTATGGAATTGCTAAAAACAAAAATTTACAACATCACATACATTGCTCTGATCCTAAGGTAAGTAACTAAAGCACTTATGTTATAGAAATCAGAAACAACGACGGTACCACAACACCCAGACCCGAGACAATATAGAAAAGTTCGTTTTCTACATTGACCCGACCGGGGATCGAACCCGGAACCTCAGAGATGGCGGCGCCATTGCTCGCCTCTCGGCCACGGAGGTCGTCAAAGCTATGACTCAAATGATGATAAATATGATAATGATGATGATGATGACATTTTGCCAGAAAATAATATTATTAAAATTAAGTAATTAACAGAAAGTAATATTTCGGACGTGAAACGCTTTATCTTAATTCGAAAGCAATCAACAGAGTACTTACTTTTAGTATCAAGTTGAAATTAAACTTGAGCTGCATACTATGTAGATGGATTTTAATACAGTTTGCATTACGAGTTTATTTCCACTGATGAAAAGTCGCAGACTATATTCAGAAAGTTCCAACTATCGAAACACTCTTTATAAGTTTAATTTCATTTAGCTGTTCAAGTAGTTTAAGACGCACCTAGCTCGATGGACCGACGACCTTAGGAAGATGGCTGGCAGTGGCTGGACCATAAAGTTAATATACAGGAATAGAGGAACAAACGGCTGAGCGAGCGAGATGCTACTAGCAGCAACACTGTATGATAAAAAGAGATGCGTGATGCGTCATAGCAGAACCGTTTTTTGGCAACTGTTTGACAGCTGGCGGCACTTAGAGGCACGCTGAGAATTCGGGCTCTGTAAATTTTCCTGTTTTTACTTCACATCGTGAATATTATTGAGAAATAGTGCTTCATAAATATGGTGACTTGTTCAGTGATTGATTGTGGTACCACACAACGACTTAACCCCGCAAAATATTCATTTCTCAGGTAAATTAATCCAAGTCGACACCTCATAACTTTGGATTTATTTTTGCTTAAGCGCTTAAAATTTTAAGTGTTTAGTATGATAGTTCTCTTCTAAAACCATTTATTTATGTAAGAAGCAAAGATTGGATACTCTTAATGCAGAATTAACGAATATCTTGTGTAAAGAAATAATTTTCGTTTTACACTAGGGCTGCATCAAGTTATCGAGTTGTTTCGTTTCCACTGTCTAGGTATCACGCGGTAGACGAAAATTAATTTTATGTTTTATATTACTGTTGTTAAAAGTACCTTTATGAAGTTTAGTTATGAATTATCTGGAAATGTAATCCCACATAAGATACATAGTTATGTAGTAGATATATAGTTTTTGAATGCTGGAGAAATTATGGCACTTTCTACTGCACATACCTACTTAAGAATAGAATAATTTATTTTCTAATTACATGGCTATTAAGAGCTGTTATAATATTAAAAGTAGGTACTTTCATTGGTTATTCATGTATCTTTTAGATTTTCTACTTATTCACCAGGAATATATGGCTTAAAATAATTGATCGTCCAAACTGGATTCCTAAAAACATTCATGTATATGCAGCAAGCATTTTGAGGATAAATTTTTCAAGACACAAAACGAGGAGCGAAACTATTTTTGATGAAATCTGCAATTCCAACTAAGTTTGTTCCGGTAAGCTTAAATAAAATCAATACTATTCTTCTGCTGATAATTAGCACCATGTACCTACAGTTTTTCAAAAGCAATTAAGTAGGTATATTTATAAGTTGGGTGTGCCTTTTACTATCATAACTTTTTAATTTGTATTATTGGAAGTCCGAAAATATTTTCTCATACCATTTTACATCGTGATGATCACTCTGGGTAAAAATACATAAAATACTTATGATCGAAACTTAAATTTCATAATATTGCTAATAATATACCTGGTTTATATCAATATTTGTTTTCATATATTTTAGAAATTTTAGAGACACAAATTTTAAACTAATATTTTTCTTAGCGCTCGCCACAAATTTTAAACTAATATTTTTCTTTGCTAGCTACTCATTTTCTTTCTTTTTCACAGGTCAACATAAAGCTTAGACGCATAGTATCGTCCTAAGTTTATAGAGATATTGTATCAAGTATTGTATAGAGGTTTTTAATCTATCCTTCTGAAGATGTAATAAATGTTTGCTTCATCATCATCATCATAACAGCCACAGGACGTCCACTGCTAAATGGGCCTCCCCCAGTGACTTCCAGATCGGCCGGTTGGAAGCAGCCTGCATCCAGCGTATAAAGTGTGAAAAATATTTTAGAGAAAAATAAAAACACATTTTGATTTTGATAAAAAGAAATTTGATAAGACCGTTCTAAATATTATTAGTCGTACTGATTTTGAAAATTATTTTGGTTCCTTGATTTCCTATTCTTTTTAGCAAGATCCACTTATTAGTCACAGATATCTCATTATAAAATGTATAATATAAACATATTTACCGTTAAGATTGAGGTACGAAACACAATTGAAAAATGTATCAAAACGTACTTTAAGAAATTATTTAAACAAAATGCTATTTTCCGAGGGCAGTGAGAAATGATATAAGTAGCTACCTTTAAAGCATTGATAAAAAAATGATTTAAATATCTTCTGTGTTTTCCTTAAATATTATTACTTCACTTGTTCACCCTGGGTCGTATTTTCAGCCATTCTAAATCCCTTCCTATCCTATTTTAGTTTTAATAATTCTATGACTAACTAATAAGTATGATCGATATCGATATTAATGTGTAATTGTATACATCACTGACACGCACACATAAACAATTTTACACACACAAATGTTTTCCAATTTCGGTTTCGTTTGACAGCTCGCGTTTGTTCCTCTATTCCGTAGGTATATTACCTTTATGGGCTGGACTAACATGATGATTTTTTCCCATTGTGGAAAACGATATCAATTATTGATAAACATGTGAAAGAATAAATAAAAAATTCATGTGATTTTCCTTTAAATTAAAATTTGAAACACACTTTTGTAAAACCTTTATTTTCTATGAATAATACTAATAATAATAATAGGTAAAATGTTGTTAAATTAAAATACAGTAAATGTAACAGACCTACATAGATAAAGCATGCAATTTTTTTATCCTACCTACACTGAGTTCAATTTTCATTATAAGCGTAAGACGTCCACCCACAAGATGCACAGACGACCTGGTAAAGGTTGCAGGATGACGCTGGATGCAGGCCGCCCGCAATCGGACAATCTGGAAGTCTGTGTGAGGGAGGCCTATGTTTAGAACTGGACCTCCTATATGCGCTACCCAGCACGAAAGTGTATCTTTCGTTCGGTCGTATAAGCCTAACAAATTAAAATGGCCAGTCTCATGTGTCAATCCTTTGATAAAATATGACCAATTCAATCTTGCCGTTTAAAAAACCCGACCGTTTTCATAAATTGTCAAACCTTTGATACGGGGGAATGGATGTTTTAATTTGTTCGGATAATACGACCGACCGAAAGATGCACTTTCGTATTAGGCCTTCATGCTCGATTCACTCAGTGACGCTAGTGTGGGGGAGACCATCATCACAGTCAATAATATTATGTAGGTGCTAATTTCATTTTGGAATTCCTTCACACTATAATCGAAATTCTCTTCTGTCTCGTAGATTTTTGGTCATCAATTTTAAGGGTTCGAGTTTGCTTGCTCAGAGATCTTAATGAACAATTTCACACACATACAGTAGGAACTTTTCTGGCAGAAAGCGGTTTTTGGATGGCGGCCTTATACTATCACTATTCCTTGTTTTCGCTCATCGAGGACAAACTTCAGCGGCTAATTGAAGAGCTTCCAGATCTTGTCTGGCAAACTTGAATACTTGTAGTATTACGAATATACCCGGGAGAGTATTCCCAGCTTAAGGGAGTGTGTTTATGGAAAATGATTTCTGGCGTTTTTTTTTTAATAACGACTCTGGTTTACTGCGTGTGTATTACTTTTTAAAATGCAATTTGCCACAGCAATGATACTATCCTTTTCTCAAAACAGTTCAGGCTAACAGTTTTGCCCAAAAACCATCACTTATCAATAATTTCAAATTTAACCGGAGTAGTTTTCTATAAAAAAACGTAAGATAATTATGTTAAAATCTCACGAGTTGCTTGCCGTTTAATAAAGATTAATAGATCTCTACCCCACTAACATCAGTGCTACTGCCTCATACTGAGTCGGTACAGATACCTACAAATCTGTATGGTATATTTTTAATTGCACCTCTGTTAAAATATTATGCAAATACTGTTGTCTTTTATTTACGCGAACACGATACATTTAAATGAAACTACTTTTACGGATTATTTCGCGATTTATTAACATTTTATTTAACCTGACGTTTCGAACACTTTACAGCGTTCGTGGTCACAGGTAGACTAAGGTGTTATTCGTCTTTACAATATTTTGAAAAAAAAACTATAAACTACCGTCACTCAGTTAATATTAATTTGTGTTCCTATCTACGCAAAAAGAGCTAACTGTATCTAGAGGTCTTGCAGTGCGGGGCCTAGCATGGGATTTCGTTAAAACAGGATCCCATGCTGGTGGTATTTTCCAACCATCTTCTCTGTTGAAATTCGGGTGTCTTCTAATTTCAATTGCCTCCCGTAACATGCGAGGAACAAATCGTCGTTCTCTTGCAAGGACTTTAGGCTGGTCAAATCGTATGAAATGGTTGGGTGTATCTAAGGCATGTTCACACACTGCAGACTTAGTATTCCGTCTATGTTTGATGTCGGCTATATGTTCTTTTACCCGCACGCCTATACTTCGTTTTGTTTGACCGATATAGGAGAGCCCACAGTCACATTCCAGTCTGTACACCCCCGCATCTTGAAGAGGTATGTTGCACTTGACAGGTGGTAAAAATTGGTTAATCTTTTTCGGCGGCTTGAAGTAGGTTTTGATTGAAGCGCGCTTCAAAATGTTTCCAATCTTGTCAGTGACACCCTTCATATAAGGTAGTACAGCAGGTTGGCGTTCGACGGTGGAATGCTTGACCCGGGGTCTGGAACGACGTGGTACCGGCAACTGGTTTTCCCGTAGTACCTTCCTGACATGCTGGAGCTCGCCAGCCAGGTGTTGGTCGTCACAGATACCCCTTGCTCTCTGAAACAACGATTTGCCTACGGTAGCCAACTGTCGAGGATGATGGTGAGAGGCACCATTGAGGTATTTATCTGTATGGGTGGCTTTACGAAAAACTGTATGACTAAGAGTATGATCCGGATTCCTAGTAAGTAAAATATCTAAGAAAGCTAGTTTATTGTTTGCCTCAATTTCCATAGTAAATTTGATTTTTGGGTGGATTGAATTTAAATGTTCTAGAAAAGCAGAGACTTGATTGGTGGGTAAAATTGTAAAAGTATCATCTACGTACCGTTTATAGAACCTGGGTGTTATAGGTGATGTGCCTAGAGCTCTGGCCTCGAAGTCCTCCATGAAAATGTCTGCGACAACAGGTGATACTGGAGAGCCCATAGCCACACCATCTACTTGTACATAGAATTCATTGTCCCACAGTAAATATCCCGATGTTAGGCAATGTTCCAATAGTTCCGCATATTCTATAGGCATATCAAGTTCAACTAACTTCCTTTTAGTAATTTCAATGCAGTCCTGTACTGGTAAACTTGTAAATAGGGACTGTACATCAAAACTGACCATAGTTTCATTATCCGCTAGGTGTAGGTGTTTAACTTCGCTGATAAAATGGTAGGAATCCTTCACATGTGCTGTAGTTGTTCCTCTTAGCCGAGATAGTGATCTAGCTACGTGCTGAGCCAGTCTGTAGGTTGGTGTATCAATCTGACTCACAATAGGACGTAGCGGGACATTTGGTTTGTGTATTTTTGGCAACCCATATAATTTTGGTGGTTTTGCGCACGAAGGTATTAGGTATTGAGCATCTAGACTTAAACTTTCACTATGTTTTCGCACTAAGTCACTGGTTTTCTTTAAAACTTTGTTGGTTTGATCTATTTTAACCCGTTTGTAAGTGGTTTCGTCCGCCAGTAACTGTGACATTTTTTGCTTATAGTCCGATGTGTCCATTACAACCGTTGCGTTTCCTTTGTCCGCACGAAGGATAGTTAATTCTGGTTTAGTTTTTAGGTTTTTTAAAGCTATATATTGAGTACGAGAAAGATTTGACTTCGGTACTTTGCTATGTCTTAGGACTGATGATATGTCTTGTCGTAATGCTTCCGAGTCTTCTTTCTTTAAATTATTTTTAACTAAACAATCCTCCACGCTGCATATTATTTCTTCATAAGGAATTTGACGCGGTGTTACGGCAAAATTTAATCCAAATTTGAGTACCTCAATGGTATCGCTATCCAATGTTTGTTTTGATAAATTGACAACTGCCCGATTGTCTGTGGTCGATGTGACGTTTGACGCGTTTCGTTTTACAAGATTTTGGGTTGACTTTGACAGTTTGTTGTATTTGAAAATCTGTTTTATTTTGCATTCATTATATTTTGAAGACTCGCGTCTATTTAGTATTAGAATGCATTCATCAAAATCTAGTTGGGACAGTTGTAATTTTAAATCCTGACACAAACTTTCGATGGTGGTATTCAAATAGATAAGGTCGGAATGGTGTTGATGTATGAGATGACGGAGCAATTTTTGACTTGCCTGGTTTAAGATCTTCGCGCTCCCACGTATGTCTCTCTTCGGTGTTATTTGGACACATCGTGGGATGAGGTTATGGTCTCTGCACCTCTTGAGAAAATTTAAAGATGATAGTTTTCTCGCACGCTTTGTCTTTAGATCTTCCAACCGGCGAATTTTATTTGCGGTTTCCAGTCCGTACTGGTTCACATACTGTTGTCTTTTATTTACGCGAACACGATACATTTAAATGAAACTACTTTTACGGATTATTTCGCGATTTATTAACATTTTATTTAACCTGACGTTTCGAACACTTTACAGCGTTCGTGGTCACAGGTAGACTAAGGTGTTATTCGTCTTTACAATATTTTGAAAAAAACTATAAACTACCGTCACTCAGTTAATATTAATTTGTGTTCCTATCTACGCAAAAAGAGCTAACTGTATCTAGAGGTCTTGCAGTGCGGGGCCTAGCATGGGATTTCGTTAAAACAGGATCCCATGCTGGTGGTATTTTCCAACCATCTTCTCTGTTGAAATTCGGGTGTCTTCTAATTTCAATTGCCTCCCGTAACATGCGAGGAACAAATCGTCGTTCTCTTGCAAGGACTTTAGGCTGGTCAAATCGTATGAAATGGTTGGGTGTATCTAAGGCATGTTCACACACTGCAGACTTAGTATTCCGTCTATGTTTGATGTCGGCTATATGTTCTTTTACCCGCACGCCTATACTTCGTTTTGTTTGACCGATATAGGAGAGCCCACAGTCACATTCCAGTCTGTACACCCCCGCATCTTGAAGAGGTATGTTGCACTTGACAGGTGGTAAAAATTGGTTAATCTTTTTCGGCGGCTTGAAGTAGGTTTTGATTGAAGCGCGCTTCAAAATGTTTCCAATCTTGTCAGTGACACCCTTCATATAAGGTAGTACAGCAGGTTGGCGTTCGACGGTGGAATGCTTGACCCGGGGTCTGGAACGACGTGGTACCGGCAACTGGTTTTCCCGTAGTACCTTCCTGACATGCTGGAGCTCGCCAGCCAGGTGTTGGTCGTCACAGATACCCCTTGCTCTCTGAAACAACGATTTGCCTACGGTAGCCAACTGTCGAGGATGATGGTGAGAGGCACCATTGAGGTATTTATCTGTATGGGTGGCTTTACGAAAAACTGTATGACTAAGAGTATGATCCGGATTCCTAGTAAGTAAAATATCTAAGAAAGCTAGTTTATTGTTTGCCTCAATTTCCATAGTAAATTTGATTTTTGGGTGGATTGAATTTAAATGTTCTAGAAAAGCAGAGACTTGATTGGTGGGTAAAATTGTAAAAGTATCATCTACGTACCGTTTATAGAACCTGGGTGTTATAGGTGATGTGCCTAGAGCTCTGGCCTCGAAGTCCTCCATGAAAATGTCTGCGACAACAGGTGATACTGGAGAGCCCATAGCCACACCATCTACTTGTACATAGAATTCATTGTCCCACAGTAAATATCCCGATGTTAGGCAATGTTCCAATAGTTCCGCATATTCTATAGGCATATCAAGTTCAACTAACTTCCTTTTAGTAATTTCAATGCAGTCCTGTACTGGTAAACTTGTAAATAGGGACTGTACATCAAAACTGACCATAGTTTCATTATCCGCTAGGTGTAGGTGTTTAACTTCGCTGATAAAATGGTAGGAATCCTTCACATGTGCTGTAGTTGTTCCTCTTAGCCGAGATAGTGATCTAGCTACGTGCTGAGCCAGTCTGTAGGTTGGTGTATCAATCTGACTCACAATAGGACGTAGCGGGACATTTGGTTTGTGTATTTTTGGCAACCCATATAATTTTGGTGGTTTTGCGCACGAAGGTATTAGGTATTGAGCATCTAGACTTAAACTTTCACTATGTTTTCGCACTAAGTCACTGGTTTTCTTTAAAACTTTGTTGGTTTGATCTATTTTAACCCGTTTGTAAGTGGTTTCGTCCGCCAGTAACTGTGACATTTTTTGCTTATAGTCCGATGTGTCCATTACAACCGTTGCGTTTCCTTTGTCCGCACGAAGGATAGTTAATTCTGGTTTAGTTTTTAGGTTTTTTAAAGCTATATATTGAGTACGAGAAAGATTTGACTTCGGTACTTTGCTATGTCTTAGGACTGATGATATGTCTTGTCGTAATGCTTCCGAGTCTTCTTTCTTTAAATTATTTTTAACTAAACAATCCTCCACGCTGCATATTATTTCTTCATAAGGAATTTGACGCGGTGTTACGGCAAAATTTAATCCAAATTTGAGTACCTCAATGGTATCGCTATCCAATGTTTGTTTTGATAAATTGACAACTGCCCGATTGTCTGTGGTCGATGTGACGTTTGACGCGTTTCGTTTTACAAGATTTTGGGTTGACTTTGACAGTTTGTTGTATTTGAAAATCTGTTTTATTTTGCATTCATTATATTTTGAAGACTCGCGTCTATTTAGTATTAGAATGCATTCATCAAAATCTAGTTGGGACAGTTGTAATTTTAAATCCTGACACAAACTTTCGATGGTGGTATTCAAATAGATAAGGTCGGAATGGTGTTGATGTATGAGATGACGGAGCAATTTTTGACTTGCCTGGTTTAAGATCTTCGCGCTCCCACGTATGTCTCTCTTCGGTGTTATTTGGACACATCGTGGGATGAGGTTATGGTCTCTGCACCTCTTGAGAAAATTTAAAGATGATAGTTTTCTCGCACGCTTTGTCTTTAGATCTTCCAACCGGCGAATTTTATTTGCGGTTTCCAGTCCGTACTGGTTCACATACTGTTGTCTTTTATTTACGCGAACACGATACATTTAAATGAAACTACTTTTACGGATTATTTCGCGATTTATTAACATTTTATTTAACCTGACGTTTCGAACACTTTACAGCGTTCGTGGTCACAGGTAGACTAAGGTGTTATTCGTCTTTACAATATTTTGAAAAAAAAACTATAAACTACCGTCACTCAGTTAATATTAATTTGTGTTCCTATCTACGCAAAAAGAGCTAACTGTATCTAGAGGTCTTGCAGTGCGGGGCCTAGCATGGGATTTCGTTAAAACAGGATCCCATGCTGGTGGTATTTTCCAACCATCTTCTCTGTTGAAATTCGGGTGTCTTCTAATTTCAATTGCCTCCCGTAACATGCGAGGAACAAATCGTCGTTCTCTTGCAAGGACTTTAGGCTGGTCAAATCGTATGAAATGGTTGGGTGTATCTAAGGCATGTTCACACACTGCAGACTTAGTATTCCGTCTATGTTTGATGTCGGCTATATGTTCTTTTACCCGCACGCCTATACTTCGTTTTGTTTGACCGATATAGGAGAGCCCACAGTCACATTCCAGTCTGTACACCCCCGCATCTTGAAGAGGTATGTTGCACTTGACAGGTGGTAAAAATTGGTTAATCTTTTTCGGCGGCTTGAAGTAGGTTTTGATTGAAGCGCGCTTCAAAATGTTTCCAATCTTGTCAGTGACACCCTTCATATAAGGTAGTACAGCAGGTTGGCGTTCGACGGTGGAATGCTTGACCCGGGGTCTGGAACGACGTGGTACCGGCAACTGGTTTTCCCGTAGTACCTTCCTGACATGCTGGAGCTCGCCAGCCAGGTGTTGGTCGTCACAGATACCCCTTGCTCTCTGAAACAACGATTTGCCTACGGTAGCCAACTGTCGAGGATGATGGTGAGAGGCACCATTGAGGTATTTATCTGTATGGGTGGCTTTACGAAAAACTGTATGACTAAGAGTATGATCCGGATTCCTAGTAAGTAAAATATCTAAGAAAGCTAGTTTATTGTTTGCCTCAATTTCCATAGTAAATTTGATTTTTGGGTGGATTGAATTTAAATGTTCTAGAAAAGCAGAGACTTGATTGGTGGGTAAAATTGTAAAAGTATCATCTACGTACCGTTTATAGAACCTGGGTGTTATAGGTGATGTGCCTAGAGCTCTGGCCTCGAAGTCCTCCATGAAAATGTCTGCGACAACAGGTGATACTGGAGAGCCCATAGCCACACCATCTACTTGTACATAGAATTCATTGTCCCACAGTAAATATCCCGATGTTAGGCAATGTTCCAATAGTTCCGCATATTCTATAGGCATATCAAGTTCAACTAACTTCCTTTTAGTAATTTCAATGCAGTCCTGTACTGGTAAACTTGTAAATAGGGACTGTACATCAAAACTGACCATAGTTTCATTATCCGCTAGGTGTAGGTGTTTAACTTCGCTGATAAAATGGTAGGAATCCTTCACATGTGCTGTAGTTGTTCCTCTTAGCCGAGATAGTGATCTAGCTACGTGCTGAGCCAGTCTGTAGGTTGGTGTATCAATCTGACTCACAATAGGACGTAGCGGGACATTTGGTTTGTGTATTTTTGGCAACCCATATAATTTTGGTGGTTTTGCGCACGAAGGTATTAGGTATTGAGCATCTAGACTTAAACTTTCACTATGTTTTCGCACTAAGTCACTGGTTTTCTTTAAAACTTTGTTGGTTTGATCTATTTTAACCCGTTTGTAAGTGGTTTCGTCCGCCAGTAACTGTGACATTTTTTGCTTATAGTCCGATGTGTCCATTACAACCGTTGCGTTTCCTTTGTCCGCACGAAGGATAGTTAATTCTGGTTTAGTTTTTAGGTTTAGGCAAAGTACCGAAGTCAAATCTTTCTCGTACTCAATATATAGCTTTAAAAAACCTAAAAACTAAACCAGAATTAACTATCCTTCGTGCGGACAAAGGAAACGCAACGGTTGTAATGGACACATCGGACTATAAGCAAAAAATGTCACAGTTACTGGCGGACGAAACCACTTACAAACGGGTTAAAATAGATCAAACCAACAAAGTTTTAAAGAAAACCAGTGACTTAGTGCGAAAACATAGTGAAAGTTTAAGTCTAGATGCTCAATACCTAATACCTTCGTGCGCAAAACCACCAAAATTATATGGGTTGCCAAAAATACACAAACCAAATGTCCCGCTACGTCCTATTGTGAGTCAGATTGATACACCAACCTACAGACTGGCTCAGCACGTAGCTAGATCACTATCTCGGCTAAGAGGAACAACTACAGCACATGTGAAGGATTCCTACCATTTTATCAGCGAAGTTAAACACCTACACCTAGCGGATAATGAAACTATGGTCAGTTTTGATGTACAGTCCCTATTTACAAGTTTACCAGTACAGGACTGCATTGAAATTACTAAAAGGAAGTTAGTTGAACTTGATATGCCTATAGAATATGCGGAACTATTGGAACATTGCCTAACATCGGGATATTTACTGTGGGACAATGAATTCTATGTACAAGTAGATGGTGTGGCTATGGGCTCTCCAGTATCACCTGTTGTCGCAGACATTTTCATGGAGGACTTCGAGGCCAGAGCTCTAGGCACATCACCTATAACACCCAGGTTCTATAAACGGTACGTAGATGATACTTTTACAATTTTACCCACCAATCAAGTCTCTGCTTTTCTAGAACATTTAAATTCAATCCACCCAAAAATCAAATTTACTATGGAAATTGAGGCAAACAATAAACTAGCTTTCTTAGATATTTTACTTACTAGGAATCCGGATCATACTCTTAGTCATACAGTTTTTCGTAAAGCCACCCATACAGATAAATACCTCAATGGTGCCTCTCACCATCATCCTCGACAGTTGGCTACCGTAGGCAAATCGTTGTTTCAGAGAGCAAGGGGTATCTGTGACGACCAACACCTGGCTGGCGAGCTCCAGCATGTCAGGAAGGTACTACGGGAAAACCAGTTGCCGGTACCACGTCGTTCCAGACCCCGGGTCAAGCATTCCACCGTCGAACGCCAACCTGCTGTACTACCTTATATGAAGGGTGTCACTGACAAGATTGGAAACATTTTGAAGCGCGCTTCAATCAAAACCTACTTCAAGCCGCCGAAAAAGATTAACCAATTTTTACCACCTGTCAAGTGCAACATACCTCTTCAAGATGCGGGGGTGTACAGACTGGAATGTGACTGTGGGCTCTCCTATATCGGTCAAACAAAACGAAGTATAGGCGTGCGGGTAAAAGAACATATAGCCGACATCAAACATAGACGGAATACTAAGTCTGCAGTGTGTGAACATGCCTTAGATACACCCAACCATTTCATACGATTTGACCAGCCTAAAGTCCTTGCAAGAGAACGACGATTTGTTCCTCGCATGTTACGGGAGGCAATTGAAATTAGAAGACACCCGAATTTCAACAGAGAAGATGGTTGGAAAATACCACCAGCATGGGATCCTGTTTTAACGAAATCCCATGCTAGGCCCCGCACTGCAAGACCTCTAGATACAGTTAGCTCTTTTTGCGTAGATAGGAACACAAATTAATATTAACTGAGTGACGGTAGTTTATAGTTTTTTTTTTTTTTTCAAAATATTGTAAAGACGAATAACACCTTAGTCTACCTGTGACCACGAACGCTGTAAAGTGTTCGAAACGTCAGGTTAAATAAAATGTTAATAAATCGCGAAATAATCCGTAAAAGTAGTTTCATTTAAATGTATCGTGTTCGCGTAAATAAAAGACAACAGTATGTGAACCAGTACGGACTGGAAACCGCAAATAAAATTCGCCGGTTGGAAGATCTAAAGACAAAGCGTGCGAGAAAACTATCATCTTTAAATTTTCTCAAGAGGTGCAGAGACCATAACCTCATCCCACGATGTGTCCAAATAACACCGAAGAGAGACATACGTGGGAGCGCGAAGATCTTAAACCAGGCAAGTCAAAAATTGCTCCGTCATCTCATACATCAACACCATTCCGACCTTATCTATTTGAATACCACCATCGAAAGTTTGTGTCAGGATTTAAAATTACAACTGTCCCAACTAGATTTTGATGAATGCATTCTAATACTAAATAGACGCGAGTCTTCAAAATATAATGAATGCAAAATAAAACAGATTTTCAAATACAACAAACTGTCAAAGTCAACCCAAAATCTTGTAAAACGAAACGCGTCAAACGTCACATCGACCACAGACAATCGGGCAGTTGTCAATTTATCAAAACAAACATTGGATAGCGATACCATTGAGGTACTCAAATTTGGATTAAATTTTGCCGTAACACCGCGTCAAATTCCTTATGAAGAAATAATATGCAGCGTGGAGGATTGTTTAGTTAAAAATAATTTAAAGAAAGAAGACTCGGAAGCATTACGACAAGACATATCATCAGTCCTAAGACATAGCAAAGTACCGAAGTCAAATCTTTCTCGTACTCAATATATAGCTTTAAAAAACCTAAAAACTAAACCAGAATTAACTATCCTTCGTGCGGACAAAGGAAACGCAACGGTTGTAATGGACACATCGGACTATAAGCAAAAAATGTCACAGTTACTGGCGGACGAAACCACTTACAAACGGGTTAAAATAGATCAAACCAACAAAGTTTTAAAGAAAACCAGTGACTTAGTGCGAAAACATAGTGAAAGTTTAAGTCTAGATGCTCAATACCTAATACCTTCGTGCGCAAAACCACCAAAATTATATGGGTTGCCAAAAATACACAAACCAAATGTCCCGCTACGTCCTATTGTGAGTCAGATTGATACACCAACCTACAGACTGGCTCAGCACGTAGCTAGATCACTATCTCGGCTAAGAGGAACAACTACAGCACATGTGAAGGATTCCTACCATTTCATCAGCGAAGTTAAACACCTACACCTAGCGGATAATGAAACTATGGTCAGTTTTGATGTACAGTCCCTATTTACAAGTTTACCAGTACAGGACTGCATTGAAATTACTAAAAGGAAGTTAGTTGAACTTGATATGCCTATAGAATATGCGGAACTATTGGAACATTGCCTAACATCGGGATATTTACTGTGGGACAATGAATTCTATGTACAAGTAGATGGTGTGGCTATGGGCTCTCCAGTATCACCTGTTGTCGCAGACATTTTCATGGAGGACTTCGAGGCCAGAGCTCTAGGCACATCACCTATAACACCCAGGTTCTATAAACGGTACGTAGATGATACTTTTACAATTTTACCCACCAATCAAGTCTCTGCTTTTCTAGAACATTTAAATTCAATCCACCCAAAAATCAAATTTACTATGGAAATTGAGGCAAACAATAAACTAGCTTTCTTAGATATTTTACTTACTAGGAATCCGGATCATACTCTTAGTCATACAGTTTTTCGTAAAGCCACCCATACAGATAAATACCTCAATGGTGCCTCTCACCATCATCCTCGACAGTTGGCTACCGTAGGCAAATCGTTGTTTCAGAGAGCAAGGGGTATCTGTGACGACCAACACCTGGCTGGCGAGCTCCAGCATGTCAGGAAGGTACTACGGGAAAACCAGTTGCCGGTACCACGTCGTTCCAGACCCCGGGTCAAGCATTCCACCGTCGAACGCCAACCTGCTGTACTACCTTATATGAAGGGTGTCACTGACAAGATTGGAAACATTTTGAAGCGCGCTTCAATCAAAACCTACTTCAAGCCGCCGAAAAAGATTAACCAATTTTTACCACCTGTCAAGTGCAACATACCTCTTCAAGATGCGGGGGTGTACAGACTGGAATGTGACTGTGGGCTCTCCTATATCGGTCAAACAAAACGAAGTATAGGCGTGCGGGTAAAAGAACATATAGCCGACATCAAACATAGACGGAATACTAAGTCTGCAGTGTGTGAACATGCCTTAGATACACCCAACCATTTCATACGATTTGACCAGCCTAAAGTCCTTGCAAGAGAACGACGATTTGTTCCTCGCATGTTACGGGAGGCAATTGAAATTAGAAGACACCCGAATTTCAACAGAGAAGATGGTTGGAAAATACCACCAGCATGGGATCCTGTTTTAACGAAATCCCATGCTAGGCCCCGCACTGCAAGACCTCTAGATACAGTTAGCTCTTTTTGCGTAGATAGGAACACAAATTAATATTAACTGAGTGACGGTAGTTTATAGTTTTTTTTTTTCAAAATATTGTAAAGACGAATAACACCTTAGTCTACCTGTGACCACGAACGCTGTAAAGTGTTCGAAACGTCAGGTTAAATAAAATGTTAATAAATCGCGAAATAATCCGTAAAAGTAGTTTCATTTAAATGTATCGTGTTCGCGTAAATAAAAGACAACAGTATGTGAACCAGTACGGACTGGAAACCGCAAATAAAATTCGCCGGTTGGAAGATCTAAAGACAAAGCGTGCGAGAAAACTATCATCTTTAAATTTTCTCAAGAGGTGCAGAGACCATAACCTCATCCCACGATGTGTCCAAATAACACCGAAGAGAGACATACGTGGGAGCGCGAAGATCTTAAACCAGGCAAGTCAAAAATTGCTCCGTCATCTCATACATCAACACCATTCCGACCTTATCTATTTGAATACCACCATCGAAAGTTTGTGTCAGGATTTAAAATTACAACTGTCCCAACTAGATTTTGATGAATGCATTCTAATACTAAATAGACGCGAGTCTTCAAAATATAATGAATGCAAAATAAAACAGATTTTCAAATACAACAAACTGTCAAAGTCAACCCAAAATCTTGTAAAACGAAACGCGTCAAACGTCACATCGACCACAGACAATCGGGCAGTTGTCAATTTATCAAAACAAACATTGGATAGCGATACCATTGAGGTACTCAAATTTGGATTAAATTTTGCCGTAACACCGCGTCAAATTCCTTATGAAGAAATAATATGCAGCGTGGAGGATTGTTTAGTTAAAAATAATTTAAAGAAAGAAGACTCGGAAGCATTACGACAAGACATATCATCAGTCCTAAGACATAGCAAAGTACCGAAGTCAAATCTTTCTCGTACTCAATATATAGCTTTAAAAAACCTAAAAACTAAACCAGAATTAACTATCCTTCGTGCGGACAAAGGAAACGCAACGGTTGTAATGGACACATCGGACTATAAGCAAAAAATGTCACAGTTACTGGCGGACGAAACCACTTACAAACGGGTTAAAATAGATCAAACCAACAAAGTTTTAAAGAAAACCAGTGACTTAGTGCGAAAACATAGTGAAAGTTTAAGTCTAGATGCTCAATACCTAATACCTTCGTGCGCAAAACCACCAAAATTATATGGGTTGCCAAAAATACACAAACCAAATGTCCCGCTACGTCCTATTGTGAGTCAGATTGATACACCAACCTACAGACTGGCTCAGCACGTAGCTAGATCACTATCTCGGCTAAGAGGAACAACTACAGCACATGTGAAGGATTCCTACCATTTTATCAGCGAAGTTAAACACCTACACCTAGCGGATAATGAAACTATGGTCAGTTTTGATGTACAGTCCCTATTTACAAGTTTACCAGTACAGGACTGCATTGAAATTACTAAAAGGAAGTTAGTTGAACTTGATATGCCTATAGAATATGCGGAACTATTGGAACATTGCCTAACATCGGGATATTTACTGTGGGACAATGAATTCTATGTACAAGTAGATGGTGTGGCTATGGGCTCTCCAGTATCACCTGTTGTCGCAGACATTTTCATGGAGGACTTCGAGGCCAGAGCTCTAGGCACATCACCTATAACACCCAGGTTCTATAAACGGTACGTAGATGATACTTTTACAATTTTACCCACCAATCAAGTCTCTGCTTTTCTAGAACATTTAAATTCAATCCACCCAAAAATCAAATTTACTATGGAAATTGAGGCAAACAATAAACTAGCTTTCTTAGATATTTTACTTACTAGGAATCCGGATCATACTCTTAGTCATACAGTTTTTCGTAAAGCCACCCATACAGATAAATACCTCAATGGTGCCTCTCACCATCATCCTCGACAGTTGGCTACCGTAGGCAAATCGTTGTTTCAGAGAGCAAGGGGTATCTGTGACGACCAACACCTGGCTGGCGAGCTCCAGCATGTCAGGAAGGTACTACGGGAAAACCAGTTGCCGGTACCACGTCGTTCCAGACCCCGGGTCAAGCATTCCACCGTCGAACGCCAACCTGCTGTACTACCTTATATGAAGGGTGTCACTGACAAGACGGAATACTAAGTCTGCAGTGTGTGAACATGCCTTAGATACACCCAACCATTTCATACGATTTGACCAGCCTAAAGTCCTTGCAAGAGAACGACGATTTGTTCCTCGCATGTTACGGGAGGCAATTGAAATTAGAAGACACCCGAATTTCAACAGAGAAGATGGTTGGAAAATACCACCAGCATGGGATCCTGTTTTAACGAAATCCCATGCTAGGCCCCGCACTGCAAGACCTCTAGATACAGTTAGCTCTTTTTGCGTAGATAGGAACACAAATTAATATTAACTGAGTGACGGTAGTTTATAGTTTTTTTTTTCAAAATATTGTAAAGACGAATAACACCTTAGTCTACCTGTGACCACGAACGCTGTAAAGTGTTCGAAACGTCAGGTTAAATAAAATGTTAATAAATCGCGAAATAATCCGTAAAAGTAGTTTCATTTAAATATTATGCAAACATAATAATCTCCTCTAATAAACTTATTAAACACCAGAAATATGACTGTTTAACAATTAAACTACTTCTCTAAAAAACTTTAAAAGTATACCAAAATCAGCTATCTTTTTAAATCTATTCGCAACTAAAATCTTGTTCGTACAACAGACTTATTTTTCTTAAAACAAAAATACTAAATGCATATCAAATAATAATAATAATAAATAATAATAAATTGTATCCACAATCACACCAATTATCTAGCCCCAAACTAAGCAAAGCTTGTGCTATGGTGACTAGATAACGGATAAACATACTTAAATACTTTTATAAACATCCATGACTTAGGTGCAAATGCTCGTGCTCATCACACTAACATTTGCCCCTTGCGGGATTCGAACCCGCAACCGCCAGGCATTGCAGTCCGGAGCACGAACCACTACACCAGACGGTCGTCAAAAGTACTGACTTGCACACTAAATTGTTAGTCGTACAACAATTTCACTAAAACTGGTATCTAATGAGGTTTAACTATTTAAATATGTTTCCAGCACCAAAATGCACTCTATAAATTAACTATTTGTGTAACTGAAATATTTTTTACCTAACTATAATACTTTTTATTATACTTCTTTCTTATGAAAAGTGTTTTGGCGCGAACTCTTCTAACAGCGCTCGTTCCTTCGCAACGACGATGCGGGCGCGAGAGGGACAGAGCTATGCGAAGTAACAGAGGCACACGCGAGCAGCTCTGAGTCGCGTGCATTTGTTATTGTTTATCTACTTTTAGTCTGTCCGTCTGTCCGTCTGTCCGTCTGTCCGTCTGTCCGTCTGTCCGTCTGTCCGTCTGTCCGTCTGTCCGTCTGTCCGTCTGTCCGTCTGTCCGTCTGTCCGTCTGTCCGTCTGTCCGTCTGTCCGTCTGTCCGTCTGTCCGTCTGTCCGTCTGTCCGTCTGTCCGTCTGTCCGTCTGTCCGTCTGTCCGTCTGTCCGTCTGTCCGTCTGTCCGTCTGTCCGTCTGTCCGTCTGTCCGTCTGTCCGTCTGTCCGTCTGTCCGTCTGTCCGTCTGTCCGTCTGTCCGTCTGTCCGTCTGTCCGTCTGTCCGTCTGTCCGTCTGTCCGTCTGTCCGTCTGTCCGTCTGTCCGTCTGTCCGTCTGTCCGTCTGTCCGTCTGTCCGTCTGTCCGTCTGTCCGTCTGTCCGTCTGTCCGTCTGTCCGTCTGTCCGTCTGTCCGTCTGTCCGTCTGTCCGTCTGTCCGTCTGTCCGTCTGTCCGTCTGTCCGTCTGTCCGTCTGTCATACATTCATACACACATACAAACATACGGGTCAAACTGAGAACCTCCTTTTTTTGAAGTCGGTTGAAAAAAGAGTGAAAGACTAGTGTAAAGTATCGATAGAATATTTGAACTATCGATACTACCCAGAGCACTACTTCTATGCCATATTAGTTTTTGTAAATAGAGTTACAATGCTGTTGTGCATATTATTATGCCCATTTATTAATTTTATGTGTGCTTCGTTCGATAAGCATGACGGATAAAACGATGTTCAATTTAGAATAAATAATGTTTTTTAAGTATAATTGATATTTGAATTTGATTTGACATATTTTGTTATACGAATTAATTATTAGATCTGCATTCCGAAAACAGATGAGGATGAAATTTAAATAGTTTTGCTTAAACCAGAAAACTGATGCCCAGTTTGAATTACATAGAGTGCGTTTTTAGTGTCCAAGTGAGTACTTTTGGTGCTGTTTTTGATTTATTTTGTTTGACAAGAGGGAATTATTAGTTAGGCGATTAAATACATGCCAATATGTTTTAAGTGCCAATTAACGTATGTTATAGAATAAAGTATATTGTCTGAATTAAATATTGATAAGTGATTGTTCTTCTTGACTTTTTTAGTTATTACTCTAGGGAATTTTACTTAAATATTATCATAAAACTCATGCATTGCAGCAATAATTTTCATTGTGTTTTCCTTGTTGTCTTCGTTTTTAATTCAATTTCACAATTTCTTTTTTTTTTTACATTCTCGACTAATAATGGTCATTTTTATTTTGTTTCAAAAACAAATTGTTTGGTGATTAATAATAACATTATTTTTTTTTTATACCTTAAATAATTATTATTATTGTCAAAGGAAATATCATACATGGCATCGATATTACTATCGTTGTTAATTCATGAATATATATGAATCTAAAATGGTCGTTGTTATTATATTCCAGATGTAGTTGTATTAACTGTTTCTAGACTATGCATGATCTCCCTTTTCTCTGAACTCCTACAGCACCACACCAACTTGTTTATTCTTAACAACTTCATAAATCCGTTCCTAAATTTCGATGACATCAAATTGTACAGAATAGGGTTACTAACTGAATTTAAATATACCATTGCTTTACAACAATACAAAAGTGTATAGAAACCATTCGAACCTAAAATCATAATTGCCTTATCTGGGTTAACGAGCATCGAAAGCTGTAACGCTTTAATGGGAAGAAGACATACAAAAAAGAATAGTATAACAGTTCTAAGCATAAGTATGACTTGTTTTCTGTATTTGATGACGTTGCTGGCGTTGTGTGTATTGTTAGCATTCTGGGCGATAATAGCTGAGGTCTCCGTGAGGTTTTTGGCGATGATACTGTAGAGGACGAGTAATATGATGAGGGGGATGATAAAGAAGACGACAATGATCATGCTGAAGAACAAAATCATCCAGAATCCGTCGCCTTGGGTGTAGCAGACTGGATATTCAGAGCCATCGTCGGACTGCTCATATTCGTAGATGGTTGTGCCGAGGATTGGGCTGCAAAGATAAATAAATTATTAATGATAAAATTTTGTCACGTTGATGCGAGAAGGTTTTTAATTAGACAACTTTTTTGGTTTGTTGTTGTTTCTTTGGTGTCCAAAATAAATTGCAAAAAAATGAGGGCAAAGTCGGTGTACGGCAGATATAATTTTGTTAGGACTAAAAATTAGATTAATAATGTAATTTAAAAAAAGAAAAAAAAAAACTGAATGAAATTCTGTCTCCCGAACATACCTGACCATTAAGGTTGGGGTTTGGTGCGAAAACGGTTTTTTTTTTTCATTTCTACGTCTGTTTTTTTTTAGTTTTATACCTGCTGAAAAAAGCAGCGAAGAACCAAACCAACGCGCAGATGACCGCAGCCCTGTTGTTCGTGCAGACGTAAGCAGCTTGGAAAGGCTGGCAGATCGCGTAGTACCTCTCAAAGCTGATAGCCAGGATCGTGAGGACCGAAGCATGCACCACTGTCAGATCTATAAACGTGACCACTAGACCTGCGGAAGAAAGAGGGTAAACAAACATTTACTAGGGAAAAGAGAGTGGCAAAACGGTATACGGCGCGGCCTGATCCAAATCGTATTTTAACAGCTAGGGAATGAAATAACGACCAATAGTCATAAAGGAGCCAAAGTCATAGCTCGTTTATTTCGAGATAATCGAACGTATTTTACATATAACTCAAAAATAATCTACGTAAACCCATTATTTTGCTTGACTTTACACTCTACTTAATTTGTATTTATCAACCCTAGAATGAAGGATCTCGTGCTCTTTTGTTTGTTTCTTTCCTTGTTGTTTCGTTTGTTGTCTTTTGAGCAGCAGAATTATTCCTTAAAATGGCACTGGTTTTTTTTTGGTTTCTCCATTTATTACCGTGTTTTTTACTTTTGCAAAATTGCCATTAGATTTAAAATATTTTATCTATTGTTTCGTTAGCACTAAGAAAATATAAATAGCTCAAAAGTGTGTAAAAATATTGGCATTTTTGGAATATGTACAAAGTTTACCATTGTCTAGTTATAAATATTTCAAAATGGTGTTGATTTAAGCACAAAATATAGCAAAAATACAGAAAGGCTACTCCCACCGTTCTCGAAAACAACTGCCAAAATTGGGCTTACTACCTAGGGATGCTATTCTGATTTTTTGAAATAAGTAAGTGTGTTTTATTACACTGACACATCGATTAGTTTATACCTCTACTAATACTACTATACCTACTACTGTTAAATACTGACATTTCTATATGACGTGTTTATCCTAACAACGACATTGTAAAAATATTCAATGAATAAATTAATATGTTTGTTTTCTTTTATTCAACGTTTATCTAAAACACTGTTATTATACCTACCAGCGACGATATGTTAGGGAAAATTTTAAAGCCCATTTCTTCTGAATGTATAATGAAATGAATGATTGATCGCTATTAAAGCGTATCTTTACCTACTAACAAAAGAAAACCTAGACCTATTTTTATTTACCTTTCAATATTATTTGGAAATTTGGAAGAACGCGTAATTACGATTTTGTGTTGTGTTCCCACATCGAAACACACTGCAGCAGTAATAAATACGCTTGTCCATTTTTTGCACGTAACGATGACCAATTTACTGTCGTGTCGTGAGTGACAGCCCGCTGAAGTTCGGCCGGAGTCGTCCGAGATGGCGAGTAAACGCAATGGCAATTTGTGCGTTAACGAAATGACGCTTATGTTCCGAGTGGACTATCTGACTAGCGCGCCGCGCCGCTATACGTAATTTGTGATTTAAGGGCCTGTTTCACCATCGCTGATAAATTTCTAAGTAAGCTAATTTGCTACACTAAAAGCTAAAGTATAGGGGCTGTTCTCAATTTTAGAAAAGCATTTGAAAGCAAGGAAAAGTGCCCTGTCAACGTCCAAGTCAACATCCCTATTTTGTTTACTGAGCAGATAAATTAGAGCATTCGTTGGTTGAATGCTTTAATGCAGATAAGTTCTAAGTAGCTTAATTAGAACTTTACTTAGCGACTGTGGAACAGGCCCTGAGTCTTGTGCTTACCCAGGACAATTATAATATGTAGAATTTGGTTTTAGAGAAGCATAAAATACCCCTTTTTTAATTTTGGACAACATCACATACATTGATTGCTCTGATCCTACTAAGGTAAGTAGCTAAAGCACTTGTGTTATAGAAATCAGAAACAACGACGGTACCACAACACTCAGACCCGAGACAATATAGTAAAGTCCGTTTTCATTGACCAGACCGGGGATCGAACCCAAAACCTCTGAGTTGGCGGCGCCATTTAAAGTCCGACGTGCTCGCCTCTCAGACTCGGCTAAGGAGGTCGTCATTGTGGATCGGGACCGCTGTGTTTTGAGTAATATTTAAAGTGAGGATATATCGCATCATTTTTATTGAATTGCTCAAGGTAAGGTCTATCTCGTTCCATATTCGGTTACAAAAATATTTGAAAAACTTTGTTTATTTTCGTTATAGTTTAATCAGTACTTACACATTTCTTTTCCAAATATCCACGTATCAGGTTTGTACATGATCTCTACCAGTGCAGTCGGCGTGCACACCAGTAGCACCATCAAATCCGCTATACTCAAGTTCACCAGGAAAATGTTCGTCGAATTCCTCATGTCCTTCGTCTTCAGAATCACTATCGGCACCATCACATTTCCTATCACTCCCACACACATCAGCAGTGTACATAACGTTATAGAAATTACCCGAATGTAATACGGAACATTCTCGTATCGCCAATATTCTGATTCTGATGAGTCCTATGTTTATGGGCCAAAATAACATATTAATCAAATTGATATTTTGGTTAATGCTTGCTTCCAATATGGTTCCAACATATTGAGTATACATTGTATACTGAATATGTAAGTTTTTTCTACAGAGTTTCAAATAAAGTCGCGTTCTGCCGTCAGTAAACTGCTAAACTAACACATAATACTTACTCTGTGCTAACACTATCTGTATGAACGAACAAGGGCAATATAGAATGGACTAGAAAAAAAAAAAACTTATAAAAACATAATTAATTTTATTAAAAACTAAGTTGGTCTTAGTGACCATGCAGAGATTTATGAACTTTGACTTTATGATAAACATTATATTATACTACTCAATTATGTTAATAAATAATTATATTTTTAACTTTAAGAGCCTCTCGTGTAAAGTTATAATCTGTTACTTTGGCCCCAAAATAGGACCCTTAGTTTTCTTATTATTGTATGTGTTGTAAGCGAACAGCCTGTTTCTAAGCGCTCACATTTGTCAGTGTTTATAAAGCTTAAAAAGATATCATGTAGAGGCACTAAGTTCATAGTTTCATATCATCCTGACTTAGCTGTGACATCACCATTTCTTCCCTGGCGGCCTGCAAAAAAAATATCGACATGAAAGTTGTCAAATTCTTCGTGTTCGTACAAATAATAAACACATGGGTATAACAAACTTGATATTGATAACGGCAACTAGTAAACGCATAAAATATTCGCAGAATATTTAGATATATGAATATTCACTTTAAAAAGAAATAATTAAAATAAAATAAAATAAATATTTAAGTGGGACTTACAAATATTTAAGTCACACAACAGACATGATATTTTTCCGTTTCACGGAACTCTTCGTGCGCGAGTCCGACTCGCACTTGGCTGTTTTTTTTTATTGTTCTAGACCCGTTATGATCCAAATTATGTTTTTATATTTTTTTACTAGATTCTGAACCACCTTAAAACTTTGGTAAATGTTTACTTTTTAAGCTTTAGCTCATAGATGCAATGAGGAAAATAGTCAAGAAAAGATGTGAACTGGGCCCTAACCATGAACTGTTAAAACAATCACAAATCTGTCAAACATTATCATTTCTGTCAAATTTTGTATGAAATGACGTACCAAAATTGACAGATTTGACAACTTTGAGATTGTTTTAAGAGTTAATGGTTGTGGCCCTGGTGACACGTGTCAATTAAATCGCACCTTTAATACCTAAAAATTAGCGACCAGGGCCATAACCATGAACTCTTAAAACAATCTCAAAGTTGTCAATCTGTCAATTTTGGTACGTCATTTCATACAAAATTTGACAGAAATGATAATGTTTGACAGATTTGTGATTGTTTTAACAGTTCATGGTTAGGGCCCAGCAATAGCCGCGAAGTCATTGCCCGTACCATGATTCCGTATCTAGCAAAAGCAATGCAATAGCGAAAATTTACCAATTTTTTTACACTAAGTAAGTATCAATCAGGCGATGACTGCGCGATTATTGCTGATTGTACTTTTTTTTTGGGAATAAGGGTACTAATTGACCTATTGCTTTCTTGAAGATAAATAACACTTGAAAAAAATCATCGACCTCAGGTGGGACTCGAACCCACGTCCCATCGCATACCGGGCGAGTGCTTTGACCACTAAGCTACCGAGGACGTCACGTGACAAGATGAAATTCCTCAAGTGTTTTTTCTCGCTGTCAAAGCCAGCGTATTCTGATCAATGTTGTAGCTATATTTATATTGCTTTCTTACTAAAATCTATTGCTCGGTAGAGGCAACACTGTCGATAAATTGCTTTGTATATTTTGCAGTCAAATATAAATAACACTTGAAAAAAAAAAACCATCGACCTCAGGTGGTCGATGGTTTTTTTTCAAGTGTTATTTATATTTAATAAAACCTTGCATGGAATTGCTAAAAACAAAATTTTACAATTTTGCAGTCAATTTGCGATTATAAAAGCCAGTATTGCTAATTTTTGCTATCGCTTTGCTTTTCCAAGATACGTTATAAAGGGTTGTGAATAGCAATTGAAGAGGTACATACAGCAGTAGTTCCGACAAGATTTTGTTACTGGCTAGCTCCACTATAATTCTCACACAGACTTCATCAGTGAAGACCTTGGCGCAATGAACCTGCCTTGATCAAGCTGACGATATAAAAGGTTGCTCCAAATACAAATGCTCTTAATAAAATTTATACATTTGATGTATCATCACAGCAAAATAATGCCCTTAACAAATTATATTACGAGACCAAGAAATATTACTATTCCAACCGACGAATTTGGAAGTCACTGAGGGAGGTCTTTATTCGATGGTGGACGTCTGAAATGCTAATGATGATGATGAAGAAGTCATATTGAGAAATAGATTTCCAACAATAAGTATTCATTTCTTTAATTAAATTAAAAAAAAACAATGTTGCAAATTATGTTTATTTTTTTTATATATCCACCGCAGTTAAGAACAGATGAAATGAACTTATTAACATTAAAATATGCATTTTAAATACTTCACGCGAAATAAGTGGTGAGTCGAAAAATTGGTAAAACAACCTTACGTAACCAATATTGTATCACTAAACACAAATCCAGTGAGTAAGAGGTTTTGCGTATTTGGAACAACACGTTGTTTACGAAAACAAATCACAAACACAAAGTATTCACGAAAATAATATCACGGCATCACAAGAGCCTCGTCTTATAGACAAGGTTTGACTAAAGCAATTTCCGAACTTGCCCAATCGCTTGTCATCGATTTGCAAATTAATAATAATTTGCTAATCGGTAGCCTGATCGATGCAAATACTATGGTATTCATCTTCTCACTCACGCTATTGTGGCATGTCTTTTGCGAGAGGGAGAAAGGAGACACTAAGTTTTGATTTTAGATCCAACGATAAATGTATAAACCCACAACTGGTGAATAAGTCGCAAAATGTTTAGTAATGATACTATTGTTATGCATAATAATATTAACACATTTCTGAGTTCATCTTGGAATTTCTGCTTAAAAAGAAAAACTGGTTCTTTGAGGCTTATAGAAATATGTCTATGTGAGGTATCCGATTAATCAGCTAGTAGGTATTCAATATGCAAAAATATGCAATGGTTATTTTGGGATTAGATATTTGTTTGATTGTTGAAAGGTATCACACAAAATATATTAATTCAATCCACACTTGGCCCGCCTCTAATTATAATAATTTAGTGTTTTTATGTTTAAAGGATAAGGAATAGGGATGGTAAAAAAACAAATTATGTACTATTATATTACAAATGTTATAGTAATTTTATATATTATTATTATTATTAAAACATATGCATGTACGAGCAGTACAGTATTTTTATCATTTATAATAAAAGGGAGAGGGGTAAGACTATTTATAAACTTTTTTGTTCTTTGTTCTTAACGTGTGATTTTAATTAATACATTACGTAAACATTTTATTACCTTACAATTTTTATACTTACATAGTTAAATTACTTTAGCTTACAGTAAAAACGTATGTATAGCACCCAAACTCTTCTTAAAACATGCTCTTGTAAAACTTTACACCTTCTGCCAAGTATCGCCCAGCAGTTCAGACAAATAAACCCGAAATAATAAATTCCTTTATAGGGGATCCTATAAAAAGTGAATTTAAACCTCCCTATAAAACTCCCCGTGGTTAATCTTATCTTCTTGTTGTAAAGACGACCATATTCATATACTTTTTACAGGCCATTAAGCTTATAATAAAGATTTGACAATCACTAGAAAAAAATTGGGGTTTTTGAACTGGTTTTAGTCTAGAATTTTCTACAAAGATGTAACAACGCCAACAACTAGAATGTCCAATCTCTATCCTTCTAAAATTTTATGTAAGGCTAGATATGTCAGAATATTGCAGTCTACTTTTGGACGTAAGCCTCGACAAAAATAGCGCCAAAGAGCACTTCTCCCGTTTTTCGCATACAGCCAATGCTAACCATTTTTTTAACTGGGGTGCGTTCTACACTACTTTTGCCAAGGCGTAATCTCAACTCGAAAATCCATTTACTCTACCTTTCATCGGTTCTGTGTCAGACGTGGCCTGCCCATTTTTATAGCTCGCTTCCATAAGTCGGTGGTTTTTTTCCAAACGTGGAAAAAACCACCGACTTATGGAAGCGACAAGCTTTCATATTCCACGTTTGGGCTCCGTAAGCGTATCACATTCAAAGCAATAACTGGACAGAAAGTATTCCTTGCAGTAGTATAAAGTATACACTCAGCCCTATTACAAGACGAGGTAAATGAAAACTTCGTTTTGATAAAAAATCAATTGTTTTAGTAAGTACACTGACCACAAAATGATTGCAAACCGCGTGAGCGAAGCCAGCAGTGTCACAATATTTGCTGACGAAACGCCATACATAATATACAGAGTGTCCCTGAAAGTATGGATCAAATCGAACAGGCGCATAGCGGGGGTTATTTTACCCAGAACTCAAACTTTTTGGCTTTATAAACGTGGGTTCCATTTTCGACGGATAGAAATTATAGGATTGGAAACCTAAAGTTTAGTGTTTGAGTGCTAATTTCACTATTGATATTTAAGCGTCTGAAAAGACTTTGCATCTGTAAATTACCGATGTAGTTTTTTCCCGACTCTGAATATTTTTCCTTAAATTTCTACTACTCCTCATCAACGTATTTATTCTTATCAGTTTCAAAAACCCCTTCCTAAATTTAGATGACATCAAATTGTACAGGATGGGATTTATAGCTGAATTCAAATACATCACTACTCTACAAAAATACATAAATATAAAAAACCCATCTACGCCTAACACCATCATCAATGGATATCCTTCAACCACGGTCATCAATATCTGAAAAACTTGAAAGGGTAGAAAGCATACAAAGAAAATTAATATAACAATTCCAAGCATAATTATAGCTTTTTTTTTGTATTTGATGACGTTGTCAGAGTTGTTTGTGTTGTTGGTGCTCTGTGCGATAAGAGTGGAGTTCTCTATGAGGTTCTTGACCATGACACTGTAGAGGACGAGTAGGATAATGAAAGGGATGATAAAGAAGACGGTGCTATCCAGGATGAAGAACAAAGTGGACCAGTACGTATCAGCGTAGAGAGGACAGATGTGATCCTCAGTGCCATCGTTGTAGTTCCCGTCTGTTAAGATGATAACGCCAAGGATGGGGCTGCAAAGAAAAACAGGGGTTAAATGAATAGTATTGAAAAGTAAAATACTTAGTGACAAAACATCCACTTTCCACGTCTTAAAAAGTTATACTCAGGATTGGATAAATTGATTCTAAAATAGCCTGACCTAACATAAAACTATAATACCAAATGATACATAATAATTAATAACCTTATCTTCGTACCAACTGTAAATAAATATATCCATATACCTTATCAGTGCGTATAGCCAGTGTTGACTTACGTTAGTCCTTGACTGTTGGTCCCTTAAAAAGAGGTTTCAAAGTCACTTAGCCATTGGACGCCTACCGCTTCATAGGCCTCCCCCAGTGTCTTTCAAATTGGCAGGGTAAAAGCGACCTTTATCCAGGGGCTTTCTGCCACCCTTACCAGGACGTGCACCCACAAGGTGGACCAGTTCGTCCACCTTGTGGGTGCACGTCCTACGCTGCGCATGCCGGTGTTTGGCCTCTACTCTAAAACCTTTTTTCCACATCAGATACCAGTTCCATACCTGGCGAATAAAGCAGCTAAGAACCAAGCTAAAACACAGATGACCGCAGCTCTGGTATTCGTGCAGAAGTACGCCGCTTTCAAGGGCTTGCAAATTGCGTAGTATCTCTCGAAGCTAAGAGCCAGAATCGTAAAAACCGATACGTGTGTCACCGTCAACCCTATAAACCGAACAGCTAAACCTGCAGGAAGAAGAATAGATTATAAAAAAAACTCCTGGTACTAAAAACAGCGTGTTAAAATAAAAAATGTTTTTGTTTTTGTTTGCTTTTTGGCCTTTGTTTTGAACTAAGCGTCATTTGCGTCGGGGAACCGCTTGTACTTTCATTAATGTTGCTGGATAAGTAAAATCACCTTTTTTGCTTTGTTATTATCTATCAAATTCATTTTTATTTTATTAATTAAGCGGTCCCCCGACACGGTCAATGCAAACGAAAATCCACCCGTCTTTTTGTATCGGGGGATAAAAATTGCTGAAGTTACAAACGACAACGATTTTTTTTTGCTTGAACTTTATTTGTTGTTGCTGTTTGCTGACTAGAGTGGTAAACGTTGAATATAATAATTGATGGCATTGGGTCCAAGACCAATCCAAAGATATACCTATTAGCTCCTACAATATCATCATTATAACCGACCTACGTCAGTGAAATGATTGGACTTAAAAACAAGATGGTAAAGATAGCGGATTTTGAGAGTAGCCCATGTCCAGAAGTGGACTGTCTTGGGCTGATTGTGATGATGCTGGATGATTAAAACACAATTCACATTTCAGTATAAGAACTTACACATTTCTAGTCCCAGCACCCATGTCCCAAAACTATAGTAGAATTCTATTAATGTGGGCGTACACACCAGTAGCACTGTCATCAAATCCGCGAGACTCAAATTCAGCAGAAAAATGTTTGTTGAATTTCTCAACTCTTTTGTCTTTAAAATCACTATCGGCACCATAACATTTCCGATCACACCCAAACTTATTATGATTATACAAAACGTCATAGACATCGCTTTTATGTAATAAGGAACTTTTGGGTTCCCATTTTCCTCCTCCCAAGCATCAAAGTCTGCAGTGGAATTCAGATACTGGTAATAGAGCGTTAAATCTGTCTGATTTAAATAAACTTGACCATCTAAGTACAAGTTTATTATTGGTCTCTTATTTGACGGTATGTCCGTGACGTTCAATGAAACCATGGTTAGATGTTCGTTGTCCCGAGATCCAACACTAGCAGGTACGCTTTCACTTTCTTTAATCCTGGCAGCCTGTTAAAAAAAGAATCAGCTATTTAAAAACAAGTCTACACCTTGTGTGTTTCAAAAACTTTTTTAAATCTTGGCAGTACAAAAAAATTGCCGTGTCAAAAAGGTTTTGTGTGCCAAATTTAATAAACTTTTGGAATGGGCACATAATATTTTATTTTCAGTTAGAATTTATTACCTAAAATCTCATGACTGCAAATAGCAGCTCCAACATCTGAGTAACTTTTACAAAATTAACTCACATCAACTTTTTGCCATGTAGTCTTGTATGTTTAAATTTATTTTTAACTCTTATTTTTCGTAAAGCTCAAACCAGACTGAGCAGCATAGCGAATCGCACTGTTTTATGCATTATGGAAAAAATACGCATACCCAAGTTCACCTTGATAATATTTCTGCCTTATCAATAACCTAAACAGGGTTCATTGTAAGCAATATGAAATGAACTTTTAGGTCCTGCTAATAAGGCATAGTCTGGGATGGCAGATAAAATATGTAAAAAAAATATTAAACAAAAAATGGCTCATCATCATCTCCGTGGGAAACAAGAAGTAAAACCTGATTTCTAAGCTCAGTTCAGTTAATGTCCTGTCATACAACGCGCGCGCATTTCGCACGCATGCAGTTCACTTTTCTCTCTTAAATTGGTCTAATAAATAGATAACAACTACATACTGTCATGTTTACAAAACAATGTTGGCCCTAAGTAAATCAAATACCTATACTATCCACGCATTAAAAAATATAAACTTAAACATAAATTTATCGGACGCGATGCTAAGCAACAACAGGTTTACTGGCTAAAAACCACTATAACACATGTGTGAGGGAACACACGATGAAGTTTTATTATTGAAAATGAAAGACCAAAAACGTTAAAAACGTTACTTCGAATACTATTTTCAACTGAGACAATATATCTAGAGAAACATTTACGAGATTCCAATTTGAAACGTTGCCTATAAATAGAGAATTATCTATAATCAGATGCATTTTTATACTTTTTCCATCTAACCCATGATTTTTGTTTGGTCTTCGCGATGTAAATTAATGAGGATGTAAATCACACCGGATATCTAGCAGATCTGGAGGACGCTGGTAGAGCATACTTTTTAGGGTTCCGTAGTCCTGACAAGAACCCCTTATAGTTTCGTCATGTCCGTCTGTCTGTCTGTCTGTCTGTCTGTCTGTCTGTCCGAGGTTGTGCTTGGAGACTGTTAACAAAAAAGGGCTGTAATCTTGTGAAGGTATGTATATCAATCACGCCGACAAAGTGGTAGAATAAAATTTTGAATGAAAAATATTTATTTTTAGGGTAGCTCCTATACATGTAACGTGTTGATGTTTTTTTTTCCATTCTTAACCCCATCTTGTGGAGGTTAAATGATCCATTTAATGAAACTGTAATGCAAATTTTTGATCGAGTAGGATCGTTCGTCTCCCCAACCTCTCTAAAAGCTAAACTATTGGCTTGAAAAATCTGAAAAAAATCATGATTATGATGCTTTTCATGAACTTTCAAGGAAAATCATGACTTAGATAGATATAAGTTGAACGGCTATTACTCTTAAACTAACTTATAGTTTAAGAGTAATAGCCGTTCAACTTATATTTTACAATATTTCTAACCTAATAACAGAGGAAATCATTAAAAGTGACTTAAATGAAGTAATCGATGAAATATATTGTAGTAACGTCGGGCAACTACGGAACCCTACACTGCGCGTGGCACGACACGCACTTGGCCAGTTTTTTTAATATATTCAAAACTAAATTGTAGAAAATCTCAACTGCTTCCTCCACGTTATTCGTATTAAGTAATCTTGACCAGTCAAGAGGTAGAATCATAATTTCTGAAATTTGTACTTCACAAGGGATTGTCGACGCATGGAAGGTGATGGTGAGGTATTAAATATGAAGTTGACACTAAACGGCGGGTGATGGTTGGAAGGTTGCCCCTAAGAGTGTTCGTAAGTGATTTGATACTATATTCAATCTTCTTTTCCTTTGTCCTGCCCTTATCCCATTATTTGGGGTCGGGTCTCCTCACTCTTCTGCGCCAGGATAATCTATCCTAGATTGTCACTTCAGGTAAATGGGCTTCTTTGAGGTCGCTTTGTATTTTTAACCGACTTCAAAAAAAAAGGAGGATCTCAATTCGTCTGAATGATACTGAATGATAGGTTAAAAAAAGTAATACATAGATCGGAAAATGGGAAAAATACGACAGGTGTTCCTCAAGGTAGCATATTGGGCCCATTGCTCTTTATTATATACATAAATGATCTCCCTAAATGTACGCAATACCCGGTCACACTCTTTGCAGATGATATATCTGTAACGATCCATAAAAAACCTGATAAAAATTACAACAATGAAATTAACAGTGAGATAGATAAAATAGGTAATTGGCTGATACAAAACAATTTAATTATAAACGCGAAAAAAACTAATTTCATTCAATTTTATAACAAAAACGCTAAACCACAGCAGCTATCCGTACACCATCGGAATGATGCCATAGCAGAGACCGCGTCTACGACTTTTCTTGGTATAGTGGATTCGGGACTGACTTGGCATCACCATATTGACATGATATGCCAGAAGATGAATAGATTTGTATATGCTCTATACCGCCTATCACAATTGGCGAATCAAAACACAGCGCTAATGGCATATCTTGGATACGTGGGTTCTCTGCTGAGGTACGGACTGATTATATGGGGAAATTCAACAAGCATCAACCGGGTCTTCATTTTGCAGAAGAAGTGTATAAGATCTATTTGTGGCGTCGGTCAGCTGGAATCATGCAGACCTCTCTTTAAGCAAATGAATATACTCGCACTACCATCCTTATATATTTTCGAAACTCTATTGTTTGCAAAAAAGAACATCAGTCTTTTCACAAAAAAACTAGAGGACTGCAATTTTAATACAAGGTACCCACACAAATTAACAATCCCATCAGCAAGTACAACCTGTTTTAGCAAAAATAGTTACAGCATGTGTGTCAGGTTGTTACCTTACTTCCGGATTGGATCCAAACTCTGCCATTAGTTGTTTTTAAAAGAATTGTATTTAGAATCTTAGCAAGGAATTGTTTTTATAGCGTCGATGATTTAATGCAATTTTGTCGTAACGGTTGCCTCAAAAAATTATATAATGACTTCTTCCCAAGTAATTGACATTGCTGCTTTGTGACTTGTTAACATTTGACCGCAGATTAAGGATATGCATATGACTGATTCCCTATTTATATATAATGGACGGACATTTTTTTTTTTTTTTTTTTTTTGTTTGTTTAATGAACTGACATTTTGTTTTTGTATAACAGGCTTGGAATTGTATTGTAATTGAATTGAAATTATTCTAAATGTACTCACTTCAATCGCATATTAAATGTTTTTACTAACCGACTTCAAAAAAAGGAGGAGGTTCTCAATTCGTCTGAATGTTGTTTTTTTTTTTTTTTTGTATGTTTGTTACGCGATTACGCCATCAATTATGGACCAATTTCAAAATTTATTTTTTAGTTTGAAAGGGTATACTCCCGAGGTGGTCCCATTTACACCAAGTCAGATTCTGATGATGGGATCCCTGGGAAATTGAGGGCAACCCTCAATTTTTATAGGCACCCATAATGTTTTGCATATATTTTCTGACTCAATGCTAATTTTTGGGTCTGGTAATCATCATGTCATGTTGCTGACCTGATGATGGAAGCCACAGAACTCCTTAACGGATAGGAGTTAGAAGATTATACTGCAATTTGTCGACAGAACGTATTTCGCAGCGTGTTGAGCAGACGTGGAGCTTATGAGGTACCAGATCGCCAATTTTTATTTACTGGGGGCGTACCCGCACACCCAGTAACGAAAAAAAATTTAAAAGTTCATTTCTTAAATTGACTTGGTATTTAACGCAAGACCTTATCCTATGGTTACGACTCCAAAATAGCCCCCGTTCTGGTTGGAGTGTAGGAAAACCCTTTCCTTAAAACTTACAAATTTTCGTCAAAAAATTGACCCTATATAACACCTTATTTTTATCATACCATTAGATGGGGGCTCCATAGAGGACCAACATTAGTTAAGGTAACTTTGCTGTAAAGTCATTTTTGGCGGAGTTAGGAGGGGGAAAATAGAGGACTTAACACTTAAAATTGTGAAATAAAATAAATTTAATAAAAAACTAAAAACCGACTCCAAAATGAAACTAAAAAGCAAAAAAATAATATTGACTAAAACATACGTAATCAGTTCTTTTTGGAGTTGGTGCGAATGAACAAATTTAAACTTTCGATGGCTGGCACCGACTCCAAAAAGAACTGATTACGTATGTTTTAGTCAATATTATTTTTCGCTTTTTAGTTTCATTTTGAAGTCGGTTTTTAGTTTTTTATTAAACTTATTTTAGACCACCGGGTTAGTTGCAGGCAGCATCTGCCTTTCTTTTGTTCAGGCAGATCTAGTGCAATCTGTACCACATGGCCCTCACTGCTTCTTTTGACATGTCCGTACCATCTGAGGCGGTTTTCAGTAAGTTTCTGGGCGATTGGTGCGACTTTAAAGCTGCCTCTTATATATTCGTTGCGCACTTTATCGAGTCGAGTCACACCAATACATGATACTACATTAAATCCAGTATGTTCTTCTTCTTCTTTGCGTGTCGACTTACTCAGGCTTTTATTACAGTGTCTGGGTTTCGATCGGCGATAATTTAAGGGCATTAAATTCATCAAATTTTATCGACAAAAACCCCTTAAAAAAATATATTTATATAGATCTGGTCTGGAGTGCCTAAACATTAAGACAAAAGATTCATTTGAAAGGCAATGATATTGCTTATTTTAGAAAACAAATACCAATTCAAAAATTCTGAAGATCTCAGGTAAATTTAATCTCCGAAAAGTGGAAAACTTACTTCGGAGGTGTCTTCAAGTAACAATACGTATCAGATATAGTTTTTGGAGCTATATAAACTTCAGCAATGACATGTCACTTTAAGCCACATTAACTAGGTAGGCAAACGCTCACGTGCTCGATGCTATTCAATAAAGTGTTCTGATATATCGAGATGATTATATACGGCTTGGTCCTCGAGAATCTCTGAGGGAGATTTTTAAAGATGTCAACATATTAACCGTTGCATCCCAATACATTTTTGAAAATATTATGTACCTATGTAAGTGTAAATCTAAATTTGTTTAGTCTAAAAAGTGATTCACATCATTATAATATTAGAAATAAAAATAAAAGCGCCGTTCCGTGCTTCAGATTAAAAAAAGTTGGTAATTCATTTATGGGGAATGGTATAAAATTGTTCAATAAATTATCACAAACTATTCTTGAACTACCGATTCATGAGTTCAAAATTTTAAAATGCCCTTATGACAAAAGGCTATTTACAAATTAGAAGATTATTTAAACGACAAGAGTGTATGGACTTACACTGCCTAGCTTGCACTTACTAATTGTCTTGTAAAATGTATTTCCTGTAAAATCAGGCTGACAAAGGTGACTGAGTTTGTTGCGCCGTTTCTTCTCATCACCAGCCTATATGTAGTCCCTTATCCCGAAGCGGTGGTAGGACTAAGTTATATTTTGGGACGTGTATAAGTGCCCGGAGGAGGGCCTACATACAGAATAAATAATTTCATTTCATTTTATTTAAAACCCGTACAGCAACCAAGACACCACCCTCATCTATCTTGCGAGTAAACATACGATCATGCTCACAACGATAAACAGTGTAACGCTTATCTATGAATTCATTATTATTAATTTCTGGTATTAACCAGTTTTCCGTCAGAATAATAAGGTCATTTGCATGAGATAAAAGATAATAATATATTCATGTACAACATATGTAGTTTTGTACGAATGCCGCTGCAGTTTTGATAATAACACACTAAATTAGTCATTTTTAACACGAGAATAATAAATGAATGTTACCATACAATCATAGGAGCACCTCACTCTAAGACACAATTATAATATAGTAATTATTAATAAATGCGAACCTAGCACAATATAATACCTTACATAACTGATGATTGCATACACTCCCAGCTCCAATACTTAATTAACAATTCGATGTAAACTTGTTAGGTAAGATTGATAACAAAATATACATATAGCATAAACTAAATATTAGGTTTTGCAACTTTTTTACTCGAACCGGCTATATAATTTTATATATGTCCCCCTGGGTTCGTATAGCGATTGCCGCATGATTGTTGGATTCCCGTAAAAGAATAATGGCATGCTTAATCACAAACGTACTGATAGTTCTCTTTCTTTGCAGTTTCACGACAGTCACGAAAGAGCTTCTTCATCTCCAACGTTAAATGCTCATTCATAAATATAAAGATTGACCTGGGTACACCAGGGCCCTAACCATGAACTGTTAAAACAATCACAAATCTGTTAAACATTATCATTTCTGTCAAATTTTGTATGAAATGACGTACCAAAATTGACAGATTTGACAACTTTGAGATTGTTTTAAGAGTTCATGGTTATGGCCCAAGGATGCCAATATCATTGGTCGTAACCCCTTTAGCCTTACGGAATGTGATAAGTATGTTGTGTCTTACTATACCCGCTGAAACTTTTACAATATTATTTTTGGTCGATTTGTTTGGGTTTGCGCTTGTGAAACACGATGTATACTGACTACATCACTTTGCTGTATGGATATATTAATGTATTTACCAATATTTTCCACTATTTCTATCAAGTTTTCTCCTCTTTTTACTGCGACACCACAAATCTCAATGTTACAGCTCCTGGCATGCTGTTCCAAAGCTTTAATCTTCGACTCAAGAGAAGATATAATTGCGGTGGCTTTGTCATCCTTTACACGCTCAATCGCCAGATTTTTAACGCGTTGCACCAATTTGTCATTCATGTCACAAGTAAAGTCCAATGAACTCTGAATCAGCAATCTCTTTACTATCGTGTTTGCTGTCATTTGGCGTATCGTCTCATTAAAATTACTTTGTTTAATACGCAAGTTCTCCCTTAATGTCCTTCGTGGCCTCAGACAGGGTATCCAAGTCAGGCCTCATGCTATCAATATTCTCACCAATTGTGGATATTTTATTATTTAAATCTTCTCTCAAATCCTTAAGCATGCTTAAATCACATGTGTAAGATTCCGTTAATTCAAAGTCAGACTGCTTGCGTTTACGCAGTGACACATGTACTTAGTGCATCAGTTTGTATGCTCAAATAGGGATTAGAAGATAATGGTTTAGATGGTGATCGCATCATAATGGCGCAAATTCTAATAATAATAACAAAAATAATAATCCCACCAAAACATTTTCATGTAAAATGTTGCCAAGACGAGACCTTATGACTTACATTGTCAAAAAGATAAAAGATCTCATGTATAGCCAAACTTCGTACTTTACACGCCCTAACTCTACAAGGCCTAACTTCACTCACTCTTCACCATACTACAAATATGTCACCTGGCCGTTTTGCTAGAACAAGAACTATTGTATACCTAACTGAAATGTAATGAAAAGTAGATAATTGTTTATCATACGTCCAGGTGAATGTAACGAAACGGCCAAGCCACATATTTGTACTATGATTAAGAGTTTGTGAAGTTAGGCCTTGTAGAGTTAGGGCGTGTAAAGTAAGAAGTTTGGCTATAAATGAGATCTTATAACTTTTTGACAATGCAAGTCATAAGGTCTCGTATTGGCAACATTTTACATGATAATGTTTTGGTGGGATTTAATTTCTTTTTGTAAGTTGCTTGTGAGTTTGTGACTAGGGTTTGGGAATTTCCAACAATAACAAAGTCCCAAGATACGAGACAGCCTACGATCAAATTCCCTAAACGACCTGGGACTATGAGACTCTTATAATAAAAAAATGAGTTAATTTCTAGTGACACGTATTATTAACAATAAAGTGCAGAATAATAAATAGAAAAAAAAACACACGATCATTTAACCGGAATAAAAAGTATCATATATATTAATCCAGATCATATTCTATGCTTGTGAAATTTTATTCAAATCCGTTCAGCCGTTCAACCGTGAATCCGTGATTGAATCACAAACATCCAAACGTCCTCACATACTTGATTATTTGTAATATTAGTGGGAAGTTGGACATTTACACACAAATTAACTATGTAGTAATAAAATATTTTATTTATAATTAAAAAAAAAATAGTAATATAATAATCATCACACATACTTTAAGAAACGAAATATGTAGTAATTTAGCCATTGGTCATAATCTTAACATTGGAAATTCTCATAGTCACAAACTTGTTTCATAACAAAATAACTGAAATATAAAACAGATTGATGTGTATTATCAGTCTTATAAAAATTTAGTCAACGAACAAATTAGACTTCTTTGCTGATTTATTAATAAAATAGGCGACAGACTGAGCGACAGTAGTTACAAACATTCTGTACGTTTGGAATAAAACTACAACTAAACTTACTGTTAGGTTCCTTCGATGGTGTAGTTGATTAAGATGTTAAGTAAAAAGCGGACTGTATAATTATAAGGTATATTTCAAGACGAAATTAGCGACATACAGTGACCGCACACTTGGAAGATTGAAAAGTGAGTGTTCGGCCGAGCATCGGTGTTCGCTCACGAACCGAAGGTTCTCGCTGTCGTTCGCCGCCGTTCGCCACTCCTCGTTCAGTCCCCGGTCTGTGGTGCGATGCCCGTGCGTAGACACTTACGATCTCGGGACTTTGAAACACGAGACGTCCCGGGACCCCAACCCAACTTGTGTATTTAAATTTTTTTTTTTTTTTGGTGTATTTCTTGGACATCTGAGGCACTTTTTTTATAGCCCAATCTCGATTTTTTCTATTTTTCTTTATTGGCTTATTACATAAACTTTATTTTTATATAATTATTTATTTTGACTCTGCAAGTTTTGTAAATAACACTTTATAGGTATGTTTTTAACATTATCATTATTTTTACATCTTTATTCTCATTATAATTTCTTATCTAACGTTTTTTACCACAATGCGATGTTAAACGTTAATGTGCTGGAAATGGATGCATAAAAATAGCCGAGGATTGGGCTCACTGTCGTACATTGGGAAAGGCCAGCAGTGGAGTGACGTCATCACACAATCATCACACCCTTCATGGTTTGCTGGTATGCTGTCTGAAATCTCATCCGTTTTGTTTGAATAACTAACGTCTTTTCTGTCACGTTCATGGTCAGAACTAAAAGAGCGCTGCAGTTCGCTTTCTTTCACTTGGCTTCCTTCAAAGAACTGCTTTTAGCAGCAACAATTGCGTCTCCTACTTCTGCTTTGCTGGTGATCAATGCTCATTGGTCTCGTCAGACTGCCTTTTAATATATCCATCTCATACCGTCAGAAATTATTTTGTAGTATAGCTGCGACCGGATTTTACACTATAGATGTTTTAGTTATTTATTCACTATACAAGGTGCAGAACGAATGCATATCTTCTTATGGGTTATTTGGAATATTTGGATTTGGATACAACAATCGTTGTATCCAAATCTCAAAAAAACTTTATTATACAGGGCTACATTGCAAAGGGGTGCCAAATTTTAAAAATAAGGTTTAGAGGTTCACTGCTTATGGTATTTGTTGTCAATTTGAACCTCTGGTATGCGCGGGCGCTCTTTCTGTTAGAACATACAAAAAGGCTTACATCAAAAAGTCTGTTAGTTAGTTACTGATTCTGAGTAGTCCTTGAAAATTTGGCACCCCTTTGCAATGTAACCCTGTATATTAGCCCCTTGTTCCGAATTGCGTTCAAAGCACTAAGCACGAACCCATTTATAAATGCGTTAGGTAGGTAAAAAACCTATTTTGTGTAATACCTATTTAGGGCTATTATATTTGGTTGGTTTCGCGCTGATAGTGCTTTTAAAGCAATTTGGATCGCGGCCTAGGGTATACACACATACACTCACACACACATAAATAAACACGCTCGCACAATATACTGTGCCTGCACGCACCCAATAAGCAAAATATTGTAATATATCTAACTATTTTAGGCCCTATTGCGCATCATAAAAATTAAGTTTATTAAATTAATAAATAAATTTAATCCCAAACTAACCACTTACATGGTAATAAACTTGATTCTAAAGCTGTCAGCTGTCAGTTTGTAAGACAATGACAGAGACAGAATGATGTCTTACGGCCTGTGTCACAATTTACGGATAAAGTGTTGTAAAAGATCAAAATATGTAGAGGATAAATGTGCTTGAAAATCGTGTCAAAAGTCGTGTTTATCCTTCAGATAAGTAAAATATAGCTTATTCAGAACTAATGCAGAACTTATCCGTACATTGTGAAACAGGCCCATAATCTTGTACCTACTTAAGTAATATGTTTATGCGCCACCTCTGAGGTCCAGGGTTCGATTCCCGGTCGGGTCAATGACGACCGTCTGGTGTAGTGGTTCGCGCTCCGGACTACAAAGCCTGGCGGTTGCGGGTTCGAATCCCGCGAGGGGTAAATGTTTGTGTGATGAGCACGAGCATTTGTACCTAAGTCATGGATGTTTATAAATGTATTTAAGTATGTTTATTCGTTATCTAGTCGCCATAGTACAAGCTATGCTTAGTTTGGGGCTAGCTAATTGGTGTGATTGTGGATACAATTTAAAAAATAAACATAAATGATTTAAACCACAATACTCCAAAACAGTAATTACATAATATAGATTTAGGTTTTAAGTTAAAGTTTATTATTAAAGAAGCCGATATCGAAATACGTAAAGCCGAAATTTAATAGCATTTTAAGCAAAACCGATCCAAATTTTATGGGATAAACGGACCGAACTCGTAAAACGTGTGAATAATATTTTGTACGTTTGTTCTTATTAGGTGGTCCAAATATTTGAATTTTCTTTTGAAGTAAACCTCATTGGTTCATTTAAATTGCATTATTACCTAACCCCAGACTTTAAAACTAGTTTTTGACTTTCCAATTTTCAGAGATTCCATTACTTATGGTTAGGTATCTTTTAAATAGGTATATTATAAATAAATAAATAATAATATAAATATTGGACAACATCACATACATTGCTCTGATCCTAAGATAAGTAGCTAAAGCACTTGTGTTATATAAATCAGAAACAACGACGGTACCACAACACCCAGACCCGAGCCAATATAGAAAAGTTCGTTTTCTACATTGACTCGACCGGGGATCGAACCCGGAACCTCAGAGATGGCGGCGCCATTTAAAGTCCGGCGTGCTCGCCTCTCGGCTACGGAGGTCGTCATATATATATATATATATGTATATTATGTAATGTTATTGTAATATGCTTGTGTCCACTACACATAAATTGGCTTGTTTGATATTTCTAATAATAAATCATGGTACGGAGAAAACAAAAAACAAGGTTATTTTTTATTCGGTTATTTTTTATTAAAGATTTGCAATATTTTTAGGAAACAAATTCTTTAAAATTTAGCTTACAGTCACGTAACAGTAAACACCAATCAGGAAGAATTACGTCACGCCGTGCGAAACGTCATTGGTATTTGTTACATTTTCGGACAATAAATTGTTTCATTTGATAAATATCCCGTTTTTAGCTATCTTTGTCGGTTTTTTAAATTATATTTAAAATGACTAGTGTAAAATTCACTATGTAATTAGGATAATTCGTTTTTCCGGACGTGACGTCATTTAGACACTTTCACAGACTAGAGCGTTTTCGCGGTGAATTTTTTTTTGTATCAAAACACAAAGTACGTACTGATAACGCATTTTCAAAGATTTCTTTTTGTGTTAATTTGTCATTAAGGTAAAAGGAATACGTCCCACTGAAGGGCACATACCCCTACTCAACTACAATGAACTAAATCTCTATTTTTCTAACGGATAGTTTTTTTTCTATAGTAAAAGCTTTATTAAGCTGTAGAATCACCTTATGATGTATTTAATAAAATACTTAAAACGTTATTACACCTACTAAAAGGCTTTCCTGTTCCTAAGCAAGGTTCATAGATCATGACGAATAAAGGACGAATACCGTCCATTATAAAATATTATATTTCGGTATTCCTTAAACGGTCATGACCCCAGAGCAATCAAGATAATAATTACAATTCTATTATTAAGTTGAACTGTAAACTTAAGCTACATACCACGTAGAGAGATTTTAATACAGTTCGCAATTAAGAATTTATTTGCTCTGATGAAAATTAACAAGTATATTCTTATTAATTTCTGAAGATTTTCGAGAAATAAAAGCCAGCTTCAAATTATTTTCAAAGTGTTGATATTAATCTGAATTAACAATCTGAAGAATGCTACTATTTACTGCCTATGCATATAGTAGAAAATCTACTCTTAGTGTGTTAATTTCAATTAAATTTCTTTGTTCCTCTTTAATTTAAATAAATCATCGAACAAAATACACTCGCGAGCAATGAAAAAGTTCCAGTGACATATATAGCACCAAATTACTCCTAAACGGAAAAGGCTAGCTTAATGACGCCGTCTGCAATATTGAAGTACATTTAACAGCGCATCATAATAAACTTTTCAATAAACTTTTTAATTTATGAAGCTGGTTCTATGTCTTAGGAGATATTAAGGCGTTTGTCGGCATTTTGTGGGTGGAACTTTTTCATTGCTCGCGAGTGTACTTGTCATTTCTATGTTAACGGTTATTGTCACGTGAACACGCTTACACATTTATTTATTTACACTTAATTGCACAGACAAAAAAACACAAATAGTGGACTAAATGATAAAAGCATTTTATGGACGTCATTTAAATATGTTTTTCATTAATAAGTTTCAATGGACCAAGATCTGCTTGGTTTAAGGCTAGTGGGATTGTAGAATTAATTTATGATTAAAAAAATAAAAGCATTTGAAAATTAAGAATAATGAGAAAGCGTAGGTACTGGAAAATTATTTCTAATTAATATTCAAATAATTAATTCTTACAAAGAAATCGTAATAATATTACTCTAGTTAAGTTTTCTAAACAAGTTTATAATCCACGGGAAACAGATTACAATTATTTAGAACAATAATGAAATAAATTGTTATTTTCATAATCACACCAATTATCTCGCCCAAAAATAAATAAAGCTTGAACTATGACGAATTGATAACGGATTAATACTGAAATACGTTCATAATTATCAATTATTTAGGTACAAACGCTTGCTCTATAACACAAAAATTGTCCCCTTGCGAGATTCGAACCCGCAACCGCTAGCGCTAGTGAGCGCCATAGACAGTTTATATCTTTTTAATTGGATCAAGAAAATAATGACAACGACATCTGTTTCAAAACATGTATTTAATTTTCATTTCCGCACAAAACAAGGCATTCTAAACCGTACATTTTATTTTCATTTTATGAAATTGTAGGTACACATTATTATACATTTTTAATATATTTGAATAATATTATTAAAAAATATTATATCATCAACATATAAAATATACACTATAATTCAAACTCAGTTTACAAACGCATATTATTTCTAACAATAGGTACATGTCATAAATGCATTTTTGCCTTTGGCGAATCGCACCAACGGTACATTATTAGATAATAGAAATGAGTGCAAAATGTTTTTGTACTGGTATAATTAAAGTTGAAGAAAACTAAAAATATGTTGTACAATACATTCTTAAATTGCTGGACATAAGTCTTTTTCCAATATACAGGATGACCCAGACCAGACGGATATATTAAAGATAAATAACACTTGAAAAAAATCATCGACCTCAGGTGGGACTCGAACTCACGTCCCATCGCATCGGGTTCGAGTCCCACCTGAGGTCGATGATTTTTTTCAAGTGTTATTTATCTTTAATTAGACCTTGCATGGAATTGCTAAAAACAAAAAATTACAGACGGATATAATTTTTTTTGGAAGTTGGCTTAGTGACCCCTCAGATCATGTCACGAAAAAAATCACTTCCCATCCGTTTACGAGTTATGATATTTTATTTGATAGGTTGAAAATATTTCTTTTTATTTATAACTAGCTGACCCGGCGAGCTTCGTACCGCCTAGCAGTTTTTTTTTTCGTCAGCTTTTCTAATGTTTTTGTAATTTATTCTGCTGTTCGGGGCGGAGACAAATCCAACAAATTATAAACCATAATAGTTGCAGCCTATCTCGAGTTATAAGTGTCGTAACAAACCCGACTTTGTATTATATTAAGAGTTTTTCTTACGGATTTTTTTTATTGCAAGTTCTTAGTTAAGCACTGTACTCTCTAAAAGAAGACTGATATGCGGAGTTTAAGTGCATTTATTTTCATTTGATTTCGGAAACGTGACTTGTTCCAAACTCGATGCATTTTTTTTTCCTGACATAGTCTGATAGATCCCTAACTAAACCAACTCCCTATTTTTTTTTTATATCCGTCTGTTTTCGACCACCATGTATAATATACAGGAATGTACACACATATTATATTTCGTTCTCTTCCGTTCCAAACATAATCCACCTAACGATCCAAGTCAACCATGTGTCGATTTCTAAGTATTGTGTATAAAAGCTTACAAAACTCATTCCACATTCAGTTCTATTATCGACGTAAGAAAACCTACCCCTACACAAAACTCTCTTTGCTTTTAAAGTCGTATACAAATATATTTTTGTTCTCTCTGTCCTGAGTGGGTACACATACAAACCTGTTTCGCCCTTCTCCGTTTTCATTAACATCTAATGTTATAGAGTACACATTATTGGTCTTAACGTCTAAATTTAATATTTGTATTTGTTTATTGTTCTGATCGACTTCATCACTTATTGCTTCGTCATTATTTTCTAAATGATTATCATGTAGTTCCACTTCAATGTTATCATCGATTTCATTCATAGCTGCTATGATTTTCATACTGTTACGTCTTGTGTTCTGAACACTGATGATTTCACCCACTTTTAATGGTTTAGCATTTACATCTATATCTTTGACTTTTTTACTTTCCCTATTGATTATGTTTTTTTGGGACGATGCCCTATTACTGTATCGTCTCCAGAACGAATCCGAATGGTCTTTGCTACTAGAAAAACCAGTAGATGTAGTTGTATTGAATGTATCTCGTCTTTGCATGTTTTCCCTTAAATTCCTACTGCACCTCATCAATTTATTTATTCTTAACAGCTTCACAAACCCTTCCCTAAACTTTGATGACATTAAATTGTACAGGATCGGATTGATAGCCGAATTCAAATACAGCATTACTCTACAAAAATACAAAAGTATATAATAACCATCTATACCTAATGACATTATTGTCTCAGGGGGGAATACGATTATCCATAGCGTTAATGCTTTGAAGGGTAGAAGACATAAGAAAAAGGATAGTACGACTGTTCCGAGCATAAGTATGACTTGTTTTCTGTATCTGATAACGTTGCCGGAGTTGCTGGTGTTTTTGGTGTTCTGGGCGATGATAGCGGGGTTCTCCATGAGATTTTTTGCGATGACACTGTAGAGGACGAGCAGGACACCGAGAGGGACAATGAAGAAGACGGCAATGGTCAGGATGAAGAACAGAGCGGACCAGAAGGTGTCAGCTTGGGTGAGGCAGACGGGGACTTCGGTGCCGTCATCGTAGCGCTCATACGTGAAGGTGGCTACGCCGAGGATAGGGCTGAAAAGAAAAATATAAATAATATAAGTTGGACAGTTTGTGTTAAAATGCAATATATAAGGTCCGATTTTATTAGTGTTTATCCTGTTAACCTGTGACTATATAGGTGAAAAGCAATCGAAAAAACCAATTTTCAAATGTGTACCATAAAAACTAAAAAAGTTAAAAATCAACAACATTGACTTCATATTGCATAAACTCGTCCTATGTTTGCTACGTTTAACCATCTGATTATCCGTCTTATTCCTTCCCCTTGTACAGAGCGAGAAAGAGTTGAAGATAGGTAGTTTTATGCAATATGAAGTCGATGTTGTTATTTTGTAATTTATTTTTACTCGGGTCTGGGTGTTGTGGTACCGTCGTTGTTTCTGATTTCTATAACACGTGCTTTAGCTACTTACCTTAGGATCAGAGCAATGTATGTGATGTTGTTTAATATTTATTTATTATAATTTATTTATTTTTAAACGGTTTTATTAGGATTTCGATGTTTCTCGAGTAGTAAAGTCGTTGCAATGATCGGATAACGTAGTTTTAATGAGTAACTTTATACATTAAGATTCCATAATTATTAGTAATTTTAAACTAAGGGGTGAAACTGCAAGCAACTTGTTCAATGGGACCAAAATCGAAATCACAAAAAAAAAATCCATACTAAAAAAAGTTTTATTTGAGCAGTAAATAATCTTTCGAAGGACGTTGCTAGCGGCACCGATGTTGAGCGCTAGGCTAAATATGCGTTGAAGACCAAACGATTACGTGATTGGCTAGTCGCGCGCCTGCACCGCCGCGCTGGGATTGAATTATCAGCTCCGCGCAAACTCCTCTCTGATACGATGAAAAAGTATTATTTTTGGTATCGGCTTTGAATGGAATAGAGAAGTCAATTATTTTATTGTTAGACCCATAGAGAAAGTAATTGCATTTAAGAATATAGGATCGACTCCTGGGCCCTAACCATGAACTGTTAAAACAATCACAAATCTGTCAAACATTATTATTTCTGTCAAATTTTGTATGAAATGACGTACCAAAATTGACAGGTTTGACAACTTTGAGATTGTTTTAAGAATTCATGGTTAGGGGGCTGTTAAAACAATCACAAATCTTTCAAACGTTATCATTTCTGTCAAATTTTGTATGAAATGACGTACCAAAATTGACAGATTTGACAGCTTTGAGATTGTTTTAACAGTTCATGGTTAGGGCCCTGCACTAAAAATGTTTTAAAGCAATCTAAAAATACTTTCCCTTGACTAAGTCCGAGTATAAGATAGTTTGAAAAGAGTGAACGCTTTTAAAAGTACTTCAGTTGCATAAAGACCGTGGGAAAATGGAAGTTTATTTATTTGTTTAAATAACAAGTCTAAACAAGTTAGTCTCCTGTTAGTTATGATTAAATTTTAGCAATTTTCTCTGCAAGTCACTATAAATCTTAGTAGCATTGTACTGAAACAGTTAGCTACTAAATTCTTAATTTGCGCTAATTGTTTTAACTGAGCGCGATTTCACTGATAAAATTGAGTGATGTTATCATGCAATATTTTATTGTAGGTTGCGACGCAAAATGTGACGTGATGTGTGGTACTTCCATCAATTTTATAGCAATATCTAAATATATAAAAGCCGCCAGATCGTCGGATCGAGTAGTACCTACAGAATCAGTAATTTTTGGAGTCTTTAGTTTTTAATAATATCTTTTGTGCCGTGTGGTGCCGGCACGTTAAAAGAATTGCACCACCCCTTCTCTTCCTATGGGTGTCGTAAGAGGCCACTACAGGAGAACCGCCATAAGAAGACGGGCAGCAGCGTCTCCTCTCCACCATTGGCCAAACTGCGATCGCCAACCCGCCAGCCAAGCGTGGCGATTATGGCAAAATCCTCCTTTTGGAGATGCCTGTGTCCAGCAGTTGACTCATATACAGTCTCCTCAGTCAGTTATGGAGTGCCTCTCGCCATTTAACTTTACAGTTTGGCAAGTACATTGTCTGTAACATTTTTTGTGTTGAATAAATAAAATTTAAAAAAAATAGGCTGGTGATGTGATGTGAATAACTTTTAAACTTTCAAGTTGTATAATTAAAACTCACTGTAACGGGAATTCATAATCATAATAACCGGCCTTGGTCATAGGCTGACAGACTGACTGAGTCAGCCTGTGACCACGGTTGGTGTAGCCCAGTCGAAACGTCAGGCAAATAAAAGGTAGCATTTGTACCACAACTATTATGATCGCGTAAATTCCAGTTACAGAGAGTTTTAATCTTTAGACGACCTCTGTAGCCGAGAGGAGAGAATGCCGGACTATATTTGGCGCCGCCATCTCTGAGGTTCCGGGTTCGATCCCCGGTTGGGTCAATGTAGAAAACGAACTTTTCTTTATTGTCTCGGGTCTAGGTGTTATGGTACCGTTGTTGTTTCTGATTTCTATAACACAAGTGCTTTAGCTACTTACCTAAGAAGAACAATGTATGTGATGTTGTCAAATATTTATTTATTTATTTTAGTTTAATGTAGTAGTAGTAGTAGTAGTTTGACCGAAGCATATTGGAATATTTTTTCCAACGTATAAAATTTTCTGTCTGTGTGTCACATTTTGCGTCCAATTTCACGGCTGTTAGGACAAAAATGTAATCTGGTATTCTGTGACATGGAAATTACGTTCAAGAAATTTTCACAAGCTTGAGCGCAAAAATACTATGTTATTACTCGTATTACATATGTTACAGGCCTGATTTTAATCTGGTATTCTGTTAGGACATTAAATAACTGGAATTCCCGTGTTATTATGTAAACTGTAGACTAGCTTCTCCCGCCGACTCGTCCGTGTGATATTTAGTTAAACACAATTTCTAAACCGGGTTACTTGTTACTATTACTAATTATTATTAGTACGTTAAAAGTAATATTGTTTTAATTTGTTACATAGTTTTTAAAGCACACCAATTGTAATGTCCTCGAAGCAAGGAACCAAACATCTCTTTATAACCTTTATAACAAGCTAAATACCTACTTAAACATCTACCCACTTCCCAGAGCTGGCTGCAAAGCCACAGTCATCAGCTACCTTAAGGGACTGGACTACCAGCCCACTGAAAATTTACTGATTATCTTAAAGTAGACAAATCACAAAATAATAAACAAAGAAAATATAATACAGATCATATAATGTAATAATATAATATATGTACAAAATGAAATGTTATAAATCTTAATATGTAACACACACACACACACACACACACACACACACACACATCATATACATAACTGTATCTATTGATTCTGCATTATAATATAGTACATTCTTGCTTCCTTCGGGGGGGGCCTGGTGAGGTTTTCTTAAAACCCATCTCAGGCACCAGACTCTCACACCTTAGGACATATTTTTGTATTTTCACTGTAAATGCTTTATAGTTTTAAGAGTCCTGTTGTGAGAGAGAAATAAATTGATTTGATTTGATTTGATTTGATCTCGTAACAAGGTACGAGACAGTGAATTTTGCTAGGAACCTCCCCAGACGGATGCTGACTTATAAATTGAAAACACCCCAACCGGGAATCTAGCTCTTTCGATTTTCGTGATCGTCTTATGTAAATAAATCCATTCCAAAATCACACCATAATACAGGGTGTACAAAAGAATAGGACACCCCTTAAAACCATGATCGGCTTGGATCGGCAAAAATGTTTTTTTTTTCAGATGCTGCATACATTACTATCGAGATATGATAGTAAATTTATAGGGAGCAGCTAAAAAAATCTCGTTTTCGATGTTGCTGCTACCATGGAATAAGTTGTTGTATAATGATCAGAGGATCACGTGGTTTAAAGGAGTGTCCTTATCTATTCTCTTGTACACCCTGTATAGCCCAACATTAACCAAAACTTCTATGGCGACTTGATAATGGATAAACATACCTAATTACGTCATTTTTAGGGTTCCGTGCCCAAAGGATAAAACGAGACCCTAATACTAAGGCTCCGCTGCAGTCCGTCTGTCTATCTGGTCTGTCTGACTGCCTGTCGGTCTGTCTGTCCGTCTGTCACCAGGCTGTATCTCATGAACCGTGATAGCTAGAATCGAAATTTTCACAGATCATGTATTTCTGTTATCGCTATAACAACAAATAATGAAAAACAGAATACCATAAATATTTAAAGGGGCTCCCATAACCCATTTTTTAAATTTTTGCCGTTTTTATAGATAATGGTACGGAATCTTTCGTGCGCGAGTCCGACTCGCACTTGCCCGGTTTTTTAAATCATCCATGACTTTCGCCCCTTGCATGGATTGGATAGATTCGAACCTGCAACCGCCAGGCTTCGTAGTCCGGAGCGAACCACTACACCAGGCGGTCCCCAAATCAAACAACCATTTAACAAAAACTAACATTGCTTTATTCATAAGGGTGTACCAATGTTTTCTTGTAAAATTTGTGTGCAGAGCGTAATGTGTTTGCCAAACATACTTTAGAGAGCAAACCTTGAAAATATGAGTGGAAAATCGTGAATTTGTTTCGATCGTTTTCACAAGACGCTTCTGGTAGACAACTCAATAATTATGTATCTTAAAAACATGTTTCAATTTGTAGTAAGCTTTTGGGAACGTGTTATACAATTCGTCCTTGTAGCACCATTCTTATAACCATGTAGGTACTTATTACACTTACCTACATACGAAAAATAAATAAATAATTTTTTTTGGTACTTTTGTCTACAAGACAAGTCAGTGCCATCGAACAAACAATGGTAATATTATAACCTTATATAGTATGTGAAAATAACTTAGTAGGGTATTAATAATAGGGTAATATTTGAATTACCCTATAGGTTTACCTATAAACCTAACCTATATATCAGGCACGTATGCGCTTCATTGGCAGAACTCCAATAAACCCTTAAATATTTATTTTATTCTATTTTTTAGTATTTGTTGTTATAGCGGCCACAAAAATACATCATCTGCGAAAATTTCAACTCTTTAACTATCCCTGTTCATGAGATATAGCCTACAGAGTGACGGACAGCCAAACAGACAGACAGAAAGCGGAGTATTAGTAATAGGGTCTCGTTTTACCCTTTGTGTACGGAACCCTAACAAGCCAAATTAAATAGCCAGCCAAGATAGCGGAGTCTTAGTAATAGGGTCTCGTTTTACCCTTTGTGTACGGAACCCTAACAAGCCAAATTAAATAGCCAGCCAAGATAGCGGAGTCTTAGTAATTGGGTCTCGTTTTAACCTTTGTGTACGGAACCCTAACAAGCCAAATAAAATAGCCAGACAAGATAGCGGAGTCTTAGTAATAGGGTCTCGTTTTACCCTTTGAGTACGGAACCCTAAAAAGCCAAATAAAATAGCCAGCCAAGATATTAAATTTCTGACATTTTCCCATACATTTATATGCATATGTTAACATAGGCTACTGTCGTTTTAATATACCATTTACCTGCAACCTGTATATTTTACGATATTAACATTACAACACCTAACCTACCTAAATCAAGTACATAATGACAAAATTCCAACGAAACAAAACGAAAGTAATTCTGTATCTTTTTAAACGACGGCCAATCATTGTCTGTTATTGTGAATCGAAGTGTATCGCTCATCGTATCCGATAACGAAACACATCTCAACTACCGAATACAATTCTTTCACCAATACTAAGATAATAGACACGATATTGTTTTGTTTTTATTTTGGGAAAATATACTCGTTGTTCGTATGATGATAAAGGACAATTAGCATAGGTAATTAGTCGTAAAGCGTTGTCTACACTTAAAGTTAAAGCGAGCTTGAAAGCATTGTCGATTATTTAAAATTGAGGTGATTAAAATCGAATATTTTTTTTATTGTTTGATTGCCTTTTTGTAACAATTTAGTAAACGAAAACGCTAAAAAACTTTGAATCATTGATCAATTAATCTTCGAAATTGATTTGAAACGTTTACTAAGCCCTTCCATATAAGTAAAACATAGTGTTAGGTAAGGTTATAAACCTGTTAACGCAAAAAAAGTATGAAGTAAGGTAAAAAAGGTTTTTCCATAGGCCCAACATCTAAACAGCAATAAAAACACTTCTCTATACTAAACCGCCGACCAGCTAACATCGGTTTGTAACCAGAAGTGAATCCTCGGCTTGACACCTCCCAACCAAAATTGCATTTTATTTTATCCATACTTTCTCTGGGATTCTTTACTCTTAAAAACGTCGTAAGATCGTTTTACCGCTTTTTTCCTCATCATCATCACTTCAGCCACAGGATGTCCACTGCTGAACATAGGCCTACCCCAGTGACTTCCAGATTGGTTGGTTGGATGCGGCCTGCATCCAGCTTCCTGCTTTTTTCCTCAGTGGGTATGAAACGGTTACAGAGGTTAGAAGCAGGTAGATTAGAATTAAAATAAACATGATACGAATTCCCAACATCAGCCCAACGTTCAGAACATAATCATAACAAATTGACAACCGATAAGTCACGTGACTCTAAAGGCCTGACGAGGCAGACGAGGGACAGTCCTCGGAGCAGGGACTTTTTGACCCTCAAAATAGGTCGCATACAGCGGCATCTGCTCACGCACGCGAGAGACCTAAAGTACCGCATACAAAAGACCTCCAAACAGCCAAGGACATCGACAGACATGATCGCAAAAAGCACTCAGGAGTTCTTAAATTTAAGAAAATTACAACACATCGTAATATCTGAATGAAAGCCTCCAAATCGTCCGTTTTTATTAACTTTTGGCTAACAAATGATAGCACACCATGGCTTTGAGTCCATGACAAAGCCGCGGACCTTTCGAGGCCTTTTGTCTTCCATGGACGAAAGTCCCTTGTCGGCGCAGACCTTAATGCCAAATCATTCAGGGTGCTACGATGTTTTCCAGTCGAAAACTTATCAGCAAACGTTCTGAATCGGGGTTCAGATTCAGACATTTAAATATCCGGATCATATTCCTCAGTGACGCTGCTTACAATAGGAAAGTAACAAATATGCGCATTTTTATATGAGTTTTATGAGTTTCTGTTGTTTACGAGGTTGGTTGGAAATCTTGTGTGCAAAAATGCGGAGTTCACGAATACGAAATTAAGCCCAAGAAGTCAAAATTAAGTTGACTTAAAAAAAGTTACTGATAATAATATAAAAGGGTCACAAATTTAATCTCGTTTTGACTCTATTAATTAAATCTTGTGTGTATGCAAGAATGCCTAGTATGAGTGCCTCAAAAAACTCGATCGAATAGTTTATTTATTATGTTATTTAATTAAAAGAAGTTAATTAATTCATCATTTCAGCCACAGGACGCATTGCTGAACATAGGCCTCCCCCAGTGAATTCTGTGATCGGGGGGTTTTTGCCATACTCGCCACGCTTGGCAGGCGGGTTGGCGAGCGCAGTTTTTTTATTATTTCGCACGCAGACGCTGCTCCCCGTCTCGTGCTACAGGATTTAGTCGCCTCTTACGACACGCCTCCGCCACGTTGGTGGTGGGGAAGTGTATTCTTTACGGCCGTCCCCACACGGCACATTAACATATTTAACACACACACATAATTAATTAAATAACTTAAAATTTTAATTTTCAATCGTTTTATGCAATACTTTGACTCTGCGGCCCACTCAACAAGCACCGCGGTGTAGAATAACTATATAAAGATTTAGCTGTTTATTTGATAAAATTAAATAAATAACAAAGCATTATTTATATTTTAATGAAAACTAATAATATTAAGCACTTGCCTAATATCCTTGCGGTTCTGTTCTTTCGAAAAGATTTGTAGTAGGTTCTTGTGCGTTTTTGTTTTGCTTTAATTTCGGCTAGAATTCCAGAAAAAGTTGAAGATATTGTGAATTGATAACTTTATTTTCATTTGGGGGATTGTATGTCTGATTTTTAAATTTGTGAAGAGCGCGAATAAAATGTATCTATAATAAAACGAATTCTATATTGGTTGCTAGGTCGGTATGGTATCTATGTTGGTCGCATAAAAAAAATTGTTATTTTATCAGCCCCTGCGAGGTTTCGCATTATTTTAATTGCACCTTTTGTATTTAGCATTATTAATAAGCAAGAATATCGTAGCTTTTCTTATTTAGATCATAGAGAAAAGTGGTTAACAATTCAGCAAAAAGTGACAACCCTGACGACTGAGGTTAATAAAACGTTCATTTATAACATTTTAAAACAAATTTTATAGCAAATGCATTGTTGTACAATTTTATATCCTCAATTTAACGCCAACAAATAAATTGCACACATTTTCCTAACAATGCTTATATTGCTTTAATGGAACCTCGAGTCATAATAAAGCTCATTGTGTAAGTGCTGTGTTTATGTTAAGCAGAGTAAAGTAAAAAACGAAAATATGTTAAAACCAGTTTTTTCTTGCAAATACTTTAAGCAATAGATATGACGACTGGTTACCTAAAAAAAAAAGAAATTAGTCCGTCAGTTAGATTATCAAAAAATATTGGACTCCTAATTTTTCTTTTGTCAATCAACTAAAAATTTACAAAGACAAAGCGCGTTTAAGTTCGGGACAGGGAGGCTCGTGACGTCACTTCTACGTGAAAAATGTACCCAGGTGTGACGTCATGCGACATTTCAAAGCATTATTATATCTGTTTTATTTAAATTACTTATGTGAAAATAAAAAATACGTTTCCAATATTTTTTTGATAAACGATTAAACAAAAAGTTAGTCGTCATCACTAATTGATGTTATTATAAATATAATTTTAATACCAGCGGGGTAACAATGAATTCTTAAAACAATCTCAAATCTGTCGAATTTCGTACGTCATTACGTACGAAATTTGACAGATTGGAGACTGTTTTAAGAGTTTATGGTTATCCCCCAGAAATATGATATCCCACACTACAAATTCATATAGGCTAGAGCCGTTTTCTGTGGTATTTTATGTAAAAGTCTATGTTTAGCAGTAACTTCCGAAGTCTGATCATGATAGCACCTCAATTCAACGATTATTTTCTTCACAATCTACATCGGTACCTACATTTTTTCGTTGTTACTTTAAATAAAAGAGCCTGGTTTAATCAGGTCTCATAACTTTAGCAGGCCGTACGTTCGGCTTATATTAGCACACAATGTGTCGTACATCACAGACCAAATAACTGCCAGGATACAATGCTGCCGATGGGCTATCCGAACCACAGCTGCAGAGAGAACAGCCAGTTTGTTTCGTTAATTGTGACAGATGGAATGGAATTTGATTATGTAATCGCTCAGTCCAGAAAAACGAGACAAAAGAAATTATATTGTTACGCGATAAGGTATATAAGTTTCAGTGTCTTTTGACTAGTTGCCCTGAAGTATGAATGAACATTTAAAAAAAATACTTGTCAGCATGGCACTAACAGCGTAATTATGTGTCAGACATAATTAATAGCAATGGACTTTTTTATAGAATCCAGTAAATAGCTTGTTTATTTTGTAGCTTATTTCTATTTCTCAGAAATTGTTCGTTGCTATAAATAACTGACTCTTCGTCCTTTATTTTCTGATGCTTAAATAATCTTTATTATAAGTAACCTACTGTTTTTATAGCAAACGTTGTTGCAAACTTAATTTTATCAACCGGTTGCAGAACGGAAATTATTTCTCGATAATATGAGCCTTTGGACACTATTTTCAGTGCCAAACCTAACGAAATGATAATATTTAAACTGAGAATTCGGGTAAAACTTCCAGGCAATATCAATACCTCCTTTTTTTTCATTTAAAGTAACTGGCTGTTTCTTTTGTACATCATGCTCGCAACAATGCTTCTCGTCGCTTTGTCCAAGCCCATACTAAATCGTCGTCACAATAGGCTGGCCACGCGTTATAGGCTTATAAGACGGCTATAAGCCTTTTTGCCGTATAAGCTTTTTAGGATTAAGTCCTTTGCCTCTTACTATTTTATTGGGCTTCCTACTTTCGTGATTTTGGGTTAGGGAATCCGTTGTTAGTGTTTTTATGAGTTGAGGTTTTAATATATGGTGGGTTATAGATCTTGTAAATAAGGTTGTCGACTATAACATATATTCACATTGGATTTATTATTCTATACTGGATGACTTTTTTACCGTCAGGAAAAAAATACTGTGTATTCTGTACCTAAAACTATGTGATACTATGTGAGTGTGTTTATAAAATACAACTGATTTAATAAATTTTGGAATGTCCAAATAAATGGATAAACATAGAATACATCAGTGAATATGCGTTAGAGTTTTGGTCGGTTTCATATTTTCATTATTATTTTACCAATATTCTTTTTTTAATGTTCAGTTAGTCAAAATTAACTTATAATAAGATGGTTATGAGGATAAATAGTTGATAAAAATAAAATAAAAAATTTAACTTTTTTTTAAATTATCATTGTTATCGTCACCTATATCATTTACCTATTCCACACATTTATTTTCTTGACGGTAAAAAAGTCATCCAGTATATATAATCCCCGATACTTCAATATAGTAAGTACATAAACAGTAGGTACTGTTTATTTAAACTTTGGAAAAAACAAAACAAGCTTGAAGGAATGCTTTTTTAGGTGGCCAGGCAACATTGTAACACAACACACACACACAATTGCACAACCTCAGTAGATGAAGTTAGATTAAGACCACAAAATATGAAACAAAATGATGTAACTTTAAACCCTTAAAGTTAAAAAGCAAATCTACTGAAATTGTCTGTACAAATACTTGTTCGAGACTCTTTTGTTCTGAATTAAAATGTTTGCTTCGCCGATAAAATTGTGACTTTACAGCAGCTAATTTTAAACTTAAATTTTATGCCTTTTTAATGATCACTAACACTTGTTAACATCTTGATTATTATGTTTATACTGGATTATTTTTAAAACAATGCCATTCCAACTAAGGGTTGATTTTGGTTTTTAAACATTTTATGGGATTAACTTCGAAACCTCAAAAAAAACTGTTCGAATGGCCGGTTACGATTTTAAAGATGTAAATGTGATTTTTTTTAATAACTACAATTACCTTGCGTTACAATATGGAGAGCTTGGACTATGTTAACTGAATAACGAATAGAAATTTAAACTATAAGACATCCTTGACTTACATAATTAAATGAATAGAACATTATTATAAAAAATAATAAACTGTTTTTTAAAAGCAAGACACAATCAAGTCAGGTCTTATAGCCAGTTACGATCTCTCCCTGAAAACCGGTAGGTAAAGAAAATGGAGTATTAATTCTCAGAGACTCAGGCACTTAAAAATGCTCGTGCTCGTCACACAAGCAGGATTCAAATCCACCTCCGCTTAGGTTTTTAGTCCGGAACACGAACTACTAGACCATAGGCGGTCGTTGTTTATAAACATAAACATATGGCCCATAAACATAATAGCCAAATATTATTCGACTACGACATTCCTAAGTCTTAAATGGACGCTGAATATTTCACATCACATCACCAGTCTATATCAGTCCACTGCTGGACACAGGCCTCTCCAAAAGGAGGATTTTGCCATAATCGCCACGCTTGGCAGGCGGGATCGCAGTTCGGCCAATGGTGGAGAGGAGACGCTGCTGCCCGTCTTCTCATGGCCGTTCTCCTGTAGTCGCCTCTTACGACACCCATAGGAAAAGAAGGGGCGATGAAATTATTTTAACGTGCCGGCACCACACGGCACGTGAATATTTACAAAGGTTTGATTATTACTCATAATGATTACGATGTTCCGTTTCATACATCAATGCGTGCTAAAACAGTACAGCAGGTGCGGCAGGAATAAAATTGTTACGCGTCCTCATTAAGATTTGAAGGAACACCACCTTTACTAATTTTTGAGGACATCATTTTGTCCTTGTATTGGGCTGACTTGCTCTTAATTTGATAAATACGCCAGCAACCTTATTACTTTTCATGGTCTTAAAGTAATTTGTTGTTTACTAGGTTTTTTAATAAGTGACTGCGGATCAAAATATGCATTTAAGTCAGGGGCGGCCTTCCAAAACTGTTTTTCTTAAGTTAAGACGATAAAATATCAACCGTTTCTCAGAAATCCAACCTGTATACTCGTAAGTGCAAATTTATGAAAAACACTAGAAAGGAGTGGATTTAAATCAGATATGGCTAATATTTCACGAGTTTCTAAATGTTTGGTGGTGTTATAAGCATATTTTCTGGGGAACACAAGGATGCCAGCTCCATACTTCGTGACCATGACATGCATCATCTGCAATATTTTTTTATGAGAATTTACAAATACACCAGAAAGCTATACTAGCACCGATGAGTTGTAAGCAGGGGCGTGCGGTGCATATAGGCAATTAGGCAGTGCCTAACTGATAACTGAAATGAGGTAGGCAGTAGGTACTTACAAATGTGGATTATTGATTGATGAAAACCGCTGATTTTCATCAATAAAACACATTATAAGTATCTAATGCCTCGAAATAGAACCAATGCTTGCCACTGGTTGTAAGTTAGGATAAAATAAATTAAGGTAATGCTGACATTACTTGGAATCAAATTTGACATCTTTTTGAGGTCTGCAATCTGCATTAAATATTTAGAATGCATAACTAGGACTAATCGACCTGAATATCTACTTAACTAATGATGAAGAGTGCTCAAAATTTGACATCTCTCAAAACTTATGGGAAATTTTGCGATTTATTAATCTTTTTAATGATGCATAAAAATAAAATCAATTTTTTATATATTTTTAATTGTAGTAAATTTATTCTAGCTTAAACTAACCCAACTCTAACGGGACTTTCCAAAAAACATCCAAAGGTATGGTCACCCTACCGCACGTACTCGTAAATAATGTAACACGTCTCGCGAATTAATCGCTTGAATCGCACGTGAGTGATTCGCGCTAATGCGAGCGAGTAATGTCTCGAGCGATTCGGATTTATGCTCACTTTATTATTAGAACTTAATTGGAGGTCGCGGCTAATTTTGAGTAATTTTTCGTGTGATTTCGATTTATTATTTAAATAAAGTAAAGTTCTGACCGTGTGGTCAGAACTAAGTAGCACTACACAAGACGCGGTGTTCTGCAGCGCAGCAGGATAATAATTTACGAGCTTGTCATAGTATGCTTTCTTACCTTGTAATTGTCATAAAAATTTTCAAATAATGACACTCTGCAAAGTAATACTCGAATGAAATCCTCTTCATTCGCATTTTACATCTTATTACATTGATGATAATAATTATTTTAAATTTTACTATGTGTCTACTCACCATACGATTGAACTTACCTTTGATGATACAAACAGCCACCATATCCTAATTAAACAAATGATATAATAACTACTAACTAAAAAAGGAACAATTTAACATGAGAATAAAGAACGTTACACTTAAAATTGCAATAAATAAATCCAATTTATATGTTATATATTAATTTATTTAGGTAATAATACTATTCGCTATATACTGTAATAGGTCTCTTAATAATGTAATAAATTAAAATTGTATATCTTCTACAATATTCTGTTTACCCGCAATTTATTAACGCAGACTATTGTGTTAGAAATTTAATTATTTGTTATAATTGTCTTTAAGAAATACCTTAGACTCGTCTAAGGTTTCATAAACAAGAACACAATATTATAACAAAGGATCTACTTCAAAAATTATGTCACCTTTGACGAAACAAATTCCATGAAAAAATATTTCTTTTCAGACAACAGTTTATTTTATTAAAGTAGGTAACTTTCAAAGGAGAACTTGCTGCTAATGACTTTGAAAAAACTACTTTATATTTCTTGCAAAATCTCCGATGAAATGAACCTAATAATTTTCTTCAACACAATAGAAAGTGTTGTCAAAACACCGACATTATTCCTATACACTTTGCAAGTAAACAGACACAATTTGTTTACTTAAAGTACATCACACAAAACTTTCGGGGAACTCATAGTCTACGCTTTTAGACTTCTGAAAGGCAACAACACAATCTACTTTAACTTTTTGGTACGATACTTTTTTGCCATCATAGTCCACACTTTTCGCCTTTGCACTGTTGATCAAAACACTCCGTCGCAAAGAGTGGCTTCGATCCAAATCTGGTTCAACATCAGACCTATTTTTACTACCGGAATGACTTATAAATCTTTCACATCGTTTATGCTCTATTTCAACAGCATCCATATTTCCTTCGCTTCTCATCCTATTTACTCTAACTGGTTTTGCAGTTGAACAAACTGGAGCGGACTGTTGTCTCACAAACGTTCGTTTACTAAAAAGCTTTTCCAAGAACCCCCTTGAGTCATTATTACTTGGATCTGCGTCTTTGCTTTCAGATTCTGTATCACTCTTATCTAAACTGCCTCTATGGCTAAATAACTTCTTCAAACTATTGGTCGTTCTTGATAAACTACTACTTGTGGTCGACCCATTAGTCACGGTTCTTTTCACTCTCTCACTCTTTACGTCTTTTTTCCGCCTATAGCAGATACAGATAAATACTTTGCAGAAGCCTATACGGAATTTAGACGACATCAAATTGTACAAAATAGGATTTATAGCTGAATTTATGTACAGCATCACTCTTGAAAAGTACAGAATGTTGTACCATTTTTCTGGGCTAATTTCATTGGGTAGATCTGAAGGGGCGACTATGATCCATAAAGTCAGTACTCTATAAGGCATAAGGCATAAAAAGAAACATAAAACTACAGTTCCGAGCATTAATATCACTTGTTTTCGCGCTCTAGCGTTGTAAGGATCAACGGTTTTGTTCATGACAACTTTGGAGGCGGCACTGATGAGGTTTTTGGCAATAATGCTGTAAAGAATGATTAAGATGATGAGAGGGAGGACGTAAAGGATAATGATGATAGCGACGAAGAAGGTGATTTGCCAGAAGGTGACGGCCTGTGTGAAGCACTGCGCGTACTCTGTTCCGTCTTCTTTGATGGTGTGGTGCTCAGCGATGGCCAGGATTGGGCTGCAATAAAAGAAATTAGAACATGTATGCGCTATTTACAGAAGATGCAACAGAAGGTTCTAGTCAAAGAAATGTTGGAAAAGACAAAACTAGTTACAGTCGCACCCAGAAATAATGTTGACGTTAATTTATGTCGTTCTTAAATTCTTTAAATTCAGTAAAGTTTACCACAAGTGCTTTTGTGTTTTGTGCGTCTCATGTTCATGTTATGGTGGAATTAACGTGTCTCACTACCACTAAAGTCGACGGCAAAGTGACTGAATAATACAAACTACAACGCTAGTATGTTTCGCCGTACTAGATCTAAAGTCTTCGTACAATGCTCAATGTCAAACTCTTTACGAGCAATTGATCTAAAAAAACAAAGTACTTTAAATATATACCATTACTATATAAGGTCTGATTTTATTAGTGTTCATCCTGTTAACCTGTGACTATATAGGTGAAAAGCAATCGTAAAAACCAATTTTCAAATGTAACTCGTCCTATCTTTGCTACGTTTAACCATCTGATTATCCGTCTTATTCCTTCCCCTTGTACAGAGCGAGAAAGAGTTAAAGATAGAGCGAGTTTATGCAATATGAAGTCGATGTTATTATTTTGTAATTTATTTTTAACTTTTTTAGTTTTTATGTTAGACATAACCTGTGTTAACAGGATGAACACTAATAAAATCGGACCTTATATATGAGTAATTAATTTATCTATATCTTGGTAATTATTTTTCTAAACATTGCAAACTCTAATTCACATTCTGAGTGCGACACTAAGAATAGAAATCGAAACAAAACGTAATAAAATTACTACAAACTCTACATGAAAAGTTAACACAATATAGAAGACAAGGTAGATGTTAAATAAAAAAAGTAATTTCCCCCTGGGCGGTACGATCTATTAGGGACAATCCTGGTTAAAATTACCCTTTAATAAATGTAGACAAAACCCTTAAGAGTCATTTTAGATAAATTTATTAGATGTTGGGAAATTGGGGATAATAAGACAAAATATATAATGTGGCATTATCTTGGCTCTTGGGGACATCATTTTCATAATAAGATATAAGTTTTTGATGTTTTAATTTAAATTATCATATTTTAAATTTGTGTTAGTATAATTTAAACTGGCTTTAGATTTCAATGTTTCAAGTAATTTTACTTAAATAAAGATTTTTTATATTTAAAAAGTAGATAGAGGTAAAGTTTAAAAACAAATTGAATGTGAAGATTAAAGTAACATACATACAACAGTGCACCACAAAAGCAAGCAACAGTGAATTGACAAACAAGTTACGAAAAACAGTGAAGTAAATAAATATAACTTATATATAAACACTAATAGCGTTTTGTATTTCAGCTGTTGACACTTAAAAAATTAAGACCTTAAACAAACCTTACCTTGGCATATAAAAGACAACTAGAAAAACTTTTATAAATCTAGATTAAAGAGTGAACATATAATTAGTTGACCATATCCTAGTAATAAAACTGAATCTACGATTTTTTTTAGTATTTGGGCTACCAAAGTCATATAACATAGACACTGTATCATTTCGGAAATGATACATACATTTACTATAGATAGTTAAAAGTAGTTATCGTTTTTCATGCTTAAGTATATTTTAAAAAATCTTCATTGTAATACAAGTATATTCATTTTCTTCTTAACGATATTATTCATCTTAAAACGCTCACAAATTCGGTTTTAGTTTCTAGTACCAGCCTACTGCCTACATTAACACAACCTAACTTATTTAGTCAGCATGGAAATGTTTGTAGATATAAGATGCTAAGTCCATTCCTTGTTAATTTATTTTCATTTATCAATCCAGTTTTATTAATTAAATAAAAACAATAGCACAAACGAAACTAAATAATACTTTAAATTAAACTAACTTATCCTAAACCTAAATAGTAAATAAATACCTACTCAAAAATAAAACCGTGTTCGTGAGGCAAGGAAGCAAGGATACTGGCAGCGTTTCCTCGCTGAATGGCTAAACTAAGCCGTTGTGCGAGGAACGTACCAGCATTTTTATTTTCCGAAATGGATATTAATTTTGGTGCTATTTTGCCGAAAAGTAATTTAGCATTCGGACCCCACGGTCTAAAAGTCTCTACGCCAAATGGCGCAAACACGTAGTCACTTGCAAGAGACTCGTATTTGCGCCGCTTGGCATTTTCTGCTGACTCGGCTGCAGCTCCTGCTTTTACAGCTGACTCCCTGAGGTGAGATGGAGCTAAAGTGTCGACACAAGTTGCGTCCCATACTAAAGCTCGACCCCTTTCCCAGGGAATGAGCGTAAGACCATCAGGCCTCTTGCCATCATCACGGACCAACCCACGGGGTTCCAGTGTGGAAGGAACGTTAATGCTGGCAAGAGCTCTCCTTAAAATCGTAAAAGAAAATCGTAAAATCCCACATACACACACGCTATGCAATCGTCAAAAGAATATTCGTACATCGAACTGGGGGAAACCATAAAACAACCTCTAACGCTATCTATTATTCAGAATCGGAACTAATACAACTTGCAGTAGAGACGAGATGGACGAACACAGGTATTGATGATTTATTTTGACTTGGCTGTATAGATATACATATATGTAAAGATTTTTATTTTTCAAAAATGCCTTAAAATATAAAACGAATATTGTATGTGTTAAATACTAATTAGAAAACGGGTAGACACTTAACATAAAACGTAATGACAACCCTTTATAAACACTAACGATCTATTTCTTAAATCCAAATTGGGATGATGATGTTTCAAATCATAATCTTCTGATTACAATATTTCCTTTTTTCAAATCTATTTACATTTGTCCGTTTTTCTTGTGAATCCTAAGCGAATTTGATTTGATTCTTTGAAATTCCTAAGCGAATTGGCATGTATTGTCTTGACAGAGCGAATGCAAACAAATACATCTGCAAGATATTGCTTTCAACGCCATCTATTATTGAGCCCCCGAACCAATATACCCGGGATGCAATACTGCGCGTGGGAATGCAGCTCTTAGACAGGCAAGGAATCCAAATAGGGAATTGTTTAGAAAACTACGTATCGCGTATTTGGGTCTGTAGAGCAATTTAAAAATAGTACAGAAAAATGTGTGACAGTGTGAATACTTGCATGTCCAGGCTTTGGCTTACATAAATCCGTCTTTGAATTAGTTTTTCTTAAAAACAAAGTAATGAATTATCTCCGAAGCTTTTGCTCAATTAGTCAGGTGATCAAATTGTATAAATGCAATATTTTCTATATCGTCTCGAATCTTGGTGCTGTGGCACCGTCGTTGTTTCTGATTTCTTTATCACAAAAGCTTTAGCTACTTTCCTTAGGGTCAGATCAATGTATGTGATGTTGTTTAATATATTTATTTTATTTTATGTACATAAAATATTATTAAATAAATATCAAGCTAATTTTGTATGTAGTAAAATAATACCAGTAATACGTAGAGTATTACTTTAATTTCTTTTTGTATTTCTTTTTTGCAACATCTTTTCTTTTGCTAAACTATAGTTATCATTAAAAATAATGCATTATTTACACAATCATGGGGTGACATTTCTACAAAACCTGTAGATTAGCAAGAAATCGAAATTTCCACGATATTATCCCCAGACATTAAAGTAAATTCTATAACATGTCGTTACATTTGCCCTCAAGTAAATAAAAATAAAAGGATTTAGAAACTCTAACATTAAAACAAAAGCCTCAGGGCTCACCATCACAAAATACAGAGTCCCTTGAACTTTATGTAACAGACGCAGTAAAATAACATTATTTATAACATACATTTTATTATTTAATTGTGATTGACAGTGTAATAATAATCATAATTACTTGCAGACTAAAGTCTGTTTAAGTATGTTTCTCTGTTTAAAATGACGATGATTAATTTGCTAAAACAGTTTATTGTTTCAACAAAAGCCCCAAAGTTTTGTTACTGACATCATCTCGTATTTTGTAGATCACCTCATTTTGTTTTATTTATAACACTTGAATTCCTATGCCAAATGTATTTTATATTTGCGTCAAAGATGACTTAACTTTGTTAAGTTCGTATTTCACCTCGATGCGTAAAGTGCATTTAAAGGTGCTTAAATACGTCTTTTTAGCATAAAAGTGGTAATTGCACTTAAAACAAACCAAGTTTTAGCCTTGCCTAGAATTTATTGCCCCATAAGTACACAAATTCAAATAGTGTTTCTAGCTTCACACCAGAGTCGTGAGTTCCAATCTTTGTATTACTTGCGTTTAAACCATTTGCATAGAAGTAAGGAAAAATATCATCATAACCATTTCAGCCACAGGATGTCCACTGCTAAACATAGGCCTCCCCCAGTGACTTCCAGATCGGCCGGTTGGAAGCGGCCTGCATCTAGCGTCGTCCTGCAACTTCACCACGTCGTCTGTCCACCTTGTGAGTGGACGTCCCACACTGCGCTTGCCGGTAAGTCGATAACATAGCGCAACGGATTAGCCAACTAAAGTGGCATGGACGGTACACATAATACGTAGAACTGACGGTCGATGGGGCAAAAAGGTTCTGGAATGGAGGCCACGTACCGGCAAGGAAAAATATCGTATGAATACTAGATGTGTGACTATGGTCTAAAATTGTCTTATACAGAAGTTATATTGCAATCGCTTCAAATGCAATAATAACTAGACTTGACACACACAAGTGTCACAACTAGGGTCATATTCAAGCGTATCTCGACTAAAAAGGGGACATATTTATTATAGTTTGGCAACCTCCGTATCGAAGAGGCGAAAACGCCGGACTCGATGTCACAATCACTGAGGTCCTCTTTTTAATTCCCGGTCGGGTCGATTTGGAATACGAACTTTTCTATATTTTCTCGTTTCTTTATGTTGAGGTGCCGTCGTTTTTTTTTTCAATTTCTTTAACACAAGTGCATAAGCTACTTAACTTAGGTTTTGAACAATGTATGTGATGTTGCCATATATTTATAAAAAGTATAAGATGAGATGTACGTCCTCTTTGTAAGAGCTCAGTTATTATACCTAGTACTAGCTAAGTGGATTTATCTCAGCCTATTGCAGTCCACTGCTGGACGTAGGCCTCCCCCAAAGAGTGCCAAAGAGCACGATCCCCCGCTTTTCATCCATCCACTGCCAGCCATCTTCCTAAGGTCGTCGGTCCATCGAGCTGGGGGGCATCCTACACTACGTTTGCCTAGGCGTGGTCTCCACTCGAGAACCCGCTATAGTGGCTAAATTGTATTGATAAGTACTTTGCTAAAATGCTGCAGATAAAATGGAAATTTTTTGGGTATTCAATTAATGTAAGTACTTATTTTTATCTTATCATCATTTTCGGGTTATTTGTTTAGTAATTTAGGTCAAAAGCTTACAATGATTCGGATAATGTAGACTAACATAATTAAATACGCAAACATTTTGTAAAATAATAGAGAGCTATTCAATAAGTTCTTAATTAAAGACTTTAGGTACTTCATTTAGGAAGGTTGTAGTGATCAAGTGAGTACAACAATAAAACACTTTAATTATCTACATTTACCTATGTGGCTCGTCATAAAGAATCAAAAGAGTCCAAACAAGAAGTTCAACACAGTATATACAGGATTATTTGAGAAAAATCAACAACCTCGCACGACTAGATACCTAATATCATAAACAACAACATTTGATCTACCTACGACTTTTTATAATTTGACACATTGATTGTTGTTGATTTTTTCAAATAACCCTGTATTATACTGTAACTCCTGGTTCAATCATTCGATTAACATACTTACTTAGTTAAAATTAAAACGTCTATTAGAATAGACATCCAACATTTGATTTACTATATTTTTTCTGACTATTATTTTAAAGCATGTAATTATACTTACAAATCTCCAATTTATCGTATAATATAATAAAGATAGTGGGATGAATGTAATATTAATAACTCTTTCAGTATTAAAAGTTTAGTACACAAGTCAACACAAATGGCAGACTTATTCTAGTTCCAAAATAGAAAAGGTCAAACAATTTAAAGCACCATGCTATGCTGGCAAAACATTGGACATTTTAAATTTTAAACTTTTATTTTACCGTGTTCCTTGTAATTGAATGAATTACCTTTACAAAATTTTACGACGTAACGGCTAAGGATAGCCGAGAGGCGAGCGCGCACTGTGTATGGCGCCGCCATCTCTGAGGTTCCGGGTTCGATCCCCGGTCGGGTCAATGTAGAAAATGAATTTGTCTCGGGTCTGGGTGTTGTGGTACCGTCGTTGTTTCTGATTTCTATAACACTGCTTTAGCTATTTACCTTAGGATCAGATCATGTATGTGATGTTGTCCAATATTTATTTATTTATTTATTATAACTTCCAACGCTTAATTAAGATAGTAGGAAGGTAGGTACTGTGTATTTATTTTTAACTGTGTGGCTCTTAGGAAACCTTGTAGGAACACTGCTGTATTAAAATATAGTAGGTAGGTATGGCAAGAATGTCTGCCTAAAAAATAAACTACTTCTTAATGAAGTTTCTTTGCTTTTTCTAAAGTAGTCTTTAAGTAAATTAGCAACCAAACCATAACAATGCTGTTCTTACAGGTTGTACAAAAGAATGGGACACTTTTTACATCCACGTGATCAGCTGGTCATATACAACAACTTTTCCTATGGGAGCAACATCGAAATCGTGATTTTATTTTCAGACGCTCCATACATTATCATCGAGGTATGCAAGTATGATTTTTGGAAAAGCTGAAAAAAAAATATCGATTTCTTTGTTGCTTCCTTAAAAACAGTTGTTGTATAATATATGACCAGCTCATCACGTGGTTTTAAGGAGTGTCCCATTCTCTTGTACACCCTGTATATTGGTAACTACCGCAAAGCAAGAAATTCATATTCTTAGATTTTGCGCACCAATTTTTCATATTTTTGCAAGAAATACACTCAAGAGAAAATCGCTTCACTTACTTCTATCTAGAGCAAAGTGTGTCGGGAAAATGATTTATATTTTTCATTCCACTTAATGCAAAGGAGAGCTTTATCCTTGCAATTATTCATTCTGTGGCCTTAATAAAATGAATGGCTATTTCTTTTAGATCCCATTTAAGGACTCTAGCATTTTAGGGCTCCGACTTGGTGATAAGGTCAGAAATACCGAAATAAGAAAGAAAACCAAGATTACAGACATAATAAATCGTATAGAGCATCTGAAATGGGGTTGGACAGGACATATGCTACGTTGCAAAATAAATAAATGGTGCAAACAAGTAACCCTATGGTACCCTAGGGAGGACACAAGAAGAAAGGGGCGTCCAAAAACAAGATGGGTAGACGACATCCGCCTAACTTACTGGACCGGGACCCTACTGGACGAGAGTAGCGGATGATCGAGCTCAGTGGAAAGAGCTGGAGGAAGCCTATGCCAGGAGGCACACCGAATTGCGTGACATAATTTAAATACAAAATTTTTAACTATGTACTGTCAAACTGTAGCAATTTCGGATTAATAGGGCTTTATTATTTAAGTACTTTAATGTTAAATTGCATTTAATTATCACACAAAATAACAGGGTAATAAAAATACGTAAATCTTTAATATTTTCAACCTTTATGCAATGTCATACATAGCGGTTCATTCGCGCTTTTTCATTAATGTAATTAAGGACTTAACTCAAACATAACTTATAAGTCGTAGATTTAATGTAAAATGCCGTTTTACAGAATATAAATAGGTTTTTGAAATATTGCTTCAACTCTTTAAAAAATATAAATAAAAACCAGCCAAGTGCAAATCGGGCTTGCACGAAGGGCTTCGTAATATTATCCATAAAAACGGCAAAAAAAACACGTTTGATGTATGGGAGCCCCGTAATATTGATTTATTCTGTTTTCAGTAGGTATTTGTTGTTATAGCGGCAACAGAAATACAGCATTTGAGAAATTTTAAGCTGTATCCTATGAAGCTGTATCACAGTTTATGAGATACAGCCTATGACAGACGGACAGCGGAGTCTTAGTAATAGGGTCCCGTTTTACCCTTTGGGACGGAACCCAAAAACCGCTGGTGGCGCCTAAACTGCGAGTTCAAAATCAGTGATAAAAGTTGTCTTTGTGAAATATGAATGCAATTACACAACTTTAAAATACGATACTAATCGTCATACAAAACAAATATTATTTTACAGATAAGCTACAAATGTTGCGCCGGATCGCATCCTTCGGGGGTTTAACTCCAAGTTACCACGATTCAAGGCAATAACTCAGCTGTGAGACTAAGCAGGCTTTGTTGACGGGACTTCGACGATAAAATGCAGAACACAACGCCTGTGCAGACGAGAGACTTGTCCATAGAGAACGATAGCCCCCGAAAAGTACGCACAGGACTTGTCATGGACTCAAAGCCCATGGTGTGCGGTCATTTGGGTGCCAGAAGTTTATTAAAACGGACAATATGAAGGCTTTCATTCAGAGATTACGATGTGTTGTAATTTACTTACAATTTTATAACTCCTGCATGCTTTTTACAGATTATTCTGTCGATACCCTCGGTTGATCAGTGGACTTTTATAGGCAGTACTTTTAGTCTCTTGCGTTCACTTGCTGATGCCGTTGTATGCGATCTATTTTGACGGACAAAAATGTACTCCAAAGAATGTCCCTCGTCTGCGCAGGCCTTAACAGTCGCAGCGCTATGGTTGTGACAACAAAATTGGCTTAGGGTAGCTTGTATTGTGGATTTGTGAGAATAAAGAAGTGTTAGACAGTGTTCATTCAATTTTGTTACAGCAACATAATGTAGGATAAGGATTTCTGACTTAATAGAAAAAGGTCAAACAAAATACAATATTTAATGTAGCCGCGCCGTCAGCGACCTAGAAACCGGCAGATGACCCATGGACCATGAACATACACCGTTGGCACTCTACACCGACAGCACACAACTATCAAGCTATGCATGTTAAAATACTGTATCATTTATATATAAACATTAACTTTATCATAATAAATCAGATATCAACCGTCCGTGTTGGTTCTCATTTCCCTCCGCTGCGGCCAAGACTCCCTTAGCCGTCACTATGACCAGTCTGGTGAGTCTGTCAGACTGGCAGCGGGTCTACACCACCTACCTACCGTCCTAATTTTTCTGCTACCCTGGGCGACTTGTGAGCAGCTATCACTTCCCTCATATCAACCTTATTATATCTACGTATTTATTGTTAGGTGGGACTAGGGGTCTAGGGACTTAGTGTCTTGGGGTAAAGGGACTTTACGCTTACTAGGGAGTTAGGTTCCCGTCTGACCTTATATTCTGGACATCGGAAGTGGTGCCCCAAGCAATTGCTCCCCGCCTATTCAGTAGCCGAAAACCGGTGAATAGAGTCATGAGATGAACTTGTCTCTTGTTTCCACTCCTAGTATTCAGACATCAATATTATTAATATTAACACTTATTAAATACCATGCAATATGGGATGCCTATGTCAACAGTGGAGTTCCAAGGGCTGATGATGATGAAGAGTTATTTATTATTTTCTTGTCAGCACGACAACAAGACACCCCTACTTTCATCCAATCCATGTATGACCTTCCAAGTCTTCTTCTATTTTAAATACATCTTTTACCTTTACTTAAAAAAAAAATGTATCAAAACCAATACACAATGCCCAATAGGTATCTTTTCTCTTCACTTTCGATCACGTACACCCGCCGGGTACGGCGTACTTATTTCATACTCTACTCGGTTTAGTGAATTACTTGGTTTTGGCTTGGTTTCTTAAAGTTACGATGCAGTGCAGACAAAGACAACAATCAATTAGCAGATAGTAAGACCTTATAAGGTACGGCCTAGATTCCTTAATTACCCTTTTCAATTTTAGGCATATTCTGTCTTCCCATTTACGATTTCAAAAGCATCCTTACAGTCCTGTGTAAGTACGATAAATGTACAAATATTGATTTTTAACAATTAGCTTATTTTTTTTAAATTATTCATCAGTTTAACTTAGTATATTGGGTTCGATTCCCGGTCAGGACGATGTAGAAAACAAACTTTTCTGTGATTTCTTGGGTCTGGGTGTTGTGGTACAGAAAATAATAAAGATTTAAATTCAACTCGGATTCAATTTGTTCTAAAATTAATTTAGCTCGATAACGGTTCTGGTGAACTTATTCGTGTATCCCTCTATTGTTTCGCTGCTTTTAAACTGCTGCTTACAGACATCAAAGACTGAAAACTTGTGAAATAATTCCACGAACCGTCAGTTGCACTCGCAACCGCAGTGACTATAAATCGTTTGCTATTGAAACAGTGCAGGCTGCAAATCATAACGGTTTCATATCGCTTGGTTCTATTTTAGCTCGATGCTATTATCTTTTGAACAGTAAAACAATGTTGAGTATTGTAGAAGGGTTCTCAAAGATTGATTGATAACCCAACCTGTTTGAGTTGGTTGTGGATGTAGACTCAAGTTCATAAAAAAATTTGGATACCAAATATTTCCCCTATTCGTACTGAGCAATGTACAGTTGGTACAGTGACATCCGTAAACCCTATAAATTCAAGTGACAATGCCAAAAAATTATCCTTTACCGAGTTGTATTTGATCTTTAGTTATATATTTTATGTAAAACAAAGCAGTAACAGAGTGGCAACAAGGAAAAGGACAAAGGACAGTCGGCAAAACGTTAGAACGCTAGTCCGACAATATTATATGAGTGGCTGGAACAAACTGAAATAGATTGGCAAAATCCTTGGGAAATAATGCATTTAAAGGGAGGATTACGTCCAGATGGGTAGACATGGGATGATAACATAAATATAAATTACATCAATTCAAATACGTGTGGAAATTAGGAAGCCTGGCTGTCACAAACTATAGTGTCACGAACTGAGATTATTTTTTATTAGCTTTATTCATAAGATTATGAAACAAAATAGGACAAGGGTTTCTTTAGAGAACTTTGGGAAACGTTAGCTAAAACCATCACATCATCAGATATGATTTTGAGTCATGCAAGTGAAACTATAAAATGTGAATACAAAATGAAAGAGCGAAATGTGGATCCTTCAGCAAATGAGGACAAGAGCCAACATTTGAAGCTCGGAATCGAAAAGTTTAAAATTTTATCTTGAAGTTATTTAAACGAGTTTCGAGACGGTTTTACCAAATCAGGGTGGGTTGGTTTACCCGACTGCTAAATGAGGTTAATACAACGGGAATTTTTAATGCCGATGCTGATATTACAAGATGTCAGATATAGCTGTGGAAGTTTAATTAAGAAACTACACTGCTGAAATTAATGGGTCCCTATGTAGACACTTAATATACGTTTAAATTTATCATCTACAATAAAGTTTTATCATCATCGTCATTTCTAATTTGTCATCATTTGTCATAAGACGTCAACTGCTGAACATAGGACTTCACCAATGATGACTTCAATGTTGGCCGGTAGGAAGCAGTCTGCATGTATCGGCTTCCTGCAACCTTTAACTAAATATTTTTAAATACATTTTGCGCCGAACATAACACCTATTTGTCATGGTCTCAAATTAGGAATTACCATAATTGTTGTAAATTTTTGTTTTTAGCAATTCCATGCAAGGTTTAATTGAAGATAAATAACACTTAAAAAAATCATCGACCTCAAGTGGGACTCGAACCCACGTCCCATCGCATGCCGGGCGAATGCTTTACCAACTAAGCTACCGAGGACTTCACGTGACACGATGAAATTTCTCAAGTGTTTGATGCGATGGGATGTGGGTTCGAGTCCCACCTGAGGTCGAGGATTTTTTTCATGTGTTATTTGTCTTCAATTAACATAATTGTGTTACAAGGTACCAGGTACAATAACGGCCTTACTACAAAAAGATAGACTAGGTTGGAAAACTTGTCTAAAGATTAGTCAACCAATTAAAAATCTTTGTTAATAATATGTCTCGAAAGTAGTAAGTCCATAATTATTTAGGGTGTTTTACCAGCACACCTAGACTTAAACCTATTTAGAAAGATAGTTTCCTGAACTATTGAAACCTTACCCTTTTGTGTTCAAGGCGAATCATGAAGAACCATAGTGGATTCTATTGATATAATTTACTTCGTTCGAAATTCTATTAGCATAATGTATTATCTGGTCATCAAAATAAATACCCTATTTGAATGTAAATAGCACCATTCAAATATTACTTGGAGAATTTAATAAATAATTTCTATTGCAAGCTAAAACCAATTTTTCTTTTTTGATTCCTTAAAAATCGTCGTTTCAAATAATTTTCATCTTTAAAAAATCATATTATCCTTCGATTAATCTCATTCTTCTTAATTCTTCTTTCTTCTAGACCTATAATAGAATAAATTAGCAAAGCCATTGCGAACCCAAAGGTCAGTATAGGGGTTCCATCCACCGAATCAATATTTATTATTATAATTCAAGCGTAGCACATTGTGAAGTATAACTTGGTTAATTGCTTTAGCATCACATATATTTTTTTATTTATTTTTAATTTTTAATTAATATTTAACTTTTAATCTAGTCTTTGCCGGTTTATTGTATTTAATTTACTTTTATTTTCATTAAATTGTTTTTTTTTCGGAACTCTCGCCAGATACTGACTTTCTCCTCTGTAGAAAAGGTATCTGAGGCAAAGGCACATACAAGTACTGTATCTGTAGCCATAGAATTAAATATAAAAATAGATAAGATAGAAAGCGTCCGGAGATCAGGCTTTTACCATCACTTCCAAGGGTTCCAAGAAATAACAGGGCACTTTAGATTAATTAGATTGATGTTTCCTTCCAACATTTAGAAATTATTAAATTTCACAGCAGTTTTGGCTAGTCACTTGTTCAGAACAGCTACTGTATGGATCGTGTGTTTTTGCAAGAGTTTAAAGAACTCTTTTTAATTGTATTCTAGAGAAGATTTTTTTTCTATAACTTTATGAATTATATCTGATCTGATAAATGAAGCAGTGACGAACGAAGCTCGCAAAAAGTGCAGCCTGGTACGTTTATAGGCTTGCATTTTTTAGAGTATCAGACCTGATTACCAATGAAGCGAAATTTAAAGCGCGGCACTGCTAGCTTGTTATGTATCTCCGACTTGCTATCTCTTTAAACTTGAACATGAATTCCTAAAACAATCTCAAATCTGTCAAATCTTGTCAAATCTGTCAAATTTCGTACATAATGACGCACGAAATTTTCAGATTTAACAGATTTGAGATTGTTTTAAGAGTTCATGGTTACCCCGCTGTTCTGCAACCACTGCCTGCTTTACTGAGAGAAAAGTTATTTTCCTCTTTGTTGAAGATTGCTTGGTTGCTGTACTAATTTCAAGAAAAGAGATAGCAATAGACGCTGTAATTACGCAGATAATACGCCCATGGGTCTGAAACAAGACCTAAACCACTCTCAAAGGTTGACTTTACTCCAGAAAATTCCATACCTGGTGAACAAAGCAGCGAAGAACCAAACCAGCGCACAGATGAGGGCTGCCCTGGTCTTAGTGCAGACGTAGCCCGCTCTCAGAGGTTCGCAGATAGCGTAGTATCTCTCGAAGCTGATAGCCAGGATCGTGAGAACCGACGCGTGTGTCACCGTCAGCTCTACAAACGGGACTGCTAGACCTGCGAAAAGAAGAAAAGTTTAGGAAATTAAACTGCAATAGAAGTTACGCTGATAGAATTTGTGTTTAAACAATATTTTCAACGCAGTCATATGTATTTTATTACCCGACTGCCAAACGAGGGTTATGTTTTTCGAGCGTATGTATGTATGTCTATTTCTTTGGCACGCCCTACAGCCTTAACCGTTTAACGGATATAAAAGTATAATATAGGTATATTAATAGATTCGTCTCAATTATGGGAGTGACAAGGGGTATGTTATTTCCCGAAATTCCCGCGGGAACAGAACTCAAGCGGGAAAAACGGATCTGCAATACCGATAAACTGATTTTGAAACTTTCTTTTATTAACTAAGGGTTACATATTTCCAGTGCTAATAGTATTCAATACTTTATTTTCCAAAATTCCTTCGGAAACAGGCAAAAAAATACACTGTTAATAGGAAGAAAAAACCATTTAATGGATTTCAACATATTATTATGATATGTCATTAGAAGCCCTAAGAGACCAGCAACGAAATTTATCAGACAGCAAAACCTGATTATAAGGTGTTCAGGGCGGTAACCACGAACTCTTAAAACAATCTCAAATCTGTCAAACATTATCATTTCTGTCAAATTTTGTATGAAATGACGTACCAAAATTGACAGATTTGACAACTTTGAGATTGTTTTAAGAGTTCATGGTTACCCCGCAGGGCCCTAACCATGAACTGTTAAAACAATCACAAATCTGTCAAACATTATCATTTCTGTCAAATTTTGTATGAAATGACGTACCAAAAATGACAGATTTGACAACTTTGGGATTGTTTCTAGAGTTCATGGTTAGGGGGCTGAGTTAAGTAACTTTAATTATATTTTGTGTATTGTGATTTCCTCGTTATGTATTCGAAAGATATAATAAGATAAATAATACATTTTAGAACTAAGAGGACTAAAAAAATTTTTTATTAAAAATAAACCCTCTTTTGGGCAGTTATATACGTCAAAATATAGCCCTACGGAGTATAGTTGAATTCTAGTATTCAATTTGTCTAGTCTTATCGCACTTTCTTGAATTTTGAGAAATACTTTGTTTTAAAATAATAATTTAAATCCAGAATAGTTTAATTAAGATACATAAAAAATACTGTACAGATAAGTCATTCATTCCCTTATTAAAATTAGGATCATATTTTAAAGAGAAATTCCAAGCCTGAATTCGAAAACATAATAAATTTTGCAACTTAATAAAGGAAGTCCGTGTTTTTATTTATTCAGACAGAAGAGATGGCTTTTAGCAGAATGCAACCGCAAACATTTGCTGCTGCAATTTAGTGAAAAGCGGTGTTCCAGCTTGCATTTATTATCTTGAGCTGCTTTCTGTATTGAGTTCCGTTGATAAAAATCTAGGGCTCACTCATAATTTTAAAGTTACATTAAAATTCATCGTTTGAAGTTCGCTGAGTAAGCAGTACATGTGTAAATGGATATTTAATTGAAAAATGGTTTATTGTGCTAAATAAGTGCTTTAAGAAACTAACAATATTTTAAATAGATATTAATTATATTTAATTTCGCTCTGGCTCTGTCTTTATGTTTCTCTCTCAATTTATATCTTTCTATTCCTGTCGCTCTCATTTTGTTTAACTATCCAACTTTTTTGTCTCTCTCTATTTCTGTCGCTTCTCTTTATTTAACTATCTCTTTTTATTTTGGTCGCCGTCTCTTTGTTTATTATCTCTCTTAGTGTAGCTCTTTTTTTCTCACTCTCTCTTTCTCTCTCTGTGTTAGTGTGTGTGTTTAACTATCACTCTTAATTTATTTCTTTCTATTTTTGTCGCTCTCTCTTTGTTTAATTATCTAACTTAATTTATCTTTTCTATTTTGGTCGCTCCTCTTTGTTTAACTATCTCTCTTAATTTATCTCTTTTTATTTTAGCCGCTTTCTATTTGTTTATTTATCTCTCTAAATGTATTTCTTTATATTTAGGTCTCTCTCTCTATCTCTTTATCTATCTATATCTTTCTAGTTGTCTCGGTTTCATTTTCTTTATGTAATTATCTTTCGCTTTATTTAAGAGTTGTGTTTTTGTCGATGCTTTAATTCTTCTCTTGTTACACGTTGTGGGTTTCTTTTCTAAATTCAATTTTACTTTTCTTACTCATCCGAAATTTTAACAGTGGCACATTTTACATTACATATCTATAGTTTACATATGGTATCGTAGCCCTGTAATAAGCCTTGTGATTTTCTAATCCTGGAAAATGAAATATAATGCCTCCGATAAGTACGAAGATACCTTAACATAAATGGTTTTAGCAACATGACATGTATCCTATCATCTAACGCAAACGATAGGGTTTCGTATAAAACTTGATCTATAAAGGTACTTAACCTGCTAATATTATTATATTAGCAAGTTAAGTAGGTTAAGAGAGGTATTCCTCTCAAAGCCTATATTATATTTCATTTAGTAAGTGTACATATAATATATTAAATGGTGTTTATTTGTTTGTTAATTAATTAATTAAATTGAATATTTTTAAATTCAAACAGGTACAAATTCATTTTGTAGGAATGTGACCGTATAAATGTGAACGCCGATAGTTTATAAACTATAGCACAAGATTGCAAACTGTTAATAAATTGTGAAAAGCTACACCTTGAAATAGGTTACACCTACTGTAAGCAGGTCGATACAGTTCACATCGAGAGTGAGAGATATTATATTAGCAAGTTAAGTAGGTTAAGAGAGGTATTCCTCTCAAAGCCTATAGCAGTGGCGTGCATTGGTTTTATTTCGAGGTAGGCAGTAGGTACCTACAAATGTGGATTATTGATAAAAATCAGTGGTTTTCATCAATAATCCACATTTGTAAGTACCTACTGCCTACCTCATTTCAACTATCAGGTAGGCACTGCCTAATTGCCTATATGCACCGCATGCCCCTGGCCTATAGGTATAAGACTCCTCTTCACAGGTCATACAGTCTTGTTGCAGTAGAACCTCTATAATTCGTAGTTTTACGACTCATTTATTATATATATGACGTAAGCGCACGTCGCCTGCATTGCGCTATGCGCACCATTTAACTTTTAAACTCGGCGTGATACCAAAATGATATTTTTGTTAAAGTAACCTTTAAAAGTAGAGCAATAAATTTGACTCTCTATTCAGAATATTTTTTTTCGAATTCAATTTTCAAATATCTCTTTATACAATGTGATATGGGCGGTACTTCTAACCCATTAAGGCTACGTTCGGTATCTAGTTTTATTGACAAAAAAAGTAATTTGGGTTCAAAAAAAATCTGCAAAAATATTTTTTTCCGAAAATAATTTAATGAATTATTTTTGTTCTAGCCAAAGAAACACTAAATACCAGAAATGAAGTTTATGGTCAGTTACTCTGTTCTTTAAGCTATCTTGTGGTATTTTTTTATGTTTCTACGACACCTAAAACCTTTGCTATTGCCTTAAGTGTTAAAAAACTAAAATGGCCGCTATTCATAGGGGGTGAGTGTTTGACCCCCCAAATTATTATTTTTGTAGATAAAATTAAGTATCGCACTTAGCCTTAACAGGTTAGAAGAACCGCCCATATCACATTGTATAAAGAGATTGCAAAAAGGTTGTCTGACAGCAGTGGTGACCCAAGAGCTGGCAGTTACCGAATTCTGCCAGCATCTTGTGTACCTTACCACGAGGACCTTTTTTACTCTAACTTTTGTTAAAGTTTATATGAATATTTAATTTCATTTATATTTATATTTGTGAATAGTTTAGGTGTATATATAATGTAATTAATGGCATTCATTTGTTTGTTTCTTAATTTATTAAATTAAGGACAATTCCTTCCATTGAACATTTTCAAATTCAATCAGGTAGAAATTCTTTGTATATGTGACCGTATAAATAACGCCGATAGTTTATAAACTATAGCACAAGATTGCAAACTGTTGATAAATTGTGAAATGCTGCACCCTAAAATAGGTTATACATACTGTAAGCAGTACGGTAAAGTTCACATCGAGAGTTAATATAGTTTTTAACCGACTTCAAAAAAAGGAGGAGGTTCTCAATTAGTCTGAATGTTTTTTTTTATGTTTGTTACGCGATTACGCCGTCAATTATGGACCGATTTCAAATTTTATTTTTTAGTTTGAAAGGGTATAATCTCGAGGTGGTCCCATTTACACCAAGTCAGATTCTGATGATGGGATCCCTGGGAAAACGAGGGCAACCCTCAATTTTTATAGGCACCCATAATGTTTTGCATATATTTTCTCACTCAATGCTGATTTTTGGGTCTGGTTATCATCATGTCATGTTGCTGACCTAATGATGGAAGCCACAGAACTCCTTAACGGCTATCCGTTATTGCAAATTGCAGTATTATTAATAGTCGACAGAACGTATTTCGCAGTGTGTTGAGCAGACGTGGAGCTTATGAGGTACCAGACCGCCAATTTTATTTACTGGGGGCCTACCCGCACACCCAGTAACGAAAAAAAATATAAAAGTTCCTTTCTTATATTGACTTGGTATTTAACGTAAGACCTTATCCTATGGTTACGACACCAAAATAGCCGCCGTTCTGGTTGGAGTATAGAAAAACCCTTTCCTTAAGACTAACAAATTTTCGTCGACAAATTTACCCTATATAACACCTTATTTTTATCATACCATTGGATGGGGGATGCATAGAGGACCAACATTATTTGACGTTACTTTGCTGTAAAGTCATTTTTGGCGGAGTTGGAAGGTGAAAACTAAAACTTATTTTAAAGGCGTCTGGGACTTGAAATAAATTTCGTCGAAAAACTGATCATTAATAGCAACCTATTTTTTTATTATACCATTGGGTGGGTGGTCCACAGAAGACCAACATTTGTCTAGGTTACTTTGCTGTAAAGTCATTTTTGGCGGAGTTAGGAGGGGAAAAATTGAGGACTTAACACTTAAAATTGTGAAATAAAATAAGATTAATAAAAAACTAAAAACCGACGCTTTTTAGTTTCATTTTAAAGTTGGTTTTTAGTTTTTTACCTGTCAGGCCAAGGTCAAGAGACACAATAAAAAATCTATTATTCGCGTCCACCGGTGGGTAATTGAAGCTTGATAGGTTAAACTTATTTTTAGTATAAAACTTATGCTGAATAATCCTCATCATCATCATCATCTCAGCCACAGGACGTCCACTGCTGAACATAGGCCTCCCCCAGTGACTTCCAGATCGGCCGATTGGAAGCGGCCTGCATCCAGCGTCGTCCTGCAACCTTTACCAGGTCGTCTGCCCACCTTGTGGGTGGGCGTCCTACGCTGCGCTTACCGATACGCGGCCTCCATTCCAGAACCTTTCTGCCCCATCGGCCGTCAGTTCTACGTGCTATGTGCCCCGCCCACTGCCACTTCAGCCGGCTAATCCGTCGGGCTATGTCAGCGACTTTGGTTCGTTCACGGATCTCCTCATTTCTGATTTGATCTCGCAAAGAAACACCGAGCATAGCCCTTTCCATAGCGCGCTGTGCAACTTTAAGCTTCTTATTAAGGCCCATAGTATGAGGCCACGTTTCAGTTCCGTATGTCATCACTGGTAACATACACTGGTTGTATACTTTTGTCTTTAGGCACTGAGGTATTTTGGACGAGAAGATGTTGCGTAGTTTCCCGAACGCTGCCCATCCGGGTTGGATTCGTCGATTGACCGCTTTCTCAAAATTGGACCTACCCAACTGGATCACTTGTCCCAGGTAAACATATTTGTCAACAATTTCGAGAATAGAGCTCCCAACTGGTACTGGGTAGGGTGCAACATGGGCATTCGACATAATCTTTGTTTTGTCCATGTTCATCTGAAGACCTACCTGTTGGGAAACTCTATTAAGGCCATCGAGCATTGTACCGAGGTCTTCCAGCGACTCTGCCATGACCACAATATCGTCGGCAAACCGAAGGTGAGTAATGTATTCGCCATTAATGTTGATGCCGAATCCTTCCCATTCCAGGAGTTTAAAAGCATCTTCCAATGCGGCGGTAAACAGTTTCGGAGAAATAACGTCTCCCTGCCTTACGCCTCGCTGCAGAGGAATAGCTTTCGTGCTCTGCTCCTGTACTCGGACCGTCATGGTGGCGTTTTTATATAAACATTTCAGCACCTCGATGTACCGATAGTCAATATGGCACCGCTGTAGAGACTGTAGCACTGCCCAAGTCTCGATTGAATCGAAGGCCTTCTCATAGTCCACAAACGCCAAGCATAGTGGTAAGTTATACTCTTCGGTCTTCTGTATAACTTGTCGCAGCGTATGGATGTGGTCTATGGTACTAAAGCCTTTTCGGAAACCTGCTTGTTCGGGAGGCTGGAAGTCATCGAACCTACGTGCGAGACGATTCGTGATGACCCTCGAAAACAACTTGTAGACATGGCTCAGAAGCGAGATGGGTCTGTAGTTCTTCAGCAAGGTGTTATCTCCTTTCTTGAAGAAGAGCACCACCACACCTCTATTCCATGCCTCCGGCGTTATATAACTGCCCATAGAACTTATCGATCTCCCTCAAAACTTCAGCTTTTGTCGACATTATACTACCATCCTCCGTCCTCAGCTTCGTCAGCTGGCTCTGCCCAATAGACATGTCTCTTGCAAACACTTTGGAGCCTTGGTTCCGCTCTATCGCTTCTTTAATACTATTCGTATTAAAGTTGCGGATATCATGTCGCAAGGACTTCCATATCCGTCTATTGTGCTGCCGATACAACTTAGCGTCAACGGAGGACTGCAGTGCCAGTAAACGTCGTTCTGCCATGAGTTTGAGGGTGTGGTCGGTAAGTTTTTGCGGTCTGTCTCTTCGACGGGGCTTGAAAAATTTCGACCCGACCGCCCGGCCAGTTTCTACAAACCTGTTGTTAATCTCGTCCACTGACTCGCAGTTTTCTAGGCATTCAAAGCGATTTGAAAGCTTTCGGAGCAGTAAATATGGGCATTAGAGGGTCGGAGCGTAGACTTCATCAAACGGGACCTTTCTAGCTTGACGTTGATGTTCAATGTGCCTCTAACCATTCGGTGATCGCTACCGGTTTTCACCCCGTTGATCACGGAGACATCATTGAACACTCGTCGCTCTGTGGTCATGATGAAGTCAATCTCCTCTTCCTCTGAGGCGGCTTCTGGAAAAAGGAATTCATCGCGAAGAGGTCGTCCTTCTCCAGAAATTCGGCCAGCCTTTGTCCCCTAGGGTTCCGTTGCCCATATACAAATCGCCCCACTCTCAGCTCATTATCGCCTCTCATGCCCAGTTTCGCGTTGAAGTCTCCCATAACAACATTGAAGTGGGTTTTAGTAGTATGTATGGCTCTACTAACGTCCTCATACATAGCCTCCACTTCCTCATCGGGGTGTGTAGAGGTCGGTGCATATACCTGTATAACCTTCAGCGAGTATCTATTTGACACTCTGAGTATCAGATATGCCACCCTACTCGATACACTTCCGATGGTGACGATGTTGTTAATGAGGGACTTGTGGACGAGAAACCCGACACCACCTTGGGACAGTTGTTCGCCCTTCCGGTAATAGAGTAGGTTGCCAGATTTCAGGGTTATCGTGGAATAATCCTAACTGAACTGAACTGAACTGAACTGAAGCTAAATAATCTGATGCCGCATCCATAACGCAAAGTACGCTCTAATGATCTTTGCAACTCGTGGCTGCTCGGTGAGGTAAACAACAGAAAAAGTTCCGTCCGTTCCTCTATGCTACTGACTTGTACTTGTATTGTATTTATTAGCATCCTACCCGACTTTTTGTCAAACAAAATATTAGCTGTGCGCTCGCTGTGTTAATATTTATTTTTATGTAAAATGTGTAATGTTTTCTCAGGAAGTGAATTATTGTTATTCTTAGTGAGAAATATAGTTCTAAAACCGTAAAACTTAAAGTAATGGTATAGTATAGTTAGAGTTTATAAACTATTGCTGCTTACAATCATCATCATCATCATCTCAGTCTATTGCAGTCCACTGCTGGACGTAAGCCTGCCCCAAAGAGCGCCAAATCCTGCCAGCCATCTTCCACAGACAATAGATTAAGGTTACAATCATACAGTGGCATATTTTTTTTATTGACAGATTAACAGTAATGCTAGTGAACTAACTGAATTAACATGGGCGTTAACATAACGTTGAAATACATACCCCAAAGTGTTTGCCGTGACATAGGTAAATGTCACGTTCAAACCTCACGTTTACCTAAACCCCTGAAGTAGACTGGGTAAATACCCGTGGTCGGTTACACTTGAATAGATAGCGGCCGGTGTACACTATGATTTACGAGAACGTAAATCTTTGGTTGAACTAAGGCTTTGTCAGAACTGCCATTGTGAAATACGGATTTATAGTAACCAAAGTAACTAAAATATTTTCGTGCAACTGCATTGATGGAGAAGAAGTAAAAAACGGTCAAGTGCGACTCGGATTCGCGCTTCGAGGGTTCCGAACAAAATTGTAATTCGTTAGTCCAAAATGGAAATACGATCTGATGTCAGAGTTCGTACATTTTTTATTTTGTTTAGTACTAATCTTCTAATTATACAAAACAGAGTCGTGTTTGTTACAACACTTGTAACTCGAGAACGGCTGGACCGATTTTCATAGTTTATGATTTGTTAGATTTGTCTTCGCCGCGAATAGCAGAATAAATCATAAACATTGTAAAAGGTGACGAAAAAAATTATTGGTAGGCGGTACGAAGTTTGCCGGATCACCTTGTAATAAATAAACATTTCCAGTTTTCTTTTTTACTTGTTTTCTAATATACGAGTTGTGGCCGCAACTTTGTTTTCGTGAACTATAGTATAAGTATATCACATTATCCCACAGGAACATTTAACCGAGATAAAAAGTATCCTATATGTTAATCCAGATTATATTAATGTGTGCAAAATGTTATCAAAATTCATTCAGCCGTTTACGCGTGACTGAATCACAAACATCCAAACATCCTGACAAACTTTCACATTAATAATATTTATTCTTTGTGTCCAAAGTTTTATCCAAATCCGTTCGACCGTTGTCTAGTGTATTGAGTAAGTAATAAGGCTTTCGATGTTCTCGGTTGTCCGGAAGACTTTTGACTTACTATACTACTATGATCGCAGTCTGTGGAGGAACACTGTATGTGGTCGCGATCCCCATCAGTGAGGGACCGAGGAAAACGAAGAAGAACCTACTTTTAGTCCCTCGTGTGAGTTAGCTGATGCAGTTAGTTGTAAGCGACCTATTTTAACGGACAAAAAAAAAACCGGCCAAGTGCGAGTCGTATTCGCGCACGAAGGGTTCCGCACCTTTATCTATAAAAACGAGCATGAATCACATTTGTTGTATGGGAGCCCCTTAAATATTTATTTAATTCTGGTTTTTAGTATTTGTTGTTATAGCGGCAACAGAAATACCTACATCATCTGTAAAAATTTCAACTCTCTAACTATCACGGTTCATGAGATACAGCCTGGTGTGGTGACAGACAGACAGACAGACAGACAGACAGACAGACAGACAGACAGACAGACAGACAGACAGACAGACGGACAGCGGAGCCTTAGAAATAGGTTCCCGTTTTACTCTTTGGGTACGGAACCCTAAAAAGTACTCTTAGGACTGTCCCTCGTCACCTCCGGATTAATCATATTATGTAGGTAGGTGCCTATTTTTTATTCAATGCGAAAAAAGACGGTTTAAATCGACTGAAAAGATTGAATTAAATAGTGAGTTACATCATAGGTAAAGCCTGTTAACCGTTGTAATAATTGAACCAATTTCACACATTTTCTAATCAAAATTCCACTAACCCATAAATCCTACCCGCATTCTACGTTGAGTCAGTTAAAATATCTAATTCCAATTTAGCACTAATAGATAATGGTTTCCACTAATTAGATACTTACCGAAATTATTTTAACAAACATTTTAACAGGAAAAAAAACTATCGAAACAAATATTTCTTAAAGTACCCAACCATGTAAATAAATATTAGAAAAAATCACATACATTGCCCTAACCCTAAGGTAAGTAAATAATAATAAATAAATAATTGTTTCCATAATCACACCAATTAGCTAGCCCAAAACTAAGCATAACTTGTACTATGGCGACTAGATAAACAAACTTAAATACATTTATTAACGTCCATGACTTAGACACAAATGCTCGCGCTCATCACACAAACATTTGCCCCTCGCGGAATTCAATCCCGCAACCGCCGGCTTTGTAGTCCGGAGCGCGAACCACGGTCGTCAAAGCTAAAGCACTTGTGTTATAGAAACAGGAACAACGACACCAAATATTTAATTAAAGTAATTAAGCACCAAATTAATTAGGTGTGGTGCGGTGATTCGCATTAAACTCAAGTGTTCGATTCCCACATCGCATTTTAGACAGTGTGAACGTAGACGAAGTCAAAGTCAAAGTCATTTATTTCTGCAAATTGGTCATTAATGGCAATTTTGCATGTCCCAACTTTTTTTCCCTACCACCGCTTCGGGACTACATATCGGCTGGTGATGAGAAGAAGCGGCGCAACAAACTCAAAGTTTTCGAAGGTTTCGTAATTTAGAAAAAAACATTAACTCTACACCGCCTCCCCCTCTTTACTTTTTAAACTGTCCTCTACCTCAAGGTTGTCGCTCTAAGTCTAAATTGTACCAATAAAAATGTATTTTTTCTTTGTACTGTTTTTTTTGTGAGGTGTGCAATAAAGAGTATCTTTCAGCAACACACCGACTATCCAGCCAAGAACTAAGCAATATTTATACAATTTAACAAATAAATATACTGAAATACAGGGTGTACAAAATAATAGGACACTCCTTAAAACCACGTGATCGGCTGGTGATATACAACAACATTTCCTGTGGGAGCAACATCAAAATCTTAATTATTTATTTCAGTGTTCCATACATTATCATTGAGGTATACGAGTTATTTTGTATAGAGCAGCTTAAAAAAACTATTGATGTCGATGTTGCTCCAATAGAAAAAGTTTTTGTATATGATCAGATGATCACGTGGTTTTAACGAGTGTTCTATTCTGTTGTACATCCTGTATTTTTACTTCCATAGATGACAAAGATACAAAAACTCGTGCTTATCGTAAAAATTACCCTTGCGCGAATCGAACCCGCAACCTTTGGCTTAGAGCGTGAACTGCTAGACTACACAGTCGTCGTATTTCCGTGAAAACCAAACGAATATATTTACAGGCGACAACTATGGAAATTCATAAGATTCGGTAGCATTTTATTCGATTCTGCCGACTCTGAAAACCCCGTGATTTATAACCGAGAGATAAATAAAATTGGTTCCACCCACCTGTCAATTACGCTACCCTTTGTGGTCGTAATGCTTCCTTGCTAAAGCATTACGAGATTATGTATACAGGGTGTCCAAAAAATGAAGGATAATCCTGTAGCTGGGTACGGGTAACATAAAGGCATAAAATTTTTCAGGGAAAAGTCCCACCATTTTCGATCTGACGATGTTTTTAATTAAAATTTTTTTTTTTTTGAAATTTTGATCTAGTCCATTATAATTCATGGCATTTTTAAAAATGATGACTTTTTCAAGACCTGTTTTTTTGTAATCTTCACAAATGCTGTTTAAAGCAATGTCCTTTTGTGATGGAAACTGTAAGAAAACTAAAAAAAAAACTATGTTTTGCAATTATTTTACAAGAAATAATTCAAATAGCTGACTTTCATAGCCTGTGGTATAAAATAAATGTACCAAGAGGATTGTGCCAATTAGTTTAAAAAGTTGCCAGTTTACTGACAATTTTAAAAAGGTATTATTGTTTAGCATTTACCTTTAATTTTTTTTTTATGGTAGTTCTAATGCACTAAGGTTTAGGACTCTTTAAAAAAATGTCATAAAGACAATAAAATCGTAAAAAAGGTTTCTATCTGACACGAAGTTGACCTTAGATTAGCTCTTTGAATAGTAAAACGCGGCGCTATAACACTGGCAATTCCATTGCTGGAATTAAATTTCAAAGTTTCAAAAAAAAAGTTTTGGTGTCCTGCTTGACTCTGCTCTGTTGCGACGCACACGCGATTTTTTTAGATTTTAATTTTTGTGTTTTACGTTTTGTGCTTTGAAATTGGACTTGTTGTGCTTTGTGATTTGGACTTTGATATCAGTGATCTCGACGACTTGGCTTTTCAACGAATATCTAAGGCTTGGAGGTAGGTAGGCCACTATGCCTAGACACGTGTACACGGCTAGTGAGTATGCTGATATGCATTTAATTTACGGAGAATGCCGTTGCGTCGCTACCGCAGCTGCTCAACTCTATCGTGATAGGTAAGATGTTTTTTAGTTAGTCTTACCCATCAAGGGAAATATCATTCAGAGCCGTAAATTCTCATAAATCTTATTTGTTGTAGGTATCCTAATCGACATCCCCCAGGCTATCGAGTATTTTTAACGTCCATCGCTCGTACTCGGAAGGAAGGACTCCAGGAAGAGGAGGCAGCCAAGGCAGACCAAGAATGGATATCGATGAAGAAGTGTTAGGTGAAGTGTAAGCAGACCCCTCTACTTCCGTGAGGAAAATAGAACGTGCTACAGGAATTCCTAAAAGCACCGTACATAAAGTTTTAAAAAGATACGAATTGCACCCATATCACGTGCAGTGGGTGCAAACTTTATTACCTGCTGACCACCCGCGAAGAGTGCAGTTCTGTAGGACAATGCTTACTAAATAAGAAGACTTTTGAATAAGATTTTGTGGAGCGACAGAGTCTTCGTGCCGAAAAGATGGATATTTGAATATGCACAATCTACATAGCTGGCAGATGGAAAATCCCCATTCCATAAGAGAGGACCACTGTCAGACACCATTTAAAGTTAACTTGTGGACTGGAATAATAAACGGACAAGTGATAGGACCATACGAGCTGCCACCAAGCTTAACAGGAGAAATATATTTAGCCTTTTTACAAAACCAATTAGAAAATCTTATGTTAGACGTGCCGCTTGCAACAAGGCAGTGCATGTGGTTGCAAAATGATGGCTGCCCAGCCCATTACGCTCAAGTGGTTCAAAACTGCCTAAGCGATAGGTATCCAAGCAGGTGGATCGGGCGCCTCGACCCTATTGCATGGCCAGCAAGATCGCCGGACTTGAATCCGTTGGTTTTTTTTTATTGGGGCTGCCAAAAAGATTTGGTTTACTCTACGGCAACGACATCTATTACACAGCCGCGAACTAAAATTCGAGAAGCGGCGGACCACATTTCAAGCGAAGGCTATGCTCGCCGCATAAATAGGTCTTGCATTAAAAGATTTAGGGCATGCATAAAGGCAAATGGCGGCCACTTTGAACATTTATTGGTTTAATAAAGAAAATAAGTTATTCCGTCTTTTACTTACATTTATTTACATTTTTACACTTGCCAAACCCATTTTCAAAAAAATGTTTAAAATGCACAAACACTGTTTAACAACTTTAAATTAAAATAAAAAAATAATTAATAAATAAATGTGAAACAATTATACCATTTTAAAATCGCCAGTAAACTAGCAACTTTTTAAATTAATTGGCACATTTCGCTTGGTACATTTCTTTTACACCACAGGCTATGAAAGTCAGCTATTTGAATTATTTCTTGTAATATAATTGCAAAACATAGTTTTTTTTAGGTTTTCTTACAATTTCCAGAACAAAAGGACGTTGCTTTAAATGGCTCAAGCATTTGTGAGGATTACAAAAAAACAGATCTTGAAAAAGTCATCATTTGTAAAAATGCCATGAATTTTAAGGAACTAGTTAAAAAAATCTTTTTTTTTTAAATATTGACAGCTCGAATATGGTGGCACTTTTACCTGATTTTTTTGCCGTATAATATGCCTTAATATTACCCGTCCTCAGCTACAGGATTATCCTGCATTTTTTTGGAAACACCCTGTATATTACACTTACGATAAAACTCCATAAAGATAAGCGCAAGATCCCAAGCATATTTTGGATTTGGGAGATTATCTGGTAGTTTTAAAGCGGTTGGTAAAAGTAACCGCCGACGGAAAGTGGCTAGCAGTATTGATTGTAAATTTTTAACTAAATTCTCTGAATCATAGTCGTAAAAATCAGCACTGAAACTTTAAGAAATGTTTTTTTTTTTTACAATTCTTAAAGTTATAAGACTTATAAGATAATCGTAATTGGAGTAACCTAGATTTACGAAATAGGTTATTGTTGGGAGTTATGAAACTAACATGTGCCGTGTGGTGCCAGCACGTTAAAAGAATAGCACCACCCCTTCTCTTCCTATGGGTGTCGTAAGAGGCGACTACAGGAGAACCGCCATAAGAAGACGGGCAGCAGCGTCTCCTCTCCACCATTGGCCGAACTGCGATCGCCAACCCGTCTGCCAAGCGTGGCGATTATGGCAAAATCCTCCTTTTGGAGAGGCCTGTGTCCAGCAGTGGACTGATATATGCTGGTGATGGAGTTATGAAATTTTAATTGGCTTGAGGTTAAACTGGTAGGCAAATATATTCCGTTTTTTGCTTGTATTGTATACTTGGCGTCACGTAAAAAGAGGAGTGGCCAAAATAGGAACCAACATTTTCAATACTGCTTTATATGTTCCGTGGAGACAAGTAGCGCCACCCTTTAGCGATCCTTTCATTTGACGAAAATTATACACAATCTTAAAATAAACTTTTCAAGTTAATTATGTTCTTTTGTTAATCATTGAACACGAAATATTTTTCATTCTACTAGATCGTTTTTTTTACTTATACACTGAAGTTTTTGTTAAAAAGCATGTCTAGATTGTTTAAAAAAAGTACGTTCAATAAACTAACTTAACCAAAAACTAATTATACTACGTCTAATATGGATGTGAGTGCGCGAAGCAATGAGGCTACAAAGGTGGTTAATGTAAAAATATAGAATGTACAAGAAATCCGGTATTTTCCTGAATAAACTCGTAAAAATATAGTCTCTGATATACTCTTACTAATAAAGAGAGCAATATTATTGTTATTTGTACTTAAGATATAATTACTCCTCAATAAAAAACTCGTAAAACACAAGTGTCCAGATTACTGGGAAGTTTATTTTTAATTCCGGGAGTTAGTGGCTAGGGTTGGCACAGTTTACGAATCGGTTATTCAGTTGTTTAAGCCATTCGATTGCACTGGACCGCAACGGTTCGGGAATATTGTCAAGTTCCACTGTAGGGCTGTCTGTGTAAAGTTTACTAAACTTTTAAGGATTTCATATTATTTGAAGAAAAAGGGGACGTTATAGGGTAACTTTGTTGTCCGCCTCTGTGTGTCTTTTAAGGCCCTTTTTGCATAGGCTCTATGACATAAAACCAGTCTACTTAGTCTTATCGACACCTTTTAAGTTGAAATGAATGTAAAATACTAAAAGGTTTAGATTTTTATTACTTTACTTTAGAAATCAATGGTTCCTCAAATCAAGGATTTTAATTCTTATTTAGAGACTATGATGTCAAATAATGTTTCAATTATAACCATCTAATAAAAAATTAGAGCCTATTACGTATTTAAGTTTTAAATACTTAATTGCGATGAAAAATTCACAGAAAATATTTAATAAAGAAGAATAATGATTCTACTAAATTATATTACTATTTAAAATGTTCATTTTTCCTTTGTCCAAATGTAGGTATTCAACAAATATTTTAACAATCTTATTTCCCAAAGCGGCTTTTAAAACACTAAAAACATTCAAGATTGCATGCAATACAAAGATGCGAGAATTTTTCTTTTAAAATAAATACAATCCGTGTTTCTATTTGAAATGGCGGGAAGATATTTCCCACTGGAATAGTAAACGGCGCAAGTAAAATGTGGCTGTGTAATCATATAAATCTGAATTGGCTTTTAGTAAACCCAATACTATCTGGAAAATAAAAATAACAACGCACACATCGTCCGCCGGTTTCTCTCTCTTTTGCCCTGATCCCGGCCATCTGTGCGGTCCGGTCATTACCGCCCAAGAAGTTAAGCTCAAGGGTTTGGCCTAAAAAACACAAATCTAGAAGTCACCGGGAGAGGCCTATTATTCAGCAGTGGACGTTCTATTGCTGAAATAGTTAAAACCCAATACAGCATTTGGGTATTATTTAATTATCTAGGGAAACGTATGAAAATGATGTAGAAACAGTCAACTATTTTACACAATATTAGACGAAATTATCATTTTTGTTAATAAAAATTTAGGTTAAAGCAATTAATTGATGGAATGATTACGCGGCATGTCTTAACCCCAAAAAAAATTTATTGACATATCACACAAAATATTTTTATCTGAAAACTTGTTTCTAATTAAACAAAATATATTTTTTAGAATTTATTGTTAGATTTCTTTTTCTTTTTGTCTTCTTATTCGGATTAAAGTGTCAACCCTAGCCAATCCACCGTGTACACTTTATTACACATAATTGGGGCGCATCGTGGTTCTTACTTCAAATCTTTGTTCAGTTTCTATTATCGACCTTGAGTTAGTTCGTATAAGAGCTACATTCCACGAGCACGTACTACCTAACTTTGCGTTTACGGTTGATTTTTATTTTCGACCTTATCTTTGCCTTCTAAGGTCGATATTCCTTAAGCATATTAGAAAGTTAACTTCGCGTCTTCACTGAAGTGTTTTGAGTTTGAACTTTATGTAATTGTGATAAGAATGGTATTGCAATGTTTGCGTAAATCGTTTCACACAAGGTGACATGTGCCGCGAATGGCCGATAGAGTACGGCGTCAGTTTCAGCGAGTAATTATGTTTTTCGGACAGACTATTAGTTAGGACTATTGTTTTTAGGGTTCCGTACCCTAAGGGTAAAACAGGACATCTATTACTGAGGCTCCGCTGTCCGTCTGTCTGTCCTTCCGTCTGTCTGTCCGTCCGTCTGTCTGTCCGTCTATCACCAGGCTGTATCTCATGAACCGTGGTAGCTAGACAGTTGAAATTTTTACAGATGATGTATTTCTGTTGCCGCTATAACAAAAAATACAAAAAACCAGAATAAAATAAATATTTAAGGGGGCTCCCATAGAGAGGGATAATGGTGCGAAACCCTTCGTGCGCGAGTCCGACTCGCACTTAACATAAGTAAATTGGCTCAATGGTTTATTTGAGTCATGAATCAGTAAGTACCTAATAAATGTTTCATTTGTTATTTAATTATTATGTTATGTAAATTATGTTATGTAATTTGTTATTTGTTATCTAAGACTGTTGATTCTAGTGATCACACATTTTAGTTTTTTTACTAGGACCATCATCAATTTCTTAAAAACAAAACTTTCTCATATTAAATGTTTAAGCTGTGAGTCAATTGTTATGTTTTTTTTACACGCTGCCTAATTATGAAAAAATAGTGATCCAAAAAAAAGAAAAAAAATTGTATTATTATTAAATATATATTGGTAGAAGATAAATAACACTTGAAAAAAATTCATCGACCTCAGGTGGGACTCGAACCCACGTCCCATCGCATACCGGGCGAGTGCTTTGACCACTAAGCTACCGAGGACGTCACGTGACAAGATAAAATTCCTCAAGTGTTTTTTTTTTCTCGCTGTCAAAGCCAGCGTATTCTGATCAATGTTGTAGCTATATGTATAGCTGAGTAGTATACTACCGTCAACACCCTATAGAAATATTTTTACAAATATTTGACTATTGGTTAAGATCAGAAATGCTTAAACATTGTAAATTTTTGTTTTTAGCAATTCCATGCAAGGTTTAATTGAAGATAAATAACACTTGAAAAAAATCATCGACCTCAGGTGGGACTCGAACCCACGTCCCATCGCATACCGGGCGAGTGCTTTGACCACTAAGCTACCGAGGACGTCACGTGACAAGATGAAATTCCTCAAGTGTTTTTTTTTTCTCGCTGTCAAAGCCAGCGTATTCTGATTAATGTTGTAGCTATATGTATAGCTGAGTAGTATACTACCGTCAAGTGTTATTTATCTTCAATTAAACCTTGCATGGTTTTGCTAAAAACAAAAATTTACAATGTTTAAGCATTTCTGATCTTAACCAATAGTCAAATATTTGTAAAAATATTTCTATAGGGTGTTGACGGTAGTATACTACTCAGCTATACATATAGCTACAACATTAATCAGAATACGCTTTGACAGCGAGAAAAAAAAAACACTTGAGGAATTTCATCTTGTCACGTGACGTCCTCGGTAGCTTAGTGGTCAAAGCACTCGCCCGGTATGCGATGGGACGTGGGTTCGAGTCCCACCTGAGGTCGATGATTTTTTTCAAGTGTTGTTTATCTTCAATTAAACCTTGCATGGAATTGCTAAAAACAAAAATTTACAATATATTGGTAGGATTTTTTCTATTTCCCTAAAATCTGGAAATCTTGAAAGATTGATCGAATATATTTATACTTTCTGTTGGCCAACTGTATTTGTAGTATTATTGCAATTATTTCCCACTAACTCGTGTTTAGGATGATAGACATTATTAATGTGCGCGTTTAGTCGAACTTTTTTACGACAACAACGTTCTATGTGAAATTAACGGAAAAATTAAAAATTCCCGTGACCAAAATGTTAGTAAGGACTTTTATTTTAGACACCAGTGGAAAAATATTTCGTCTTTGAGCATCAGAGAGCAAGAATTAGCCCCTAAGTTTTTCGTATTTGAGTTACACATATAAATGTGATTAATCCTATCCGCAGAATTGCACCATGTATGTGATATTTTTCCTATCCGCCAACAAAAGCACCGTGCATCAAGATTATTATATTCGTTTCCAGTAATTGAAATATAAATGCAATGCGCGAATACACAGATAAAGAATAACAAACGAATTTTTAATGATGTTTTTTCATACTGCGATTCTTAATGACTGAATACATTACCGAATTACGAGTTGAATGTAAATTAATTTTGAAGCATTCCATTTTAATGCTTACTTCATTTTTTATTTGTCCAATACCTCGCATTCGAATAGAATGGAATAAATAAAATTAATCAAATAAAAAAGAATAGTCATTTACTTGCGTTTTTAATGACCCGTTGGCTTAGTGGCATAGTAATTCGCGTTCAACGCAAAGCGTGTCGGGTTCGATTCCCAGTTTTTGGGTCCATTCTAAACTTTTTATATTGACTTAAATTGGGACTGGTTCTGCTGGGAGATTCTCCTGGATAAAATTAATTGTCTGTTACCTCGTAACACAAAGATGTTATATTCTTCCTTTAAGGCCATTACTTTAAGTGTTATCTTGTGAACATTTATTTATTTGCAGTTACGCGAGTGAGCCTATTAACCCTTCAATCCCCAAGCGGCAGCCGGCTACCCCACGTCAATTTTTTTACTATTCAATAATTATCTATTTAACGCACGCGTGAGAGACTAAGCATATCAAATTGTTTGGTTGGTTCATTTACAAATATCAAAGGAACGTTTAACTTAATGTAAACTTAACCGTCATATTAGGCTGCCTGTCCACCGGAGCGGAGCGGAGCGGAGCGGAGTGGAGCGAAGAGGTAATGCGAAGCGGGCTTGAGGACTGTGTCTATCTATTGGCGCAGAGCTAGATAGCGGAGCGGAGTTCTGTACTGGTTTTCCATACGAGGAGCTAGAGTCATTTGAGCTGCCGGAGGCGGGCATTTGGTTTCCCCGCTCCTCTTCCTCGCAACGCTTCCCGGTTTTGTATGATTTTTAAGCTAGTTAGCAACTCCCAGTCCACTGAAGAGGAGCGGAGCTTTTATGCAATTCCATTGGTGGATTTTTATCTCGCTCACAGCTACGCTACCTCGCTTCGCTCCAGTGGACAAGCAGCCTTAGGGTTCCTTAAAAGGATAAAAGGAACCCTTATTTGATCACGGTCTTCTTCGTTGGTCTATCTTTCTGGCTGTAGACAGACTTACAATTCCCTATAAATCAGGAAGACTTAGAGGTTTCAAGTTGAAATTGATATCAAAATAATATAAAATATAATTGGGTCTGCAGTCAACTAATAAAATAAGACCGTATCAATTTATAATTTGGTAATTGGTACATATTTTTACATTTCCGAAAGTAAACCTTACAAAATCTTTTTTGTTCGTGTCGTGTTTTACTTAAATTACATTCAAATCACTTGGTTACTGTCCGTATTAACGAAATGAGTATTTAATGGGCAATTCTTTGCTAATGTACTCAATTGTGAATAAATTTACCGTCGCAAACCGTTTGGACTTGTTTTTTTCTCGATAAGATTTGGATTCGAAAATAACCTAAAATATTAACCTTATCATTCAGAGTTCATATAACATATTATTTTCTATTATACCATGTGAAGCAATAAATGAATTATAAATTAAAATACTTCTTATTGTTTTAGATATAAATTCAGCTGCTTACATCGGCCCTGTGTTAGGATTTGAAATCTATCGTTGGCATAGATACCAGTAATTTGTTTGAAAGAGATTGATTTAGCCATAAGACCATGTAATGTAAATGTCTATTTACAAACATCAATTCTGACGACCTCCGTAGCCGAGGGGCGAGCACGCCGGACTATATATGGCGTCGCCATCTCTGAGGTTCCGGGTTCGATCCCCGGTCAGGTCAATGTAGAAAACGAACTTTTCTATATTGTCTCGGGTCTGAGTGTTGTGGTACCGTCGTTGTTCTTACCTAAGGATCAGAGCAATGCATGTGATGTTGTCCAATCATCATCATCATTATCACCAGCCTATATCAGTCCACTGCTGGACGCAGGCCTCTCCAAAAGGAGGATTTTGCCATAATCGCCACATAATTGTTGTCCAATATATACTTATTTATATTTATCAACTGACACCTATTTTTATGGTGTGCATAAAAGTTTAAGTATCTATCTCTCTCTATCAATCTCTAAAGACATTTCCAATTACAAATGCCGGGTTAAATTACGTAGGAAAGTTGATCTAACATTTACGAAATTTTAAAGATAACTAATAGAATTATCACCTACAAAATACAGCACTTAACTGTTACCATTCTCTGAAATTTCACAGTGAAAGCAATAAAACCTACGAGAGAGTATTTAGGAAATACAGAACAAAAACCAGGATTGGTAAAAGCACTCAACGGCTAATTATGAGTTTGAGTAGGTACAAACGAGTGCGCGTTACCGTCAAATTGCTTCTCGACACTTTCCACCCGTTTGAGTGAAAAGTTATTTAATATCCATTCAGGCTTTTGTGACTAATCCCAAAAATATGTCCTGAATTCTTTGAAGGCATAAACACTTAAATGATCAGTTGAATACTGTTTTGCACAGGACCTGTATGATTGTTTGTTTTAAACGTTAATAGCTTTTTGTGTTTTTTTTGTCTTTGGTATTTCTTATAAAAAATGTGAAAGTTCTTTATGCATTTCTACTTGAACATAAGAGGAGCTTGATTAATTTTAGCATTTTTATGTTTCTGTTTGTCTTTGAGACACACATAGGTATGTGCATTAATCATTAATACACTGAATGTATTCAGCTCAAGACCGATGGATATATTGGTTTCAACCTTCCAATGGACTATAATGCAAAAAAGAATACTCTGTCCTGTTCATGGGTTTTTCATAATCCACATTTTAGGGTAACAGAAATATCAGATAATTTGGTTAAATTAACTCGTACCAATAACATTTAAATGAAACTAATTTTACGGATTATTTCGCGATTTATTTCTTTTTGCGTAGATAGGAACACAAATTAATATTAACTGAGTGACGGTAGTTTATAGTTTTTTTCAAAATATTGTAAAGACGAATAACAACCTTAGTCTACCTGTGACCACGAACGCTGTAAAGTGTTCGAAACGTCAGGTTAAATAAAATGTTAATAAATCGCGAAATAATCCGTAAAATTAGTTTCATTTAAATGTATCGTGTTCGCGTAAATAAAAGACAACAGTATCGTACCAATAATTTAAAAAGACAAGATCACAAATAATGTAAATCAATTTTTACTCAAACATAAATTAAAATCGAAATAGATTCATGCGTAAGTAATCATTTATTAAGTCATACAGGATTTACAATGAATTTAATGTAACCGTATATACATAGTTATAAAATAACGAAAACACGAAATTAAAACTCCACAGCCACAGATCTTACACACTTTTATGTGACTGAACATTTTTGCATACTTATCTCGAAAACAATTAAGAGATTTCCGTTTTACAAAATGTATTTGAATAAAAAAAAACAATGTTTAAGTAAAATTATCATAAAACTCAAATAAATGACGAATCAATGACTTTGACTACCGTCTGGTGTAGTGGTTCGCGCTCCGGACTACAATGCCTGGCGGTTCCGGGTTCGAATTCCGCAAGGGGCAAATGTTTGTGTGATGAGCACGACCATTTGTACCAGTCAGTCATGTCATCATAGTCATGGATGTTTATTAACGTATTTAAGTATGTTTTTCCGGTATCTAGTCGCCATAGTAAGTAAGCATTGCATAGTTTGTGGCTAATAGGTGGGATTTTGGAAAAAAATAATAAGGTACTTACACAGTTCTTTCCCCAAAACCCACGTCTCGGGCTTAGAGTTGACTTCCACCAGTACAGTGGGCGTGCACACCAGTAGCACCATCAAATCCGCTATACTCAAGTTCACCAGGAAAATGTTCGTCGAATTCCTCATGTCCTTCGTCTTCAGAATCACTATCGGCACCATCACATTCCCTATCACGCCCAAACACATTATCACTATACAAAACGTCATAGACGTCGCTTTTATGTAATACGGAATCTCGGCGTACTCCGAATAGTTCCCACCCGACACAAAGCTCGAATTCGTGAAATTCGACTCTTCAAAAGTAGTATTCTCAAACTCGAAGTCAAACATTTCATCTTTCTGATAGCCATTTTCGGTTGTGTAGGTAAACTGTCTGTGTAGTGCACTCGCATTCGTCGGTGTGTGTGTGAAGTTTAAAGAAATCATGTGAGAGGCACTCAGTTTATAGTCTCACATTGTTCCGACTCAGCTATGACGTCACCATTATTCTTTATTCTGGCGACCTGCAACAAAAAATGATGGAGTTAACTTTGTAAAAACAGTTTTTATACGCGTCATGTTTTGCTAAAACTTTTGAATAGACACAAAACATTTTAGTTCCGTCTAGGTTTTTTTTTACCTGAAATGAATGGGCAGATAAATCACACGAGCACAATGTCTACTCCAACCAGACTATATACGTATGTGTGTGTTACATATGTTAGATTCCTTTGATGGTGTAGATTTTATATAAATAAAAAGAGGACTGTATAATAGAAAAACTATAATCCACGACAATTTAGCAACAATACAGTGACCGCACACTTGAAAGATATCGAAGTGACTGTTCGACCGAGCATCGGTGTTCGAGCGAACAGAATGTTGTTCGCTGTCGTTCGCCGTTCGCCGATCCTCGTTCACTATCCCCGGTCTGTGGTTCGATGCCCGTGCGTGGACAATAAAACATAAGAAGAATATCTGAGTAACTTATTATTACAATGGTTGGTTTTCTCGTCGGCTTTGATCCAAGCAAGGTTTGAACTAGACCTGGTTAAATATATTTTAAAATTGAATCCGTTGCTTACACCGTATCAAGTTATTCGGAGTGTAACAAATTGATGCACTCTAATTATTAATGCAACAAAACAAAATTCAAAAACCCTCTAAACGGCTAACTTAAAAAAGGTCATTTTTAAATGCGACTGTCACATCTGAATAGTTTCGACAGTAGTTCCATACTTAGATGATGTCTAGAATAAAGTACAAGTCATTGCTTTTCAAGAACTCTACTACAAAAGGTTCACTGACCGATAAATACATTTTATTCGTAATACTAAATTAGTTGTATCAGACAAGGAATGGGTTAAAATTACCTTACTGCTTTTTTCCTTTAACAGATTTCCTTATATTTAGATAGACGAGTGTCTATCAACCTCAGGGCCATAACCATGAACTCTTAAAACAATCTCAAAGTTGTCAAATCTATCAATTTTGGTACGTCATTTCATACAAAATTTGACAGAAATGATAATGTTTGACAGATTTGTGATTGTTTTAACAGTTCATGGTTAGGCCCCAGAACAGAGAATGGACTATTTCTATGCTATCAACGGTTACCTATAGCTCCGTCTTGCGCTTTACAAATAAATTATGTTATTTATATACTAAATATTTTGATCTGAGACATGTCACATGACATACTTAAAAACTCAAAGCACATAGCAATGCAAATAAACTTTTACCGTGAAAGTCCGCCAAAAATATGACAGTCACTCTTTTTTTGGCTGCAAAAAAAGGTTTTGATGTTGATTAAAAAGCCAACTTTTCTTGTTATACTTTGAACCCATTCCAAGTTTTATAATTAAACGGGGGCGGACACAGCACAAAATCATTTTCGTATAATTAAACTATGTTATTTGAATTATAAAACCCGGTCACAATTTTTGGAGATCTGTGTAATTGTAACAAACATTTAATGTAGTATTTAGCGGCATTACAACCGAGTACAAAATTTCAAGTTTTTTTACCAATTTTTACAAGTTGAAGTAAAAAATTGAACTTGGAAAATAGATCTGCCAACTTATTTTAAAAAATACTTATATTACTGGGCAGTGTAGAGTCAACGACAGGTTAATCTTCCCAAAACAACTTGAGGTCATTCAACCGATTTTCAAGTTTAAGTCCGACTTACAGAGATCAGTATCATCAGTCGTCATATTAATTGAAAAAAAAATACTTTTAATGGTAGGTTGAATTCTTGTCTGTAATTTTAACGACCGTCTGGTGTAGTGGTTCGCGCTCCGGACTACAATGCCTGGCGGTTGCGGGTTCGAATCCCGCAAGGAGCAAATGTTAGTGTGATGAACACTTACATTTTTACCTAAGTCATGGATGTTTATAAACGTATTTAAGTATGTTTATCCGCTATACTAGTCGCCATAATACAAGATTTGCTTAGTTTGGGGCTAGATAATTTCTGTGATTGTGGAAAAAAGAATGTACTTACATTAAGTACAGCTAGTACAGTAAGTATCAACGCATGTAAATATTTAGGATAGAGAAAAAAAATAACATTGTGTAGATTTAAGAACTCAAGAACCAACTCACTAACTCATTCAACACGAATAGAGGTGGTTTCTTCCATGATCGCCTAAGAAACAATAGTGTGCAACTAATAGCCTTTTACGAGGGTCAAGCCAAAAGATCGCTCTGATACGACATGCTCTGAGAAAAGTTACTACGTTCGCGAGCGAGTATGGAAAACTGTACCTATTAGATGGTTGATTTTTTTGATCGCTGTATGCACGAGAAAGTGTCACGTTCCGCGTGCGAGCGAGAGCGCGGAACAAGCGATAGAGAGACACGATCGGCCTAAGCGTTCGGCTTTTGACGCATCTATCTCCATTCCACTCCATCGGCCGATGCGTCCGAGTAACATCAATGTTTTCTTATGACGAAAATTATCGTCCGTAAATCGACTTTACAGACAACCAATTTTTTATTTACTTTTTTCTTCCAGCTGTCATCACCTCATCTTATCGAAATTTAGCTGGAGTTTATGATATTTATAACATAGTAGCATGTATGAGGCAATATCCATTATGTCAATCTATTAATAAATTCCAAAACATAAATTACGTATTTTCATGAAGTTTTTTGACTCGGTATTGTCTGAAATATTAAATTAATAATCAGCTTGTCGATTATGTATAAAAAAACCGGACTAGTGCGAGTCCGACTCGCGCACGAAGGGTTCCGTACCATAATCTATAAAAACGGCAAAAAAACATGTTTGTTGTATTGGGAACCCCCAGAAATATTTATTTTATTCTGTTTTTAAGTATTTGTTGTTATAACGGCAACAGAAATTTATACATCATCTGTGAAAATTTCAACTGTCTAACTATCACGGTTATGTCAAGATGACAGACGGACAGACAGACAGAAAGACAGACAGATGGACAGCGGAGCCTTAGTAATATGGTCCCGTTTTACCCTTTGGGTATGGAGCTCTAAAAACGCGATTACTTTTACACTGAATTCACCCATCGACGATAAGTAGGTAAATGAATCCATTTTATTGTCTTTCTGACTATTTAATAGAATTGAGCTTTCTTAGCAACATTACTGCGTGATATTTAATGTCAGTCTTAAATTAATCGTCAATTTTATATCCTAATTCTATTCTTCTTCTATGCGCACGGCACGAATACCATCAGACATCGGAGACATCAGGCACATCGGACAATCTGGGCCCTAACCATGAACTGTTAAAACAATCACAAATCTGTCAAAAATTATCATTTCTGTCAAATTTTGTATGAAATGACGTACCAAAATTGACAGATTTGACAACTTTGAGATTGTTTTAAGAGTTCATGTTTATGGCCCTGGGATGGGTTCCTTGTGTGTTTACAAGGGCCGGAGTCTGTAGCAGTAGTGCTATGGTGTTCCGATGTGCCGTCGCGTACGCCTACCGTCGGGGTCCCCGCCGAAAATCAGCATCGTGATAAGTCCCCAGTTGTCACGACAAATGCTGAGCGGGATCCTTTTTGACACAAGCCTTAATGTTTACCTATTTTCTTGCTGTATTTCTCTTGTTATGTACCTATATGTGTCAAATAAACCATTTCTATTCTATAAATTACACTTACATACTCTTTTTTCGTGATCGATTTACACAGTTATATGCGATCACGTACACATACCTTTTCTCAGTGATACGTTTCGGGTTTCGCAGCCCAATAATATGCTAATGTTAGAAAACAAATCTACCTCAAATTCAACCCAGTAGGTATCGGTTGCTGACTATAGCATTTATGTGGGGACTCGACTACTTGTTTGATATTCAGAGAAAAAACTTTTAGTGTTTATTCCTGATTTGTTTTAGTACAGTCGATGGTAGGTCCGGTCATAGCGTCCTTTTTTTAATATTGGACAACATCACATACATTGCTCTGCATCTATGGTATGTAACGAAATAATAATAATAATAATTCTTTATTCACTTACATTAATTACATACCATTAAAACCATTAAAACCAATTCATTTCTGTAAATAGGCTTAAACTAAGCGCTTTTACACGTCCCAATATTTTTTTCCCTACCACTACTTCGGGACAATTTTGGGCTAGCATAAGCACTAAATTACAGTCAAGTCAAGTGAATCAAGATGTTAAATACATAGCACTTATTAATGAAAGACGCTGATTTCCAAACTAGGCAAAGCCTGTGTTTTGGAATTCAGTGTTCGACTGTATTTGTAGCAAAGGAATAACATACAGAATGATAGACTTTAGTTGAGATTTATAATGAGCCGCGTTTGTGGCTAGTTAGATAAAAGTCAAGGATTTGCAAATCAAACAAATATAAGGCAGAGAAATAATAAAAAAATAATTAATACAATACAAATTACAAACATGTGTTATGAGTGAAAGCACTTGTGTTACAGAAATTAGAAGCAACGACGAGAGATGGCGACGCCAAGTCCATCATGCTCGGGTGAGCGAGGTGTTGTGTGATCCAACCTATACTTAAACATAGCTACTTAAAACTTCATCATCATTATCATTGCAGCCACAGGACGTCCACTGCTGACTGGACATAGGCCTCCCCCAGTGACTTCCAGATTGGCCGGTTGGAAGCGACCTGCATACAGCGGCCTCTTCCAACCTTTAACAAGTCGTCTGTCCACCTTGTGGGTGGACGTCCCACTTTAAACTTATTCCGTACGTAACGTAACGGTAACGTTCAACCTTTGATTATAAACATGTCTAGATAGAGTGTGGGGCTGCAATTGTCACCAAAAGAACAGGCCAGATTTGAGTGAGTAACAACTATGGTTACAATGGTAACAATTATGGGTTGCTATGGTAACAAGCGCGCCACTGAGCGGGCGAAACAAACTTTGGCGCCAACAGTTGGCTTTTATGTTTTTTGACGTTTATGACACTCGAACAGGGCATCTAGACATGTATAATATAATCAAAGCGTAGAACCGATAACCGATAGAGTTGAAATTTTCTTTAGTGGATACCACGACTTGACCAGGCGAAGCGATGATATTGGAAAAGCTGCTGGCAACGGATAGATACGGAGAATAGGCGTTCTTTTCCGCTGCTGTTCCATATTGCCGGCTAGGATCTGGTTCAGAGGCATGCTAGGAAAGGCTATGTCCATCAGAAGACTCACGAGGATGTATGAAGACGTGACATTGGCTGTGTTTTTTGCTATATTTCTTTTCGCTAGAACACAATTTTCCCGAAACAATGGTAGTATAGAGAATCAGTAACTACCTTTAGAGAATTGATATTATTGAAAAATTGCCGCACGCCTATAGTGAGCGGAATAATATTATGTATGCATTTTTAAAGTAAGAAGTTAGCATCCTTGTGTTTCGAGGTCAGACAATGAATCTTGCCAGGGGTGTCTTCAAGTACACTCAAAAACCAGACGACAAGAAAAATCGACATTTAAATAGACCCGGAATTGAAAGCGAACCCGAACCCTTACGTTCAAAGCTACTTCTACTGCGCCACAATGCCCATACGGGCAACTGTCATACGGCTATAGATATTTTTATTTCTCTAAGATGTAACTGAATTGTATATGCTGATACATAGCACATATACACTGTATATGTTTGTTTATGTTACTGACACGTGTCCTTAGGGCCCGACTGGGTCACAGCCTCATTGCAGCGACATGGCCGAAATAACAAAGATGGCCGAAATAACTATCGTAGCTACATAATACAGGATGAACGAAATAATAGAATACCCCTTCGTCAAGTACTGAGCGGTTGCGTGTTAAAGACTTAAGAATACTGTGCCTCGTTTTAAAAGTTTAAAACGACTTAATTTGATTTGATTCATAATTTAACGCTGGCGATTGACTATGATATTTGAAATAAAATGAAATGAAATATATTTATTCGCGCAAAACATGGTGTGACACAGGTGTTAACATTATTTCAATAGTACTCACGTTTTTTACGGGATTGCTACGGAGTAACTCCGTGATCATGGCGCTTGCAACAGTGCCGAAATATCGGGAACTCAAAAATAAGGTACATGGTAGCAATCCCGTAACAAACTATTCTAATGTTAGTGACCATGAAAGTTTAAAATAATATACTCACATTTTGCCTTTTACATGGCATGCAAATATTAATTTGATGGTTTCATAACCACCATTCTATATTTCCTAAAAAACTGTGTAAATCTTATGTTACGATTTTGATTTTCCTTCTATGGAAAAAGACGTTAATATCAGCTGCAGATCATCTGGTATTAAGGAATGTCCTACGTGAACTTAAGGCTGTCTAATTTGTGCCCAAACTGGTTCTATAAGGGCAATAGCAAGCTATACAGCTCTTATACAGCTGACTTACACAGCTTGTGGAGTACATGTGAACGACTAGACATCTTATATAGAACCCCGTATGCTTCTTGGGAGGGGCGTGCGCAGTGGCGTGCATTGGTTTTATTTCGAGGTAGGCAGTAGGTACTTACTAATGTGTTTTAATAATGAAAATTAGTGGTTTTCATCAATAACACACATTTGTAAGTACCTACTGCCTACCTCATTTCATTTATCGAAGGCAGTGCCTATCTGATAGTTGAAATGAGGTAGGCAGTAGGTACTTACAAATGTGTGTTATCGATGCAAACCACTAATTTTCATTATTAAAACACATCAGTAAGTACCTACTGCCTACCTCGAAATAAAACCAATGCCTGCCAGTAGTCCTATTCTTCTACACCCTGTATCACTAGTAGGGCTGGTATACGGTGAACCCCCAGTGGGCTGTCGATAATGCACTTGTCCAATTAATTTCCTTATAGCCCCTGTTATGCTTCGTGATGAAATCAATACTGTCTTCATACGCCTGGGAATTTCCCATGATTATGACAATTATTAAAGATGCAATTTAACAATAGCAATTGCAATTTAAAAGAGTGGCATAGGACAAATAGAGGACAAAATCTGAGAAAAAGAAAATACAGAGTGACAGGTTTTGAGTGGCGGAGCTTTCAATCAGTTTATTTCCATTCATATTCACCCTACAATGTGCTGTCCTAAAATTTGTCAATTTTGAAATAACTGAAATTTTAAGATTTTTTAAAAATATGTAAATTAAAAACCTTACCCTCATTAGCATATAAAAATTGTTTTTAAAAAACTCTATTTTTTTTTCTTTTTTCTGTATTGTGTCAAATAAACTATTTCTAAGTAATATCGCAGATTGTAAACTATCGATAGTTTTGTAACTATTCAATGTTACAAAACTATCGATAGTTTAAAAGGTGTTGTGGTACATCGGTACCTACATACGATGCCAAAATATTTTATCTTATAGTAAAAATGGTATTTTAGTACTACGTACTAATTATATGAGCTATATGCGGTATCCCACCTGGCGAGTCCTGTAGAGAAGCTTTCGTGAGCTTGGGCTTACTTCCGCTACCGGCACTATACATATATGAAATCGGCTGCTTTGTGAAAAGACATTTCGATTTATTCTTAAAAGCAGGCGACGTAAATACTAGACTAAAAAGAGACCCTGGTAGACTTGTATTGAATATTATACCAAAGACAGCTAAATAGCAAAAGTTGCATAATAATGTGTGTACGAATATTTAACAAAATACCAAATGATATTAAAAACCAAAATATCCACGTTTTCAAGTCAAAACTATTTAGGTGGCTTATGGAACATAAAATATATGACATAAAAGATTTTATGGACAGTAACTTTTTATTTTAATTTGATTATTATTATACTATTGACATTATTATTTAAATTATTATTATTTTTAATTTTTTTTATTTTTTTTTGACTACGTACTAATAATATTTTGTGACATTACTTATTGTTTATTACTGTAATTGCATTATAATAATTATTGTTTTAATACTTAGATTTGCATGCTAAGTAAATTTTAGCAAGACATGTGTGCCTTAGAAATTATAATACCTTTTAATACCATGTTTTTAAGCAAATAAATTTGATTTGATTTGATTTGATTTATACAGGGTGGTCCAGGACAGATGAATAAAACGCTTGTCAGCCGCTTACAAGATGTTTTTTTTTTTTTTAGAAATATCAACTACATATATTCTATTTCTAAGTAATATTGCAGATTGTAAACTATCGATAGTTTTGTAACTATTCAATGTTACAAAACTATCGATAGTTTAAAAGGTGTTGTGGTACATCGGTATTACATCGGTACCTACATACGATGCCAAAATATTTTATCTTATAGTGATAATGGTATTTTAGTACTACGTACTAATTATACAGGGTGGTCCAGGACAGATGGATAAAACGCTTGTCAGCCGACAGAATGTTTTTTTTTTTTAGAAATATCACCACTTTTAATATTTTATTTACTTTTAAAATGAAAAACTCTATTATTTTTTTATTTTAGGTGCTTGGTTAGACATTGCACTTTCTAATAAAAAAAATAGAAATTAGAAATCTCACAAAAAATAGTGGTGATATTTCTAAAATTAAAAAAAAAATCACTTTTAAGCGGATTTTTTCCTGGCTGGTACAAAAAGGTCCCTAAGCCGACTACCTAAAAAAAAATTATATCCATCTGGCCCGGACCACCCTGTATAGTAGTTTACTGAAACTGAATCATGGGAGTTTAAACAAATAATTGTCTTCCTAGCAAACTCAGTTAACCTAGATTCAAACTGCATCGGATTTCCGCAAAGATTAAAAACTGTAAACTGTGTAAGAAAAACTTTGGCACGGCTTCTTGCTAAATTATACCACAGCCTTAAGTAGAGCAGCCAGAACACGCTTTTATTTACTAAGACATCGAACTAACCTTTTCATCGATCAATCGAGTCAAATGACACCTTTAATATGTTATTATTGAGAAAATAAAAAATATTGCAAAAGTAACTAGTTAAAAAGTGCCAAACAAGTAATCGCCAGTAAATACGTAAAAAAACATTCTTACTTAATGGAATACCAGACAATAAATTGTCTAAGACTCAGATCAGAGAACTAATATTTCTATGGTCCTAAGAGCATCTCCCATCAAACAAAATTTATACCAATTTAGAACAGTTTTCTTGTTCTGAACTAACTCAGGCCTGAAACCGGATCCAGGCCCTTAGCCTTGAAGGCGAATCAATCTCTACTACCAACAAAATTAAAATCTTAATGTTTATAATTTTGGCTTAAGTCTTACTGCTACAATTGTTTCTCAGCAATCTTCATTTATGGAAGAAATGTCTTTTGGTGAAAAACAGTTCTGTATGTGTGTAGTGTATGTACCATCAGGCAAACATTTTTATCTATTGTTAACGTATTTAGTGCAATTACGTATTTCAAATGTGTCGGTCGTACTTTTTGTTCTGTGGCCAGGTTAAACTTCATAATTATGTGTTAATGCAAAACAGGATGACCGGGAAGAATCCGATTTGCACTGCAACTCGTTTGTCGCGGGAACTCTCAAGTCCTTGATTCCATTTTAATTTTGTTATGAAAACTTGACTGTTTTCAAAGGCTTTCACATTTTGTTAACAAGCAGTTGACCAAAGGAAGATTAACTACAAACACTGTTTTTAGTGTTAAACTATTTATTTACTATTTTAGTGTGTAAAAGTTTTAACTTTTCCAAGCAAAGCCGACGTTAGGAACTAAAATAATCATGAAGGGATTGAGTATAATGATAAAATATAAGCAGAATAATTATTTATTATTTAAAATATGGTGATACTGACTGTCACAGAGAAATCAACAAAATGGATTAAATTTTTCATCATTCATGGAATTTTTTTTTTTTGTAATATATGTATCACGATAAATTACCTTATTTGAGCTGAATACAGTTGTATAATGTTGTAAAAATGATTTTCTACACGGAAAATTCGTGAAAATTGACATGGAAAATATGACTTTCACGCCTACAAGACAAATGAAAATTCACCCTGTATTGTGTGCTCTGACTTGACCAGTTTATTTTTAGAGCACCCACTTCTGTTTACAGTGCTATGCAAGCGTCAGGCTTTACAGGCATTGACACGTTTTCAAAGGGTCTCATTCCGGTCACCCTAAGCCAGTGGTTACCAATCTGTGGTATGATCATAGATCCACGCAACCATCCAACTGACTTTTCAAATGTGATATTATTATTTCCTAAAAAAAAAACAAGCCACGTAAACTACATATTAGCTATAATACATACTGGCACTGGCAGCATAGAATAAAAAAAACAAGAATCGGTGAGAATTTCATCTGTTTGACTCTTTTTGTAAAATCATCAAATCAATCAAATCAAATCAAATTCTTTATTTGCCTTTAATATACATAGACTACCGATCGACTGTTGAACTAAAACTCTTTCTAGGTTGTATCAATATTTTAAATATCGTTTCATCATCATCATCTCAGCCACAGGACGTCCACTGCTGAACATAGGCAATATCGTTTAATGTGCTTTTTTAAAATGAGTCTCTAACATTATTGAATCCATTATTGAATGAAAATAGTTAGGTTAGTGAAAATGAAAGTTTATATTTAACTTGTTTTCAACTCGTCACAACAGTCACGTTTTTGAAACTCGTCTACTAAAACAGCTGTATTTGCTCAGTTTCTCATCCGATTTAGGATTTTATTCACTGTTATCAGTCAATATAAAATCTACATAGATAAAAAAAATCCTCATTACTCATGAACACAAAAAGGTTGAGCACCACTGACGTAAACTCAAAGCCCAGCAGGTGATTAGAATGACCCCAGGTAGTCTTTCTCTGCGTTTGACGAACAAAAGTCCAAACGATGCTGTTTCCCGCTATGAATAAAACATTTTAGGTTCCGTTTCGCAGATTTCGTTTGTGACAACTCAAACAGTTCACAGGTATCCAAGAAAAGTCAAACTTTTGGATCTAGTAAAAAGGAGCTTACTTATACACACAACAAACTAGCCGCCACCCGCGACTTCGTGTATGGATTTCGTTCTATAATTTATCTACTTACTATATTGTTAACAATTAAATCCGTCGTTGCAGAAAATATTTAACATCTTAAACCAGAATAACTCATATTAATGTCACTAGCAGTAAAAACATTAGACCCCCTTAATTTAGCCCTGTCGCTATATACGAGTACGTTAGCCGAGTCTTTAACCTTTTTAAGTGCCTAATACATACGTGCCAAATTTCTAAATTTTAGCTTCATAGGTCAAGTAGTTTTTTTGATATTAGTCAGTTGTTTTTATGAACAAAGTAAACAAAAAAAAATAGAACTTTTACTTTGGAACTGAATTAGTGAAAAAAATATTTAGATTCTCCCTATGGCTCATACATTATCGCGTTACTTTGTTCCATACTACAACTTTACATCTCATTGTTATTTCACATACGATGCTGCTTCGATAGTGAAAGCATGTTTACCTATACAGGGTGGTCCAAACGGAGACGTCCAATTTTTTTTATTTATTTCTTGCATTCATGGCTGTCCTAATATATCAATATAACATAGTAAAAAGTGGGGTTACTATTAACTAAATAGACCGAAATTTGTCACAATTTCATTTAGAAAAAATATCTCTTAAACTTCAAAAAATCGGGTAGCATACATGTGGTATATTTGGATAGCCCTGGATGCGAGAAATACAAAACAAAATTTTGGACGGCACCGTTTAGACTACCCTGTATAAACAGCTGATAATTTAATTCAGCAGTGTCCAATTCCTTTTTGGACCTGTATATATATAAGGTCCGATTTTATTAGTGTTCATCCTGTTAACCTGTGACTATGTGGGTGAAAAGCAATCGTAAAAACCAACTTTCAAATATCTATCATAAAAACTAAAAAAGTTAAAAATTAATTACAAAATAACAACATCGACTTCATATTGCATAAACTCGTCCTATCTTCCACTCTTTCTCGCTCTGTACAAGGGGAAGGAATAAGACGGATAATCAGATGGTTAAACGTAGCAAAGATAGGACGAGTTTATGCAATATGAAGTCAATATTGTTGATTTTTAACTTTTTTAGTTTTTATGGTAAACATTTGAAAATTGGTTTTTACGATTGCTTTTCACCTATATAGTCACAGGTTAACAGGATGAACACTAATAAAATCGGACCTTATATACATACAAAACTAAAATGTGATGTGCCCAAGACTAAGATGACGGTATAGGTGCTTCCAAAACGAGTCCCAAACTATTTGGAAGCTCTTTTAATTAATTTGGGACCCTCAAGGGAGCGACATAACATGTACATCGGTATACCTAGTGGGAGCGGTTGATTAAAACATTCTTTAACAAGATATAGGTAAGTGTCTTATGTACCCTTTGAGGCAAAAGGTAAGTAGGGTATGGTTCATTAAGCCATTTTGTGTTAGGTTTTGTTAATTATTTTAATATTTAACTTCCTTTAATAAATTATGCCTCTGTTCTAATACAACTATTTCTCTCTCTGTAATTAATTATCGAAATCTCTAATTAATTAAAACAGTTAATTTTTTTATCTAATGTTGCAACGTCAACAAAACATTTTTGTTTGTACCAATGGCGGGCATTGCTTTTTATTTTGAGGTAGGCTTTAGATACTCACTATAGTGCTTTATTAATGAAAATCAGTGGTTTTCATCATAACACACATTTGTAAGTACCTACAGCCTACCTCAATTTATTTATCAGGTAGGCACTGCCTAATTGCCTATATTCACAGGCAGAGATTTCTATACGACATTTAATATGAATTCAAAAATAACATACAAACGGATTGACAACCTCCGTAGCCGAGATGCAAACACGCCGGACATGAATCGCCTGTCTCTCTCTAAGGTCTCGGGTTGGATTCCCGGTCGGGTCAATGTAGACAACGTACTTTTCTATAATTGTTTCGGGTCTGAGTGTTGTGGTACCGTCGTTGTTTCTGATTTCTATAACACAAAAGCTTTAGTTACTTACCTTAGGATCAAAGCAATGTAATGTAATTTGTCAATTATTAAACAAATATAGGTAGGTATATGGTCCAGAAAATCTTGTATAGTAGATAAACTCAGAGAGAGAGAGTGTCACCCCTACCACATCGCACCTTCGCATTTTTCGTAGTAATTATTATTAATGCAGTGCAACCCCTAGAGGTTAAGGTAAAGTGAAAATAGTGAGGCATCCGCGAAAAATGTGGGACTTTCCAGCAAATTACGAGTATGTGTACAGGGGCGTTAAAATTTAACTACATTTTTGGAAAATTTTGTTACACACTGCGAGGAAAACCTGGTTTTATTTTAATATCGTAATTATGCCAAGTTTGGGCAAAGAACTATCGTTGTTCGAAGTTTTTAGGGTTCCGCACCCAAAGGGTAAAACGGGACCCTATTACTAAGGCTCCGCTGTCCGTCTGTCTGTCCGTCTGTCACCAGGCTGTATCTCATGAACCGTGATAGTTAGAGAGTTGAAATTTTTACAGATGATGTAATTCTGTTGCCGCTATAACAACAAATACTAAAAAATAGAATACAATAAATATTAAAGGGGGCTCCCATACAACAAACGTGATTTTTTTGCCGTTTTTATAATGGTACGGAACCCTTCGTGCGCGAGTCCGACTCGCACTTGGCCGGTTTTTGTTAAATTATGTTAGTCCACTGCTGAAGCTGGACTTTGTTTAGTTTAGCTGGGCAGTTTCCGCACTTAGCTTCTTGACTGGGCCATAGTGCGTGCTGCATCTTTTTCCTTACTCCAACCAGCCCAGGTCATCCCAGAAGGTCAGCAGCCTTTTCAGGCTCTTAAAGGCTTTCGGGCGTGATCCTGGTGATTGGAGGATCCGTGCCCGTTGTTCTGCCACACTCCCGCACTCCATAAGCACGTGCTGTGGCGTTTCTTCTGCCTCCGTGCATCCTCTGCATATGGGGCGGTCTGTTATACCTATGTTAAACAGGTGTTTGTTTAGAGAACAGTGGACTGCTGGACTTATCCCTCTCCCGATGCACCCACTGAGCCTATTTCTTTTGACGTAAGTAGATTAAACGAATTGTGGTTCTAAATTCTGCATTGTAAAATTAAATGGGAAGATAGAATTTAAATTTGATAAATATTGAAACGTGTAATTTGCAAGTTAATTGATGTAGCTAAATACGTAAATGTGTATTTTAACGAAGTTAAGACCAAAATTAATTGTATCAAATAAACTATTATGATAAGAAAAATCGTATCGAACGAATGACCTAAATTGAAAACAATATATTATAATAAACTGCCCATCCTTGTTAAATCTAAAGTCAGACAATCGCCTAGCCACAATAGCATTCTAGTTTAAAATACTTAAATAGACTTTAATATAAATGTGACCGACTCGAGCTCCCATACAAAAGAGCCTTTTAGGGACAAATCCACTTTAAAAAGGAAAATGTGCCCATACAGAGAGTCTTTGCGACAATTATCAAACGTTTGTAACAATGCACTGCAATGCAAGCACAAATAGCGCATTTACGCGTCTGACTGTGCAGATACACTTGGGGACGCTGAAACGTAACAATATTGTATGGGATGAAATAAAAATAATATCAATCCTCTCGCTCAGTTCACGCACACATGTGTTCATTGTTATTCAATTGTTATCTTTTTTTTTCCAAGCATGCGGGTTAAGCCAAGGTAGGCAAAAGTTTTTATACAATATTAAAGCCATTATAAAAACATCATTGATGTACATAACACACGTCTTCTTAACTTACCTACTAATTTCATAAAAGTGAACGTTTTTTATACAATAACGATTTAACTATTGAACGTAATAAGTTGATATTTAACAATATTATTTAAGATATGTAAGTATGTCCTAAACACATAAGCTTTACACACGTTTATCCTGTTTTGTGTTCTCAAGAGATGATTATTTGTTTCTCCTCGGCTTGATTCTTAAGTCTACGCTGATAAATCTGCAGAAGCTAGTACCTAAACCTCTGTCATATTATGGTTTACGCTAACATATTTTTAAAGGCATAAAAAAACTTTACTCCACAAAATGATTTCCAAAAGCTTAGCAAATTTTTTAGCCTTTAAACCATTTAAACTTCTTTCTAAGGACAACTTTTTAATCATACCATAGAATTGTAAATGTGTTTTTAATTGAAATAAAAATGCATGTCCCGTTTCTTTGTCCGCATGTGTACAGTCGCGGACACAATAACGCACTTGGCGTACGCGTTAACTAGACGTTTGTGCTTTGTGACTGTACGGCCTGTTTACTTTGCTATTGCTGCAAATGACTTCTAGGCTAGAAGTTCTATCTCGTATTGTAGACTAAAAACAAATTTAATTTGCGATTTTTGTTAGTTTCTCGAGTTAATTTCTAAAGTTACATTTCTTGATAGAAGGTTTTGCGCAAATTACCCATTTGTGCCCAAACACAAACTAGCAGCAAAACTTTGAAAAAAAAAATTATACAGGTAACTATTGGAGGATATTAAGACAATGTGATACAAAAAAAAAACAAAAAAAATGCCTTGTGCATAAAAAAAACACCGTCCTCAAATGGGGACAATGGGTTCTTGTGTGATATTTTTCACCAAATAATGTTTAATGCACAATGTTTTAATGCTATTGCCACATTGCTAACATACTTTTGTGTGGTATTTAAAACATTAAAGTGGCTAGCAGCTTCTGAGGAAAGTGAAAAAAATGAAAATGAAAATACTCTTTATTAATTACACTTACAACAATACAGTGGTTGAACTGCTCTCATAAAAGGTTGCCCTGTGTAAAGTACCTACGGCCATTGGGAATCATACTTGGCACCTCTGACAAAGGTCTACAACGTCTTGCATAGGGTTTTCAAGTGTCTACATCCCAGGAATAGAATAGGATGATAATTTCTGCAGCAATATAGCTAGCTTGAAGACCAACTCTTTCACGTTCATAACATTGACATATTATAATTAATCAGTGTGGTACCGTCTGGCGGAACATTAACAGTGACCAGGGCCATAACCACTGATCAAATAATGCCATAACCATGAACTCTTAAAACAATCTCAAATCTCAAAGTTGTCAATTTTGGTACGTCATTTCATACGAAATTTGACAGAAATGATAATGTTTGACAGATTTGCGATAGTTTTAACAGTTCATGGTTAGGGCCCAGACCAAGAATGACAATAGTGATTGACATTTTAGCGCTGCTTCTTCTCGGCGCTAGCTCACAAATGTCCCGAAGCAGTGGTAGGATAAAAAAAAAAAATTAAATTATATAAAAGTAGGTACTTAATTTAGGCGATGTTGGCGACGGATACAAACATTTTCTAAATTGTCTATTTTTACTTTTTTTTTACTATTTTAGATACGTTTTTGTTTTTAGATTTGATTGTGAGTCTAATGTATTTTTTTTTGGTTCTCATTAAATACGTAATATTGTAATAAAAAGTGTTTTATTTATGTGCATTTGAGTGTAGGTAGGTATTTCAGTCATTGAGGTATAACGATACTAGTACATTATACCTCAATGATTTCAGTTAGTATTGCTAATAGGCCTATTGAAATGCATGTTTTTATTTATCAATTTAATGACGCTTATTTTTACCTGCTTAAAAATAAGAGGTTTATATTATTTTTTTCCAAAGATAAAACCGTCTGGTGTAGTGGTTCGCGCTCCGGAGTCCGGAATGCAATGCCTGGCGGTTGCGGGTTCGAATCCCGCGAGGGGCAAATGTTAGTGTGATGAGCACGAGCATTTGCACCTAAGTCATGGATGTTTATAAACGTTTTTAAGTATGTTTATCCGTTATCTAGTCACCATAGTACAAGCTTTGCTTAGTTTGGGGCTAGATAATTGGTGTGTTTTATGTTTTGTTTATTATTTTAACTCTCAATTTTACAGGGGCAAATTTTCATCTTTGCGGGCTTTTGGCCAAGCAAAGATGAGGATTTTGAATTCAAATAGGCGGTGTAATATCGTAATCTGAACTAAATTAAAGAAATTTACGGACTATTCTAAATGTTTATTATTATTATTATTATTAAAACGAGTTTGTGTATTATATTTACAGTTTAGTTACGTAAACGGTAAGATATTTTAAATACAATTTAGTTTAGAATAAAATCTTAAACAGTTTTAACTGAAAAATATCATTGGAAGTTTATATCTGACAGACTGACACACCTAATGAAGACATGCAATTAATTGAGCGGAAGTAATAAAAAACTAAACATATTCGCGTGAATATTTCTCTTCTCACCCACATCCAGTTTGATTTCGTAATAGTTTCTTGACGAATTCATCTGGATATTTTTGTGAAAAATCTGCTATTATCGGATAATTCAACGCCGAAGTAAGTTCATGTAATGACGAAGCCCATTTAGCGTCGGCGACAGCTTGACGGTTGTTTTGGCAAAGCTTTTGAAGTGAACTTTGGGCTTAATCAACATCGTACCTACCTGTTTAATAAACTAGAGGAGAATTTTGGGACACCTGAAGCCGTAGCCAGACAAAGTAAAAATTTTAAGATTATAGAATTTCGAAAAATAAAATGTATTGGATTGACATTATTCTATCGTAAAATCACATGGTAAATTGTCATTTTTTTCAATCATCATCATCATCATTTCAGCCACAGGACGTCCACTTAACATAGGCCTCCAGTGACTTCCAGGTCGGCCGGTTGGAAGCGGCCTGTATCCAGCGTCGTCCTGCAAGCTTTACCAGGTCGTCTGCCCACCTTGTGGGTGGACGTCCCACGCTGCGCTTTATAGATAACATAAATAAATGAATTATTTCCACAATCACACTAATAAGCCAGCCTACACCATAGTAGAAACAAAGCACACACTAAGCAAAGCTACAATGGTGACTAGATAACGTATAAACATACTTAAATATGTTTAATAAACATCCATGATTTAGGCACCGTTTACGGCAGGTGAACCTACCTACCCAAAAAGTCAAAGATCATCCAACTGATTTTCAACTTTAAGTCTGACAAATAGAGATCAATATCAATTGAGAAAATTTGACGTTTTATGGTAGGTTGACGAGCTTTTGTCTGTACAAAATTAAATAGTCATAAATAAGGTACGTATTCAAATTTAAAAAAAAAACCCTACAAAATGACGTCTTTGAAATATAGGAATTTTGATGTAATACGCTTAATTTCATAATTATACGTAACAATAGCGCAAAAGATAATAATGCCCAATTAAGGCTGTCTTATCGTCAGGAACGATCTCTTCCAGACAACCTTCAGATAGATGACATTATGTTAGCTAGTTAATCGCGTGGTTAAAACGGAGTGCGTGACAAACGCACTCAAGATAAATAAATAATAATATATAATTTAGTTTTCATAATGCTACTTATTATGTATTATGAAAAATATCATCTTAGTTTACATTAATTAGTGCCGTGTGGGGACGGCTGTAATGAATACACTTCCCCACCGCCAACAGGAGGCGTGTCATAAGAGGCGACTAAATCCTGTAGCACTAGACGGGGAGCAGCGTCTGCGTGCGAAATAATATAAAAACTGCGCTCGCCAACCCGCCTGCCAAGCGTGGCGAGTATGGCAAAAACCCCCCGATGACAGAAGTCACTGGGGGAGGCTTATGTTCAGCAGTGGACGTCCTGTGGCTGAAATGTTGATGATGATGATGAGTTTACATTAAATAAATGACACACTCGTCAACACTCGACGTCACCATCTTTGAGGGCCTCGTTTCTGGAGGGTACGATTCCCTATTGTTTTGGGTTTCGGTAATGTGGTACTGTCGTTGTTTCTTATTTCTATGACACAAGTGCTTTGGCTATTAACCTTAGGATCAGAGCAATGTATGTGATACTGTCTAGTATTTATTTATTTACACGTATGGACAGTTCTGTTGTGAAACGAGACTGAAGTCCAGGAGCGGAAGTCCAGAATAAATTAGTCATAAATTCTATTATTACCGCCATTTAAACTCTTGCGCACATTTGTAACTGGATACACGCAGACCACATTACATGCTTGTAATACAGTTGATTGAGGTTTTGGCAACTTGCTAAAACGAATTTCTGCGAGAAATATTTATACACACAACATCATAATGTTATTCATTTAAGAGCTTCAAATTGTGATAAGCTGGGAAACTAGATAATGTTTAGTTTTTTACTACTGCCAATTATTTTTTACGAATAATAATCTCTTAAAACCTAATTGGTGCTGAAATAGCTTTTGAACTTTTTGAAATAGGAGCGAAATCTCAAATAACAACTCACTTCCTCATTAAAAATTAACAGCTGACCAAGAATAAGTAGTATGAAGATGTATTTCTTTTGAAATAGTCTTGTTTACGTACAGGTAAATAAAAATAATAAAAAAACAACATTCAGTAGAATTAAAAACCTCCTCCCTTTTGAAGGCGGTTGTTTAAAATTTATTCCCTAAAATAAAAACATATGAACCTAAGCTAAATCAGTGTATTTTCCTCCTAGACGTTTGAAAAATCAGTTCGGACACAGCCGTAGTGAAAAATATCTAAAATGTAACTATTTTCAAGAGACCGTGACAGACTGACAGACAGACAGGCAACAGGGGATATCGGAAGCTGGGAGTTAGGTCAATGATATCACGCTAACCTGAATACGGTTTTATCGAGATATTTAGGTGACGTAAAATAGGTACGGACTTTTAATAAATGAGCTTGCGATTGGCAAAATAATGTGTCTTGTCTTATGTGGCCGTATTACTTGATTGATTGTATTCGGATTTTATTAATGGGCGAACACAATCAAACTAATTATCTTGTAAAATTCTTACGGGCTTTTATTTTTAATCCGGGAAATGTACGCCGGATAGACTCATATTTTCATCATCATCATCTCAGCCACAGGACGTCCACTGCTGAACATAGGCCTCCCCCAGTGACTTCTAGATCGGCCGATTGGAAGCGACCTGCATCCAGCGTCGTCCTGCAACCTTTACCAGGTCGTCTGCCCACCTTGTGGGTGGGCGTCCTACGATGCGCTTGCCGGTACGTGGCCTCCATTCCAGAACCTTTCTGCCCCATCGGCCGTCAGTTCTACGTGCTATGTGCCCCGCCCACTGCCACTTCAGCCGGTTAATCCGTCGTCCGTCTAACATATTTTAGCGGTCATGAAATGACATAGGCTACTTTTGTCTCGGAAAAATACGGATATTAAAGGATAGCTTAACAGTTGGATTTGATACACCAAGGGATGGACAAAGTATTATTATTAAGTTCACTTCCTAAGGAAGTAAAATAGTGGGTGACAAACCATCTTTCTCGCGGGCACAGCTATGCTGTTGAGACTGCCTCGTTACTGCAGTGCGTCAGAAATGTTTACACAAGCATACACGGACGGCTTTTACGCAATTCTACGTAAAAAAACAGCTTCACTTCTAAGAAGAGTTAGAGACTGTCAAAACAGCGTCCGAAAAACAGTGGAGAACTACTAATCTCCAATGTTTAGAAAAATGGTCCGAATTCTAATGTATGTTTAAATATTAACACTAGTTTTATAAGTCTTTTTTTTTGTTTTACTAACACTACTATGGATTCAATTTTGGTCCGAAATAAACATATTTTGTGTTCTTCGTATGAGTTAGGTAAATCTGTTTTAGATCGAAACTATTTCTGTAAGGCATGCGCAGTGAAAAATACTCAGCAGAGTGATGAGATATCCGGACTACATACATCATGTTGTTAGCTGATTGTTCCACATAATTCCAACTAGAAAATTAAGTAAGTGTTGTAAGATGTGTGTGTTGTTTTGCATGCGAAAACACGATGTCTCTGAGTATGTCTTTGCTAATTAGATTAATAAGAGTACTAGGGACTAGTGTCATTAATTACGCTGTTATGAATTAATATTTCGCAATATTTACTAAAATAGTTTGCGTTGGTTCTTAGTTTTGACTGCTTGAATATGATCTATTAAAGCTATATCACAGTACATATATATAGATATATACATATATCGTGGATATATTGAGGACGTAGGTACGTGGTAGCATGAATTTAATTAAGTTACTACAATACAATTTTAATCTAAATCCAAAAGAGTAAAGTAATTTCTAATCCCACTAATATAATATGCGAAAGTTTGTGAGGATGTTTAAATTTACAGGGTGTACAAAAGAATGGGACACTCCTTAAAACCACGTGATCAGCAGATCATATACAACAACTTTTCCTATGGGAGCAACATCGAAATCGTGATTTCATTTTCAGATGCTCCATACATTATCGTCGAGGTATGCGAGTAAGTTCGTACGGGGAAGCTGAAAAAAAATTATCGATTTCGATGTTGCTCCCATAGAAAAAGTTGTTGTATATGACCAGTTGATTACGTGGTTTTAAGGAGTGTCCTATTCTCTTGTACCCTGTAGAAGTTTGTAATTCAATCACGCGTAAACGGCAGAACGGATTTGGATGAAATTTTTCACACATATAGAATAAGATCTGGATTGACATATATGATACTTTTTATCACGGTTCAATATTCCTGTCGGTATAACAAACATCCTGTAGTTCACGCAAAAGTTGCGGGCACTATATAGAAAACACTCAACTTTCAACTGTGTTTTACAACCATCAAAGAATCAATGCTTGGCAGATTTGTGGAATCGTTTTTTTTAATACACCAATTATCAAGCCCCAAACTAAGCAAAGCTTGTGCTATGGCGACTAGATAACGGATAAACATACTTAAATACGTTTAAAAACATCCATGACTTAGGTGCTCGTGCTCATAACACTAACATTTGCCCCTCGCGGGATTCGAACCCGCAACCGCCAGGCATTGTAGTCCGGAGCGCGAACCAATACACCAGACGGTCGACAATTTGAATATATATTTATAATTCGCGCTAGAAATTATTGTACTTAATACTGTGACAAAATGGTACGATAGCACACAGAGCAGTTGGCGTTGTTTACGATATAGTGACGTCACATGCAGCATCATGGCGGCTACCGTTTTACGTGTTTGTGAGCACAGAAAAAAAATCAATATTTAAAATCAAACAATAAAATAATTTTGCAATTTTTGAGGTAAAATTAACAAAATTCGATTGCTTTCGATGATCGTTTCTAGATATTTCCGCAAGCAGACTAAAATACCCTATTCATTCCTTTTTGGTTTATTTTTTTAACCGACTTCAAAAAAAGGAGGAGGTTCTCAATTCGTCTGAATGTTGTTTTTTGTAGTCGAAGTAGTGGCGAACGAAGTAACGGGCAAAAGCTAGTAGTCTATTATTCGACTTGGTTTTCTTTCATACGCTGACATTTTTGCAAAAAGACTTGTCAAGATTGTTTACAATATAACAAGACAAGAAAAAGACAAGCAAAGAAAAACAGACTTTCCAAACATGATGTAAATTTATTATCCATATCAATTTTATTATAGTAGATTTGTAACATCAAAACACAGCATCTGGCTATTAAACAACCCATTATATTTCTAAGATACCTACACCGAAATAATCCTTCACTATTTACGATCTCGTTTGATTTAGATCCATATTATTATTTTAGCTGGACTATAAATTATTGCAACATCTACGGCCTAAATTGCATTTAGTACTAATCTGTGGCACAGAGCATTGCTATTAATTATAATAACTGGCTTTTATATTCATACTAATTTATTTGCTTATGATATGGAATAATAAGAAGAGCCAGGCCACACAGGTAAATCACCTGGGTAAATCTTAAAACCGGCCAAGTGCGAGTCGGACTGGCGCACGAAGGGTTCCGCACCATTATCTATAAGTACAAGCAAAAAAAATCACGTTTGTTGTATGGTAGCCCCCTTAAATATGTATATTATTCTGGTTTTTAGTATTCGTTGTTATAGTGGCAACAGAAATACATCATCTGTGAAAATTGTAACTCTCTAATGACGAGTATCACGGTTTATGAGATACAGCCTCGTGACAGACAGACAAACAGACAGACGGAAAACGGACCCTTAGTAATAGGGTACCGTTTTACCCTTTGGGTACGGAACCCTAAAAACAGGGTTCAATAACACCAAAACTTTTACATGAGATACAGCCTGGTGACAGATGGACAGACAGACAGACGGACAGCAAAGTCTTATTAATAGGGTCCCGTTTTACCTTTTGAGTTCGGAACCCTAAAAACATGCTGCAGAGAAACTAGCCATCTATTTCTTTTTACTGAAATCTATGACATGTGTTGTCTACGCGCGAAAGCTACGATACGAAATATTTCGATGTGTAGATAGGTAGCTAGATGTACAATATTAAGTTAAGGAGTTTTGTATAGTTTTACTTATATTGTAAAATCACCTCACAGCATCATACGAGTATTTCGGCCAACCACCGGGTACCTTTCACTTTGCTAACCTTGAAGCCCACCAGTGGACCACACCCCCTGTGTTCTATGCCTTATTTTAATGACCATACGGTCCTATTATTTGTTAACCATATGCAGTAGTTTTAAACTAAAATACGAGTATCATTGTACACTTCGCATTTGGGCGCTGTCGCCTTAGCACTGTCCCCTATAATATATTGTAATATTTTAATTTAATAAAAGGAATATTTAAAGTCTTAAATAAGCTTTTATTCCTCTCTTTGTTCGTGTAGCGAACATGTGTTGTTTGATTTCCTCTTGCTGTGGTATGTGGTAGACAAAGTTCTAAATTACGCCGTAAAGTGCCGGCAAAATGCCAAATATACCGATGATCGGGCCTTTGCCATTGTATTGGACCATTTTCGCTATCGTCTAGACGATCCGAACTGTTCAAATATACATTAAGAATTATAGATAGGTCGGTAAACAGTATTGCGTAGTAAAGTGCTAGCGATTTCATTTCACACACATCACACATCACCAGCCTATATCAGTCTACTTCTGGACACAGGCATCTCCAAAAGGAGGATTTTGCCATAATCGCTACGCTTGGCAGGCGGGTTGGCGATCGCAGTTTGGCCAATGGTGGAGAGGAGACGCTGTTGCCCGTCTTCTTATGGCGGTTCACCTTTAGTCGCCTCTTACGACACCCATAGGAAGAGAAGGGGTGGTGCAATTATTTTAACGTGCCGGCACCACACGACATTTAGGGATTTAATTTACGTTGAGAAAACTATGAGCGTAGTATAATTTTTTCTCTATGCTATGAGTGAGTGTTCCAAATAGTCTACTTTGTCCACAAAATGTTGTGTTTTCCTTGTGGCTAATTTTAGACGAAACCTACATACTAGATATTCTGTGTAACTGAATTTAGAATATCCATCAATAAAACCATCTAGATTTAGTGATTCACGCTCTGGCCTAGAAAACTAAAAGGTCTGGTTTTATACCCGCCAGAGGCAATTGATTGTGTGACGATAGGAAAAGTTTATAAAAATTTTAGATTAAGTAAAAAAAGAACTTCGAGCGGGAAATCGCTTGGAGGATGCAGCTTGGCTGGGCAGCGTTTGGGAAGCTGCGTCATATCTTCTCGTCGCCACTGCCACAATGCCTGAAGAGCAAGGTATTCGATCAGTGCGTCCTACCGGTGATGACCTACGGAGCCGAAACGTGGAATATGACAGTAAAGCTGGCCCACCGGCTACATGTCACTCAGCGAGCTATGGAAAGGTCGATGCTTGGGATTTCGTTAAAGGATAAAATCCGAAATGAGATCATCAGGCAGAGGACTAAAGTAACGGACATAGTCCAAAAATGTAGCAAGCTTAAGTGGCAGTGGGCTGGCCACATCTGTCGCAGAACCGATGAAAGGTGGAGTAAACGGGTTCTTGAGTGGAGACCACGCCTAGGCAAACGTAGTGTAGGACGACCCCCAGCTCGATGGACCGACGACCTTAGGAAGATGGCTGGCAGTGGATGGATGAAAAAAGCGGGAGATCGTGCTCTTTGGCGCTCTTTGGGGGAGGCCTACGTCCAGCAGTGGACTGCAATAGGCTGAGATGATGATGATGAAAAAAAGAAGACAGATTTTGGGTCAAATTAGAGGATAAAAAAACGAATACAAAGTTCTTTATTACTAAATGTAAAAAGTATTAAAACATTATTTAACAGAATTTTAATAATAAACAATTCTAACTCTATAAAACATCAAAAGCTCACCGCAGAGAGCTTAAGACTACAATGGCAACATAAATCGTTGCATCGCGAGTTATTTTATCACTGTGACTAATAAAAATATCTAAAGCTGCGTCCTCATTATAACATATGATAATGAATCATTCATTCAACATCGAAAAATTGAGTATGAAGTGAACAAAAAAACGAATTTTTTTAACTAACTTTTCTAAGCTTGATTTGTTAGTATGTAACCAAACCTTGAAAGTAGTTTGAACCTAGTTTTAACTGAACATATCAGATTGAAACTTTAAAGTATCTGACATTCGGTTGATACTATAATACAGGATGTACGAGAGAATATAACACTTCTTAAAACCACGTGATCAGCTGATCATATACAACAACTTTTTATATGGGAGCAACATCGAAATCGAGATTTATTTTAGCGGCTCCATACTTTACTCGCATAGCTTGATGATAATGTATGAAGCATCTGAAAAAATAATACTATTGGCTATGTACGGCGCATCTGCGCATATTCACCCACCCGCATTTCTTGATTATTTGTGGCGGCGGTACAGTCAGTCCGACCAACTATGCTCACAGTATCCGGGTTTGTTTGGGACGGTGTAAAACGCGATTTACACTTTGGTATTATCGTGTTCCATGCTGATGACAACTTAAATCCGTCTTCCCGGTTGAAATTATAATGATGATAACCTCGAATGATAATGATGGAATTAATACCCGTGCTGTGTATAGTCATAATAGTCTTAGTTTTAAAAATGCAGCAAGAAAGTTTAAAATATTATAGTTGTTCCGATTCACTGATAACTGATGGGACAGACGTGTTCATGACTAGAGTCTGGGATTTGGCAAACGATAAACGGTGTTGCTGGCAGCGAATAAGTAATAATACCAGAGAATAAGGCTAAGCGTCTTGCATTTAGGAGGGGCATGTCGAGCAGTATATTAGTTATAATAGTAATTGTATTGGTCCCAAAGTAAGGAGTTAATCCTTATGTTGCAAGATACCGCCAGACAATTTGCCAGTCTTGTCTCTCTGTCTGGTCTCTCAGACCAACCAAAACCAAGCCATAAAAAAAATCCACAATCACACTTTAAGTTAACCCTTAAGCCCTAAACTAAGCAAAGCTTATAATGTGACAACTAGATAACGCATTAACTAACATACTTAACCTAAATGCTCCGAAAAAAAGATAAAAATTGAATAACAATGGAACCCACACACACACACACACACACACACACTGGTGACGAGCATAAAAGTTTTAATTTTATAATAATTTTATTTAACCCTAGTTTTATATAAAATGTATTATTTTGGCACCATGCCTCCGATTTATTTATTATTGTTAGACGGTGGAAATCTGTTATTAGCTGTATATTAAGAAACTTATAAGTATATTCAAACATAATTGTATCGCCGTTGATTTCCTAGATAAATTAAAAAAAAAAAAATTAAAAAAAAAAAAACCCGCGCACACATGACGTGTGCGTGACATGTGTGTGACGTGTTTACAGGTTAATTTCGTTTATAAACATCCATAATTTAGGTATAAATGCTCGTGCTCATCACACCAACATTCGTCCTCTTGCGGGATTCAAACCCGCAATTGCTAGGCTTTGTAGTCCGGCGCGCAAATCAGAGACAATATAAAAAAAAGCTTTATCTTAATTCATCTCTTCTAATATCTCAAAAGGTCATTATAATTAGTCCACTACTAGACATAGCATCTCCCAAAGCACGCCATTGCTCGGAACTCAACTCTACAATTTTGTTTATCCATTAAAAATGTTGTTTTTGTTAATGAATGTTTACGAACCAAAGCCAGTCAGGACGCACCTCTATATCTCACTTCCGTCCATCTCAAAGATAAAAAGCTACTCACAATTCTCTTTGATACTGAAGCTGTGTGAAAACATGTTATGACATAAAAGCTACTGAATTGTCAAACACCTGATAACATCCTCGCTTCCTCGCCTTAATGACATGTTAACTTTGAAACACGAGTCAATTAATGTTATCAAAAGATCATCCGAGAAGATGAGTGCTAAAACTAGGTGCTTAAATTTAATTAACTGAGAATATAACCCTTTGCGTGTTATGTTTTAATAATTTACGATTTCTGCTAAGACAATAGCTGCTGTGGTACCGTCGTTGTTTCTGATTTCTGTAACAAAACTTACCTTAGGATCAGAACAATGTATGTGATGTTGTCCAATATTTATTTTTTTATTTAATAGCTATCTTTAAATCGTTTTCTTTGCAATTATACAGGGTAACACGCGATTTCTTAATCAAACTATTTTGAGAAGTAACTTGGTCCTAGTCCTTTCAAAGTGGGTAATTAATTAACAATACACGTTATATCTGCCAATTGATAAAGTGTAGGAAAATACAGCATACATGATTACGTGTCAATAACTTCGTTTTAGTAAAATTTCAATTAGTTCTTTAACAGCCATTTAACTAACACTTAAATAAATTACAAGAGCTTACACAGTCACAACCATTTAATATTCACTTGTAAACTCGTTATTCATACAATAAAATGAGATTCCGGGGTACACTCTACTCAGTTTAGTATGCATGCCGCATTTTCGTTTTATAAGCCAACGTTTGGTGTCCTTTTTTAGGGTTACTTAATAGAAATAATAAAAAATCGTTTATGGTATAAAATTTTACGGGGTCTTTAATAATAACGGTAGCCCATGCCCAAGTCCCATGTCAGTTTGGGGATTTTATTGTTGAACGATCGTTGGATCCCTTTTTATGGCCCGCTGGGAAACCTCAGTTTTTTAGGGTTCCGTACCCAAAGGGTAAAATGGGACTCTATTACTAAGACACCGCTGTCCGTCTGTCTGTCTGTCTATGCGTCTGTCATCCATCAGGCTGTATCTCATGAACCGTGATAGTTAGAGTGTTGAAATTTTCACAGATGATGTATTTCTATTGCCGCTATATTAACAAATACTAAAAAACAGAATACAACAAATATTTAAAGGGGCTCCCATACAACAAACGTGATTTTTGGCCGTTTTTATAGGTAATAGTACGGAACCCTTCGTGCGCGAGTCCGACTCGCACTTGGCCGGTTTTTAAATTTTGTTTTTTGCTACTACACCCAAGATAAATAATACTTGAATAAAAAATCGTCAGGTCAGCTAACGTCCTCGGTAGCTTAGTTGGAAAAGCACTCACACGACCCGGTCGTGAGTTCTGGTCCCACCTGAGGCGGAAGATTTTTTTTAAGTATTGTACCTCTTATTTTGGTTTTAGAGGATTAACAAGTTTGCATTAATTTCAGTTAATGGAGAAAGGAAAACCCTTATGGGCCTGACCTGAAATTTTGGGACTATACCTAACTCCACTACGGCCGTAGTGTCAAAGATGTTAGAAAAATATAATGATCGATGAACTTCGTCAAAAAATATCACTACAAAAAGTTAAATCCCAAGTGGTCTTTGTGTAAATGATCCCAAACTAAGTAAAATAAATATGTTGCATACGGGCCGCTTGTGCGCGACCGCGACTCGCACTTGGTCTGTCTCTTATCTAAGCATGTACCATTATCCCTTCGCGTTGTCCATTTAAATAAGTTTGGCAACTGCTCGTCCGGGAATATAAAAACTTTTCGGTAACAGGAGAAATTCAAAGCAAGTGTTTGAATTGCATAATGAATATTCGTCAGACAGAGGGTATTGGAAATACGTTCAGGATTATTAGAATTCAAATATTTTTCTTCCGTTCATCATCATTTCAGCCACAGGACGTCCACTGCTGAACATAGGGCACCCCCAGTGACTTCCAGATTGTCCGGTTGCACGCGGCCAGCAGCTGCGTCGGCTTCCTGCAACCTTTACCAGCGGAGCTAGCATGCGCAACACGATAAAATTTTGTCGTGGCATTTTATCGACTTTTGACGGAAATATGTCATTTTGTCTTCGACTATAACAAAGGAAAAACCAAAATATCAAGGCAATGCCGTGTTATAACGTAAAAATAAGTGGCTACGAAGAACGGGAGACCCTGATAATATCAAGAAAAAGGATTTGAGACGTCTGTGATACATTAAATTAGGGAAAACGACAAAATTATCGTCGAAGACAAAATTTGTCTTGTCTATCGATAAAATAACCGATGCGCGCATGCTAGCCCTGCAGGTCGTCTGTCCACCTTGTGGGTGTGAGTCCCACGCTGCGCTTGCCAGTACCTGGCCTCCATTCTAGAACCTGTCTGCCCCATCGGCCGTTAGTTCTACGTGCTATGTTTCTTCTGTATGTTTAAAAAGAAACTTTTTTTATAAAAAAAATTGTTTCACACTTAGCTCAGTGATCGATGGGGATCGCAGGTGTATGCCCGGAGGATGGTCACAGACGAAAGCAAAGGTCTCTTCCAACAACCGTGAACGAGCTAACACACGTACAAGCATATTTCACTTTCATATAGATAGATAATATTTCGACGACCTCAGTAGCTGAGAGGCGAGCACGCCGGACTGTATATGGCGCCGCCATCTCCGAGGTTCCGGGTTCGATCCCCGGTCGGGTCAAAGTGGAAAACGAACTTTTCTATATTATTTCGGGTCTGGGTGTTGTGGTACCATCGTTGTTTCTGATTTCTATAACACAAGTGCTTTAGCTACTTACCTTAGGATCAGAGCAATGTATGTGATGTTATCCAATATTTATTGCAAGTAGGCGTTCATGCAAATGACCTGAATTAGTGTAAATCGCCGTCCAACCGAGAAATTAATAATAAGTGTATTTTCAACTGGTCGTTTTCTTTTACCTTACCCTCGACCTTACCATCAATCCCATCCTCCTAGCCACTGATCATGGCAAACAGCATTCAAGCATTCCTTAGCATCTTAATATCGATTTATACCCCACAAACCGTGTCAAAAGACGACCGGGAAAAGTGCAATCGCCTTTATCCCCAAAAAATCTGACAACACAGATTGCAAGTTGTCAACGTATCCATCAGAAGTTAGAGCAACGCGCTCGCTCACCAAACGCTAGTGTGGGGCAGGCCTTAACGCCTCTTGTTGGTTCAAAGCCTGCAGCCAAAAACTATTCGAAACCTGTCACTCCACAAGCAATTATACCCAAAAAATGGTTAAGAGTTCAAAGTTCAAAGAAATATTTCATTCAAATGTCTAAAGTTTTATCAGTTTTCCCTAAGAGTATTTACATGATTCGACTAAATTTTAAAATTGTTTACAGCACTTTCATAAACATATTACATTAATCTTCAAACCTGCGCAGTCCACTTGCAGTCAGTAGTAGTTATTAATGATGTTGGCATGCTCGCACTATTTTTTAAACGTATACAGGGTTACATTGCAAGATTATGCCAAATTCTTAGGAGATAATCAGATGTAGTAAGTTAATTGATCTTCGTGAAAAACAAATTAATTGTTTTTTACGATAATTTACGATTGATCGATTAACTTAAGGTCTTTGTTGGCGCGTCAGCGTATGCGATAGTGCGATGAATGACCGCACGCAAGGACGCAACTAGCTTTTTTTTCAGAGCTTTTAAATTTAATTCAAAACACTATATTTATAACAAAATTAAGGTAGATAATTAAATATGTAACAACACTAAAAAGGGAACACAATACCTTTACAAATTAATCAAAAAATCGTGTCATGTAAATCCCTCCGCTGACATCGTGACAGTACATCGTGTTGGCGGCATTCCAGCGCTTTGATGTAGCCGGCCTATTCATAATCGCCGAACTAGAGTGTCGTAACTGAGATTTTGTTTGGCCCATCCAAGGAAATTGGATGAAACACTACTAGATTGTCTAAAGCCTGATTCGGAACATCAAATTTGTTATGACTAACACGGCAAATTAATGTATGATCCTAGAAATATGATCTAGCATGAAATGGCAAATGTCCGTGCTGTTGAAGTAGAATTCCCGCCTTGGGTAACGATTTTTCTCGTTACATCAAACAACTAGCTGTTGCCCGCGACTTCGCTCGCGTGATCTTTAGTTATTCAATGTATATCACAGGATCATTTATCGGAGACAAAAAGTATCCTATATGTTAATCCAGATCATATCTATATGTATGCAAAATTTCATTCAAATCCGTTCAGTAGTTTTTGCGTAAAAGAGTAACAAACATCCATCCATACTTACAAACTTTGGCATTTATAATATTAGTAGGATATCCTAAAAACTAAAGCTATTATCACAAAAGTATTAAGAACTAGACATAAGAAATTTCCGTATTTATCTGTGACATAGCTAGGAGAGCTAGTAACTAGTTCCCGACTACTTGGTAGATGCGTTTTTTACTATATTTCTTTATTCTTAAGGAAAGATTTGTGTATATTTATTATTAAAATTTGAATGATCAAACAATCTTAAATTAACTTTTAATTTTTTTTTAAGTCTTACTTCTGACCAAAACCTGTCCCCAAGTACTTCAAAGCAAACAGTGTCGAAAGTTTGTTTGATAGTCCCGAAAAAAACGTTTAAAGCGCCATCTTAGTCCTATTTCTCTGACGGCGCCCAAGAGGTGCATAAGGCTAGGACTATAAGCAACCAAAAACGGGTCCGGGTAAGCCCGGATACAAATTCAAATTAATTTATTTACGTGATACATGGCACATTGAAAAAACAAAAACACTTTATTGAGCCATCCGTTAATACAACATGAAATTGTTTACAGGGCGGTAACCACGAACTCTTAAAACAATCTCAAATCTGTAAAACATTATCAAATCTGTCAAATTTTGTATGTAATGACGTGCCAAAATTGACAGATTTGACAGCTTTGAAATTGTGATTTACAAATAGTATCTTACTTATATAAGGTCCGATTTTATAAGTGTTCATCCTGGTAACCTGTGACTATATAGGTGAAAAGCAACCGTAAAAACCAACTTTCAAATGTCTACCATAAAAACTAAAAAAGTTAAAAATAAATTACAAAATAACAACATCGACTTCATATTGCATAAAACTACCTTTCTTCAACTCTTTCTCGCTCTGTATAAGGGGAAGGAATAAGACGGATAATCAGATGGTTAAACGTAGCAAAGATAGGACGAGTTTATGCAATATGAAGTCAATGTTGTTGATTTTTAACTTTTTTAAGTTTTTATGGTACACATTTGAAAATTGGTTTTTACGATTGCTTTTCACCTATATAGTCACAGGTTAACAGGATGAACACTAATAAAATCGGACCTTATATACTAAAACTTAACTTTGTTCGCTTTCTATAATTGTAGGATAAGAATAGAATACCTAATCAAGAAAGTATCACTATCGAGCTATAATGAGGGTGGCAAATTTATTTGAATCCATACCCTACCCGCCGCTAAGTAAAACTGTGTTGCGACCGGCAGTGTTCGTCATCGTCCGACGCGCACCGTTTAGTGAAGTGAGCTCAGTTGCCAGCACGTCATCTAGCACTGAGGTGTACGTCGCGTGCAGTTGTAATAAGTTGTAATTTAGATGATATTTTACACATAATATTCCAGCATGTCTCGCCATATTTAGAATATTCAATCCATCGCTCAAGCAATAAGGTCGTTTTTTGAAAGGTGAAAAAATTCCGGCTGGAAACAGCTTATAAGCAGAGCCTGATAGTCAACATTTAGAAAACAGATTACAAATAACTCGATTCCTTATCAAACAGACTACAAAAGTATTTCCATCCAATTCAAAAACCCTAATATATCACGTTCTCACTCCTACGCACACAGTGTATAAGTATTAAGCAAATACACCTTTAAGACTAAATCAACTGAACTGAACATTGATAGCAATTCATTATCTAACATTCCCTAAGCAAATCCTACTATTTGCGCCACCCGGGATAAAAGATATAGGGAACATGGAATAGGTAATTAGGATACCCTTGTTGGTTGATTGATATTCATTTAATTCTATTTCACTTTCCGATCGTTGAATTGATAAACGAGGGTTAATCTAGGTAGTTAACTTTGATTTATAGGTAATAGGTTAATAGGTTGGGGAAAAAGCTTCTTCGCATTTTTAAAGAAAATTCAAAACATTTTTAATATAGTGTTTAGTTAGTTTATTCATTTTTAATTAGTAACATGTAACTAAAGTATGTAGGTACCATTTTGTTCGATAACTTTTTGCCATCTTGTAGGTAGGGACATGATCCCATTGCTATAAAAATTTTGGGGCTTCTGATCAAAATACCGCGACAAGTGGTTTTGACAGTCCACACTGCCTAGAGAATTCTGAAGAGAGCGAAACAGGGGGAAATCTGAAGGTGCAAGGTCAGGACTATACGGCGGATGCATTAACACCTCCCAGCCAAACTCTCTTAATTTTTGCTGAGTGGCTAAAGATGTGTGAAGTCTAGCGTTATTATGATGAAAAACCACACCCCTTCTGTTGATTCATTCCGGCCGCTTTCTCTCAACTTCTAGCTTTAATCTCGTCATTGTTCGCAGTAGAGTTCAGAATCGATGGTCCTGCCTGGTGGTAACAGCTCATAATGAATAATGCCCTTCCAATCCCACCACACACACAGCATCACCTTGTTGCGTGTTAACCCGGGTTTCGCCACAGTCTGTGAAGCCTGACCAGCCTTTGACCACGACCTTTTTCGCACGTTCTTGTCGTACGTGATCCACTTTTCATCACCAGTTATCAGCTTCTTAAAAAATGGTTTGGTTTCATTACGTCGTAATAAAGAATCACAAATGAGAACACGGTTCATTAGGATTCTTTCAGTGAGCTCGTGGGGTACCCAAATATCGAGCTTTTTTGAGTACCCAGTTTTTTTCAAATGCGCCAAAACTGTTTTGTGGTCAAGTCCCAGTTCTTCAGCTACGTCGTAACTACTGATATGCCGATCTTGCTCCACTTTTTCAAAAATGGCATCAATTATATCCGTAATAGGGCGACCAGAGCGACGTGCATCTTTGACATCAAAATCTATCTAGACATGATTATAATCAAAGGTAGTTAAGAGTTCTTATCTGTCAGCACAAAAGCAAGAATAGGCTTATGTTTTCATGTGTTTTTGAGTGTGTATAAAGGATTTTTAAAAAGCACGAGAAATCATTTTAGAGAGATGGCTTAGAATTGAGTCTAAAATACAATGCACAAAACAGTATACACCCTGTATAGCTAGTTTTATTTCTTTAATATTTAGGGGTTTTTTTAACTCTTAGCACTTATACTCGCAAACTAGCCCTATCCTGTGTTTAAAAAAACTAATCCAGATATTTTTAGCAAAAAATTGCAGGTAAAACAATGAATGAAACAGTTAAAACATTGTACGAATTTGTAAGTTAGTTCAAGGAAGATTTCTTACACAAAGAGACCATAAAATTCAGGAAAGCCTGGACTAATTGCCGGTGGTGTAAAGTGGTAGGTTGTACAAACAGCACTATAAATTTAATTTATGTAGGTATTTATAGAAGTTGTTTTGGTTTATACCCCAATTCCATAGTGAGAGGGGAAGAATTGAATTTAAAAGGCCAGGTTTGATTCCCGTTTTGAATAAATTCAGAAAACAACAAATATCTCCTTGTATATTTGGAATTCTTACTTTTCGCAGCATTACTGTAAGGCTACGGAACCATATTATGTACATGTTCAGACTCGCACTTGGCTTGTTTTTTATTTAAGATTAAATCTAACTTCGGGTTGGCTAAAAGCCTACTCACTAAACTAAACTTTCTGCCTAAAAACTCCATAAAACTACTCGTATTAAGCTAATGGAATAAGCCTTGCATGAATTGCCAAAAGTTTTTTCAACATTCTAATAAATAGGCTTTTTACCAGTAGAATAATAAGTAGGTTTTAAAATATATCACTAGACTTTAAATAAGAAGGGCACTAATTATAAAACGTGTTGGTTTTTTGTAATACAGGTGTTAATTGCAACCGTAATCAAACTTTATATTTAAGTAAAATTAAAATAAATAATCAACCGATCATTAATTGAGCGCTCGTTACAGAGACAGATGATGCCTAGACCTCCATGGCCTTACTACAAAAAGATAGACTAGTGTTAAACACCTGTCTAAACATTAGTCAACCAATTTTAAATGTTTCTTAATAATATGTCTCGAATGTCTGATGTGTCAACATTTCAAATTGGTTCACTTATCTTTAGACAGTGTTCAACACTAGTCTATCTTTTTGTAGTAAGGCCATTAATGTCCTCCCGTTTGCGTTTACTTATGGTATATTCTAATTAATTGAGGATTAAATCCAAAACGAGGTCGTCCGGCAAAAGACCAAAGTAATAGACATAGTCAGAAAATGTAGCAAGTTACAACTAGCGGCACGAATGTTGAGCGACGGCCGAAAGATGCTCAGCAGACCATTACGTTTATGTGATTGGCTAGTCGTGCGACGCGCCTGCACCACCGGCTGTAATTGGTTGCTAGCTCCGCGTACTCGCGTCTCTGATACGACGATGACTTGTCAGACGCACAAAGCGATCACTACTCTTTGCCCCAGCGCTTAACGTCGGTACCGGGGACTGTTAGGTGGCAGTAGGCCATCCACATCTGTCGCAGCATCAATTGAACATCTATGAGTGAATGTGGCTGGTAGTGGATGGATGAAAAAAGCGAGAGATCGTGTTCTTTGATGCTTTTTGGGGGAGACCTACGTACAACAGTATCATATCATATCATATCATCATTTATTTTCACACTTTAAATTTACAACAGAGGAAGACAAACCAGGCTTAAAGCTAGTACGGACAACAGCACGTCGACCTACCACAAAATGTCAAATTTTCTCATTTGGAAATGAACTCTATATGTCAGGCTTAAAGTTGAAAATCTATTGGAGAATTTTTGACTTTTGGGCTAGGTCGACGTGCTGTTGACTATACATTTATGGACCCTGTTGGGCACAGCAAACAATTTCGGCTTTGAGGCGAGGACCCAGTTATTATAATAAAGTAATTATTAGCACAAAAATACTAAATACCTAAATGTCAAAACTATAATAAATTATTTCGTCTAGTAGGCGTTGAGACAATGATGATGATGCTAAGACATGTTATTTATCCACACCAGACGACCTCCTAGTCGAAAGGCGAGAGCGCCGAACTTGGTGACGCCAGCCATGAGGTCCCGGGTGCAATTTCCGGTCGAGTCAATGTAGGCACGATGTTTTCCATATTGTCTCGGGTCTGGGTGTTGTGGTACCGTCTTTGTTTCTGATTTCTATAACACAAGTGCTTTAACTACTTATATTTGGATCAGAGCAATGTATGTGCTGTTGTCCAATATTTAATAATAGAGGGCTATATTGTCTATCTTGCTGGCACTCCAATATTTTTAATGTCTCCCTGTCTATCTTTTTTAAACCCTACTTCGACAAATAATAAGTTCGTACGTACGTTAATAGTTATCGTAAGGTAGTTAATGAAACATAAAAATAACTTTAGCTAAACTTGGAATCAAAACAAGGTTTTGACATTCGAAACACACCCAACAAACAGTCAAAATAACTACTTTGCTCACTCAACAACACACTCCTGCAATTTAACCATTAGTTTCCATTTGTTAACCACTCGGTGCACTATGCCTAATAGTTGAACTGGCGCTAGTACATTATGTCATAGATAAACAAATTGTCTAGAACACTTAACGGACGCGATAGTAGACGAATGGGCGGGGGCGTGACTAAAAGCGGGTAGAACATAAATTCAAAATGAATGTCGAAAACCTATTTGGCTTTTGGCCTATAGACAATAATGTTATCTATGAGTTACGGGGTGGATAAGGTATGACGTATGAAGGTGTGAGCTTACTAGGCGTTAATGGAAACACCTCACTGACAAGATAAGGTGGTCTTAAAACAGTACAGAACCTTTTTCACAATACCTACAGAGTTTTGAATTAAGTTATTCATAACAAAATGTAGTCCAGGCTTGCCAATAGACAGCTTCCAACTTTGTAGTGTTGTGTTGTTAGTTGAAATCTAATTTCCGAGAAGTTTCCACTGTGTAATAATATTTAGAAAATTACAGAAGATTCTTCTTTGGTATGATTTTTGAAACAATAACATATTTAAATAAACAAAATAAGTGAATATTGATCCGCGCACTATCGAAATATTTTAATCTATTGACAAAATCACTCTTTTTTTCCTTTTTAAAATACGCTAAATTAAAACTGTTTTGTCTTAACTTCGAAACGAAATGGTAAGATAGACAAAATGTATAATTATTTAATATGATCAATTAATTAATAATACTGAGATATTTCATATGTGCAGTGAAATACTCTACATATCCCCGATCGGATCAATGTGGAAAACAAACTTTACTATTCGGTTCTGGGTGTTACCGTCGTTGTTTCTGATTTACAAGTGCCTAAGCTAATTACCAACTTAAGCTTCCAACCGGCCGATCTGGAGGTCACTGGGGGAGGCCTATGTTCAGCAGTGGACGTCCTGTGGCTGAAATGATGATGGTGATGATGAAGCTACTTACCTAAGGATCAGAGCAATCTATTTGATGCTGTCCAACATTTATCTATTATATGTCTCACAACATTGCATAGAAGTTATAAAAATAAATAAAGTCCCCAAATCGCTCTCAGTCAAACCCCGCCCTTAAATATAATAGAGGTTCAAGTGGATAATGCACTAACTATGCCGCAGGTCACTTACTCAGATTTCGCTAGAGAGGACTGTACATATAAGAGGGAAACCTCATCTATAATAATATTTTTTTAGAGAACTTACTAAGTCCAATGTTAGCAACAGTCATACCTTTCTAAGTCCAAGTCATTTTTCTGTATATAGGTTCTCATCCGGAAGGTTCCGGGCACTTATACACATCCTAAAAATATAACTTAGATCGGCTGGTGATGAGAAGAACCGGCGCAACAAACTCAGTGATTTTATTGCAGGAAATACGATTACAAGACATGTGGTAAGTGCTAGCTAAGCAGGTTATATAGTCCATGTTTTTTTGTCGATTTAGTTATCTTCTACTTTTTAATATGTTAGGTTCCTTCAATGGTGTAGTTAATTTCGATGTTAAGTAAAACGCGGACTGTATAATTAAAAGGTATATTTCAATAAATTAGCAACATACAGTGACCGCACACTTGGAAGATTGAAAAGTGAGTGTTCGGCCGAGCATCAGTGTTCGCTCGCGAACCGGACGTTTGCTCGCCGTTCACAGTCCCCGGTCAGTGGTACGATGCCCGTGCGTGAACAAATAACCTTTTATCAAAACTCCTTGTAAAATAAATAGGTATAATTATAGGTATATATCGTGCCGTGTGGGGACGGCCGTAAAGAATACACTTCTCCACCGCCAACAGGGAACGTGTCGTAAGAGGCGACTAAATTCTGTAGCACGAGACAGGGAGCGTGTGCGTGCGAAATAATATAAAAAACTGCGCTCGCCAACCCGCCTGCCAAGCGTGGCGAATATGGCAACAACCAACGATGATAGAAGTCACTGGGGGAGGCCTGTGTTCAGCAGTGGACGTCCTGTGGCTGAAATGATGATGATGATGATGATATATCGTAAAGACGGTACAGGCTAAGTTATATCAGGAGGGAAAAAACATAGGAGTTCAGCTAAAAGTCAGCACTGATAGTTCAAAATAGAAAAAAAACTATAATTGACTCAAAAAATATTTGATTCGTATAGTGTCAACCTGCCTATTATACCAACGTGATTTACCACTGCACTCACAGGTGGTGACGTCATACATTAACGTTCTGCTTTCATCAGCATTGCCGTACTGTCAAGTGGAAAAGCGCCCTATGTCACTGAGGGCGGAGTCACTTACACAGATTCAGCCCAAGAGGGTCGTACAGTCACGCAGAGAACCTCTTATGAGCGTACACTCATATCGGCTGTTTGTCAAAGTAACTTTACTAGTACAGTGGGCAAAAGTGGATGGATGAGTGGATATTGAGTCGTATTATAATGAGCATAGGGATGGGATTGCGGGAGAACATTGTTCTTTACTGTATTTGTAGACTAAGTGCCAACTAGTGCGCATATAATACCGTAGTTTATTTTGCGTAAAGATTCTTAACGGCCATGGAAAAAATAGAAGTGAAAAAATTCGAAGTGTGCTTAATTTATTAAAATATACAGGGTGTTTAAAAAGGCTAGTCAGATTTTTGACGTGATTTGACTACCCCCTAAAATTTATCACGTATTTTCTTATATTTGCAAATTGATAAATTAATAACAATTATATCAATAGCACTTCTATAGTTTATAACAGTAGTTCAGCTAAACAATATCGATAGTTCTATGTTAAAAATGCGAATATTGACCTATGAACAAACTTACTAAAATTAAGTGGTATGTTTTTTCAGGAAACGTTAAGGTAAATATCCAATTTAGTGTGATTACAATAGGAAAGGCTTGGAAGCCTCAGATAATGCCCCGAAATAAACGGAAAAGGAGAACCCTTCGCTACGACGCGTGCTGAATAAACATGAATTTCCTTTGCAATACCCTGTTTTGTAATTTTTAGTATCATAAATTATTTTTTAATTAACTTCTCGACAGTCGCGAAGTCTTTACGATTCCGCTTATTGGGAGACGATTTATAATTTCATTCGTAAACGGAAAGACACTCATGGACTTACTACAAAAAAGATAGACTAGTCTAAAATTAGTCAACCAATTTGAAATGTTGACACATCAGATATTCGAGACATATTATTATTATTAACAAACATTTCAAATTGGTTAAATAATCTTCGGCCATCAATGTCTAGTAGTACAATGTACCGTGTTAAAAAAAAGCACCTATATTTTCTTACAATATCTTTTGATAGGGTATTTCAGTGATTTCCTGTTCTCAATTTCATTTATATTGAGAAATTAAGACCAGAAAATCTCAAAGAAGGTACATTTAAATAGTGTACCTATTAAATATGTAACTATAACAAATGAAGGCTTATTAGCAAAAGAGTAAAAATCTCTTTGGAAAATACTTAAATCCATCACTGGACTGAAATAGGCTGAGAAAATTATAGGTCCGCCCTACAAACTCTAACGATAAAATAAATTTACACCTTGTATTTAGCAAAATAACAAGTTATATTCAATTCTTGACTGAAGCCCAGAATCAAACTTATCTTACAGCACAGAAACAAAACTCTATCCTTAGTTTACTCGAAAAACCAGTATTTTTTCGTCAAATGCAACTTTGAACCCTATTCCAATGACCTAAGAATGAGATACAAACCTTCATAATTTGTTGCAATTTACATGGGTATCGCAGGAAGCGAAAGAATGCATCGAATAACTTTTCTTAAATGGTGACACTTAAGCCACATTATAAGTTGATAATAGTAGGTTTACTTCAAACTAATTGCTGTGTTAGTAAATAAATTGTTGCAACGAACACATTTACTATCTTACCCTTTCCTAAAGGCTTAAAATGACATTCAGGACTCATACAAAAATATTCGTGCTTATCATACTTGAAGCTTGGTTTTAATGTTTGTAGTCCGAAGCTCAAACAACTTTCGATCTTCTTCACACTTTGATTTAACTGCTTTAAACTACCGATATAAAAACTGAAATGAAATCATTTATTACAATATGGGGGTGTGAAATGATGTACAAAGACGTTAACTTACAGTAACTTCACATTAACCCTGGAAAGGAAAACAAAGCGTTTACAATTTTTCATATCAAGACGTCACGTAAAAAAAATATCGCCATTCTGTCGGCCAACTGTATCTATCTGGTATCTATCTGGTATTTCTAGATCTATCATCATCATATCACCCACATGACGACTACTGCTGAACATAGGCCTCTCTTAGTGACTTCCATATTGGCCGGTTGAAGCGGCCTGCATCCAGCGGCTTCCTGCAACCTTTACCAGGTCGTCTGTCTACCTTGTGGGTGGACGTTCCACGCTGCGCTTGCCAGTGCGTGGCCTCCCTAGATCTATACTTATCTATAACTAACCATATGCTATATAGACTAACATGTTTAAGATTCGAATCAGATGTATAAGGTCCGATTTTATTAGTGTTCATCCTGTTAACCTGTGACTATATAGGTGAAAAGCAATCGTAAAAACCAACTTTCAAATGTCTATCATAAAAACTAAAAAAGTTAAAAATATATTACAAAATAACAACATCGACTTCATATTGCATAAAACTACCTTTCTTCAACTCTTTCTCGCTCTGTACAAGGGGAAGGAATAAGACGGATAATCGGACGAGTTTATGCAATATGAAGTCGATGTTGTTGATTTTTAACTTTTTTAGTTTTTATGGTACACATTTGAAAATTGGTTTTTACGATTGCTTTTCACCTATATAGTCACAGGTTAACAGGATGAACACTAATAAAATCGGACCTTATATAGATCTAAAAGTCGCTCGTTTACGTGAGTTTGGAAGTGACCTTTCTGTGTATACTTATGCTATGTATTCGCATAATAAGTGCATAATTAGTGCAACGGATGACATGCACCCGATAAGATAATTTGAATGACTGTGAGCTTGTCTTGTTTGGGAAACATTGGTATTATTTCGGTTGCGAAGTTGCATGTTTAAAATGCAAGTTAGCTATTTACTTATACGGATTGAAGAGTTATATCATTGGTTTGGTTGCTAGTGGGAGAAAGACAGGAATGAAGGAAAGAAATTGATTTTTATTAATTAAATGTTATTATTGCACTATCAAATCGATTAAAATTAACCAGATTAAAAACTCTTTTAAAATCTGACGGTGAGATTTTAAGCCTAATCATAAGTATAGTACTAACGGTTAGATGGAATTAGCTGAATTTTGGCACACATTTAAGATATTAATCTTTCACTACACATAAGATGGTTTTGATTCCGTTTTTGTATTTTTTCGTAGAATGATCCCGTTCCCGTTATATTCCGATAGATTTGTTTTGTTTTTCATAGAGCAAGAGATCAACATGTTTTTTTAAAGACAAAAGTTGTCTGTAAGAGATCGCTCATAGCGATAAGACCGCCTAAATTGGACATCTTTCTGTAAATATCAATTTTAACTTCTTTGTTTGGTGTGCAATAAAGAGTATTTTTATTTATTTTATTTTATTTATTTGGCTCTTCAACAATGAGTACCATTACAAGCTAAATTTACAATTCACAAACTTAATTATCTAAGTGCCTCATCTCTTACAGAAAAGCACTACATGTACTAACGAATTTGTACGTGTAAATACTGAATACATAGTATCTCTCTATCTATATATAAATTTAATTTTCATAGTAGTAGTTACATAAGGTTTTTATCCCGGAAAAATACTCTGCTCCTATAATAAATCTCGATAGCATAATAATTGTATCCAAGAGACATAGGCTACTATTCCTAATTCACTTCCTTGGGAACTAAAACAGATTGTATGACAAGCCGTATTCTATACAGGAGCCACAAGCACAGCTATTATTCTATAATTGTAATTAAACTTATAAGAAACCGTATATCACTGTTCCGTATCCTAACTAAGTTGTCGGTAGAAAGTTGGTTGTGATAGTTCGGAAGAGCGATCTCGTGTGTAATTAACGCAAACGAACTAGAGCAATTCAATTAATCTGCAAATTCCCACATGTATTACAGCGGGGTAACCATGAACTCTTAAAACAATCTCAAAATTGTCAAATCTGTCTATTTTGGTACGTCATTACATACAAAATTTGACAGAAATGATAATGTTTGACAGATTTGTGATTGTTTTAAGAGTTCGTGGTTACCGCCCAGGGCCATAACCATGAACTCTTAAAACAATCTCAAAGTTGTCAAATCTGTCAATTTTGGTACGTCATTTCATACAAAATTTGACAGAAATGATAATGTTTGACAGATTTGTGATTGTTTTAACAGTTCATGGTTAGGGCCTCTAGAAACTGGGAACTTATTACTAGTAAATAATACCACAATTTAAATAAAATCTTATGAACGAATATTAGTGGAAGATACATAAATACTTATTGACTGATCCCACTAATATAGAGGTAATATTATATGGGAAACTTTGTGAGGATAGTTGGATGTTTGTGACTCAATTACGCGTAAACGGCTGAACGGATCTGGATGAAATTTTACACACATTATAATATAATCTGGATTAATATATAGGATACTTTTATCCCGGTTATTTAACCGTTTCTGTGGGATATTTTTTTATGATATTGTTCTTTATTTGAACGTTTAGCGTTATGTATCATACCAATCATTCTGTAGACTAAACAAACGAAGGTTCTGGCACAGCTAATACTCAATCATAATTACATAAGTAGGTAACTTTAAAAATACCTTCTTGGGAGTCTTGAAAATTTGTATGGTTATCACAAGTGAAGCTAGTAAATGATTGTTATTCAAACATTTTCCCAGAAACGACAATAGAAAGTGAATAGTAGTTGCTTGCTGATAATCTTGTTTTTTTTTTGTGTATACCTTAATATCTTATCGTGATTTAGACCTAACAAACATAATACCAGAGCAAGAATATTTTTGTGTGATATCTTACTTCTTACTATTAAAGGCTACTGTTACAACTAAGTATACAAAATAAAATACGGCTACAAAGTTTGCACAGCTAAAATTGGTTGGGATTGTGAAGTACCTAATGGTAAAATAGGAAACGATTCGTTGTCAAATATTTATTTATATTTATTCTATTTCGGCCTTAATTTCGACAGTGGTGAAAATAGCTACTTTTACTAATTCTAGCATATTAAAATAACGCAGCATTAGGTATCAGTTTTGGAAGTCAACTGCTCGAAAGGGACGTCAAGAGACAAGTCCTCCCTCATAGGACTCCACACCAGGTCGTTTGTGTCCTGCACGGAGAATGTTCCCGGGAACGACAAATCTCTAGTCTTTTGTATCCAGCAGGTTCTGGTTCGATTCCCGATCGGGTCTATGTTAAAACGAACTTTGCTATTCTGTAGTCTGGGTGATACCGACGTTTTTCTCGTTTCTATAGCACGCGTGCTTCATCTTAGCTTAGGATCAGAGTATTGTATTGTACATGATGTTGTTTAATATTTATTTATTTTATTTCGCTAGGAAAAGTTTTTTATATAAAAATAAAAAATATGTCTAAATAAAATAACAAGTAAAAATGTGTCCCAATTCGCTGTCCAGAAACCGCGGCATGGTGCCTAGAAATGCGGCTTGCCGCATTTCCACGCTGAATGGCCAAACTAATACGTTGGCCAAGAAATGCGCCAGCCCTCCGGTCGCTCGTACAGTCAATCAGCCACTTAGTTAACTGACTGTATAGTCGATGTGAGTTGGTCCCCACGGCCCAAGCCTCTCGACCCCAAACGGTTTAAACATGTAGGACCTACTAATTCCTACATATTTGCGACGCTTGAGGGACTCCGCGATGCAGCAGCAAAGCCAGCTTTGCTGCTGCATCAGCGAAGTCGCTCAATCCTGATGAATTTTAATTCCGCTTATAAATAAACGTAAATTTTCCAAAATCACATTCGGTCTAAAGCTGACTGCTGAATCATTATCATTGGCATATCCTCTCAGGTCAGGGTTCGGCACAATATATTTTTCACTTCCATACAATCCGGTCACTCGTCATCGAAATCTTTAAATGAGTTAACGTGGAAAATACTTTAGTAAATGCAAAGTTATATTCCATTGTCTAACAGTTTACTTTTTAATGTGTTTCCGAAGTCCGACCGTTTATTGGCACCATTGCAAACCAGTATAAACAAACTAACCGTTTACGCACGAATAACATTGGTTCTGTGAATCAATGACCTAATGTAACGTTATTTGTAGGAAAGGGATTAGAATGAGGATAAATCAATAATGCTGCTACTATTCCATGTAAATTTAGGCCAAGAAAAAATAAAATTATAAAAATATCTAGATATTTGGTATGAAGAATTTTATTTTTTTATATATATTTTCCAACCCAAACTAAATAGAGCTGGTACAATGGCGACAAGATAACGGATAACATATGGAAATCATTTATAACCAACCGCGACTTACGTAAATCACAATAACTTTTTCCCCATTCAAGATTCGAACTCGCAACCACTTCCTCGAACCCGAATTGATCCACTTTCATTTCAGAAAAAGGAATAAGATTTATTAATTTTGCTTTAAAAATAAATGACGATATATTACTACTTAACAATACCTTTTAAAAGACATACTCCTAATCAAGGGTAGGGATGATTAACTATTCATTCTAAAGCCTACGCAAAGTCACAGGCGTAAGCTAGTACTAGTAATTATAAGTAATTACTATGATCCCTATTACAAAACTTTACATAAACACTAGCTGACCGGCGAACTTCGTACCGCCTCAGTTGGGGTGAACCACCCTTATCACTTAGGGGTATGAAAAATAGTTTACGACCTATTCTCAGATTTACTGAATATACATACACACATAATTTCATAAGAATCGGTCAAGTCAAGCCGTATCGAAGGAGTTTTGTTACAAATACTGTGACACGAGCACTTTACATGCAAGATGAATCTGTAAGCGTAAAGACAAATCTGTCTCAATTTTCTAGAACTTTCCTTTCGATATTCAAGATATTCGCATCCAACAAGCCACTCAAATCCTGACACAAAACAATGTTAGCCGCACTGCAAGTTTTCCAAAGGATGTTCATGTTATCTAATATTGAAGCTCCATAACAATTTGTAATAGAGTTAGCTCCGGCAAGACAGCTTGGCTGAATGAAGTATGCGCTTCAGATATCGGCACAGTATGAAGAGGTAAGCCACAACGTGGTACTGAGAATTTAAAAACATGGCACTAATAAACTTGTCAGTAAAGATATTTTTTTAAATTACATATATCGACGACCGCTGTAGCCGAGAGCAGTACGCTGGACTTGCGTCGCCATCTCTGAGGTTGGGTTCGATTCCCGGTCGGGCCAATGTAGAAAATAAAAGTTTTCTATATTGGCTCGGGCTTGGGTGTTGTGGTACCGTCGTTGTTTCTGATTTCTATAACACAAGTGCTTTAGCTACTTACCTTAGAATCAGAGCAATGTCTGTGATGCTGTCCCACATATTTATATTTATTGAAAACTGTTGCGTACTTTCAATAGTTTTTTTTTAATTCATAACAATTCATAGCCCAAAAAATTATTTCTCATTTCTTTTCATTATCATTCAAATCTATTTAATTCAGAGGCACAATCCCAAATCCCAGTGGCCTAAAAAAATGCAGTAACGAGTGCTGCCGTCTAGAAGAAGAGATACTTCACATTCTGTCTGCAAACATAAGTCTTGTATTTGTATTTATAATACTTAGTTCCATCATTTCAGCCACAGGGTCCACTGCTGAACATAGGCCTCCCCCAGTGACTTCCAGATCAGCTGGTTAGAAGCGGCCTGCATCCTGCAACCTTTACCACTTGCTTAGTTTAGGGCTAGATTATCGGTGTGATTGTAGAAACAATTTATTTTATTATTCCTCCTCCGAATAAAATATAGCAGTGGTCTGGCTGAAACCTTTAAGCTATGTTGAGTAACTACAGCAACAATTTCATTAGGATCGCGCCAGCAAACAAGATTAGCGTGGCCGGCGTTAAATGTGTCCCCTAAGATAATTAGGTGACATACTAACATGTTTAATACTAAGGTGGATGTGCGGCGTAGCAAGGCGATAAAATCCGCAACGAGTACGTGCGAGGAAGCCTGGGTGTGGGCGACATTGCCGACAAGTTGCAGGAGAGTAGGCTGCGTTGGTATGGTCACGTTAAGAGGAGGCCCCCTGATTACGTAGGGAATTTGGCACTGAAGTTTTCCCTCCCCGGTCGAAGATCCAGAGGAAGACCCAAGACACGATGGGAGAGTGTAGTGCTGAAGGACATGAAAGAGTGCGAGGTTTCCGAGGACGATGTCGATGACAGGGCGAAGTGGAGGAGAAAAATTCGGAAAGCTGACCCCACCACCATGTGGAATAATATATCTTCTAAAATCTAAACTGCGAGTTTTTAAATTTTGTTTACAAAGAACGCTGCAAAATTCCCTATATAAAATGAAAAGATGACTAAAGATTTGTATACTGTTTATAGTTATTTAGTAGCAGAGCGTAGCGAGTCTTCCTTGTTCTGTGGTTATTTATTACTAACGCGAGCGATTACTAAAAGCGATGTGTTAAGCGTAATGTTTGAAATCAATTTAAAAATAAATGACTAAGATTTTTTTTACAAATTCATAAGATTTTTTCGCGGAACCCTCTTATTTTTCTAGCAATTTAGGCTAGTTTAAAACTAGCCTAAGTTGCTCGTTTTAAGATCAACTATCTCCCAGTGAATGTTCCGTTAAAATCGGCCCTGGTTGCTCCTAAGACTCAGACCACTCAACTAAAAGGAAGAAATTAATAAAACCCAAACAAATAGAATGATATTAATTAACATGATTCACAAAACCAAATTAACTTCGATAAATAAACTTCTGAATTTAATTTAACATTTATCCTTCGCTCCGTTTCGTATCTTTGTCAGATCAATTTAAATACAAATTAGAGAATTATACAATATTATAATATTCCTGTTTATAAAGGCTTAAGCCACGCTAAGACGAAATCGTTTTGAGCTTTTGAAAGCTTTCTTTAGCTGGCGGCAGGTTCACCTCTTTGATCAGGGTTAACGAGGTTAATGATTTCACAACTAAGATTTTGTTGAATTATATTAAATTAATCGTTTATGAAAAATTAGGCAAACATATTTTAACCGTAATTATACATAAGAAATTAACCAGAAATACTTTTAAAACGAACAGTTTTGACTTTAGTTTGCCGGCCGATGGGGCAGAAGGGTTCTAGAATGGAGGCCACGTACCGGCAAGTGCAGCGTAGGACGGCACCCACAGGCGAACACACGACCCGGTAATTACTGGTAAAGGTTGAAGGAAGCCGCTGGATTCGTCCAGCAAAATTACATTTATAGGCTTACAATTACAAGTACTCTACACCACCAAATATTCGCTAGAGTTGTCCTCTACTTAAAGTTTGTCTGGAAAAATAAAAATGTCAAGCTTGCGTGGGTTTCTGGGAAAATCGTGTTGAACTATCACAGTAACCAAAGGGTTACTGTGATATTTCAAAAGTATCTTGTCTTTCTACCTTTTTAAATCAAGCAAACTAACCTTGACCTTACATCACGTCTTTGAAATAAGCTTCACCTTAGCTTTAGTAAAACTTTCGAGGAAAATTGAGGACTGATTAAACCCTAAATTCTTAGTAGTGCTTTATATAAAATTATAAGGGCTTGTCTGCTTCTTAAGAAACATAGAATGGAGTATGATTTATGTTGATACCGTAAGCTAAGTTCTACCTAAGTACACTTCTATTTGATCTAGTCTTTGCATGTATTGGTACATACATTTTATTTTATATCATTTTAATATATTTCCTATTTCATTGTGTGTTTTGTCTTGTCAGTGCGTCGTTATAGTAGACAAGCTACTCAGTTGTTTAGAAGTCCGATTTTCGACTTAAATCCATGAGTCCTGAGTTGGATTAACAACAATTTACCTGGATCTTCGAAATCTTCCACTTGAAAAAACCTGTACATTTCGGTTTAATTATATGTGAAAAATCTAAAATGATGTATTTGAGTATGTTTATCCATAGTACAAGTGACCTCCATAGTAGTACAAGCTATGCTTAGTTTGGACCTGCATACTTTCTGTTATTGTTAGAAAAATTAAATATTCATTAAAAACGGTTATCAGTTCTGCGAACTATATGGCTTGCTCTTTGTAATTTTATCTTGACAATCCCCAACATGCAATATTAAACAGAGTCCAGCACAATTTTATTTTAAAATAAACAATACGAAGAAACTCCCCAAAGAAATCATCCTACCGATATTGCACAGTCTCCACGGAGTAGTTAATTTGGCATCTTCTTATTTACTTTATTAATTCCCGAGGGGTTACTGTCCAGAAGCCTAATTATACAAGCTATTTCCCCGGAACAGTTCGTAACGAGCACGCTTTTTTCCCCCGTTCAGTAAGGTTGCTTGTAATATGCAAATTATGTAATTTTCCACCTTGACGAGGTAAGGTACGAGGTGTAATGGGAATGTGCTAAATATATAGCACACGATTTATTTCAGAATGTACAAAATGTTTATACTCAACAAAAATCCCCGTTTTGATAAAAGTTCTATTACCGGTTAGATCAATAAACAAAAAACCGGTTAGTCATGAGTCACGGCACACCGAGAGTTCCGTAATAACTTCTATGTAAAAAAATTCGTTATAAGTTATAACGGAAATCGAGTCTCGAAGATATTTACAACTTTTTTTCTTGTGATGTGATACACAACGGTTTTTTACTTTTTCCTTAACTTATGCTATTGTGCGTTCCTGATGAAAAGGGTCCTTGCTCGACAGACAGACATACAGGCTACGAAACGATCAAAGAGCTCCTCTTTTTTCTTTTTGAGATACTCAAAAACCTTCTTACTTTACTACTTAGGTACTTCGATCGAGTTCATATTATGGCAATTGATGTGTAGACTAGCGCATTAAGAAAGAGAATTAAATTGTTATGTTATTTTTATTGTTATGTATTTTTCCTTCATTTGTGTCAAATAAAGGAGCTCTGTGGCGGCGTGCCGTGCCGGCACGTTAAAAGAATTGCACCACCCCTTCTCTTCCTATGGGTGTAGTAAGAGACGACTACAGGAGAACCGCCACAAGAAGACGGGCAGCAGCGTCTCCTCTCCACCATTGGACAAACTGCGATCGCCAACCCGCCTACCAAGCGTGGTGATTATGGCAAAATCTTCCTTTTGGAGAGGCCTGTGTCCAGCAGTGGACTGATATAGGCTGCTGATGAAACGAGCTCCACTACCAATGTCAGTATAAGCATCAGCTATGCTAAAGTCGTGCTATATTACGATACTTACTCCATAGACAAGTGTCCTAACCCACCTTCAAACATTACGCCGCGGTTATTATCAAAGTTAGACTGTACCTGATGTGCTCACGAAACGGCTGCATTTATTACCTTCGCCTCTTCAAGTCGTTATTAATTTGTGTGTGAACTTCTGCATGCTGGGAAAGGTTAATTAACTTGTAGAGAAAGCCAGTTGAGGTACGTCATGTATGCAAACTTTTTAGCAAACGAAAAAATATTATAGATTGTAGGCAAAATTCGCAATATCATTAACCGAGTAAATTTTAAAATAGAGTATGTATATGATATCAAGTCTGCTTGACTTCTACCTACACATTATACCTAGTTTAAAAAAATGGCATAAAGAAAAGGTCTAAAAAGTTTGAGAATATCTTTTCGAAAACACGAAGTCCTCACTGTCATAATGGCCACATTTAAATGGTCTTAAAGTAACGTATTAACATCCTATTAATAACAACGTACAACTAGCGGCACGGAAGTTAAGCGCTGGCCGAAAGTTGCGCAGCAGACCTTTACGGTTACGTTATTGGCTAGTCGCACGCCTCGCCTCCACCGCCGGCCGGGATTGGTTGTTAGCTCCGCGCACACGCGTCTCTGATACGATGATCGTCTCATAAGATGCGCAAAGCGATCCCCACTCTCTTTGCCCCAGCGCCCAGCGCTCACCATCTAATGCCGTCTACTGTACGGGGTACTAGATATTGGATTTTGGCAGATGCCTCTACACGCCTCACTTAGCACTTTACTTAACTTGAGCCAATCATCAAGTCAAGAAAACATTATTTTTCAATTGACCTAAACAAGAAATTGAACCTGCGACTCACAGCTACAGCAATTCACCACACACTAGTACACCGATCTTCACGAAAATTTTAAACAATCTTCTAAACAACACATTCAACCAACTCCTAAGATAAATCAATCTATTCCCGGTACATTTCCTCACAGGAACCAGAGGCGATTAGTATCAATTTTAAGTTCAATTGACCGAATTTATGGTCACTGCTGCCCGCCGGTCACATCGCAACCATTCAGTAGTAGGGTAACCATACTGTCTTATAAATGTACGATAAATCTTAGACCAAGACACGATAACGTAGAGGAAAACACAGTACTGCATCAATGAATCGTATATTCGATTCCTGGCAGTGTGGTTCGATATTCGACTATTGATAATTTGTCTGTTGAAAGAAACATTATTTATTCAAGCAAGAATCATTCTAGGCATAGGGTCGTTATGAAAAAAAAATCACTGCCTAAAGATAAATAGAATTATAAAATCTGTATTAATCTGTAATTTCACTGTTTATTATGAGAAACAGAATTTACACTTTGCTTAAAATGCGTCAGAAAAAGTACCTACTCTGTTATAGGGAACAACAAACTCATCTCAGTGAAGCGACAAAAAACAAACTCTACATTTAAGGCAAAGACTTAATCAATCTTAAGTCCCGTAATTCACCGTGAATCCAACAAACAAGTGGACAATAAATCGCTAGTCACGGCATTATGATCATAGTTTCCTTTGCCTAAGAGGAAAAAAATGTGCAAAAAACAAAATGGCCATTAGTACTAATGGGAGTTAAATGGGGCAATATAAGCTAGTTCATAAATTAATGGAGCATTCAAATCGTGCTCATACAAATATGGATGAAGGCGATGAATTGTAAGATAAACTACGCCTTTATTGTTCATCCCACTTGTGATGTGAGTAATTATTTATGTTAAGCTTAAATTCCACATTTATGCATGACTAGGTTTTGCTTGCGACTTCATACTCTGACTAATCCGTGCTTCATACGCGTTGAATGGTTAACACAGATATTTTAACAATCAAAAGATAATCAACTTTTAAGGAAAGCACATTGCGCAAAGTTTATTTGGATCAACTTTCCTATGTTTTTGATTGCACATTAGTAAAAGCTCTCTAGCGTCATTCAAACAAAAGAGAAAGATTTCAATTCAGAATTTATTTAACTACAAGAATGAAACAAATGCGGCGAAACCAATGACTTCCAAGTCAGTACAACCATAATAAAATCAGTTCAATTATTATCAATTCTGCAACAAACATGCAGACATTTAATTTACTTTTGAATATAGATGTAATTTAATAGTAATAATGACTATGTTGTGCTGAACAGTTTTATACTAATGATAGGTTTTGCAAAACGGCAATGAAGCTTGTGTTGGTTTTAAAATGTAAATACCAACCTAACGATGTTTTCATTTGATGACGTAACACTATTCATAACAGTTGACTAATGATGTAGTCTTATACAGAACCTAATAGAATCTGACTAATAAATGGTGGCGCTAACCAATTATAAGTATTTATGAATGAAATATGATAAATCATAATCAACTTGTCAAAACCAAAAAGTGGGCGTCTTATTAGAGACCAATAAGAAATTAAATAAATAATAAATAAATAAATCAATATTGGATAACATCACATACATTGCTCTGATCCTAAGGTAAGTAGCTAAAGCTCTGTGTTATAAAAATCAGAAATAACGACGGTACCACAACATCCAGACCCGAGCCAATATAGAAAAGTTCGTTTTCTACATTGACTCGACCGGGGATCGAACCCGGAACCTCAAAGATGGCGGCGCCATTTAAAGTCCGGCGTGCGCGCCTCTCGGCCACGGAGGTCGTCAATTAATATCCTTAAGTGTTTTATGATATGAGATAACAGAAAATAGTTTCGACAGAGGCTTTTACTAACACACCCAAACCTCGGCTCAATTAAGAAAGCTCATTTCTTTAAGTCTACTGAACTGGGAATCAAACCTGGAAACCTTTGAGCGTATAATGAACTGCTACTACGCCAATCTGGTCGTCAATTACGTAACACAGATTATTCGTGCTAGAAGTATAATTTTAAATGGCACGCGTATTATTAAAGTTATTAGTTGGTCTTTAACAGACAATTGCAGACTGCACCATACTGTGCGGAACCCACATCTAGTTGGCAGTCAACTTTGTTGCATTAATAAAATTGAAATACGTTTAAATATTTAAGCTCACTCTAAATTTAAAAATAAATAGCATTTTCTGCTGTCCGAGACAATATCCATTATCCCTAGAAGAACCAAATTCAAAGACAAACTTCTTTCAATGGCAGGCCACATCGTTCGCAGAACTGACGAATGTTTGTGAAGAAAGTTTCTTGAGTGAGAGGCCTCCCGCCCTCTGGACTAACGACCTAGTCGAGGTTGCGGGTAACTATTTGATACAAACGGTCCAGAGCCTTACAATGTGGCATTCTACAGATAGAACCTATATATAATTGGACTTTCAAAGGCCGATGACAATGATGATGTAATTATTTTATTACCGTACTATACACACGGTTACTTGTATAGTATCATTATAAATACTAGTTGGGTGATTCCGCAATAGTCCATGCAAAAATATATCACATTAAGTTAAAACAATAATTTGTCAATAAATATCACAGTGGACATAAAAAGATAATTTCGTTGGTTAAAATGCAAATGAACGTGACGATACATAATGCAACAGAATCAAATTAAATTGCAAACTTATTTTAATAAAAATACAATCATGATGTCATATAATATTTCACCTTTGTTACAGCAAATCTAACTACTACTCTACTAGCAGTGGCGGGCATTCGTTTTATGTCGAGGTAGGCAGTAGATACTTACGTGGGTGTTTTATTGATTGAAAATCCGTGGTTTTCGTCAATGACGCACATTTTTAAGTACCTACAGCCTACCTTATTTCATTATCAGGTAGGCACCGCCTCATTGCCTATATGCAACGCACGCCCCTGTCTACCCCCTATCAACGAAGAACTAACAAAGTACGAGTACCATGGAACGAACGAAATAAGTTTAATCATAGAAAGCCATTTGTCCTGCTACATAGGACATCATGGTCACCCTACCCTCGTATTTGTTTTGCGGGTGTCCTAACAAAGACACATGAGGGGTCCAGCTTTATGGTCACTAGCCGGAAAGAGCAAGCCAGATAAATATACCATAATATTACCACTGACTGACTTAAAAAAAGATACGCTTTTGTTCACAAACTTTGTGATGCATTTGGCAAATGTTTTCTCTAGCTTAAACGATTTTCGGTCGAATTTGTTTCAATTTAGCATAATTACAGAATTATTTAGGTGGTTTGTAATGATGATCAGATATTCATTAGATTTATTTATTCTTAAAGGCGGATTGTTAGATGCAACCCGCAAAATTGAAGGTAGCTTACGTATTTTCAAATAGTGACTATAGTTTAACGCGTATCCGTGATAACGTGATTTGCGAATGCAATAATTATGTAATGAAAAACAATAAAATAAATAATAACTTACCTAATGAAGTAATTTATCATATTTCTGACCAAAGGACATATGGTCATAAATATGATACAAATATATTAATCAGTGATTAAAATCATTAAGAATATAATTACAGCAGCCGCAAACCACATTTCAATCAGTCTCCAATGTAAACCAGTGTAGCTATTTGTAAAAAACTTAAGAAATTTTAAACTTTTCAAAATTTCCTTTTAAGTGGTAAGTTTTCTAAAGAATTAACTTAAGTGATTTGAACTTTGTATGGTGTACAATAAAGAGTATCTATCTTAAGTATACTAACTTACTGGCTGCCACGAGGTCGCATGAGACCGTGTAACAAATTTCTTTTGTGTCAGTTCGCAGGGCGAAGGGGTTATAAACTTTTATAAAACAATATGACATGACAGAGCGCCTTCACGAGTTCGTGTTATTTCGAAAGTTAGCGGGATTCTGCTTCGTTTGTTTTCGATCCGTTGTATTTGTTTTGTGAACTGTGTAATAGAAAAGATGGAAAAGTCAAGATAGAAACATTTGGACTTATTACAAGGTTATTTTTTATTCGAAGACTAAAGCCAGGGATACACTAGGGGACAATCACTTACGAATGTGTCGGCGACATGTCAAGCGAAGCCGGGCGATTTCGCGTGACATATCTGGCGACATGATGTTCGTAGCGACGTCAGGCGAAGTTGTGCGACATCGCGAAACTTCCACTGATATATCTGGCGTCATTGCGCCACTTATCGCGGGAAGTTGCCAGACATGTCAAGCGAAGTCTGACAACGTGACGCTGGCGACACGTGTCGCGGGACATTTGTTGCCTAGTGTTTTCCTGACTTACTTATGTCAACACTTCTCATTAGTTAGCTATTATTTAGTCATTATCTGTCTGTCTTTTTTAGGGTTCCGTACCCAAAGGGTAAAACGGGACCCTATTACTGAGGCTCCGCTGTCCTTCCATCTGTCTGTCCGTCTGTCACCAGGCTGTATCTCATGAACCGTGGTACCTAGACGGTTGAAATTTTCACAGATGATGTATTTCTGTTGCCGCTATGACAAAAAATACTAAAAAAGAGAATACAATAAATATTTAAGGGGACTCCCATACAACAAACGTGATATTTTTGCCGTTTTTATAGATAATGGTACGGAACCCTTCGTGCACGAGTCCGACTCTCACTTGGCCAGATTTTTTGTTATAACCTCAAGATAGGAACATTCGACCTTATCAAAAAGAAGATAGACTAGAGTTAAACTATGTTTAAAGATGAGTCAACTAATTTGAAATGTTGACACCTCAGACATGTCTCGGTAATGTTAAGGATACATTTTAAATTGGTTAGCTTATCTTTAGGCAATTTTTAAAACATGCCTCTTTTTTAAGCATTTTATTATAGCATCTGCCCGTAATTTTGACTGCTTAGACTCTAAAATTAAGAACAGTAGTGAATAATCGTCCCAAGAGAACACAAAAACCGAAATAAACATAATATGGAAATAGAATTAAAATAGAAAATCATTTATTTGGTACAAGACATACACATATACAAAAATCTTATCATAAAACTTATAAAATAAGTTGCTTATATTTTCGTCAAATAAAAAGAACGCTGGAGGGTGGCGCTACTTGTCTCCACCAAACACTTATAGCAGTACTGAAAATGTTAGTTCCTATTTTGGCCACCGCTCTTTTTACGTGACGCCAAGTATAACTGTGTGTAGAGTCAAGTACCAAAATGGTATCCGCTCAGTATAAGGTCGTGACAGCAGAGAGCACGTCGCGACCACTGGTATTCTGCGGATGCCAGCTGAGATGAGATGAGGGCGCTATGCCTTTACCTGTGTATTATGTCTATTAAGTGTTTATTTAATCTATCCAATTAACAGTTAAAGCGCTATTGAATAGCTAAATATCAACTTTTATATTTATAATATTAGTTAAATAGCATCTTACGGTATTATACGGGTAGATACAGTAATAAGTAATATAATTCAATAAAAATAGCGCCCAACGATACCATGACTATTGAGGTTTCGAAGTAAAAATTATCATTTTTATGTTACGAGGTATCATTGCACTAAAAATTTTTAGACGCGGCTCACAGTTTACTAAACTCAACCAAATTAAATCTATTATTAAATTGGTTTTCTTTTGACGCTACTTCATTTCAATTATTAAATACATATTTCTCGTGTTAATCATTTATTTTACTTGAAATTAAATCTAATACACTCCAGCGATCTCTCTAATTGGGGCCGAGCAAACAAGGCTTTAAACAGAATTGAACAAAGAAAATGTCCCTTGATGTAATAATTCTCTATATTTCGTAGATAATTAAATTTCTGGTCAAACAAAATTTTCGCAAGAAGGAATAAAGTTGGCAAATGGTTTCTTTTAATTTTGTACGATATTGATGTTTAACTAGTTAACAGTAGTCACTTTGTTTGTGTGTTCACATTTTAATCATAGTTTTAATTACCTTACAAAAAGCAAAAAGCTGTATTTTCCAATATAACAGTAAACAAAATGACAAAAATGAAAATTTACTACCGTGCTGGCGTTAAACCAGGTGAAACTTATCAATCAATTATTCCAATTTAGGTCAATATAGGAATCGATTTTTTAAGCAAAACATCCTAAAGGCTGGCGTTTTTTTTTCAAAAAGAAATCTCGTTTTATTATTTTTTCATACAAACTGATATTACTTTTAAGATGATAAATGATATTAAATATGGGGATGAAATTTTGTATGTGCTGTATTAAAATATACGAAACAGCCTAAAAGGTTTTGCGTTAATTCAAAGAGACCATGTTCGTGCATTAATCGTGTCTATTTATTTAGAATATGTCGTATATTTATTTATAAAACGATAATTATTGTTTGTTCCCTCCCGTTTCCGAGTTCGTTGTCTTTTTCCGTCTCTTTATTCCGGCCAACATCACGTAAAAGAATTGTGTGATGTCCCAAACACGTAGTTATCATGGCAACTAACCTAAAGGGCACTCTCAGCCAATACTAACAGAGTTCGTTGACCGGAGGGCAGAGAGAAATAAGATAAAGAACACATGATTCACTCTTAATATTAGGAGGATCACAAAAAATATGTCAAGAGAGAAAAAAAATAGCGTGAAATTGATTTCAGAAAAAAAATTGTACGATTTTCATTTTATTGAACTTGTCATGTTATTATGTAAGGATTTTATTTTATTTTTAGGTTTTTCATTCACGATAATGCTCATTATTTTATGCAGTTTGAACAGAAATTCAAGTAAATCTTCTATCAAGCGACAAAGACCTTCCGGCCGGTCCGCAACAATATTTTTTTTATTGTGTCTCTTGACCTTGGCCTGACAGGTTACAGTATTGTTTATGCAAAATTTATCTGTTTCATAAAAAATAATCGTATTGCGTATAAAAAATATATATTATTCAACTTATAGGTCAAACTAATTCAAATAAAGTAGGTATGTTGCTCGTTATAATGTTAATTTTTGATACATTACAACAATAAAAATAATAATTGAACATTAATTATTAAACACTACCAGTACTACAAATAATGTAAGTGGCTTTTTTTTTTAATTTTATTACAATTTATTTGTGATTCACCGCAACATACGCAGTAAACAAACGCTTCCACTTTCTTAAAATTCAGTCCAATTAACAATACGAGTAATAAAGCTAAGGACGTGATGCGCAAACATTCTGACACAATTATCTTAATACAGTTTTACGACTGCAGTTAACTCGAATAAAAATAAAGACTCGAATACTTACTGTGCGCGAAAATTCGGCTGCCTCAATTCAGTTTCAAGCACATTAAACCCCACAAATAAAACTCAACACTTTTACAACACGTAAAATTTTCGTACGCACGATACTTCGCGGGAAACTTTACTGTGGAGCGACGTGAAACCAACAGACAACTTCTCTCGGCGCGAGTCGCGCGACTACTAACTGACTGGCCGAAAGAGTTTTTCTCGAGACAAGCGAGTTTTCATTTGGATGTCTGCGAGGGCGGGAAAACGCGTTCGAATTACGAATCCACTTTGTCTATGACGTAGAACGAGATGACGTTTTGCGAAAAGAGGGCAAGGGAATAAAAACACGCTGCCGAGTAGTGGACGTAACGTCACATGGTGATACGTTATAAGAAAATGATGTCTAAACAGTTCTTAACTCTTGAAAAGTGTTGGAAAATTGTGTTAGAAGCCAAGAATTACCATGGGTCGCTGAACTAGGTGGAGCAGCCACTTACTATTCATAAACACTTTTAATTCGGTGTGTGAAAGGAACGTCAGTTGAGATTAATGAATTTTCTTTGAAACGACAAACAAGGTCAGACAATTTGGAATCGTCCATTGAGAAATAGCTTTTTTACTTGAAGTTTTTTTTGCTACATACCTCTTATTTTAATTAACTTTGGACCAGATTTTAGTCTTTTCCTTAATTACTTTCCTATTTAGTGTTCGCAACCTTTTTAACATTGTTTTTATATATCTTGCTATTTATTAAGTAGCCACGGGAAAAAAATATACAGAGCGAATATAACATGATGTATTTTTTAATGTAGGTCATGGGATCAAATCCTAACATTTACTTCTAGATTTTTCGGAAGATATACGCATACCTCTTTTTGCAGTGATAAAGAACAACGTAAAGAGACACTTAAATTACACTGGATGTCGCCATTGTCTAACATCGTCGAGTTAATATACCAAGTTTATATGGAACCCTCGATGCGTGAGGCCGACTCACACTTGTCCAGACTCATGCGATCACTAATCATCACCATCAACAATGCTGCTTTGACAGCGAGATCACTTAAAAAAAAATCGTCACTTCGTGTCGCGCGTAGCGATGTCGTGGGTTCTGGTCCCACCTGAGGCGGTCGATTTTTTTTCAAGCATTATTTAGAACACACTATCACTCTAGACATCCTGCATAAGAAAAACAAAACAGCAAGTCCATCACGCGTCAAAAAAACCGGCCAAGTGCGAGTTGGATTCGCGCACGAAGGGTTCCGTACCATTATCTAATTGCAGTTTACGATTTATGACGTATTAAAAAAAACTACTTACTAGATCTCGTTCAAACCAATTTTCGATGGGAGTTTGCAATGTGGTAATGTACATCATATATTTTTTTCAGTTTTATCATTCTCTTATTTTAGAAGGTACAGGGGGGGGGGGAATCCCATTTTTAATTTTTTTTGAGTTTTAGTTTTTAGTAACCCCTAAAATTTATTGTTTTTTTTTTTCTATTTTTGTGTGAAAATCTTAATGCGGTTCACGGAATACATCTACTTACTATTACATTATACATTTGGCTACGGTACCCTAAAAACGAAAACACGCGCTTACAAATACACCTCCTCGATAAATATCAAATGTTTATGTTTCCAGTCACGGCTGTTTACTATAACGTCCGAATAATGTCGGAGATACAACATACATGCGTCGGGTCGTCATAATTTATTTTGGTAAAGAAAAAATGAGTTATATTTTGAGCGTTAATTAATTAAAAAAGTACTTAAAAGCGTTAAAGTCAAAGTTATTTAGAAAACATACATTCTTTCTACATGTCCTAAAAATACATACAGGGTGACAGGTTTTGAGAGGCGGAGCCTTCAAGGGGGGATAGTAGAGTTTATTTCCATTCAATTTTACCCTACAATGAGCTATCCTTAAATTAGCCAATTTTGCGAACTGAAATTTTACGTTTTTTTTTTAATATCGTTATTTTACCCTAATAAGCATAAAAAAAGATTAAATTTCTGTAATAAAAAAAAAATTAAAGTTTGTTTTAAAAAGCTCTAATTTGTATGCTTATTAGGGTAAAGATAAAGATATTTAAAAAAATCTGAAAATATCAGTTATCTTAAAATTCTTTAATTTTAGGACAGCTGTAGGGTGAACATGAATAGAAATAAACTCTACTATCCCCCTTGAAGGCTCCGCCACTCAAAACCTGACACCCTGTATAGCTTGGTCCTACCACTGCTTTGGGCTATAAACCGGCAAGTGATGAGAAAAAACAAGTCAGAAACGCTCAGTTACCATTGATATACTTTTTAATGGCTACATTATTCCAAAAATTATAAGCCCACTAGCTGTGCCCGCAGCTTCCTTTGCGTGGACTACAGGATGTTTGGGATAATTTGTAACAAAAAAACGTTCTAATAAAGAAATCAAGGATGCTAATTCCTTACTTCCCGGACCATGACAGTTGGTGTGTTATCTGGCGATTATTAACAATAAAAAAACTAAAATTCATTATCTACAACAAGAAGATCCATCCAGAAGTTTCCTTCGATCGATGGATGCACGGAAAGAACCACTGGAAACCTACATAAGTCAGTAATACCGCTACATACTCGCAACTTGTCATTCTAATCTTTCCACTCATGAAGATCACTGAAATACATACGTAACATACATTTGTGGAAGAAACCTAGATCTGACGACATGGGAGACAATAAATGCTGTTAAAAAACCGGCCAAGTGCGAGTCGGACTTGCTCACGAAGCGTTCCGTACCATTTTCTATAAAAACGGCAAAAAAATTACGTTTGTTCTATGGGTGTCCCCTTAAATATTTAATGTATTCTGTTTTTTAGTATTTGTTGTTATAGCGGCAACAGAAATACATCATGTGTGAAAATTTCAAGTCTCTAGCTAACACGGTTTATGAGATACAGCCTGGTGACAGAAGGACAGACAGACGGACAGCGGAGCCTTAGTAATAGGGTCCCGTTTTACCCTTTGGGTACGGAACCCTCAAAATATGGCGTTGTCTTATAAGTTTGTTTTTTTATTGCTGTAGGATTGCAGACCTGGGTACTTTTTTGATAATAATTTCAACTTGAGACCCCACACGTTCGTTTCTGGTAAAAAGGGTCTTGACAGAAGATAGACGGTGAATAAAGTGATCCTAAAGGGGTTCCTTCTTACCTTTTGAGGCACTAAACCCTAAAAAAAATTACTACTAGGTCGGTACATAAAAATAACCACATTACATACCAACATCATAGAAAACAAATTTAGCTGTATGACTTTTGAAATGATATGCATTTATTTTTGTCTTTCTTTACAAATTCAATCAGCTGTTCGGTAATTTTGTATAAAAAGTCAATGAATTTACATGCAAAGCGCAAGACATCGAACAAAAAATATTCAGCATGATGTATCGAATATGTGGTTACTAGGTGGCCCACTCTTTAAGGGCGCTCTTCAAATAATAAATGTTAGTATTACTGTATTATACCCACTAATTATAAAAATGTTACTATTAAATTCTATTGTGTCCGCCTATAGTTTTTCTTTATTTTTTAAGTAACAGTTCTTCTTTTTCTGTTGCTTTTTAAATAAATTCTATGTTAAATTATGTGTCGTCGTGATGTCCATAGTAACAATTTATTTATATTATCTTACGAAACACCCTGTATATGGTGTCGTTGCCGATTTCTAACTTGTTTACCTGTTTGGGTCTCGTGTAGGTAGTTATGTTATCTGCACTCCCCACCTTGGGAATCAGACGATTGACTGCGCTACAATATCTTGAATGATCTTAAACAGTCACGAGGAGCTAAATTTGGACGAAGTGGTAGAGTTGAGATGTGAAGTTAACTTTTTATATCAAGAAGATTTTTGTAATGATACGTAACCATCAAAAACGTATACTAATTTGTAGAAATTGAAATTGGAAGAGAAAAGAGACTTTAATTTACCTTTCGGTGATTTATCTTGAACGCAAATAATCCAGGGTTTGAGTCCGGTCCAGACTAAGGGTTTCCCAATAAAAATTTGCAATCAGCAATAATCGCGCAGTCATCGCCCGATTGATGGTAAGTGTCAAAATCTATGGGCAGCACTGACAGGTAATTGCTTTGTTTTTGTTTTTTGCTGTCAATTTGCGATTTTAAAGCCAGAATTGATTAATTTTCGCTATCGCATTGCTTTTGTAAGATACGGAATCAGGGTACCGGTATGACTGGTATGAGTTAATTCAGAAAACCTTTTTTTTCGAAATAGCCTTCCCCTTGCATAGTTTTTACATTTTTACAGTGACTCTGGCCACTCTTTACACGTCAAAAAAAAACCTAAATCAGCCATCTGATATTCTTGGAGACAAGACAAACACCAAAGAATTTAAAGAGTGTAAGCCTAAAAAAGAACAAACAAATATTATTCAAGCACATGAGTAATATTTTAATATGAACCTAACTAGAAATGTTATTGGGTTTATTTACATAGGTAACTAAAAGTAATAAATATTAATAAGTAATAAAATAACCTTACCTAAGATCATATTAGACCCCAACGCGTACCGCAAATGTATGCTTTGATATGTATAATAAACCATAATTTTAACTTTTTTTCATCCTTTATTTTAAACACAGAATTTAAGTTAGGTTTTGTTTTTTTTATCAAGCCGTGGTTGACATGGCGCCTGAGGACTCTTTTAAGGGTATTTCATCGACCGTGTTTTGTTTTTTTTCTGTTTATAGTTTGACGTTAAAACAGCAATCGCATCCATTCACGTAAAATCTACGGCTTTCCGATCTAGGCGTCGGAAATGATCGATGCGGAAAATTAGCGTTATATTCGGCGCAACGGCCGCAAACAAAGCTTGATCGATTGATATTAATTGCTATGTATTGCTTGCCTATAAAACCTAAAGGTGAAGCTGCACTATAGCTGTATTATTCAGAGTGCATTAACTAGTCCAGACTAAGGTTAAACCACTGATTTTTGTACGTTAAAACAGTGGTTTAACCTTATTCTCGGAATAGCAAATGCACTATGAATAAGACAGTAGGACTTTACTGGTGTTTGAACTAGTAAGATGCGTATACAACAAAAAAAATACTATTAAAAAAAATTGAATAAACGAACGTAAAACTAAAAATTACTTATTAAAAAATAAAAGCGTGTCCCTTAAATTTATTTCGGTCAGTTTTCCCTCGCTCAAATAGAGCCTTCTTTTTATATTTAGGGCCATAACCATGAACTCTTAAAACAATCTCAAAGTTGTCAAATCTGTCAATTTTGGTACGTCATTTCATACAAAATTTGACAGAAATGATAATGTTTGATAGATTTGTGATTGTTTTAACAGTTTATGGTTAGGGCCCTGAACTCAAAATAATTTTGATACTATTTTACTACTTATGTGGTATGTCAGACAGATTTTACAAAAAAAAGTTTTCTAAATTATTTATCAATGATTACTTTTAAACTTTCGCGCTGCATAATTTAAAACTAAATTATGATCGCGTTAATTCCCGTTTCATTGAGTTTTAAATTTATCAATGATATCAATTGACACCAAAAAGTTTTTGATTTTTACCATTTTTACCGATTTAATTTGTAATCCCAAACGAAAATTAAATTAATGGCTACCAGGTTCAAATGCCTAGGATTCATTATTTATTTTTTTAAATTAGAAAATGAAAAAAAAATCCTTATATTCTTCTTCTTTATATACCTTTTCTTCTTTAGCTTCCTGTCCTGTAATAACAGGTTCTCTTTGAAACCTTTTTCACACCAGTAGTACCAGTATCTCACAAATTACGAAATATTGAGAAATAAATTTATTTATTCAAAAAATATATTTATTTAAAGCTTTAAATAAAACGGCTAGTATGTAGCATTTACCACAAAACCCTGTTCTTCTAGATACTGGAGTCGAAACCTAAGTAATTAATAGATTGATCTCAATGCGTAAATATTTAACGACCTCTTTCTCTGAGTGAATTAGATGGGAGTTGTCGTGTTTTTGTTGCGACTTCGTGAAAATGTACGAACTTAAGATCCTGAAGTTTTTTTAAGCCCTTTTAATTGTAAATGTTTTAAACAGCCCAAAATGTGGGTACACATCATTGAGGTATAATATACTAGCGTACTAGAGGACACATCTCGAACTAAATGTTTCAGCCAAGAATTGTAGTCCAGTGGACTACAAAGCTTCTGTCAGTGTCAATAATTGAAGTTGTCAAAACTGCTTCTTGAATGTTCAATACTACTTTTACGTAGTATTATTCTTTCTCTATGATACTACAATGCTTGGCTAAAACATTTAGTTCGAGATGGGTTCTCTAGTACGCTAGTACATTATATCTCAATGGTACACATACCAACAAAAAACAGTGGCACAATTAAAATAACCAAAAAAACAATTTATTATTACAAAAGAATGCCCGTTTTATAGCATAAAGTCAGTATCTACCTTTATAATAAAAAATTGTATCATTGGATTGTTTGTTACTTACGGAATTAGCTGAAATGCACATATGAAAATGCTGAAATACATATATTAATCTAGTTTAACACATAGAATAATTGTTTTCGTCACCATCGTCATTTCAGCCACAGGACGTCCACTGCTGAACAAAGGCCTCCCCCAGTGACTTTCAGATTGTCCGGTTGCGCGCGGCCTGCATCCAGCAGCTGCCTGCAACCTTCACCAGGTCGTCTGTCCACCTTGGGGTATACGTCCTACGCTGCGCCTGCCGGTACGTGGCCTCTATTCCAGAACATTTGGGCACCATCGGCCCTTAGTTCCACGTTCTATGACCCCGCCCACTGCTACTTTAGCTTGCTAATCCATCGGACTATGTCAGCGACTTTAGTTACTTACCTATATGGATCTTCTCATTTCTGACTCGATCTCGAAAAACACCGAGCGTAGCCTTATCCACAGCACGCTGTGCAACCTTGAGCTTTCATATGGGGCCCTTGTGGGAGACCACGTTTTAATTCCATAAATATGTCATCACTGATTCCCAGGGATAGCGAATTAGCGATATTCTGACGTCTACACAGACAAAGTCGCGAGCTGAAGTTAGTCCTACTTAATATTATAAATTGGTAAGTATGGATGTGTGTTACTTTCACGCAAAAACTACTGAACGGATTTGGATGAAATTTGAACACATAAATCCTGGATTAACATATAGGATACTTTTTATCCCGTTTAAAGGTTCCTGTGGTATATATTGAATAAACTAAAGACGTGAACTAAAGTATGACGTCATCAGAAATCTGGAAAAAATATTAAATTTTTTATTCTTATCATTTGATCTGTTATAAACAGTCTTCTACTGGAGATCTTTAGAATTCTTTTAAATAAAACCATGCCCCTAAAATTTTGCTAGATGCTAAAGTTTATTCTTTGATATTTCCTTTTCCTTTGCAACGCTTATCAGATCTCAAGACTACTAAAGCTGAGGTGGTCATAAAAAGGCCAATAAAATCATAAGAGATCCTAGATTTGGGTTAACGGGCTAAATCATTTTTATGCCTGCGAGATACTCCTAAACATATGCGGCCTTATTACAAAAAAGATAAACTTGGTTTAAACCATGTCTAAAGATTAGCCAACCAATTTTAAATATGGGTCATTATTACCGAGATACGTCTGATGTGTCAACATTTAAATTGGTTGGTTATTTTTTAGACATTGTTTAAACCTAGTCTATCTTTTTTGTAATAAGGCCATTGATGTGTATATACGGAGAATGGATGGAACTCGGTATTTTTAACTTTACTATTTTTTATTTACAGGCAAAAATGATAGTATGAGGTAGGTAAGTAAGCAGTTCAAAATTGTCTCACCAGATTCGATTCCATAGGTTAATAGTTAAAAGATGGCACCTTCCGATTCTCAGCTCCTACTGTATGTGATTATTAATTATAAGTATTATTAAAAAAATATCGCATCGCAACGGTATCAAAGAACAAAGTAGATCATGCAATTTTAGCATATTTATAGTTTAGTTTTTTCTGTTGTTTTATTATGTTCCTATGATTATGCTGTACAACATCTGGATCAACGCATAATACAAATATAATAAATAGTCGGAGCATTGAACTTTGTTATTTATACCCACTACGAGTAGCATATATACTATTTTCTATAGTACTATAAAATTACGTATAGCGGCGGCGCGCGTACTATTTATAATACTTACTCTGTGGTACTATGATGATTCAGAAACAAGCAGCTATCAATATTACCATAGAGAAAGAATAATACCTACTATGTAAAAATATTACATAGTTTACGAATAATGACGACCGTCTGTTGTAGTGGCTTGCGCTCCGAACTACAAAGCCGTTGCAGGTTCGAATCCTGCAAAAAACGTATACAAGTATATTTATCCGTTATCTAGTCACCATAGTCTTGTACAATTTTTTTGCTTAGCTTTTATTGGTGTGATTGTGAAAAAAAAACACTATTTTAATGTGTATTAACTATTAAATCATTACAAGTTTCTACCGGCAAGCGCAGCGTGGGCCGTCCACCCACAAGGTGGGCAGACGACATGGTACAAGTCGAAGGACGACGCTGGATGCAGGTCGCTTTCAACCGGCCGATCTGGAAGTCACTAGTGGAGGCCTATGTTCAGCAGTGGACGTCCTGTGGCTGAGGTGATGATGATGATGAAGTTTCTACCAGTACTTTATTCATTCATTGAAAATTTATTTTATTCATCGATTAATATGATCGAAAAAAATCATAGCCGCACTTAACATATCACTGAAAAATATATTTTGATTAGTGTAAGGAGGATTACATGAGCCAAATAAATATTTTTTCTTTATTTTATTATTATTTTTATCTCTGCAAGCAGAAGTAATCCATCTTAACCGAATTATTGGGGATAATGAAGGCAATCTACCATCAGGAACGATTGCAGTAGTGTCCCGTTACTATCCGTGGCTCTTTTCTCCCTACCCCCATTTATTAGGTCTTTCTAGGTCACTCGTTTTTTGTCGAGAAAGATTTTCAATTAAATCTGACATTTTATGGACTGTGTTCGCAGATATTATTAGTTCTATAGATACCACTTAAATAATTTAATAATGAGACTGTGTTTTATAAAATTTAATGTTTTAATTGCAGTAAACGATTAAATTGAGCCCAAAATTGAAGGTTTTTAAACCAATTTATTTTTGCAAATAAGCTTAAACTAAGCGCTTTTACACGTCCCAATTATTTTTACCCTACCTCTGCTTCGCTTTATAACAATAATATCTAATAAATTGTTTCCACAATCCCACTAATTATCTAGCCCCAAACTAAGCAAAGCTTGTACTATGGCGACTAGATAACGGATAAAAATACTTTAATACGTTCATAAACATCCATTACTTAGGTGCAAATGCTCGTGCTCATCACACTAACATTTGCCCCTCGCGAGATTCGAACCCGCAACCGCCAGGCATTGTAGTCAGGAGCTCGAACACTACACGAGACGGTCGTTATATTAAATTATGTTCGCATTATTTATCATAAAATGACAATGAATTTAAAACTTGCATTGTAAATAAATCGCATGTTTCTTTTAGCTATAAACGAGTGAAAGAGACAAACCTATACCAAAAACTTATTCATTATCTTGGTCCAACTAATACGTGTTTATTGTAAGTCTTATAAAATCCTGACCTACATAAAGTAATTGAATGAACCTACGATAACACAGCGTCTATTTATAAGTCAAATGACTGTGAGTTCTGTGAATACTGGATTTCTGGAAATGTGAGTTGAATTATGAATGCTGTGTTGAATAGGAAAGGGAAAATAAACAAGATGAAACTAGTAGCAGCGTTCTTAGAAATGTACTGAAATAACATTTACTTTATACATTTCCTTTGAAATATTGAAATGTCCACTAAACCCATAAAATATTGCTGCTTATGACTAAAAAACCAGACGTTAAAGAATAAAATGCCAAAGTCTTTTAATAATCGCTTTTTTTTTGCAATTTCGATCTATAAATATTGTTGTATCAAGTGTATTAATTTGTACAACTTTTCATATTGTACTCATTAAAGTAAACTTAGGGATGAAACGATACAAGTACTTACTCGATACTTTTCATTCGATACTAAGTAGGTACTTTTCAAACTAAGTAACAAGTAGGTATCGGTCAAAAGTACGTATTGGTCAAAGGTACTTGTTTCGGTATAATACCTTTTATACGTCACAATTTTCAAGATTTTAATGTCATGATTTTACTTTTTTTTAAGTAAGTACATAGTCCTAGTATAGCGTAGTACATAAGCAGGCTTTTGTATAGGTTTTTTAAAGTGCTGTTTTATGTTCATATCGAAATGGGTTAAAAAAGTTCACCTCTTCATAAAAAATATACATTTACTTCGACGATAATGTATGGAGCATCAATTTGTTTTCGTGATTCGACTTTAGCCCCGTAGTAAAAGCCGTTTACCTTAATTTGCAAAATAACCTGTTAAGAACTCACGGAGCGGTTTTCAGCCGCGCCCGCCGCGATTAGTAGTAGTAGTACTTAGTAGATTTGTATGTAGTAAATCAAAACACATTTCACGACGCGTTTTACACACTCAGCGCGCGCGATTATATGCGGGCCCGCGACCGCGGCGGGCGCGGTTGAAAACCGCTCAGTGAGTTCTTAGCCTCGCGGCGGCTGCGTCCTTACGCAGCGTATAGACCGAGCCTAACCGTACATAACTCCGGTCTCGTGAGTGGAAATAAAACCGCTGTTCAGCCACCGCGGCGGGCGCGGGTTAAAACCGCTCCATGAGTTCTTAGCCTTAAAGCGATTCTCATATCTTAACCACTCTGTATTAAGAAAGAATGAACCGATTTATTTTAAGATCTCATAACATTAAACATTACACAATAATTATTAAACATAAAAGGCAATTGACTTGTTACCACAAAAATACAAATTCATTTACAAATTTATTTTAAGTTAAACAAAATACAGTTACAAATATCAAAGAGATAAAGCCGCTCAAAGCCGACCGAGTAAATTAAATTAAATTAAATGACCATAACGGCGACACAAGCAAGCCCGCAATCTGATTACAATATTGAAGACATCATACCCAAAAATGTACGTCATAAAAATCTCGCGAGATACAACAAGCCGCTAAAATGGATTATCTCATATGTAAGCGCACCAGTTATCGTAAGCAAGAATGTAATGCATTCAATTTTGGATATTACTGTTAAGACTCTTATAAAAATGATTTTATTATACATTGCTTGCTATGAATACGAATTTTGACAACGTGAAAACATGTTATGTCGTACAGTCAGCGTCAAAGTAACTGATCAAAAACCACTCTGACAGTTCGAGTCTGAGTGTTCCGAGATTTCGAGTCCGTGAACGATGTAGTGACGATGTCTATGTGTGCGTTGCTCATGCACGCATTTAATAATAGCTAACATCTAATTCCTGCTCAGTATTTATTATTCTGTGGATTCTAAATTTAAAGGGATTTTGTCAGAGTATGTTTTGCAAACGTAGTGTAGGCCCGCCCCCTAGCTCGATCGACCGACGACCTTAGGAAGATGGCTGGCAGTGGATGGATTAAAAAAGCGGAAGATCGTGCTCTTTGGCGCTCTTTGGGGCTTACGTCCAGCAGCGGACTGCAATAGGCTGAGGTGATGATGAAGATGTTTTGCAAATCGGTTCTTTTGTAAAATTCAGATACTAGCTACTATTAATTACTGTACCAACAAAATCTCCGTTTTAATCTTTCGACTATTTAACACGATTGGTGCACTTACATTAAACACCTAAACTCGGTTCCCAAACTTTCATAACCAAAAGAAGGATTATTGCGAATTCGAATGAAAGTCAAATATCATGGATCTCTCATACCAAAACGTATATTAGTCATAAGAGTTGGTGATAAATGTCCACCCAATATGGGACTTTAGAAAGTTCAAACTTCAAAGCTCTAAATTCACTCTGAATATTAAAATACTGTTTAAGCTGGATTTTTATGTTTTTGAAAACGCTGTTGTTACGCAAAAGAAGCATTTATGGGGTTCAAAAAATAACGACGGGTATATATGTTCTTTATTCAAACGTAAATAAACACGTATTTTTAGAAAATAGCTTAATTTATTAATTATTAACATATTATGATGCTATTATTTAAATAAAAATCCGGCCAAGTGCGAGTCGGACTCGCGCACGAAGGGTTCCTTACCATTTTCTATAAAAACGGCAAAATAATCACGTTTGTTGTATGGGAAATATTTATTGTATTCTGTTTTAAAGTATTTCTTGTTATAGCGGCAACAGAATTACAACATCTGTGAATATTTCAACTCTCTAACTATCACGGTTCATGAGATACAGCCTGGTGACAGACGGACGGACAGACAGACGGAGAGCGGAGCCTTAGTTTTACCCTTTGGGTACGGAACCCTAAAAAGGGTTTGAAGTATTTGGCTATTTCGCAATGACGCAATCTAAGGAGAGGCAGCACCTTACGCGAAAGGCTGATATAGAAATGGGCAATGGCGAAAACGCCAAACTGCCTATGCATCTGAAATTATACTCCAACAGAAACAGATCACCAACCAACAGTCAACCAACTGAATTACTAATGCTAACATTTGGAAGATTTAAGCTCGTCCCTAAAACCGTGGCCTTCTTGGAAGGAGGTTTATGTCTTCCAAATTTTTATGATGTTAAATAAACAAGTCAAAGGATACATAACTTAATCACATAAATAGTTTGACGAAGCATAGCGAGTCTTACTTGTTCTGTTAGTTTTTCAATGGAACTCTGAACGAACAGATAGCAATATCAACGCAGTTTAATTGATAAACATTGAATAAATAAATTATTTTCCTTAATATCTGCACAGGCAGATTCATACGGGAATACCGCGTAATATCCTGAATTCATGTATTCAGTTACTACTGTAGGTCATGTATCATGATTCATTCTCAATAATGAATCATTAAAAATATTACTACTATTAGTCACAAGGTCGAAACTTTTTTATTACTTAATATTTAATTAATTTATTCGTCCAGACTTAAAAATAAATAAATATAAGACAACATCGCATACATTACTTTGATCCTATAAAGGTAAGTGGCTAAAGCACTTGTGTTATAGAAATCATAAACAACGACGATACCACAGCACCCAGCCCCGAGACAATACTTATAGAAAAGTTCGTTTCCCACATCGACCTGAGCGGGGATCGAACCCGGAACCTCAGAAATGGCGGCGCCATTTACAGTCCGACGTGATCGCCTTTCCGCTACGGAAGTCGTCAACTTTGTTTGATAATAAAATAATTTCAAACAGAAAGAATGTTATTGAGGTAATATTTGATCCTGAAAAGTGATTTTAGGGTAGGTAATTCCAATCAATGAAATAATGCAAACTACCAATTCAAAAGATAGAAAGATGCTCAACCTAATACCTTGTAAGTATGGATGGATGTTTCTTACTCTTTCACGCAAAAACTACTGAACGGATTTGGATGACATTTTGCATACATATAGAATATGATCTGGATTAACATATAGGATACTTTTTATCTCCGATCAATGATCCTGTGAGATACATTGAATAAACTAAAGATCACGGGAGCGAAGTCGCGGGCAACAGCTAGTAAATTATAAAATAGTGTACTTATAGGTTACAGGAAAACCTATAAGAAGTATTTGGTCTAAAAATATTCATATTCATATTCATTTAATCACTTTCATAATGTAACATTAGTCCACAATACAAGTACAAAAGATGTTCATTTTGTTACAGAATGACCTTCTAAGGCATTCGTGTTTTTTTGATACTAAACAATTTAAATTAACATTTTTTAACATAATTAATTCGAATTTGATTTATAAATTTTAATCATACAATACTAATATTAAAAATAATCACAAATTGTCACAATATATCGGGTGTAAAAAAAGGCTTAACGAAGCCGAATACCACATATTCTACGTATTATTACGATCATTTTTTTCTTTTACACTATACCTGGGAAATGACGGGTTACCGAGTTATTGACAGTCAAAGTAACAATTTTTTTTCACAGATTTTTACAAAATTGACTTCTGTTTGATAATACTAAACTTTTTTTACAAAGAAACATGATCCGCTTACACACACATGCATAGTCTGTGGCGAGCGCGCTATACATTGCGGGTTAATAATAAGTTATTTTTTTTGATACCCAAAAATAAAATTCATTTCCCATCAATTATTTTTTTTTCATTCTACTTGGTTTTATGTATAGAATTCGTGGTTTAAGGCTTCGTTAAGCCTTTTTTTACACCCTGTATAATGTTAATAACATAGTAAAAAATCGTTTCTTACTATTTTCCTGTTTCTATCTTGTGTGATGGTATCTAATGTTTTTCCTTCTCCCTGAAGATACTATAACACCCACATTACTATGCATTAAACTTGACTATGTGACAAAGGCATATTTCTTGTCCGTTCCTATTTTTTCAGACTATGAATACTACATGCGTAACTGAATTACATGACCTTACTTTCCTAATATTTTGGTACAGTCCACAGCTGCAGTTTTTAGGCTCTGTACGTCAAAAAAGCAAACGGCTAACAGACCAACAACAAAAACGAAGTTTCGAGTAATAGCTTGGTGATGGTGAATGCTTTGGACGCCATAGTTCATTGCCCAGTTTGGTACTATTAAAAAAGTGTTGTTATGCAACCGCATGGCGTCTAATAAGCTATACAGTTTTATTATTTAAATGGTTTATAAAAATATCTTAAGTTACATTTTTATGTGCTCTCAGAATTATTATTTTTTTTAAATGTAAACCTTTAAAGCACCCCAATTAAAATATTTAGCTTTTTTCATAATAAAGAATTATGCTTATCATTCCACCACTGTCAACTCCTGCAGGATTTATCGCTTGACCTGTAATTAACTAATTAATCTCTGACACTCGAGAGCAAGCTAAGCTTTCTTAGTACAGTCACGAACAATTAAATGTATGCTCTTTGTAGCTTATACCGTTGTATTAAGGTTTAAAGTCTAATTAAATTTTACTGAGATTTGTGCTCGTGACTGTACGTACCAAGATAGCTTGTCCCCAGTCACGTGGCAACTTTTCAGTTAAAAATTTGATTCCGTCAAATGGTGGTAATTAACTTAAGTTTTTTTTTATATTATTACAAGTAGATTAAAACATAGTTAACGTTAAAAGAAAATTTCAAAAAAAATATGTCTTGACGATTTAAAGCATTGAGGTATAGGTAATGTACAGCCAACAGCACGTCGACCTACCCCAAAAGTCAAAAATTCTCCAATAGATTTTCAACTTTAAGCCTGACATATAGAGTTCATTTTCAAATGAGAAAATTTGACATTTTGTGGTAGGTCGACATGCTGTTGTCCGTACTAGCGTACTAGAGAACACATCTCGAACTAAATGTTTCAGCCAAGAATTGTGGTCCGTCCACTGGACTACAATTCACATACAAAGCTTCATTCAGAGTCAATAATTGAAGTTGTCAAAACTGCTTCTTGATTGTATAAAATACTACAATGCTTAGCTGAAGCATTTCGTTCGAGATGTGTTCTCTAGTACGCTAGTACATTATACCTCAATGACTGGACTACAATTCTTGGCTGAAAAATTTAGTTCGAGATGTGTTCTCTAGTACGCTAGTACATTATACCTCAATGATTTAAAGAGCTAATTAAGGAATTGGCACACTTCGGCCCTCAACAGAGAAAAATGGGGGGACTGACTACTTTATCGCACCTTTGCGTAGTGATTTTGTCAAGCTATTGAGATTTGTTTTTTTATGCATTGTAAATTTGCATGTATGATGTATTTTTGCAAATAAACTATTGAATTTGAATGCAGTTCTTCTGGACAGAAACTGAGCTAATATTGACAATTGTACAAGGACATCATCATCTTCATGTTTGACGTAAAGTTTTTTAGTAGTTATTGCCGTTTCGGTACCCTGATTCCGTATATTGCAAAAGCAATACGATAGCGAAATTTGTCCAATCCTGGCTTTAAAAGCGCAAATTGACAGCAAAAAAAGAAAAACAAAGCAATCTACTGTCAGTGCTGCCAATAGATTTTGAATTATCAGCCAGGCGATGACTGCTCGATAATTGCCGATTGCAAATTTTTAGGGGAAAAGGGTGTCATGATTAACTCACATTAATTAATTAACGTGAAGGTGCTAAGAAGCCTGTACAGTATGGCATCAATGTCCGTCCAAGTACAAAACCACCGAACAAAACCCATCCAGCTGCTCCGAGGTGTTAGACAGGGAGATGTTATATCTCCGAAACTGTTCACCAACGCACTGGAGGATGTGTATAAGACGCTGGATTGGAACGGACTGGGCATCAATGTAAATGGCGAATATCTTACGCATCTTCGCTTTGCCGATGACATGGTTATTATGGCAGAATCGCTGCAGGATTTGCAAAAAATGCTGCACAGTCTTAATGCTGCCTCGAGACGTGTGGGGCTTGGGATGAATTTGGACAAGACTAAGGTAATGTTCAACGAACATGTCATCCCAGAACTAATTTCCGTTGAGGGCACTACGGCCCCCGGCTAGATGGACCGATGACCTGAAGAAGGCAGCTGGCAGCGACTGGATGCAAAGGGCGGGAGATCGTGCGCTGTGGCGCTCCTTGGGGGAGGCCTATGTCCAGCAGTGGACTGCAACAGGCTGATATGATAATGATGATGAATTAATTAATTATTGCAAAAAAAGTTGACGTTGGTAACTATTGAACTGTAATGAATCGAGACGATCGTATTACTTTACCAAACTACGCAGTGCTTGTACTATAGCGTACAATATAAAGAACCGGCCAAGAGCAAGTCGGGTTGGCGCACGAAGGTTTCCGTACCATTATCCAAAAATCGGCAAAAAAAATCACGTTCGTTGTATTGGAGCCCCCTTGAATATTTATTTTGTTATTATTTTTAGTATTTTTTATTATAGCGGCAACAGAAATACATTATCTGTGAATATTTCAACTGTCTTACTATCACGGTTCATGAGATACAGCATGGTGACAGACGGACGGACAGACAGACAGATGGACAGCGGAGCATTAGAAATAGAGTCCCGTTTTACCCTTTGGGTACGGAACCCTAATAAACAGAACATTATCAACATAATAACAAATGATCAACTGATTTCAATACATTTACTAACAAATACTAAATTTATTAAACAACTAGTTAAAAAGATTACAAATCAAGCTTCATCCTTTTTTTTAATTCGAAATATCTTAAATAAAGTTTACAAAATAATTACACTGTATCTTAAAATAAATTCTCCACAAGATTTAATGAAAGGAAAACAGAAAGTAAATCTCCTCCACGACTTCATTTCTTCAAAGTGCTCAAAACAAAACTTCTGAAAATTATTTGTCAAAGAAAATAATGCAATTTTAAAACAGAGGTTTCCCGTACGAATGTTTTCTTTGAAATTTACACTCATTGCATTGTGGGATATATTCTGAGGCGGTACAGAGAGCTTAAAAATAATGTGTGCAGTTTTAGATGTATACAGGGTGGCTGGTAAATAGCTTTAACAGCATTTCTATCCATAAATTAAAGAGCTTAACCTTCTCCTTCTTCTTTTTCTTTCTAGCATATATCCTGTTGTGCAACAGGGTCCGCTTTCCTGTTTTTCTAAAACTGAACAACTAATACTATGTTATTTTTTTTACGTTGTGACTTTGAGCTCTTAGTAAAAGCCTTAATGGACAGACATATTAGCCTGATAAGGCGATTCCTCCGTCTTACCAGTCACCCTGTATAAACTATAAATTCTTACTTGTTTTAAGTCATTCTACAGAGGACCAAAAAAACAAAATTAAACAAGGTGTATTTTCAGAGCTTTTCTTTATTTCATGAATGGATGCAAACAGCCCAGACTTTCAAGGGCTGATGATGATGATGATGATGATGATAATGATTCAAGCACCCACCAATAATGAACATAGCTTAAAAAACATGTCAAAGCCTAAACCAGCTAAGTGCAAAGGGTTCCTTACCATTATCTACAAAAACGGCAAAAAATCATGTCTATTGTATGGCGCACTTAAATATTTATTTTATTCAGTTTTTTTATAGCGTTATTTAATTTTTGTTATAGCTGCATTAGAAACCTCTGTGAAAACTTCTGTTTTACTACCACGGCGATACAGCCTGGTGAAAGATGGACAGACAGATGGACGGACGGACAGGGAGTCTTAGTAATAGGGTCTGTTTTATCCTTTAGGTACGGAACCCTTGAAATCAAACCAAATAATGTGTCTTTATAGAAACATCCATCGCAGAGGACTGACGCGATTTATGACGATTTCAAGGACAAAAGTTGTAGTAGATTTTGTAGCGGACAGTAGCTACGAGTACCTACGTAGCCTTTATTTATTGATCTCGCGCTATTATTACGCCGAATCGTTTCAAGGTCGTTTATTTATGAATGAAACCGGGATATGGAATGCGGAATTAGATTATCTGGATGTGTCACTGTTTGTAGAGTACGTATTTTCTTTAAAAAAAAAGTTATACTATTTAAATTACTCTCGAATTTAAATTCATTTAAAAAATATGGTATGTTATGTCGTGTAGTTTAAGCTAAGTTTTTTACTAATACCTACCTTTCTTGAAATTGAAAATACACTAAAGTGTGTTGGTAGGCCCCCCACAAGTTGTTCCGACGATCTGGTAAAGGTCGCGGGAAGCCGCTGGGTGCGGGTGGCACAAATCCTTGGGGGAGGCCTATGTCCAGCAGTGGACGTCTTTCAGCTAATGAATGGATGGATGGTAGTTCTCTTTTTATAAATAAGTAAATATTAAACCACATCGCATCACATCATATTTCTGAATTTCACAGTTATGAAGACAGTGTATGGAATGCACTATCTATTTCTATGCGTGCGATTTATAATGCGCAAGTCATTCGTCTTCGGTTCTAAATAATACTTGACACACCTCAGCGGTAAAGGTTGGCACCACTCGTAGCTGTATATCTTTGCTAATAGGGTTGCTAAGAGTTATACATTTAAATGCTATTTTCGAATGGAGAGTCTTTTTTCAAACGTTTTCGAAGAAGGTTCCCAATTCAATTGCAATTTGCACCAATGATTTTTGGGTGTATGCTTTATCTTTGCTAAATGTGATTGAGTATGATGATCTCATTTTTGTCGGATAGAGTCTACCTAGCGTAATCCTTTTCAAATTCGAGTAAAAATTATCACTGTTTCGTTTCATACGTTTCGACTTGATGAGGACTAATATAACTAAGTAACCAAACGCGAGAAAATCGCGGACAAACATACATACATGCATACAAACATACGGGTCAAACTGCGAACCTCCTTTTCTTGAAGTCGGTATAAAATAAGTGATACTTAAAATAAATATATGAATAAAGATTTATTTAAACCGCCATAACACTAAAAGTTTAGGTCTAGTGCTGATCACCGAAATTTCTTTTGTTGAAAGCTATTTCTCCACCATCATCGAGGATCCACTTTATCATTTGTTTTGTTTGTTTGCGAGGCTTTCGACGAAAAAACTTTCGGTGATCAGCCCTAGACCCAAAAAGAGTGGTTCATATAATATTTCTAAAAACTTTACCAAATTACTTAAGAGTCGGTGCCGTAGAGATCTAAATTATTTCCAAAAACCATATCAATAACTTCGGAGTTAGTGCCAGTCCGAGATACAGCCTGGTGAAAGATGGACAGACGGACGGACGGACAGGGAGTCTTAGTAATAGGGTCTGTTTTATCCTTTAGGTACGGAACCCTTGAAATCAAACCAAATAATGTGTCTTCAAAGAAACATCCATCGCTGAGGACTGACGCGAGCTATGACGATTTCAAGGACAAAAGTTGTAGTAGTTTTTGTAGCGGACAGTAGCTACGTAGCGTTTATTTATTGATCTCGCGCTATTATTACGCCGAATCGTTTCAAGGTCGTTTATTTATGAATGAAACCGAGATATGGAATGCGGAATTAGATTATCTAGATGTGTCACTGTTTGTAGAGTACGTATTTTCTTTAAAAAAAAAGTTATACTATTTAAATTACTCTCGAATTTAAATTCATTTAAATAATATGGTATGTTATGTCGTGTAGTTTAAGTTAAGTTTTTTACTAATACCTACCTTTCTTGAAATTGAAAATACACTACAGTGTGTTGGTAGGCCCCCCACAAGTTCGTCCGACGATCTGGTAGAGGTCACGGGAAGCCGCTGGGTGCGGGTGGCACAAATCCTTGGGGGAGGCCTATGTCCAGCAGTGGACGTCTTTCAGCTAATGAATGGATGGATGGTAGTTCTCTTTTTATAAATAAGTAAATATTAGGCCTCATCACATCACATCATATTTCTGAATTTCACAGTTATGAAGACAGTGTATGGAATGCACTATCTATTTCTATGCGTGCGATTTATAATGCGCAAGTCATTCGTCTTCGGTTCTAAATATTACCTGTCACACCTCAGCGGTAAAGGTTGGCACCACTCGTAGCTGTATATCTTTGCTAATAGGGTTGCTAAGAGTTATAAATTTAAATGCTATTTTCGAATGCAGTCTTTTTAGGGTTCCGTACCCAAAGGGTAAAACGGGACCCTATTACAAAGGCTCCGCTGTCCGTCTGTCTGTCCGTCCGTCTGTCTGTCCGTCTGTCACCAGGCTGTATCTCAAGAACCGAGATAGTTAGAGAGTTGAAATTTATACAGATAATGTATTTCTGTTGCCGCTTTAACAACAAATATTGAAAAACAGAATACAATAAATATTTAAGGGGGCTCCCATACAACAAACGTGTTTTTTTGCCGTTTTTATAGATAATGGTACGGAACCCTTCATACGCGAGTCCGACTCGGACTTGGCCGGTTTTTTCAAACGTTTTCGAAGAAGGTTCCCAATTCAATTGCAATTTGCACCAATGATTTTTGGGTGTATGCTATATCTTTGCTAAATGTGATTGATAATGATGATCTCATTTTTGTCGGATAGAGTCTACCTAGCGTAATCCTTTTCAAATTCGAGTAAAAATTATCACTGTTTCGTTTCATACGTTTCGACTTGATGAGGACTAATATAACTAAGTAACCAAACGCGAGAAAATCGCGGAACAACATACATACATACATACATACATACAAACGCATACGGGTCAAACTAAGAACCTCCTTTTTTTGCAGTCGGTTAAAAATAAGTGATACCTACTTAATATAAATAAATAAAGATTTATTTAAACCGCCATAAGACTAAAAAGTTTGGGTCTAGGGCTGATCACCGGAAGTTCTTTCGTCGAAAGCCAATTCTCCACCACCATATCATCGAGGATCCACTTTATCATTTGTTTTGTTTGTTGCGAGGCTTTCGACGAAAAAACTTTCGGTGATCAGCCCTATCCCAAAAAGAGTGGTTCATATAATATTTCTAAAAACTTTACCAAATTACTTAAGAGTCGGTGCCGTAGAGATAAAAATTATTTCCAAAAACCATATCAATAACTTCGGAGTTAGTGCCAGTCAAATGCTAAATTTTTTTTTTTTTTGTTAGGTGAATCTCCCTACCTCAATGGTTTCCACAGAAAACCAGCGTCATAGCAACCTTTGCTATGGCAAAATAGCTAAGTGGCAACCATTTTGGTAGCATATCACAGTATTTGCTCTTTAATTACTGATTGTATGTTGTTTCTATTATTTGTGATATGAGCCAAATAAATACTTTTTATTTCTTTCTTTCTTTCTTTTCAGTCATGAAGAGTGTAAATGTTTTTCTCGCTAACCATTAAGGAGGATTAAGGATAACTGGATTAACTGTGTCGTGTGGTGCCGGCACGTTAAAAGAATAGCACCACCCCTTCTCTTCCTATGAGTGTCGTAAGAGGCGACTACAGGAGAACCGCCAAAAGAAGACGGGCATCAGCGTCTCCTCTCCACCATTGGCCCAACTGCGATCGCCAACCCGCCTGCCAAGCGTGGTGATTATGGCAAAATCCTCCTTTTGGAGAGGCCTGTGTCCAGCAGTGGACTGATATAGGCTGGTGATGTGAAGGATAACTAGCGATTATCCTATCTATCCTAACAGGTTATTAGCTAGTAATTTATTTTTAATCGGCACTAGCCGTATATTTTTAGTTTTCAGTGGCTTCAACCCTACCGACACGTCACCTGGCCACCACGCCTCTACGTCCCAAGTACGTGCCACCTGCTGTAGTCCGTAGTACATCTAGTTTAATCTATTTCAGTAACTTATAGGTAAATTACATCGTATTCGTACATTATCTTGGCAAAATTAGTTGCAACGCCTAGGAGACACCACTTGAAAACTTTCTTTAATCTTCTAAATTTATGTAATTAGAATACCTGTTTAAAAAAAATACTAACTCGAAATCAATTCATACGTTTAAAACGATGCAAAAAAGCTTTCTTGAATCTTCTTTCATACTATAGGCTGAAATCTGGCTTTAACAAACTAGATCATTAACTATTCGCTTGGGGGCTACGATAAAACAGGCAGATGCACGCATTTAATAACCCTTATTCTGTTTGCGTTAGTGGTTAAAATGGAGCAAAAAATAATTCAGCTGTACGAGGGGGCAATTTGGTGCAAAACAAAAAAAAACTAACACAATTTTCAAAATTAAGGCTTTGTTATTTCTTATGTCGTCGTATAACATTACAGATTGTAACAAAAGTTAATGCTGTTATTCCTTACTTTATTACACCTTAATTGAATAAATGATTTGATTTGATTATGTTAACGTTTTTTTTGTAATATATAAATTAATTTCTTGTGATAAAGTCAAAGCTATTTCAATGTCAAGATGGCATACGAGTACAAATAAAGTATAAATTAATTAATTAATATTGAAAAACATCACATACATTGCTCTGATCCTAAAGAAAGTAGCGAAAGCACTTGTGTCATAGAAATCAGAAACAACGATGGTACAACAACACCTAGACCCGAGACTATATACCTATTTAATAAATTATCGATATTTTGTGAATTATGGATACTTTTTTATCTGAAATAAATGAAATTTAATTTAATAAACATCGATAAGTTCATTTTCTACATTGACCCGATCGGGGATCGAACCCGGAACCTCAGAGATGGCGGCGCCATATATAAGGTGTAAGTGAATTAGTGTCAGATATTTTTAGGAGTAACATAGACATAGACATGGATCACATATAAGACAAATTTAAAATTATAAAAATAAATTACTAGCTAATAACCTGTTAGGATAGATAGGATAACCGCTAGTTATCCTTCACATCACCAGCCTATATCAGTCCACTGCTGGACACAGGCCTCTCCAAAAGGAGGATTTTGCCATAATCGCCACGCTTGGCAGGCGGGTTGGCGATCGCAGTTTGGCCAATGGTGGAGAGGAGACGCTGCTGCCCGTCTTCTTTTGGCGGTTCTCCTGTAGTCGCCTCTTACGACACCCATAGGAAGAGAAGGGGTGGTGCTATTTTTTTAACGTGCCGGCACCACACGACACTGTTAATCCAGTTATCCTTAATCCTCCTTAATGGTTAGCGAGAAAAACATTTACACTCTTCACGACTGAAAAGAAAGAAAGAAGAAAGAAAGAAAAAGTATTTATTTGGCTCATATCACAAATAATAGAAACAACATACAATCAGTAATTAAAGAGCAAATACTGTGATATGATACCAAAATGGTTGCCACTTAGCTATTTTGCCATAGCAAAGGTTGCCATGACGCTGGTTTTCTGTGGAAACCATTGAGGCAGGGAGATTCACCGAACAAAAAATCAAAACAAAATTTTACCATTTGACTAGCACTAACTACGAAGTTATTGATATGGTTTTTGGAAATAATTTTGATCTCTACGGCAACGACTATTAAGTAATTTGGTAAAGTTTTTAGAAATATTATATGAACCACTCTTTTTGGGTCTAGGGCTGATCACCGAAAGTTTTTTCGTCGAAAGCCTCGCAAACAAACAAAACAAATGATAAAGTGGATCCTCGATGATGGTGGAGAAATAGCTTTCAACAAAAGAAATTTTGGTGATCAGCACTAGACCTAAACTTTTAGTGTTATGGCGGTTTAAATAAATCTTTATTCATATATTTATTTTAAGTATCACTTATTTTATACCGACTTCAAGAAAAGGAGGTTCGCAGTTTGACCCGTATGTTTGTATGCATGTATGTATGTTTGTCCGCGATTTTCTCGCGTTTGGTTACTTAGTTATATTAGTCCTCATCAAGTCGAAACGTATGAAACGAAACAGTGATAATTTTTACTCGAATTTGAAAAGGATTACGCTAGGTAGACTCTATCCGACAAAAATGAGATCATCATAATCAATCACATTTAGCAAAGATAAAGCATACACCCAAAAATCATTGGTGCAAATTGCAATTGAATTGGGAACCTTCTTCGAAAACGTTTGAAAAAACCGGCCAAGTGCGAGTCGGACTCGCGTATGAAGGGTTCCGTACCATTATCTATAAAAACGGCAAAAAAAACACGTTTGTTGTATGGGAGCCCCCTTAAATATTTATTGTATTCTGTTTTTCAATCTATCTATCTATTACTACTATCACGGTTCTTGAGATACAGCCTGGTGACAGACGGACAGACAGACGGACGGACAGACAGACGGATAGCGGAGCCTTAGTAATAGGGTCCCGTTTTACCCTTTGGGTACGGAACCCTAAAAAGACTGCATTCGAAAATAGCATTTAAATTTATAATTCTTAGCAACCCTATTAGCAAAGATATACAGCTACGAGTGGTGCCAACCTTTACCGCTGAGGTGTGTCAAGTATTATTTAAAAATGAAAAGTTTTAAAATAAAGAATCTACATCATCCTGTACATGAACCCAAACACCACAAGTAGACTACTCACACAACGCTTGCCGATTCATAATCTCTCCAGAATTACATTCATGCACTCAAATAACCATATTACACTGTTCATCATAATATCATATTACTTGGTGCGTGAATTAAAGTTTGTTCTATAATTTTAAATTTATCTTATATGTGATCCATGTGATAGTCTAAGTTACTCCTAAAAATATCTGACACTAATTCACTTACACCTTATATATGGCGCCGCCATCTCTGAGGTTCCGGGTTCGATCCCCGATCGGGTCAATGTAGAAAATGAACTTATCGATGTTTATTAAATTAAATTTCATTTATTTCAGATACCTTATATATGCCATATAGGCGTGCTCGCCTCTCGGCTATGGAGGTCGTCCGTCGTCCGGAGTATCAGAATATACACCATCCAGCCGTTTTATTTCTTTGACTCCGACCGCATGAATAGGCATTCCGGAAAACGTGGCGTTATTGTGCCGTACGCAGAATATATGACACATGTATGGCATATACCATCTTTTCTCAAGTAATATGTTAGCTCTTACGACGTTTATGACATTCATAGTATTGTGGTATTGTCAAAATGTGTGCAGCTTTGGAGTAAAATGTCTAGAGGCATCTCTTCTTCATACTTACCTTCATACAAAATATTATACATGTACTAGCGGCCCGCCCCGGCTTCGCACGGGTGCAATTATCAGTGTTACTCTACTATATTATGCATGTATTATACATATAAACCTTCCTCTTGAATCACTCTATCTATTTAAAAAAAACGCATCAAAATCCGTTGCGTAGTTTTAAAGATTTAAGCATACATAGGGATATAGGGACAGAGAAAGCGACTTTGTTTTATACTATGTAGTGATGTGATACGGGAAAAGCTGGTTTTCAACGCGAACTTGGTTTACTCGGGATTTGCCCAGCACCCAGAACCTGCCGAGTTTGACACTTCTTCTGAAAACATTTAATCCGCATTTGTCTCTCCTCTCGCTCATTCCGTCTTTCTTCTCTTTTACATCGGCCAACGGAATTAGCCTGGATTCGACGAAACATTAATCTATCCCAGGTTAGCTTTTATAAGAATATCTTAATTAATTTCGTTTACGTTTTTCCAACTTACTAATGGCACACACTGCACGTAATATTGTTGTTCTATGGTTCAAGTGTGCATGATGAACGAATGCATAAACTTACCGAAATTTATGAAATCCATTTTCTTCTAGGCTGTCTTGAAATGTCTCAACAATTCAATTTTGTAGGATTAGATAGTGTCAATGCCAATTATTGAAATCTTGTCAGCTTCTATGCGGCCAGTGTCAATTTGACACCTTTGACACAACCGTATAAAAATATGTTCGTTCATTACCTTAGGTATTCTTAGATTTGTGGTTGGTAAAATGAAAAATTGGCTTATTTCTAGATTAAGCAGTTTACTCTCGAGTTACCACTTACTCCAGCTTGGGCGAATCCGGCTTTAGACTAACTTGAAACACAGCAATGTATTAATCTAGCTTAACACATAGCATTTAGAAGTTCTATCCCGTTTTAACATTTATTACAAGTCATCTTCGTACTTCCAACAGCTCGTAAAAAGTTGGTCCCGGCTTATAACACTTGAAACTAGTCGTTAATATGGCCGAAACTACCCCATAGTTGAGGTTAGGTCTTTGCCCTGCAGTGGGACGTATAAAGTTTTGCTTTTTCCCGTTGGATGATTCATTCCTTTTTTACTTATTTCTCAAGACACAGGCAAAATTAAATGCAGACATTTGTCATATAGTTCGGCTCCCTGATTCCCTAACAATTAGCAATCAGGACTCTAACCATAACTGTTAAAACAATCTCAAAGTTGTCAAATCTATCAATTTTGGTACGTCATTTCATACAAAATTTGACAGAAATGATAATGTTTGACAGATTTGTGATTGTTTGAACAGTTCATGGTTAGGGCCCAGCAATAATCGCGCAGTCATCGCCCGATTGATGGTTAGTGTCAAAACTATAGGCAGCACTGACAGTAGATTGCTTTGTTTTTGTTTTTTGCTGTCAGTTTGCGATTTCAAAGCCAGAAATGATCAATTTTCGCTATTGCATTGCTTACTTAATCAGTTTAGGAACGATAAAAATAACAAAAGAAACATTTAACGTTTCAAAATTCGAGCAAAAATTTGCGTTATAACATCAATGTAAGGAACCAATGAAAGCCTAAGTTTATTCGTTACATCAATCTTTAAGGAGTGACGAGAGAGAATTTCCCATAAAAAATGTTAGGGCAGTGATTCTTAACATTTTGACATGCAAGGTTTCACGAGCAGTAATTACATTTTAGTCCTGAATTATAGCTACTTTTATTGAATTTGCATTAATAAGGCAGACATATTGAATATAAAATCATATTTAATACGGATTTAAAGACGTAAAATAAATAATTTAACGTCAAAAGAAGAAATATCTAAATTTACCCCCACCGGGAACCTAACCAATTCAAGTTATGTTCAGCCTATGTGAATTTCATCTGAATCCATTTTGTATATAACCAAAAGGTGGATAAACGACCTGGTAAAGAGTGCAGAAAGCCGCTGGATGCAGGCCGCTTCCAACTGGCCAATCCGGAAGGCAATGTGGAGCCCTATGTTCAGCAGTGGACGTCGTGTGGCTAAAAAATGATGATAATACTTACAAACAAACATCTACTAATAAAACTCACAACCTTCAACAAAAGTATAAATCCCTTTTTACATTCTTTCACGCCACCAAAAATCCAGATAAAAATATTGGGGCAGAGTAATACTACACATCGGGTACAAATCGTATTACGGGGCCCTGACTCGGTCGGATTCCGAATTAGCATGTGACGTGTCTGATATTAGGGTACGGAGCTAAGGTGGCCACGCATATATCAACACTGCACTGCAGGAAACTCGCTTACCTAGCCGCGCGCATCGTCTGTAAAGACTGCGATGCGTTTCTGAACTCGATTCCGAAAAAGCGTTTAAAAAATGTTTTGATGATTGGATTATTCGTTGGCGTAAGTGTATCGCTTCTGAAGGAGCATACTTTGAAGGTGATAAAATAAATTTGGATTAATAACTAACATTTTGTGTGTTATTAATCTTTTCCCAGTCTTTCTTGACAGAGTAGTACGTTCGATTCGATAGTAAATAACAGGGTGCCAAAGACAGTAATCGACTCGTTTTTAATTTTGATATGTTCTTCTTCTTCTTCTAAGAGTGCCTCTCCAACTAGTGAAGGTCAGCTACCAGTACTGCAAAGCGTTGACGGTCCGTTGCCAAGTGCAGAAGTCTACCCACATTTCCAACTCCTGTCCATTATTTGATGTTACCCATCCATGCCATCCTCTTCCTACAAACCCTCCCGTTCCCTCGACCCTTCCCATTATTATGACTTGTGGTAGGTGATATTTGTCATGTCCGATGATGTGGCCAAGATACGCTGTTCTCCGCCGTTTTACGGTTATATTTAATATGGTAAGATTAAGTTTTTAATCACCTTGAATATTAATATTTGCATGCTGACAGTTTAGCAAGACATGTGCACACTATTTTGTATCATCATACAACGAGTGCATATAACCTGACTCTCTTTAAGTCCAGAGTGAATAGGCATCTTCTGGGCAAGCTCGCTCCATCGTAGATCCCATCTATGTTCTAGAGCAAGATTGGGGTCAAGAGTAAGCCCATCTCAAGTAAAAAAAAAAAAAAACTTTTAAACCATTAACTTATGCAAATAAAGGATAACTACTATTATTACTATTAAAAACTTGCTCACTAACACACTATTCGACGTTTTAATATTTCTGTTGACGTCGTTCACCATTCGCCCTAAATCCAAAATAATAAAGTGTTAAATTATAACAAAAATGTATTTTTCATGGTTTTATGGACGTTGAAGAAGTTTTATAGTCCCATTATTAATTAACTATCTCATAATTAAAGAAATAATTTCGAAACGAGGCCGGGAAAGATTAGATGAAGCTAAAGAAGCTAAAAATAATCTAATTAGATACGCTAAACGACAAGTTATAAAATGCATAGTTCAAACTAGAAGCAGATTAAAGAATAGGAAAACTGTGTCAATTGACCGTATCAGATTAATAGAACATCAAATTAATCTTCAAATATGATTTTGCGTCACACGATCGCCCGAATGTTAAGAAAACCTTATCTTATGAGTGTGACGTCGTGACACATAACATTAAATCACAATATACTCGTAATCTAAGCTTAAGCTTGGTCGGGTGTATGGCTTTTTTTTTAAAGATTTTACCTAAATGCAGGAAGCCGACTATAAAAAACTTCATCTTCATACTAAACAGCTGTTACGATTTGTATGGAAAAACTATTTTTTTTGTGATTTCGACGTTGGTCCCTCACAAATAGTTGTTGTATTTGGACATATAAAATTAGCTTTTTAGACAAACCCAAAAAGGCGTTTATTAGGTTCCACCTTGTATAAGTTGGGGCTGCCCTGGCGCTGTAGCGCCTCGGGGATGTTCGCCGCCTGCCGCACCGACGGCTTTCACGCCGTGCTGCGCAAGCGTGCGGCCTCTCTGTGGGGCAGAGTGCGGGGCAGCACCAACACTCTCCTGAAGGTAATTGCTAGCAAATCTGATAGCCCTATCCTTGCACATTGGGTGGCAATCCACGTAACACCCGATGTACCTACATGTAAAACAAAAACATAATTACTAACATAGTTATTATGTCATACTAACAACTTATATGGATATCATGTGTGTCCGAAATAAACTATTTCATTTCATTTCATCATTTCATAAACAAATTTGTCCAATCTGGTAGTCACTGGAGGATGCCTATGTCATTGAGGTTTAATGTACTCTATGTTCATCAGTGGACGTCCAGTGACTGAAATGATGATCGTGATGATGAAACGATTTGTCGTAACTAAGTAATAAGTAAGTGGTAACTCGTGGGTTCGAATCCCACCAGATATAAATGACGAGCCAAGAGGCGAGCACGCCGTACTATGGCGTCGCGCCATCTCTGAGGTTCCGGGTTCGATTCCCGGTCGGGTCAATGTAGAAAACGAAATTATATTATCTCGAGTCTGGGTGTTGTGGTACCGTCGTTGTTTCTGATTTCTTTACTACAAGTGCTTTAGCTACTTACCATAAGATCAGAGCAATGTATGTGATGTTGTCCAATATAATATAATACCTACATATAATAATATAAATGACCAATATAAATCAGTAGTAGAATGGTAACGCTTGTTTCTGATTTATATAACACAAGTGCTTTTACCTTAGGATCAGAGGAATATATGTGATGTTAGCTAAATATTTATTTTAAGTTAGCTAAGATTATAACAATATCACTAATGTAGCACTGAACTAAATCATATGGACACCAAATGGAAATTCCTTGAACCCTTTTTATGCGACATAATCCCGAGAGCTGTGTCATATTTCATTCAATTTTCACATGTCACTTCACTATGAAAAGAACTTCAATATCTTAGTATCCAGCACACATTTTGGTTTTTTCAGAACACCAAAAAGTTCAGTGTTATGAGAAAACCGCAATGTATGTGCATATTGAGAAAAAAACGATCGGCATAGAATTAAGGGCCACTGAACAAGCACGACAGAAGCGTTTTTCTTGATCAAAGTAAAGTAATTCTAGTGTCTATATCAAAAGTTAGGGAAAATTTAATCAAAGGGTTAACAAATCGTTTAGCATACCAACAAATATAGCTTATATATAAGCAATATTACGTAGGGAACAGGGAGGGTGCAAATCAGACTATCTATTTATTTACCTAATGATAATTTAATGGAAGTAGCCAAATATGTCAAGATATATTTGTAACATCTGCATTTTGTACTCACCCTATTCAATGGAAATAAAGTATTTTGTATTTTGAACCTACTCGCCTTAAATTGTCATTGTGTGTAACATTTCTGAAGACTTAGACAAATGGCAATCGCACCGTAGCGAAACGATGTCGAAATTTGTCATCACTTGTAAAATTTATGAAAACGATGCCAATTTACCACGTTACTTCACGACGTTATTTATTGTCAATCCCAAACATTTTATTATTTTCGAACTTCGTTACCTATATTTATAGTTATAGTATTGAAATTGTTACTTTGACTACCAGCCTCTGTATATGTGTAATCGCCCTAACAAGAGCAGATGGTCGCAAAAACTTCACCCAGTGACGCGGGGGACAATGACGTGAGCTAATAAATCGACGCTGCCTTCGGCGGTTCAGCCGCAATCTGGAATATGACGGGAGTACGAATCTAGCTTCGAAAATATTTTACATTTTCTGCGTATTACTTTTAAGGCTACCCTGCATCTTTTAAAAGGTTTGAGCGCTAACAAACTAGGTATATTATTAGACTACCTGCGTTATGCTTTAAGAGTTACCAGTATCCTTTAATAGAAGAACGTTAACGCGAAACAGATTTTTATCAAAACTTTCAGGTTCAAAATCTTCGAAATGGATTTCCTAACGCCAGTAAAACTTACTATGTATTTATAAGTTCACATCATTCTAAAAAGTTTTTGGAGAAAAAAACTGAAAATTTGTATGACCTAAATAGAATAACAAAATTATTATTATTATTATATAACTCAGTCTAAACTTGATTGTAATCTGTCAGTGTACCTATTATTAATTAAATAAATTAGATATTTTAAGTTTTTAAAATATCTAATTTATTTATTTAATAATAGTATTAAATAAATAAATTAGATATTTTAAGTTTTTTATACTCGTAATTTACTTTTTATCAATTTTAAATGAGACATTTCAAAAATTTAGTAAGTAGATAGTAAAGAAGATCACTTATTTTGCTTTCGAATCAACTTCCTATGACTTGCGTTCAACTCTTTCTCACCTTGAATGTAAGTAAGACTAACATACCTACCTACTTGTAAGTCTGTAACAAACGTCTTGTTCAGAGGTAACTTTACCTCGCGATATGTGAATGACATTGGCCTTGAAAACATACGGATGGAAAACCTGGAAATGGTAACTAGAAATAAATAATTTTCTTGTATTCTTCAGTGTTAAGTCGTCTGTCAACCTAGTGGGTGTGAGTCCCACGCTGCGCTTGCCGGTACGTGGCCTCTATTCCAGATCCTTTCTGCCCCATCGGCCGTCAGTTCTACGTTAGGTATCTAATTTTATTGACAAAAAAATAATTTGGGATCAAAACAAATCTGCAAAATAAAGATTTTTTTCGAAAATAATTTAATGAATCAATATTTTTCTAGCCGACAAAACCCTAAACATTACAAATGGAGTTTATGGTCAGATAATCTGTTCTTTAAGCTATCTTGTGGTATTTCTTTCATGTTCCTACGACACATGAAACCTTGGTTATTGCCTAAAGTGGTAAAAAACAAAATGGCCGCTATTCATGGGGGTGGTTTGACCCCCAAATTATTATTTTTGTTGATAAAATTAGATATCGCACTTAGCCTTATAACGGGTTAGAAGTACCGCCCATATCAAATTGTATATATTCTATACAACATGGTAAACAACTGTACTTCTATGATTATTCACTATGACGTACAGAATATGTAGTTACAAGATGGTCCGTTATTTACGACACACCCTGTGTTGGCTTTACTGTAACTACTTACATAGATGCAATAACGTCTCGTGTTTCACTAAAAAGCTTTTTTATTCAGTCCACGAACCAAAGTGTAGGTGACTGGAGCATCCCGCAGGAACCTTCATATCTCGCTTGTATGACGGGATAAATCGAATTTCGAGGAATAAAGTTAGGTGTAGGAAAACCTCTAAAATACGACTCAAGGCTTCAATAATCCGGATTAGAATAGAATATGGGTTTACTTGACACAAAACAAGGTCTTGGTAAAACAATATAGTGCGACGGAGTTGTTCACGCTCCGGACTACAATATCAGCTGCTTATAAGTTCGAATCACACAAGGGGCAAATAAACAAAAGAGGTTTGCGCTCTGAACACTTAAACACTATACCGAAACGTAAATACATTTATCTACATCCATGACTTAGAAAACAACAAATGATTGTGCTATTTACACAAACTTTTGCCTCTTGCGGAATTCGAACCAATAACCCGCTTTGTAGTCTAGAGCGCGAACCATACCACGTGTTGTCCATATTTAAGTTTGTCATGATGCTTTTTGTTGCACATGAAATGCAGTATTTTATTGGAAAATTAACCAAATTAATTCGTAATTAACCAAATTATCTTCCAACTCCCGAGCGGTAACCGGTTACCGCACGTCAATTGTCATTCAATTGTTACCTATTTTAATATTTTACACAAGGGGGGGGTTAATGACTGATAACTAATTGAAGCATGAGTAATGACTTGCAATTTTTTAATCGCAATCAATGTTTTAACTTGCTCGTATCTACTTAACGAATAGCTTCAGGCAGGAAATTTGCAATATTTTTGGCCTCACCCAATTATAATCGCAAACAGATATAAATTATAACCCACATATGATACATTGATTGAATGATTATTTCAAACAAATTGGCTTGGCAATTTTTCATTTGTCTAATGATGACAATGTACCATATTCGTTTTTTTTATCAGTAAACAAGTTATAATTTTCTGATGTAGCTATGCCCACTTATAAAAAAATTACTCTCATTTAGTTTTATTTATCTTTATTAAGGAAACATACAGCATTACGATTGATTTTGATATGTTATTTTGGAATGTAGCTGTCTGTAATATGGGTGTTTTATACCTGAAATAAAGTTCTTATTATTATTATATTATTACAATATTACTTAGAGCTAACATTAAATTAAATAATACTTTAATAATACGGAGTAACTCCGTGATCATGGCGCTTGCAACAGTGCCGAAATATCGGGAACTCAAAAATAAGGTACATGGTAGCAATCCCGTAACAAACTATTCTAATGTTAGTGACCATGAAAGTTTAAAAAAAATAATAATAATAATACTTCTGCATTTAAAGTTTCCAATGATAGTTTTAACATTAAATGTTAATAAAGAGACACATGCTATGTGTATGTTCTTTGTTTATTATGATTACTTTAAACGAATAAAAAAAAGTAAGAGCATGAGGTGAACTTATGCCATGTGGCAAACCCAGTTCCGTAAGGTTATTAGGCTAAACAATATTATTTTATTTGTTGTTTTATCTTTATTGCCTTCGACATCATCAGCCGATGCTGGTCTTAGCGATCTATTGAATGCCACAGCGAGCGGCTCTGGACTTCTACACCCTATGCATGACCAGCAAAACACGATATGATATGATAATTATGATTTGGCGATTTATCGACACGCATTACTGTGAAGTCAAAATATTTATGAACTTTTATCGAAACAGCTCGCATGACCGTGACGTCACCGGCCCGGACATGCTCGCTGTTTCGATAAAAGTTCAAGATGGCGGCTATGCATATCATATTTTGACAGTTAGGTGTCGATAAATCCCTATCATATCGTGTTTTGTTGGTTCCCAGGCTGGAGACGTATTTTAAAGTTCTACATACGAAATTCCGAGAATCCTGTAGAAATTCCTAAGAATTCGAACTTATAAACAATTTAAATGTCTAATTTCATTTCCTGTGATATTATAAAAAATATGAGCTCACATAAACATCATGTTTTCAAAGGTTTCAATAAGGCTGAAATAACACACTCCTATAAGAATGGCCGGAGTTACTGGGTTCATTCATTCCTTTGAAGAGACCTTTTAGCCGTCTGTCACAGAACCATGATGGATGACATCGGATCCTGCTCCTTTGGTATGATAGGCTTGGATCCAGTGAGAGCGAAAGGTACGCTTTTTGAGTTGAAATGGAGAGTATATTTTAAGGGGTGGTTCTGGAAGCTTATTTACGAGTATAATACAAATAAAAGGTGTAACATAATAAACGCACATCCTTATAAATCGCAAAAAAAAAACCTCTCCATACAAAATCGCCGACCGGCTGACATCAGTTTGTATGGAGAAGTCTTTTTTTTTAACCGACTTCAAAACAAGGAGGAGGTTCTCAATTCGTCTGAAATTGAATGTTTTTTTTTCAGATTTCGATGTTGGTCCCATAATAAAAGTTGTTGTATTTGAGCACCAGAATCAGCCCTTATGAGAATGTGCGTTTATTATGTTACACCTTGTATAAAAATACAGAAAATATTAATAAGAACATTTACCAGCAGGATTTACAGCGGCCCCCTTACCTATTACGGGACGGCCGGCGAATACACCTGGAGGCCTAATACGAAAGCGCATCGTTCGGTCGTTCGTATTATCCGATCAAATGAAAACATCCATTCCCCCGTATCAAAGTTTTGACAATTTATAATCAATTAAAAACGGTCGGGTTTTATACACGGCTAGATTGAGTTTGTCATAATATTTTATCAAAGGATTGACACATGAGATGATGAGACTGACCATTTCAATTTGTTAGGTTTATACGACCGAACGAAAGATACACTTTCGTGCTAGGCCCCCTGTATGCGGGCGGGCCCATGATGATCAATCATAGCTTTATCACAAGGTACAAGCTAGTGGTACCTTGAAGTTATTAAACACAATACAAAAAATACCAAGGCTAAAATTCATGCCCGCAACAATTTAATTCGTCGTCTTACCTCCACTAAATGGGGCGCGTCACCGGATGTCTTACGGACATCCGCTCTAGCCCTTTCGTTTTCCGTTGGCGAATACGCATGTCCAGTTTGGGGTCGATCTGCTCACACAAGGCTGGTGGATACAGCTTTAAACGAGACTTGCCGAAGTATAACAGGCTGCCTTAAACCCACCCCGGTAGTAATGCTGTATCCACTAGCTGGTATCGCACCTCCGGACATTCGCAGACGAGTGGCAAGTGGAGTGGAGCGTCGTAAGCGGGAGACGAGCGCACTTCATCCAATGCACGCTTACTGCACGGTCCGCCAAAGACTTAAAAGCCGCAGAAGCTTCATGAAGTGCGTTTCCCCTCTTGACCGCGAGCCCTCTACTGCTAGACGTGTCCTGTGGGAGAACAGTCCCTTACCGACTGCTCCTTTCGTTCCTCCTTCCGAACACCTCCCTGCAGGACACAAACTGCCATGGCCTACTTGGAAGTCCCTTAACAGACTCCGGTCCCAAGTGGGTAGATGCAAGGACACCATGATCAGGTGGGGACTTTCCGATGGAACTGATCTGTCCTGTGTTTGCGGGTTCACTCCGCAAGACATGTCCCATTTGCTGCCTTGTCCTGCGTGCCCTGATTCATGCTTGCTAGAAGACCTTATGTGTGCCAACGACAAAGCAATCCGCGTCGCCAATTACTGGGCACAACAAATTTAAGACGCTTTACCATCGACACGATAAGAAGAAGAATACAAAAAATAAACAGGAATCAGGATTTAAAATGCTGGCTCGTTTTTCGCTTACAAAGCTTATGGTAGAGTGAGATAACGCCGCTAGCATTCTCGCTTCCTTGCCTCATAGACACGCTTTTATAATTGGGTAAGTAGATTTTTGTTGTATCTTAGTTTATTTGTGTATTAAATTAACAAAAAAAAAACAATTTAGATTTTTTTTCCTGTGTTCTATTACCGATACTTAATCACCTCTGAAAAGGTCACTTATTTTTACAAGCTGTATAGTTAGTGACCTAGCACTAAACTAATATATTTGTGTGCCTCTTGATGTCTGTTGCAATAGACGAACAGATAAATATATTTTTTCTATAAACCACTACGAAATATTATTATTCTAAAATAGATCAGAAAAGAATCATTGCCTTCCATTACTTAATAGTTTACCGTATAAATCAGCTATCACTTCTAATAAATAACTAGACGTGACATCAAAGTGATTAAAACGAAAATTAAAACAACAAGAGATTAAGTTGTGCAATTAGTGGAGGGCCGCTTTAAATATATCAACGACTGGTGAAAATAGATGTGTATACTTGGCATGTTTGTCTTTGGTTCGGTCAAGATTGTACGGACAACAGCACGTCGACCTACCACAAAATGTCAAATTTTCTCATTTGAAAATGAACTCTATATGTCAGGCTTAAAGTTGAAAATCTATTGGAGAATTTTTGACTTTTGGGGTAGGTCGACGTGCTGTTGACTGTACAAACATACCTACATAGTTCTATTGCATAAATGCTTGAATTTAAAAAAAACATAATCTATTCGGCGGTGGTGATATTTTTCTCTGTCGCCCGTAGAATATTTTGAATTTAAGATTACCGATCTTCTAAGATAATTATAATCTATAATATTTTACTATTATTTTACATGTCAAAGTTATGTTATGTTTGTTACTCAATCACGACTTAACGATGCAGCGGAATTAGCTATGAAAACACTGTCCTGCAATAAATAGAATACATAAATATTGGACAACATCACATACATACATTGCTCTGATCCTAAGGTAAGTAGCTAAAGCACTTGTGTTATAGAAATCAGAAACAACGACGGTATAACAACACCCAGACCCAAGACAATTTAGAAAAGTTCGTTTTCTACATTGACCCGACCGGGGATCGAACCCGGAACCTCAGAGATAGAATGAACTGATTGATAAATAAATGACAACTAATTACGTATGTCTATTTAAAGCGCCACAAGTAGACGTAAGTACTCTGTTTAATCTGTGGCCACAAATGAAAGTACCGCACCCTTACGTATCTTGCAAAAGCAATGCGATAGCAAAAATTGAGCAATTCTCGCTTTAAATCGCAAATTGACAGCAAAAAAAACGAAAACAAAGCAATCTACTGTCAGTGCTGCCCATAGATTTTGACTCTAACCATCAATCGGGCGATGACTGCACGATTATTGCCGATTGCAAATTTTTAGGTAATAAGGGTGATGCCGATTGGTTTTTATCGTTTTACGGCTTTGAAGTGAGAGTATCGAGTAAGTACAACTTCTTTTGACGTAAACTGCATGACTATACCTATCTTGCAACCTCCTCCTCCTCGCGTCGTTTTCCTCATTACTGAGGGTCGTGACTCCCCCGCTGCATCAGTTTCTCCCGTACGATTTCACTCCATCTGCTGCGATCCTTAGCTTCATGAAGGGCATTGTGGAATCTTCTTTCTTCTCTGGATCTTGCAGCCATTACCAATGAATTCCTACATCAAAAAGGTGGAGGTTCTATGTGAAGTATATTTTGTTAGTCCCTTCCAAGTGCAGGAGTTCCCGCCTATTGATACACAAGCAGACGAATCCGCGGGCAAAAACTAATACAATATTTACCACTAACTATCTACTACACTATGTGTCTTCTCGACTTCGAGCATAACCATTTATTCTAATACAATCTCAATTTTTCTTCCAAGACAGGATATACTGCTAATAGATTGATATTAAACGATGCAACAGACAGACAGGCAGTTGTACAATGTGGTTATATTTCAAACCAGCCTGACTGTGACAGGGACTAATGGTTTACGACCCAATGGACCTACTTATTTTGCTGTTAGCTACATTTTTGTCGATACAAATTCTGATGTGGGTTTGTGAAAAAATGCCTTCATATGTATAGCTGTATAACTATCTCATCGATAATTTATTGCAATAGTGTTTTGGTTAATCCTATATACACCACACCGTGTTTTGAATAATCGAAATAACGGACAAAGTTTTCTATAGGTTCAACATCGGAATCGCGTTTTTTTTTTGTTTCTCTATACAAACGAATGGGCTGCCTTGATGATAATGTATGGAGCAACAAAATTTTTTTGCTTCCTTAATAATTTGGCCACTGTTCTAAACCACTGTATATGATATAGCCATGATATAGGTACCTACCCAAACTCAAGTACCTACTTACCATATTCAATATTCAGTCTGATCAGATAATATTATTTGCAATCGAGTAAAATGGATTATTTAATTTACATTAAAATAGATTATTAATTAACACAGACTTTAAGGTGAACATAAATTGGTCGAAAGGGTTCAACCTTTCGAACGATTTAGAACTTTATGTTGAAAATCGGTCGGAAGTTTGTGATAGGTTTATAAACTATAAAATTTAGGTACTTCGCTAATACCTAAATGCGCACCATTGGTTGTTTTAACATCTTTAATCTTTATTAACCGTTATTTTTTTTAACTTTTAAACACAATTCCAAAGAGACCTGTCAATTTTAACTTTCACAAACAAAACATAATATTTTTTTTTCAGTTTAAACCTAGACAGACAGCTCAAAAGTATTTATATTAATGCCTTAAAACAGGCTAGACATGGTCTGAAAGTCAGTTCAACTTTAAGTGAGTTAATAGAATAACTAACTACGCGAAACTCGGCTGAACTTGTCAGTTTGAGATATTTAAAATCCCGAATTCGCCTGTTGAAAGGAACGAATGAGTTTTAGTTTAAGTTCTTTGAAAGTTTATCCTATTTCTGAGTAGTGTTGCAGTAGGTATTAAGTGTTATTAGATAGATACTCTTTGATTAACACCAAACAAAGTAGATAACACATTATTGTTACAGATAGAAGTACAATTTAGGCTCCCCCAGCTCGATGGACCGACCTTAGGAAGATGGCTGGCAGATGGATGAAAAAAGCGGGAGATCGTGCTCTTTGGGGAAGGCTTACGTCCAGGAGTGAACTACAATAGACTGAGATGATGTACAATTTAGGCGGTCTTATCCCTAAAAGCTATCTCTTCAAGACAACCATCTGTATCTAAAAGAACCAACGGTCAGTAATTCCCCTTGATAGCATACTAGTTTGTCTAGTTTATTATCCCTAACGACCTCCGTATTCGAGAGGCGAGTACGCCGGACTATTATACTCGCCATCTCTTGGGTTCCGGGTTCGATCCCCGATCGGGTCAACGTTGAAAACAAACTTTTCGATATTGTCTCTGGTCTGGGTATTGTGATACCGTTGCGTTGTTGATTCCGATTTCTATAACACAAGTGCTTTAGCTACTTACCTTAGAATCAGAGCAATGTGGTCCAATATTTATGTGTTTATTTAATATGTGCTTGGTACACAAAGACTGGTAGAAATGGATCGCTTCAGCACTATTAAAAGTCCAAAGGAAAAATAACTATGTCTTAAACGGATACCCGGCCACTTCCCTGCCTGGAGCCACACTTATAAGAATTCTACTTTGAGCCAAACGAAGCCTCGCGGGGGATTACAATCAGCTTTGAACTGCTTTCCAAAGCTGCATTTTTATCAAAGATGAAACATATATAATATCTTCATAACCTACCATTCTATCTTTAAACCTAAAATGCAAAATACTTATTCCTATTTCATCGATTTTCTTTCACCTTTTGAAAGAGTTGCATTTATTGTTGGCACGAAATAGCTATGCGTCTTTTGTTTTATTTTGACAAAAAAAAATATCCTAAGGAGCCTGTGTGTCTGCAGTGTCCCTATCCCAAAGGTGGACTTGCGCACAACCAGATTAGTTTAGTACGAGATTAAGAATCATTCTCTCTCTGTCTGTCATCGTCGAACTGACAGCTATAGAATGATGTTTAATGCCGTGTTAGTGGATAGTTCGTGATTAAATTCGCTAATCCTGAGGTGTGCAAGTGGGCCTAAGTAGGTACTTCAGTATTCAAGCACGCAGAATAGTGATATTATATTGATATCCTTATTCAAAAATGATATTTAATTTTAAATTTTTATTTATATTGATTTTGCATTGTATTCTCATTATTGTATTATTATTTTTTATTTGCTATTTTCATATTTTGACTTGTTATTTTTCTTCTAATTTAATTAAAATGTAATGTACCTTTGCGTTGATTATAACTAAAACTTATAATCACGGGTCTAAACGCGACGTATATTATGTAGTAGTATTGATACTACTTACATTCCTCGACGTTTCGACAGTAAAAATCGGCAGACGAATAAATCCGCGGTAGCGGAACATCTGCTCAATATGGGGACTAATCAGTGGATGGAGTTACATGACCCGAAAATCGTTTCCACGGATCGCCATTACCACACTAGGGTAATACGTGAAGCGATTGAAATTAAAAAGTACAATAATTTCAATCGGGAAGACGGATTCAAATTGTCATCGGCCTGGAATCCAGTGATTAATAAGTGCAAACCACGTGTGTCGCTTTTATCAATTAACATTAACCCGGATACTGTGAGTGTTGTGTGTCGCACTGAACCTACTGACTCTAGTTCAAGTGCACAACAAATATCGGAGAGTTCGAGGCATAGGCTAATTTTACTTAGCCTATGGTTCGAGGGTAGCAGAAGAACGAACCGGCCGCCCGATGCAGACGAAGAGGCCGCGCACCAGTCCCCTCGTGACCACGACCGTAGCATCACGGTCGAAACGTCGAGGAATGTAAGTAGTATATAGTACGTCGCGTTTAGACCCGTGATTATAAATTTTAGTTTTAATGTACCTACTGTAATTAAATAAAATATACTTGATTCAGCACTACTTTTAGCTGCCACGACAAATGCTGAGCGGGGTACCTTTTGGCACTTTTCATCTTTTATCCTTGATTGAAGCAACGCTCTTTATGTCTGTGCCAAATAAATAAATATTTATTATTATTTAGAACATTTATTTGCATTCGTAAATTTAATTTTTTACAATATTTTTTTATAAGAAAAATCATTATTATTAATCCGGCATTTATGTGTGAGACTAGTATCGAATTTAAAAATGTACTTTCCATTGCGGCCACTATATTAAAGAGTAGTATCTTCAAGGAAATTTTGTTATTAATCAAAAATTCAATGCTGTTCGCGAAAAACATTTTTTTTTCTATTGGACTTTTGTGCCCACCAGAGCGGCTAAGTGAAAAAGCAAAACATCTGTCGCATCGGCTTGTAAACAACAATCACAACAAAAACACAGACAAATAAATCGTTCGGAAAACACTTAAAACGAAATAACAACATAGACTAGACGCCAATAAAAATCTTAAATCTAACTTTCTAATAACAAAGTCCCATGAAATCGAAAACAGTTTCCAACCGACTCGAAGAGGCAATCAAAACACTCGCAAAGAAAACTCGCCCCTCGAATTTTGATAATAAACGTTCGGAAATGTGCTGTGATTTGTGAGATTGTGAGGTTCAAATCAGCTAGGGCTTGCTTATCTTCCTAAAATTAGGGAAATATTTGTAAATTCGCTGGAAAAAGATTTTAAACGTAGTAACTTAGGAAAAGAGGTAGGAAAGTTGTTTTTCTTTCAAATGCTCAATTTGACATTAAAACATTACACATAAGAAACTACGATACATCAGATAAATAACACTTGAAAAAAAAATCATCGACCTCAGGTGGGACACGAACGAACCCACGTTCCATTGCATGCCCGGCGAGTGCTTTACCAACTAAGCTACCGAGGACGCATGTGACACGATGAAATTTCTCAAGTGTTTCCCGGCTATAGCTGAGTAGTATACTACCGGTCAACACCCGATAGAAATATTTTTACAAATATTTGCCTATTGGTTAAGATCAGAAATGCTTAAACATTGTAAATTTTTGTTTTTAGCAATTCCAATTTCAAAACAAAAATTTACTACGATATATCAGAACGTTAAAATGGGACACTCCTCAAAATCATGTTATCAGCTGTTTATTTACTAAAGCATTTGCAACGGGAAAAATATTGAAATCGTAAAAAAATATTTAGATGTTCCACACAAAGTAACACGTTACTTTAAAAATTATCGGGTAAAGTACAACTTTTTTTTAACTATTTATATGTTGCGCCATAGTTAAAGTGGCTGTTTATCAGCAGGTGATTACTTTATTGAGCAATTTATATAGATCCTGTGTATGAAATAAGGCTTTTTTTTATTCAAGACGCAAAACAGATTACAATTATGATTACACAGACTATAACATTTATGACTTAAGGGCTCAATTGTAACCTAAGAAAATATATCCTATATGTTCTGAATTAACAAATTTACAAATACTTATAATTAGTTGTAATTAATGTGTGCGGAAGTAATAATAATATAATTAGAGAAAAAAATATATTATTTTTAGACTAAAAACCTCTCGCCTCTTGGGCGTTTGTAGTGGTTTACATTTTAACAATCGACAACCCTTGCCCCGGCTTCAAATAACTGTTCTTACCGATTGTTTAACGTTATAAAGTTCGTTTTACGAAACCTAATTTAGAGGCAATTTACTTAACAGAATGCAGTCGAAGAATTATAGGATAGAAAAAACAGATATACCTATAAAAAGCCTTTCGGTACACGTGTCCTCACACCTCTGATTAACAATTCACAAATTTCAGACTTACCAAATACCTATTGATCTGTTACTCATTTTCTACAATCACTACTGCCTTTTTATGTCCTTTCATATAAAAATAATATAAAAGAAGGCAAATCCTGTTTATTGATATTGAGTAAGTAATAGTAGGCCAAAAATACATTTATTTTTAACTCGACACTGGATATGGTCGTGCAAGCCAAAATAAAGAAGAAAAGGCCTTTCTTCCGTTATTGTGCAATTTTTATTTATTTATTCACTGTCTCTATCAAAAAAGTTTCATTATTATCCAACCACCGTTATTACTGCCCCGATTATTTTTTTATACTGGGTGTTATTTAAATAGAAAATATTAGGTATACAGGGTGGTAGGTAAATGACATATCAAGATGACAATATAAATACGATGGTGAAGGCAGAAATATGATTTCATCTTTTTTTTTAATATTTTCATCCAATCCTTTTTTTTTTTGTATGAAAATTAAAAAAAGAAATCGTTGATAATATCAATAATGATTATAAATAATAATATTAAAAGCCTTTATTACCAGTAAAACATTAATAAGTTTGATACAGTATCATCTGGCGACTTCTGCACTAAGCAAGCTGCTTGTTTCGCAGGAGTCAGGAGTCAGATTCCTAACATCTAAAGATAATATTTCTAACTTCGCCATAGTAATGTGTATGCACATGTTTTTGTTAACACCAGACTAAAACCAAACGAAAGTTGTCCAGAAAACATCAAACGAATACCACGAAATCAAAGCTTTCACAAAATCTCTCGTATCCAGAAATGCGAATGTCCATTTTAATTAAAACCTCTCGTCAAAAACAATGGCAAAAAGGCGATCTGTTGATTCATATTCGAATCCAATCAAAATCGGATGTGTGCCGAAAAAGGCCGCAAAATACGCGACAGATATTATTTGTGACTGTTTGCCGAAGCCTAAATAAATTATTCATGGGGACCTGATACCGAGAAACGATTTTATGACGATATGAATGAATTATATAGTTGTAGTAATTTTGACTATCATTCTCAAATCATTCTCCTTTTTATTATTTTCACAATAATAAAGCGTGCGTTAATTTAGGTTAATTAATTTTATTTTGTATCTTTGTAGGCTATGCCCCACGCTCTTATGTTATTATGTCACACTTTATGTATCGAGGAGGGTAATTAAGCAGCTTATCCTTCTGAGTAATTCAGGATGTTTTTAGATTGATATAGTATTAGATGTAGAATCTGATTGAAAAAACAGTTGTGGTAGAAACCTAAATAATGTTCTTGGAACCCGATTTTTTATTACTTTCTTCGAGTTTGGCTTCATAAAACATAAACAGCTTTATAAAGACTGAAATTCATGAACTAATTTTTATAGTGTTATTAATTCGAGTAAATATAATTAGTTTTAAAATGGCTGGGATTTATTAACAGATTTTTAAAGTTCCATTGATTTGAGTAATACTCTTAATAACTAGGTGTTTGAACTTAGAATAAGAATTTTAAATTAATTTGAATTTGGTACACATGTTTTTATTTAATGACAACAGATGGCGTGATACGTTGTTACTCCGCGGTATCATTTGTGTTTTTCCTAAGTTACTAGTAGTATGGAGTCAATAAACTCATTGCACTCACAGGAAATAATAGTTTTTATTTTAAATCAAGAAGCACCACAAGAAAAGTCATAGGAAGTCAAATAGGATTATAAACGTACATAAGTCCTTCTTACGCCGGACGGGAAAAAGGTTTCGAACCAAAAGGTGGTTCGTATTGGGCTGCAGAAGTGCAGAGACGTCACGACTGTCGTCGGCACCTTGCTGCTGCGGTGCTCTACGGGTGCTGTGAATCGAGCCCGACCAGCGGCAAGGGTGTTGGTATTTTGGATTGGAATCACGACGGCATAATAACGCTGCAGCTTGACGGACACCAAAGCATTATGGGTATGAACGGACTTCCTTGATCCTTGTGGAGTGAGTTGCCAAGGAGGTAATGCTTCGTGAGTACTTTGATTCGATTTATTTGTTGGTGAACATAAATTGGAACATGGAATTAAATTCAACTTTGTAATTATTAGAGCAAAGTGCAGTGTCGGGAAGTTCTCATTCAAAAGACTTCAAAAAGTTAAGACAGTTTGTTATTTTTTTTTAAATTGAACTTTTAACTATTTTCAAATTTTGTGCTGTTTTGACGAATTCCTGTTTGTTTTTGGTTATCATTGTCAAATTAGTGTAAAATGGAGTCTTACGATCGTATGCAAATAGATTTGAGCAACTTAATTGATAAAGATTTGACCAACTTTAAAAAATCTCCACGAGACAGAATAACAATTCCATACATTGAAACTTGCTTGGAGACATTAGAACTTCACTGGCACAACTTTTTTGAAACGCACCGTGATATATTACGCAACGTTTCAAAAACAGATTTGATTTCGTCCGATTATTTTAATTGCGATATATACAACAGAGTTCAGGAAACCTACACGGACTTCAAGGTTCTATTGAAAGAACATTTGGTTAGATTAAAAAATACGCAGTTAAAAAAATCTGTGTCCGTCAATAGTGTTGAGCAGGATGTGTCAGATACTGCAGTAACACACCGTACGAACGTAAGGTTGCCAACTATAACGATTCCAAAATTTAGTGGTAATTATATCGAGTGGACCACCTTTAGGGACCTGTTTACTAGTTTGATAGACCGGAATGAGTCTTTAGATGAAGTTCAGAAACTTCATTATCTGAAAACATATCTAACAGGCGAAGCTGAGCAGCTCATAAGGCATGTTCCAATAACAGCTATCAACTACAATGTTTGCTGGACTCAACTAAAAAATAGATACGACAACAAGAGATACATATCTAACCATATTTTGCAGCGATTAATAAACCAACGCGCTATACACGTTGAGTGTTCGACTGCATTAAAAGAACTTTTAGACACCACTAGCGAATGTCTTAATGCGCTTGAACATTTGGGTATCAATACTAGCAGTTGGGATATTATCGTAATTTTTATCGTAAGTCAAAAGCTAGATATGGAGTCCAGGAAGCAGTGGAAAGCCAGGTCTAATGAGGCTCCCGATGAGTTGCCCACCTTAGACTTATTTAAAGAATTTTTGGAACAAAAATTTAGATCATTAGAATTTTTAGATACAAAATTAAAATCGAACAAACCTGTCAGAGTGAATCATATTTCTAATTTAAATACTGTCGAAAGTTCCGTAGTTTGTCTGTTTTGTAAGGCCAACCATAAGCTTATCAATTGTAATTTGTTTACTAAGGAAAGTCCACAGGCCCGTAGAGATTTCGTGCAAGTTAATCGCCTGTGTTACAATTGTTTAGGCAATAACCATTCGGTATTTGTTTGCAAACAGACAGCTCGATGCAAAATTTGTAAGAGGAAACATCACTCATTACTTCACCCTCAGGATAACCTCGTAGAGCCATCTAGAGGTGAAAGGTTAGACGGAAATGGTGTTAAGGTTAACGTTGCTACTGCTGATCCTCTACAGGAACAGGTGGAATCGGAGATGAATCCTGTCACGGCATGTGCTTCTACAACTCAAAGTCGCGTGTTATTAGCAACTGCTCTTATTAGGGTTAAATCGAGAATTGGGGGAGATATGACAATGCGATGTTTGTTGGACCAAGGTTCGCAAGCCTCATTTATAACAGAGGCCGCTGTACAGTCATTAGGCTTGCAGAAATATCCAGCAAATATTCTCGTTTCTGGGGTAGGAAGTGATACGAACTCAGCTATAAACTCTAGGTTTTTTGTGATTCTGAAGCTGTGTTCTATCTATGATCCTACGTTTAGTTTTGAAGTCAAGGTTTATGTAATGAATAAACTTACGGCTTTTCTACCTACAGAAAAGGTGCTTTTGCCATGGTGGCCGGAACTGGCCAAATTAAAGTTAGCGGATCCGAAGTTTGACGTTCCTAACAAAGTTGATGTGTTGTTTGGAGCAGGTTTGTTTTGTCAGATTTTAGAAGACGGTGTATTTAAAGGCCCACCAGGGTGTCCACTGGCCCAAAAAACAAAATTGGGATGGATTTTATCTGGACAAGTATATTCGGGAACGAAGAAAACTGACACGGTTGTTACTCTACATACTCTAGTAGATGATAATTTGCTAAGAACGTTTTGGGAGATAGAATCGGAACCATCGGAGAGTATACATAAAAAGTTCCTTACAGAAGAGGAGCAGAGATGTGAGGAGATTTTCGCTCAAACAACTCGAAGAGACGACACAGGCAGGTATGTCGTGAAGCTTCCTTTTCGTGAAAAAGACCCTAGATGTCAATATGGCAACTTTGAAAGGGTTGCAGCAAGAAGACTACATTGTTTAGATACAAAATTGGCAAAAAATGATGCCTTGAGGGAGCAATACGAAGCGGTATTGAACGAATATGTCGAACTTACTCATATGGAGGTTGTCCCTGAAGAAGAGAAAAATAACCAACTGGTAGTGTACCTACCTCATCATGCCGTGGTGCGGGAAGACAGGGAAACTACTAAAGTACGAGTAGTATTTGATGCGTCATGTACTGGGACAAACGGAGTTTCATTGAATCAAGATCTCATGATAGGCCCTAAACTTCAACCTGACCTCAGACATCTGGTTATGCGCTGGCGAAGACATCCTATTTGCATCATAGCCGATATAAGTAGTCAAGATGTATCGCCAAGTGAAGGTCGCAAAGTTTGATGTTGACTTTCAACGAATATTATGGCATGACAAGGATGGCAATTTGCAACACTATCGGATGTTACGTGTGACGTTTGGAGTTTCGGCGGCACCATATTTAGCTGTTAAGGCTTTACAGCAGCTAGCCATAGATGAATCGCCAATGTTCAAATCGATTTCGGATATTGTGCTTAAGGATTTTTATATGGACGATTTAATGACAGGTTCTGAAACAGTGGCTGAAGCAGTTGACATTTACAAGGATGTGAATTCATTAATGAGAAAAGGTGGTTTTGAATTACAGAAATGGAGGACTAACTCTAGCGAGTTATTAAAGAAATTGGAGAAGGCAGAGGAAAAAGAAAACAAAGTAGAAATAACCATGGACAAGGAAACTAAACAAGTGGTGAAAGTATTGGGCTTAAGCTGGAATAGCTTGACAGATAAATTCGTTTATTCTGTTCAACTGCCACCTATAAAAACTTTTGTGACAAAACGGCATGTTGTTTCTGATATTTCGCGGTTATTTGATCCGCTAGGCTGGATAGCTCCTGTAGTGGTAAGAGCAAAAATACTCATACAGAAAATTTGGATATCAGGTATCGATTGGGACCAAGAACTGCCGGATAAAATTAAGCAAGAATGGCTATCGTTCAGAAATGAACTGTCGTCAGTTGCAGGATTTGTAATTTCTCGATGGATGGACACGAATCGGAATGATACATTGACCGAGATTCATGGATTTAGCGATGCCTCAAATGAAGCTTATGCTGCTGTCGTGTACATTCGTATTATAAAAGAAGATGGAACAGTTCGTGTCAATTTGGTGACGGCAAAAACAAGAGTGTCTCCAATTAAGCAGGTTTCGATTCCGCGATTGGAGCTCTGTGGCGCGGTTTTACTTACGAAACTGCTTTTTGAAGTATCTGAAGTATTATCTATTCCAAAGGAACTCGTGTATGCATGGACAGACTCTACTGTTGTACTAGCTTGGCTCGGTAGTCACCCCAGTCGCTGGAAGCCGTTTGTTGGTAATCGTGTGGCAGAAGTAATCAATCACTATGATCGAAGCCATTGGTCATATGTGAAGTCGAAAGAGAATCCTGCAGATTACGCGTCAAGAGGTGTCAAGCCATCGGAATTAAAGGAGTTAGTACTTTGGAGAGAGGGCCCTGCGTGGTTACATGTGCGTAATGATAATATCATTGAAGATATTAGTCAAAGAACTGCATGGGATACAAATTTAGAAATAAGAGAAAAAGTATGCGCCTGTGCAACTGCAGAAGAAATACAAGATCCTTTCAGCGAAAGATTTTCATCTTTGCGCAGACTCATTCGTGTTTTAGCTTGGTGTAAGAGAGTTAAGGCAAGAACATCCGGCAACAAACCTTCATGGTTAACAGCTACAGAACTACATGAATCGTTGATTAGTTGTATAAAAAGATGTCAAGATATCTACTTTAGGGAAGACTTGACAAGTAAGAAAAGTAAATTCGCTTCTCTTAGTCCTTATTTAGATAACAATGGACTGTGGCGTGTTGGTGGTAGATTGCAAGCTGCGAATATAGACGAAGATAGGAAGCACCCAATCTTAATTCCACGAAAGTCTCATTTAGCTCAACTTATAGTCGCAGACGCTCATGAGAAGACTTTACATGGTGGTCCACGTCTTATGGTAAATTATATCAGGTCTAAATATTGGATAACCGAATTAAAGAGCTTGGCAAGATCTTATGTGCATCGATGCATAGCATGTTTACGTCATTCAGCAAGATGCAGTCAACCGATTATGAGCCAAGTACCTTCATCTAGGGTAACAGCAAATCGACCATTTCGGTTCAGTGGAGTCGATTATGCAGGTCCCATAGCTATAAGGACGACGAAAGGGCGTGGGCATCGTTCTACGAAGGGTTATATGTGTCTTTTCGTGTGTATGGCTACAAAGGCAATTCATTTAGATGTAGTGAGCGATTTAACTTCGGAGACATTTTTAGCTGCCTTTAAACGCTTTGTTGCCAGACGTGGACAATGTATCGAGCTGTGGAGTGATAACGGTACTACTTTCGTAGGTGCTGATCGCGAATTAAAGTCATTGCTTGCTGAGGAAAGGTCATCGGTAGCTATTGAAATAGCTGACTGGTTGTCTAGCAATGGCACAACTTGGCACAGAGTTCCGCCTTATAGTCCAAATTTTGGGGGCTTGTGGGAAGCAGGGGTTAAGTCGACGAAGCATCACCTTAAGCGAATAATAGGCAACGCGACTTTGACGTTTGAAGAACTCAGTACTGTCCTGTCACAGATTGAGGCTTGCCTCAATTCAAGGCCTATTTCGGTGGTTAGTGATGATGTGAATGACCCTGTACCCTTGACACCGGGTCACTTTTTGGTTGGAGAACCATTGATACTTCCCCCTGATCGAAATTTTGAGTATTCTAATGTAAGTTGTCTCAGAAGATGGCAACATACTCAGAAAATGGTTCAAGATTTCTGGAAGCGATGGTCCAGTGAATACCTTACGCAGTTTTTGTATAGGTATAAATGGCAATCATATTCTCCGGAACCAAACCTTGGGGATGTAGTTCTAGTCAAAGAAGATTTTCTTCCACCGGCTAGATGGCTTTACGGAGTTATAACAGAGAAACATTCTGGACCCGATAATGTAACACGGGTTGTTAGTTTACGCTGTGGAAATGGTGTCGTTATTAAACGACCTATATCAAAGCTTATAGTTTTGCCAATAGCAAACTAATGTACTAATTTAAATTGTTTGCTTTATTTCATTCTAGGTAGTTAGGTTTCATTATTATGATTTTGATATAAATTCATTTAGATTATTTTGATTGGTAAGTAGGCATTTACAATTGAGTTTGTGGTATGTTTGATTATTTATGTTACTGTATTTACAGTAAGGACTTTTTATAAGCTATAAATTGTTTATGAAAGGGAGATTGGGCTTATTGCACCCGAACTACCCACACATTAAAGGAGACTGGGAAAAATTGTATTTAATGTTATTACTTTATTTTATTTCAGTAAGATAGGTAGTTGAGTTTTGTGTACTTGCATGATGTGATTTATTTTTTAAATAATTGGATCATGGACATTCTGTCCATGGTGGGCGGCATGTTTGAACTTAGAATACGAATTTTAAATTAATTTGAATTTGGTACACATGTTTTTATTTAATGACAACAGATGGCGTGATACGTTGTTACTCCGCGGTATCATTTGTGTTTTTCCTAAGTTACTAGTAGTATGGAGTCAATAAACTCATTGCACTCACAGGAAATAATAGTTTTGTTTTAAATCAAGAAGCACCACAAGAAAAGTCATAGGAAGTCAAATAGGATTCTAAACGTACACTAGGTATAAAATGACTGGAATTCATAAACTTATTTACTTAAGTGTTCATTGATTTTAAAGTAAGTCTTTCCGGTTCGTGCGTTTCAAATCGTTTTGTTCTCGTTCCTCATAAAATGAGGCGATCGTCCAAAATATGCGGATGAGACGGTTTAATCTCCGCAAGGAGGCGGCGACATGCTCTTATAGCCGCTAGCGCCATAACACCGCTTTATTGCTAGTTAGCGAATATGGCCACTCATAAATCGACGTATTTTGGAGATACGCTGCCATCCTTGCCTCTTTGACCTGGATGCGAATATAAATACATAACGTCATAACAACTACAAAACTTGACCTACAACCCACAACACCAAAAGGAAATATAAAATTATGAGTATTCATCAACATGTTTATTTTAATTTTTGACATATATGTGGTTTTTTTTTAATATTTCACGACGGTTTTACCTACTTTTAAGCCCATTACTAATTGGATAACAAGTTAAACACCACTTTTGGTAAGTACAAAAAACTGCCATAGAAACTAATTTTGTTCATTGTAAAATATTGATACAGTACGCGGTATCGATTTTGAGCTCTGGGGCAAAGAATCGGGATCGCTTTGCGCATCTTACGAGACGATCATCGTATCAGAGACGCTTGTGCGCGGAGCTAACAACCAATCACGGCCGGCGGTGCAGGCGCGCGACTAGCCAATCACGAATCGTAATGGTCTTTTGCGCAACTTTCGCCCAGCGCTCAACTTCCGTGCTGCTAGTTCTATAAAAGGTTTAATTATTATCGGTAATGTTTCCGTTTTCATAAAATATTTAAAACAGCACCAAAAACGAAAACGGTGTGAAGTAGTTCATGCCTTTATTTAAATTTAAACTTACTCAAAGAGAAAACCTATTGTTTATATCTTTTTTCATAAAGTGACTGTAACCATAGAATATGTAGCATTTTTAATTTAAACTCCAAACAAATGCAAGCTAAATAACGTTAAAACGTCAAGACCTCCCTTAATTACATTTTTTTTTAAAACTGTTTTAGAAATACGTTGGTTTTCGACACCCAAGTCGTTAATTTAAGACAGTCACGTGATATATTGCCCATAGCCATTTGTCAGCCTTATTGACACACCAGTGACATTTACGGTGTTCGCGCCAAATTTATAGACAGTTTGTGTTTTTTGTGCGCCCTACGCTACGTGTGGCGAAGGAAAATGTTTGTAAAGCGTAATTCTTTTCTTCTTTTTTTACAACACATTTTTATCCCTTGTTATGCCAGATGCAAAATGCAGTTAAGCAACAGAGATAGTAAATAAAATGAAATCGTGACAGTGCATGATAATCAGCTGGCCTACCCGAACACAAGTAATATTAATTAATGAGGAGACAACAAATCGTTAAAATTAAATAGGAATGGTGAGTTACTACATAATATAAAACAAACATCGTCCACATAGATTTTTAATTCTAGACAGTTCAGTTGCAGGTTCGAATCCTGCATAGGGCAAATGTTGGTATGGTGACTGGTGAGAACAATCATTTGTAATTATTATTCAAATGTGTCTAAGGTACATTATCTAGTCGCAATATAGTTTTGGGCTCGATAAGTATTTGGTTTGATTGTGGCAAGAATTCCTTTCTTTCTTAGAATGACAGGATTTTCACCCCGTCTTGTCTCGTCTTCTTCTTGTTCTTGTATGATCCTACAAAACTAGAAGGTCTTTTGTAGGTACTTATCCAGTTTTGCAGGATCTCAAAATAACCGCTCCAGCAAATCGGACGCTTTGTAAACGTACTGTATGAAGAATAAAACAGGGTGGTCCAGGCCAGATGGATATAATTTTTTTTTTTAGGTAGTCGGCTTAGGGACCTATTTTTACCCGCCAGGAAAAAAAACGCTTGTCAGCCGCTTACAAGATATGTCATTTTTTATTTTAGAAATATTACCACTTTTAATGTTTTATTTACTTTTAAAATGAAATATTCTATTATTTTTTTATTATAGGTGACTAGTTAGACATTGCACTCTCTCTGAAAAAAAATAGACATTGCGCTCTCTCAGAAAAAGTGGTGACATTTCTAAAATTAAAAAAAAATACTTGTAAGCGGATTTTTTCCTGGCGGGTACAAATAGGTCCTTAAGCCGACTACCTAAAAACAATTTATATCCATCTGGCCTGGACCACCCTGTATAGGTTCAAAATCAAAATAAATATTATTTGTGCAAATAGGTCATTTTATAAGCCACGACCACTGCTTCGGAACAAATTTTTATCGGTCAAGCAGATTTAGCGCTTTTAAAGTACCTAGGTACACATTATGACTTCGTAATATTTCTGTGTTAATAATAATACGATAGAAACCCTTCACTAATATTAGCACCCGAGACAGTAAAACCTAAAGCCAATGGAAGGGAAATTCACACAGCCTAAATCGATTCTCCGCCTGATCCATATCAATCATTTCAAGGTCAGCGACCTTTCATACAATTTGAGCAGCGGTGTGACTGCTATTTTATCTGTAACGCGTATTTTATTACAGTTATTAATATTTTTTTAAAACCATGAGTAAAGTATAAATGTACTTTTTATCTTAAAATGTATCCCTATTTTCTTTGGCCACGCCGTAACGTAAGTACGATTTTACTGATTTCATCAACAAAGATGTGTTTTGTAGAAGATTTTTACGAAATAAAAATGAAAAACCCATATGCGAGTATAGTTGCGGACACCAGGCGAGAAGATAACAACAAGAGGAATTCTCTTGTATAGTTCATCATCATCATCATATTAGCCTGTTGCAGTCATGGCCAGCCCACTGCCACTTCAGCTTGCTACATTTTTGGACAATATCAGTCACCTTAATCTTATGTCGTATGACCTCATTCCGGATCTTATCCCTTAATGAGATCCCCAACATAGACCTTCCCATAGCACGCTGAGTGACGTGTTGTCTTGTATAGTTACTATTTATTATATTACTGTGTCATCCATGTATTATTATGACAACAACGGAATAAAAATCCAAAAAAAATTTGTAAACTTGATATATTTTATGATAGATGAGCATTTTTTTAGATTGATGAGTAATTATTAGATAGGTATTTTATGTGGAATCTGATTTCCATTTTTGGAATAGGTACTGCGTCGGTATTTACATTGTACAATATACCTGGCGTAGAAAAACAAAAACAAAATTTTAAACCCAAAACAAATTTTAAATTCAACTAGGTAGATAACTTATTTTCAAAATATTTACTTCACTAACTCAAACTGGATCCTCTGAAAACTACAAATAAACCTGGAACTTCCTCCTCGCTCACAGGCAAAGCATTTTGAATACAACAAGACTAAAACTTTGCATGTCCTTTAGAATAATAAAATAACTGCAAAAGTCGGTTATTGGATGTCCATCTTGGAAAGTATGTTTCCCAAACGGAAATTATATTTTCAAGTTAAGAAAATGCGGATAGTAGATGGCGCGAAGAGTTCTCATTTCCTCACTCGGTTTTGATTTGAAATAAGAATCCTTTAGTTTTTAAGGGCTCCGTAGTCCTGACAAGGACCCTTATAGTTTCGTCATGTCCGTCCGTCCGTCCCGTCGGACCGACCGTAACCCGGTCGAAACGTCAGGCAAATAAAAGATTACAGTTTCGTTAATTCCTGTTACAGTGTCCTTTAATCATGCAACGCGAAAGTTTAAAAGCTATAAATGTGTATTATTGAGTATTATTCTGAACCTCACTCGACAGTGGCGCCAACTGGTGATTACAAAAACGGTACTCTTTTAACTTAAATGGTTATTTTAACTGGTCGTATGGATTTGATTATTTAAAGTACGTTATATTCTGGTGACAATACAATAATTGTATACCATCGATCCAAACTGATGCTGATGATGAAGTCGAAAGGTTAATATTGAAACTTTTTATTTATTTATTTTTTATTTATAAATAGGTACACAGACAGATTACAGCCGAGACGTGATAATGTTTTAGATAGGTTGAGTAATATAAGGCTAGACCGTAACCTATAAAAAGTGTACTCAGCATGGTTAACAGACGGTCTTAACTACAAAACACAAAAGAACAGAATTTCTAAAATAAAACAAAATACAAAACAAATTTTCTACAAAAACTAAACAAAACAAAAACAATTTAGGTACATCTAGTGTGAATTTGAAAGACTTGGACCAGTCTGGTTCAGGATATCCGATATGGCTTTCTTGTATTGCGAGAACTTATTATTAAATATGTCGATCAAACTATCATAAAGTAAGTTTTATTATTGGTAAATCATTGATTCATTGATATCTATGTTAACACAATGTTGTATTGTTTATTTCAATGGAGTAAAGTAAAACGACGTACCATATTGTTATACCTATAAATGCAGGTTACAGCACAGATTTTAATAAAATATGAAGTTTATGATAGCTTTAAAATTTATGGATTAAACAGTTTAATCCTTAACACTTTTTAAGTTAGGGTAACTTGAAAAAAGTGATTTATGTTTACGTTTTGTAAATAACTTTTTTCAAGTTTAGCATCAGCTAATTACATGCCTTAAAAAACTTTTGTCTTAATATCTTTCCATCTTTCTTTAATGGTGGCCTAATTATTTATAGGGAAAGTTCAGACTTGGAATGAAGATGGATTAACTTTTCATGAAAAACATTAGACTGTAATGGCGTCGCCATCAAAAATGAAAAACCCATATGCGAGTATAGTTGCGGACACCAGGCGAGAAGATAACAACAAGAGGAATTCTCTTGTATAGTTCATCATCATCATCATATTAGCCTGTTGCAGTCATGGCCAGCCCACTGCCACTTCAGCTTGCTACATTTTTGGACAATATCAGTCACCTTAATCTTATGTCGTATGACCTCATTCCGGATCTTATCCCTTAATGAGATCCCCAACATAGACCTTCCCATCGCACGCTGAGTGACGTGTTGTCTTGTATAGTTACTATTTATTATATTACTGTGTCATCCATGTATTATTATGACAACAACGGAATAAAAATCCAAAAAAAATTTGTAAACTTGATATATTTTATGATAGATGAGCATTTTTTTAGATTGATGAGTAATTATTAGATAGGTATTTTATGTGGAATCTGATTTCCATTTTTGGAATAGGTACTGCGTCGGTATTTACATTGTACAATATACCTGGCGTAGAAAAACAAAAACAAAATTTTAAACCCAAAACAAATTTTAAATTCAACTAGGTAGATAACTTATTTTCAAAATATTTACTTCACTAACTCAAACTGGATCCTCTGAAAACTACAAATAAACCTGGAACTTCCTCCTCGCTCACAGGCAAAGCATTTTGAATACAACAAGACTAAAACTTTGCATGTCCTTTAGAATAATAAAATAACTGCAAAAGTCGGTTATTGGATGTCCATCTTGGAAAGTATGTTTCCCAAACGGAAATTATATTTTCAAGTTAAGAAAATGCGGATAGTAGATGGCGCGAAGAGTTCTCATTTCCTCACTCGGTTTTGATTTGAAATAAGAATCCTTTAGTTTTTAAGGGCTCCGTAGTCCTGACAAGGACCCTTATAGTTTCGTCATGTCCGTCCGTCCGTCCCGTCGGACCGACCGTAACCCGGTCGAAACGTCAGGCAAATAAAAGATTACAGTTTCGTTAATTCCTGTTACAGTGTCCTTTAATCATGCAACGCGAAAGTTTAAAAGCTATAAATGTGTATTATTGAGTATTATTCTGAACCTCACTCGACAGTGGCGCCAACTGGTGATTACAAAAACGGTACTCTTTTAACTTAAATGGTTATTTTAACTGGTCGTATGGATTTGATTATTTAAAGTACGTTATATTCTGGTGACAATACAATAATTGTATACCATCGATCCAAACTGATGCTGATGATGAAGTCGAAAGGTTAATATTGAAACTTTTTATTTATTTATTTTTTATTTATAAATAGGTACACAGACAGATTACAGCCGAGACGTGATAATGTTTTAGATAGGTTGAGTAATATAAGGCTAGACCGTAACCTATAAAAAGTGTACTCAGCATGGTTAACAGACGGTCTTAACTACAAAACACAAAAGAACAGAATTTCTAAAATAAAACAAAATACAAAACAAATTTTCTACAAAAACTAAACAAAACAAAAACAATTTAGGTACATCTAGTGTGAATTTGAAAGACTTGGACCAGTCTGGTTCAGGATATCCGATATGGCTTTCTTGTATTGCGAGAACTTATTATTAAATATGTCGATCAAACTATCATAAAGTAAGTTTTATTATTGGTAAATCATTGATTCATTGATATCTATGTTAACACAATGTTGTATTGTTTATTTCAATGGAGTAAAGTAAAACGACGTACCATATTGTTATACCTATAAATGCAGGTTACAGCACAGATTTTAATAAAATATGAAGTTTATGATAGCTTTAAAATTTATGGATTAAACAGTTTAATCCTTAACACTTTTTAAGTTAGGGTAACTTGAAAAAAGTGATTTATGTTTACGTTTTGTAAATAACTTTTTTCAAGTTTAGCATCAGCTAATTACATGCCTTAAAAAACTTTTGTCTTAATATCTTTCCATCTTTCTTTAATGGTGGCCTAATTATTTATAGGGAAAGTTCAGACTTGGAATGAAGATGGATTAACTTTTCATGAAAAACATTAGACTGTAATGGCGTCGCCATCTTCTTAAATTACATTTTCAAGAAAAATTTTTAGGTTGTTCAGATTCATTTTGATGAAGCGTTGAGAAGTTTTAGGAACTTTTAACCTGATACGTAACTGAATCCTAACGTCCCTGTATTGATGTGTTGGTTTTTATGTATGTGCAGTCACAAGCATACATTTTTATTGGACTTTATTGCATTCATTGATTTTAGTAAAACATAATAATTATTTAGCAGATTACTTTCATTTTTAACCGACTTCAAAAAAAAGGAGGAGGTTCTCAATTCGTCTGAATGTTGTTTTTTTTTTTTTGTATGTATGTTACGCGATTACGCCGTCAATTATGGACCGATTTCAAAATTTATTTTTTAGTTTGGAAGGGTATACTCCCGAGGTGGTCCCATTTCCACCAAGTCAGATTCTGATGATGGGATCCCTGGGAAATCGAGGGCAACCCTCAATTTTTATAGGCACCCATAATGTTTTGCATTTATTTTCTGACTCGATGCTGATTTTTGGGTCTGGTAATCATCATGTCATGTTGCTGACCTGATGATGGAAGCCACAGAACTCCTTAACGGATAAGAGTTAGAAGATAATACTGCAATTTGTCGACAGAACGTATTTGCAGTGTGTTGAGCAGACGTGGAGCTTATGAGGTACCAGACCGCCAATTTTTATTTACTGGGGGCGTACCCGCACACCCAGTAACGAAAAAAAATTTAAAAGTTTCTTTCTTAATTGAACCTGTTATTTAACGCGAGACCTTATCCTATGGTTACGACACCAAAATAGCCGCCGTTCTGGTTGGAGTGTAGGTAAACCCTTTTCTTAAGACTTAAAAATTTTCGTCGAAAAATTGACCCTATATAACACCTTATTTTTATCATACCATTGGATGGGGGGTCCATAGAGGACCAATATTAGTTAAGGTTACTTTGCTGTGAAGTCATTTTTTGCGAAGTTAGGAGGGAAAAAATAGAGGACTTAACACTTAAAATTGTAAAATAAAAAAAGTTTAATTAAAAAATAAAAACCGACTTCAAAATAAAACTAAAAAGCCAAAAATAATATTGACTAAAACATACCTAATCAGTTCTTTTTGGAGTCGGTGCGAATGAACACATTTTAACTCTCGATGGCTGGCACCGACTCCAAATAGAACTGATTAGGTATGTTTTAGTAAATATTATTTTTGGCTTTTTAGTTTTATTTTGAAGTCGGTTTTTAGTTTTTAATTAAACTTTTTTTATGTTCCAATAAATACTGTGGCATAATTTGAAGATTTTAATTCCCAATAAATCCTTACCTAAAAAGTCGGGTTATTTGTTTTAAGTAGGTACTTCTTTTACGAAAGACAGTGGTTAATTACTAACAAAAACAAGTTAAAATCATGAGTTTCACAGTTTTCACCACATTTACCAATTTGTAAGGTAACTATGAAAAATGACCGGTTATTATTCATAATAACCATACTATTTACATTTCCCGTAAAATACCCTTTATTGCGTCTGACTGTACATTTATAAAACTCGGAATGAAAGTTGAAAAGCAATTAATCATAATAATATTGACAGGCTGACAGTGGTGACCGAGTTTCATGTGCAGATTTTTCGCGGCGAGAATATGCCCAATAATTTACAGCTACACCCAATGAATTATTACTGCTCAAAAATCAATATCCCCAGATACTAATGAAGAATAAACTGCTTTTCTATTTTTGTGTAGTTGTATTAGTTATATGTCGTATAAGATGCGAGACACGAATATAAACAAGTGTTAGATAAAGGTCTATGGGACTTAAATCGATATTAACAAAAAATAAATTCCTTGTAAAATATCCTTACAACGAAATTTACAATGTTGCTCTTAATGAAAAAATATGCTTAAATATACAACATAATTAAACAACCATACTCTGAACGAAAAATGGATTTATTTCTCAAAAGAAACTTGTATTTATTTTTGAAAAATTGCATCAATAATACTATTTCGGAAAATAGATTTCAACTAATCAAACATGCCCAAACGAAATCAAAATTACATTCTGTATTTGTACTGACAATCACCCTGTCTTCCCACTCGATCAAAAAAAGCAGTGGGGCCAACGGTATTAAAAAGGAGCTTATAAAACAAACAACTATCCGCAAGAAAACATTTTTAACCCAGCAAACTCAACGAAGGCTAACTTTATGAAGATCTCCCAGCATTTCTTTCATAGCTTCGCTTCATATTTCCTTATATCCGCCAATAAAGGATGAAAGAAGAACGGTCAGCAGAAAACAAAGAAAAAACATAGTCATAAAGCGATCGGTCCAATAGGGCGCGCTCGAACGTCAACCGGGGAAATAATAGCTATAGTGGGAGAACGCCATTATGTAGGTGGTCCTAGCGTTAAGAAACAACTTTAGCTGGATGTGATATAATTTGGACGTTGCCGCAAATCAGCCTCGTCATCGATGACAATGTTGTCATTCATCACAGAACGTCCACTTTTGAACATAGGCATACACAAATTAATTCCAGGATGGCCGGTTGGAAGCGTCCTGCATCCAACCTTCTTTCTGCAACCTTCACCAAGCCGTTTTCCCACCTCGTGGTTGGAATGGACATCCTACGTTGCGCCTAACGGTACGTTGCCTCCATTTTAGAAGAATTTTTGCCCCCTCGGCCGACAGTTCTACGAGTTTGTAGTAAAAAGCACGTATTAAATGTAAATTTAAACACACTTGAATAAAGTAAGATCTCCTTAGCTCATAGACAGGGAACTAGACCATTTTGGACCATGGTTACACGTCCATTGTTTCAGATAATACTGGACGAGCAATTTTGGGTTAGAGTATGTGTTAGACACACAACATAATGGCGCAAACATGTAAGTGTGTCAAATTCCATCTACATAAGGTTTAGACTATTTTGTCTTATTCATCAAAAGCTAAAGGGAAAGAAAAAAACAGTGTGTGAAACCCTTCAAGGGTTCCATCCAGGGCTGCGACGGGAAGTGTTAAACTTATTTATTAAGCATTATGATTGTATCTACAAATAACCACGACTTATTATCGCGTCATAAGTGCGCTGCGATGAAATAAGTGGGTAGGAGGTAAACTATTATTAAGATTGTGTTATAGCTGTGCTTACCTTGGTAACTAAGAAATAATATGGATGTACTTACTTTGGTTACTAAGAAAAATGTTTACATTGTGAGCGTACGATGTAGAATGTCGGTGTACGGATAAACCATCCGTAGTTTTTGTTGCACCGTTAATGCTTATCTGTTGTTTAAATACATTTGTAATTTTCAAAAATAAATAAATAAATAAATTCAATTTGGCCAAAATGTATTAGTTTTTTTTAATGATAGGCGTAATGCGTCTATGTGCAATTTGACAGACCTACTATAGTCACTTCCAAGAGACTCTTATTTGGCATTTTCTGCAACTCTTCTGCAGCTCCTGCATCCAGCCGAATTCCTGAGGTGAGAAGGGGCTAAAGTATTGTTCCATAGTTTCATACCCATTTAGGGCTTTATCCCTAACTAGCGACCCGCCCCGGCTTCGCACGGGTGCAATTATCAGTGTTTCTCTACTATATCATACATGTATTATAACTATAAAACTTCCTCTTGAATCACTCTATCTTTTAAAAAAACCGCATCAAAATCCGTTACGTAGTTTTATAGATTTAAGCATACATAGGGATATAGGGACAGAGAAAGTGACTTTGTTTTATACTATGTAGTGAAGTCGTACCTTGTACTTATTTGCGAGCCAACACAACCAACCCATTGAGATGGGTTTTCTTCAAAACGGAGAGAGGAGAACCTTATTCCGCTTGGGTTGTCATTTGTCTGATAAACCCACACTCAAACGTGTTATAATATGCCTCCTCCACGGCATCTACGCTCTACGTTTCCACTGAGTGTTAGTGCTCAATGACCGCTCGTGGCTGCAGCGTATCAGGCGCACACACCACAACGTTTAGCTCTTATAGGTATAGTGCTATGCCAACAAATTCTCAGTTAGAGATGGAATCTCCCATCATTGAATCATTGATTGCCCACAGTGCTGACACAGTTATGTAATGCTTGCATTACATGTATGTATGGATCTTTTTACTAGTCGCTTCGCTTAAAATTTAGTTTTTTTTAAACTCAATTAAACGGGAATTAACGCATTCATAATTTAGGTACAAAATGTTAGCTCTTTTGCCTGACGTTTCGATCGGGTTACAACATCCGATCACAAAACCTCGAAACGTCAGGCAAAAGAAGTAACATTTTGTACCTAAATTATGGTCGTGTTAATTCCAGTTTCATTGAGTTTTATTTAAATTATGCAACGTGAAAGTTTTAAAGTAATAAGTTTTTTTAAGTAATTTATTTTTGTTACTTTTGTCATGATATTAAAAGTTTTAAATAAATAAATTATTTATCCTGCTTAAATTGACTTTAACCTCTTGAGTATACGTGGATACTGAGAGTGACTACGTGACAACGGTTGGTAACTACACGGATTGTGTGAATACGTAACAACGAGAGGTGACTGCACGGCTACGCGTTGTGTGCCTACGCGACTGCGGGTGGGGTCTACATCTACGCGTTGTTTAATTTACGAGTGGTGACTACGAGTGCTTTTATAGACGCAGGTTTTTGCCACTGGTTAAGTCGGTACGAGTCGTACCGATCGGGGCAGGGTTAACCTGCATGACAAAACAGTGCAAAAAGAAAGAAAAGGTCTCTGTTCAGGTAGTAGGCAGAGATAAGTTTAAACCTGGGGGTCTAGCGAGAAGTGACAAATCCGATATATCGGCCGATTGTTCGGGCATTTCCTAATATGAAATGCAATCGGTCGGTCGGTTTGATCGGGCATTTCAGTCGATTCGACCGATCATCATTTGACATTAGTGGCATCGTAAACCCTACTCTGAAGTGTATCGGTCCGACCGAACATTTGAGTTTGACAAGAGTTTTATCGGAGATCTAATGTCAAATTTTACGACATCTAAATAGCTATCGTCTGACCATCGTAAATGGACATATTTTTTAACATGCTTAGAAATCTTGTATTTTATACATACCTAATCATTGTTTACAACAAGTTTCACACCTCCAAGTTAAAACTTCATAACCACCGTATAGCACAAGTACAATTTTACTACACAAATTATTGTAAACGTTATAAAATCTATCAAATATAATAGTTTGGTATGCCGGCTTGACAAAACAATTCATTTCTTCTTATTTTGCTTTAATGATGAAACTATTAGAAATGCACTATTAGTACTAAGCCACGAATCCCTAAAAATGCAATAGGTAGGCAACACAACCATATTTTGTCCAATCTTAGAGACCATTATATTTGGTCGGATTCGCGCTGACAGTGTGACAGACAGCTGATCAGACCAGAATAACAAAGACAAACTTTTTTTATGGTTTCAAACTGTAACACGTCGTTATTATATTATTTTTATTTTTCTTAATTTAAAAAGCATTATTTAATAAAAATGACTCATTTTCTACAAAAAACTTATTATTATGCCACATAACGCCATCTATCGAATTATTTTCAAACTACTTTGCGATCGAGTATCTTAGGACAATTTTTAAAATCAATAAGCAAGCAATGACATTTCATGTGATCAGCATTTATTTTTCTAAATGTCATAAACAATTGAAATGGTGCAATTTTCTTAGTTTCAATATCTAAAATTGATTGAAATAAACATTTTTCTGTTAATAGACACCATGTTTACGCATTAGTTTACTAATATTTTGAATCGGCAAGAGAGTTTTACAAAACCGGTAAAATTTTAATACGTAGTCATAACACTAGCACTCAGTATCATTCATTCCGATACTCTTCTACAATTGTCTGTGGCCACGATGGAACTTCGCGATTTCGATGTTGTTTCGCGCTAAGGTTCCAATCGAAACTTCGGTCGAGGATCGGTCGGATGCGAACATTCGGATGGTACATTTCGCGCTAGACCCCCTGGTTCTTTATAAGTGAACGCATAAGATAACATGGAAATAATATATCTACCAGTACCAATCGGTACTGACCCGCACAGATTTGTCTGTGCCAAAAACCTGTTTATTCATAAAAGCACCCTACGTGACTACAAGAGTACGCGTTGTGTGACTATGTGACTCAGTGGGGACTAGGGCTACGCGTTGTTTGACTACGTGACTACAGGTCTAGGCTACACAGCTACAGGTTGTGTGGCTACGGGTAGTGACTACGTCGGGACTACGCGTTGTGTGACTACGGGTGGTGACTACATGACTACGGATGAGGACCACGGCTACGCGTTGTGTGATTACGTGTGGTGACTACGCGACTAAGGGCGAGGACTACGCGAATTCGGGCGGTAACTTCAGGGTTACTTGGAGTATGAAAAGGTGGTGACTAGGCGGCTACCAGATGTATGACAAAGGGTGACAACGAAACGGCTACCTGTATACCTGTACCATACATACCCTGTACACATAATACCTGTTGTGTGACTACGTGACTACGGGATGTGACTATACGGCTACGCGTTTTTTGATTACGGGTGGTGACTACGCGACTACGGGTGCTGACTACACGCCTACACGATGTATGGCTAGTGGCTACGGGTGGTAACTATACGGTTACGCGTAGTTTGACTACCGGTGACTAGACTACTCGATACGGGTGGTAACTACACAGCTACGCGTTATAGACTCATCGACGATGTATACTGATGTACGCTAAGTACTATACAGGGTGTTAGGGAAATCGTAAATCAATCCAAAACTACCGTATGTTAACATATGCATGTACGTATATACTATGGTCAACTAATTTTTTTTTTTTTTAATTTACCTTACACAAATCAGATTCATTTTTTTTTTATTTAGTATGAAAAAATATATATTATATCAAATTTCTGGCTTCATCATACTATTTAAACTTATTAATGCTAGTATCGGCTTGATATACCCATTACCAAATACCTTTATACGCTGCTAACAGCGATACAGGCAGTTAGAAAAGTAAAAATTGTTTCCTAACTAAAACCTTGATAAAACCTAGTGTACCACGTTCCCCAGCGACACCTATGTTTCCGCACGAGGGTCACGCACAAACTTGTCGTTATAACTAAATAGAACTCGACAACTAAACATTTCTTTGGCCTTGACACTTTGACATATCGCTATTACGTGACATCAGTCGAAATCGTCGAGATCAAACCGTATTGTGCAGTGAAGCGTCTGATCGAGTTAGCTAGTTTTATTATCGTCTCTTGGGGAATATGCCTTCAAACGCCCTGATTTATCTACACTTGAAATTGTGTTTACGTAAATTCGACTTATCAAACCTGTTTTCAAAACCTGACCTGTGTAATAGCATAGAGAAAGAATAATACTACGTAAAACAGAGGGGCAGTCTCGGTACTTTGAAAATCTCCACCTTAACTCGCGCGAAAGACAGCGAAGGTGGTGAGTAAATGGAACTAAAATATAACTACGCCATCGTTTGTTTCCTTCTCTGACTAGATGGCACTATCTACGCAATGATAGATAACTTTCCCATAATTCATAGAACCATAGAGAAAGAATTATACTACGTCAAAATAGAACATTTATTTACATTAATTTCAGTTTCGGTCCGTCAGAGAATGCCAAACCACCATAAGGTTTACAATTGTTTGCACACTCTGTCAAAAAATATAAACTAACACTTGACAAATTTTGAAAATCGTTCTAACGTCCTCGTAGCTTAGTTGAAAAGGCACTCGCTCGTAGTTTCTATAAGATATGGGTTCGGATCCCACATGATGCGGTCTTTTTTTTCAAGTTGTTATATTATCTTGAATAACTTTTTGTGCGCATCCATAACTTTTTTAAGATATTAAGTACTATATTTATCTTTATTTTAGTCGGTTGCTGATTTCACTAGAGTATGATCCTAATTTTTATGAAAACAGATGTCGGCGAGCTGGGACCCATTTTCTATTTGTTATTTATTTTGTGAATATTATGTAAAAAAAAATAATCAAAAGTTCAGTACTGAGTTTAGTTTTTAAAAATGGTTTTAAATGTGAATAAACAATTTTTATCAAACTATTTTAATACAAGTCTGGATTTCGAAAAAATATTGTCGCCGACTAAGATTCGAAGTCGCGCCCATGGAATATTAGCCCGAATTCTTAGCATCTTGGGCATCGATACTTGACAATACATAACGAAATTACTAATTAGGTTATAGCTTGAAACGACCGTTTATGACATATTTACGTCATTTAGACGTGACCTTTGGACGTGCGTAACACACAAATGCCTTTAAATAAAATTCATTGTTTATCAAAGTTGATAAAAAAATTGGAACAGGGTTACCAAATTGTCTTTTTTTAGATTAACCTTAAGAATTTTTTCCAAAAATTATTGCTTTTGGGATCAAAGAAAAATCGCTTAAAGCCATTTTAGCCATTTTAACTATTTTTTTACCTTATGTAAAACAAACGTCGATGCAGCATGATATTTTCAAAGTTAGAGAGTAAGCTTGTAAATCGTATGCCATGCAATATTTTGCAATGAGAAAGTTGTGCCAAATGAAACATGACAAACAATTATTTGTTAAACAATTATATCCCAAAAAAAGATTTGCTAACTAAAAAATTGCAATGAGTTGTTTTGACAAATGTTTTTTTGCCAAATGAAAATTTGTGTAAAATAGTTGGGTTGTAATATTTTGGGAAACGTTTTTGGCTAAACATTAGTAATCCATATTTTTCTCCTAAAAATTGATTTTTAAAATCACTTGCCAAATATTAAAACAAATCCCGTATTATAAAACTACAATACTCACACTGGTACCTGGCCCTACAAACAAATATTTAACAGTTGTCGAAAAGCTACATTATTCTGAAACTTCTTGCTTTTGACCGTTAATTACCAGAGAGTATATAATTACTCATTTAAAAATATACTTATATTTTAAAATTTGGTTTTCCGTCATTAATTTTTTCAAATTATTTAATAAAGTAATACGAAATGCATATTACCTCTATAATCAACATAAATGCCGTGTTTAGTTTTTTTCAATCCAATAGCTGACGTTGCGTTTCCATAAAAGAGCGTTTAAGTTAAAACCGGTAGATGGCATTATACCGAAATTGCTTAAAATTTTAGTTAAAATGATTTGTTTTGAAATAAATGTAAAAATTCTACTAACATTTCATTTTTAAAAAACAAAAGTGTTAAAAAAGTGTATTGATAACGTTTTTATCAAGAGTTATCGTTCATTGATATCAAGCCCAATCCTAATGAGCCTTGTAGTGACATCTATTCGTTTTTAAAATGTACTAATCCTGCGATATATGGCGTTGACCAGACATGGTAATAGGTAGATAATTAAGTATGTCGTGTTGTTAATAACATAACAAAGAATTACAACTGATGCCTACCCGCATCTGTTTTTTACAATCATCATCATCATCATATCAGCCTGTTGCAGTCCACTGCTGGAAATAGGCCTCCCCCAAGGAGCGCCACAGCGCACGATCTCCCGCCCTTTACATCCAGTCGCTGCCAGCTGCCTTCTTTAGGTCATCGGTCCATCTACGGGGGGGGCGGGGGGCGTCCTACACTACGTTTGGCGTCACCTCTTGTCGGTTCTGCGACAGACATGGCCAGCCCACTGCCACTTCAGCTTGCTACATTTTTGGACAATATCATATATTTTTTTACAAAAGAGAACATAATTATAGTTTATAATTGTGTTCTCTATATGTTCGCAAGATGTATAGATTCATTAGAATTAGTTCATCCATTTAAAATATTCGGACTTGATGGTTTTTTTCAAAAAGCTCTAAAAATGTAAATGCTCATAATATATTTGTACGTTTAGGCTTCAGTCAATTTGCGAACGCTTTTTGCCAAACAATTTATAATAGTCTTGGTAATGCTTTACATTTAAGGCTCTACTACACTACATCTGTTTTTTTTAAACACTACAATCGATAGTAGTTTCTCTATGATCAGCGAAATAAGTAAGGTTCGCTGGCTATGATAGTGATAAAGTTTGACTCTTATATTAAAAACAGTAATTACAGGTTTTTTTAAATAATAAATCCCTGGCTTCTGTGCTAGGTTTTACACCTGTGTTTCAAAAGCCAGTTCTCCCTCCCAAGTCCCAAGTTGTTAACTAATAACATTTTTGATTACTTTAATAAACTTACAAAATAAATAAATTAGGGTTATGGTTTAATTTTTTGGTTTCTATGTCTACCATCTTTTTTAGATTCGTGGTACCACAGTGCACCCTATCTTCCCATTGGGTTTATCCGTACTATGTTCTACGTATTTTACATCGAAAGGTCGAAGAAAGAAATAACCCGATCTACAGATTTTAGTCGGCCGACCGTCTCAACAAGTAGTTTGTGCTCCGGAGTATAAAATCATACAGTTGTGGGTTCGAATCCCGCAAGCTGCAAATTTTGGTGTGATGAGCACTAGCAATTTGTTCTCCATTTTGGCCAATAGTCCATCATCATCATCATCATATTAGCCTGTTGCAGTCCACTGCTGGACATAGGCCTCCCCCAAGGAGCGCCACAGCGCACGATCTCCCGCCCTTTGCATCCAGTCGCTGCCAGCTGCCTTTTTCAGGTCATCGGTAATCGGTCCAATAGTCTACTGGTAGAGAATTCTTATCATTTACGAATTGTTTGTTTTTATTCTGTGGAAATAAAGTTTAAATAAAGAGATAGGTAAATTTGCACCTAAATTTGAATATTTTTTTATAAGACCGTTATCTACGCATCGTGTTAAAGGGGTCTATGTTTAGTTTGGGCAAGAATAAATCATGTAATTTATATATAGTTATATATATGCTTTAGTTTAAAAGAGCCCTAACACCGAATGGTGTATGTTTACGCCTGAAAATGTGTAATAGACTGTCGAAATAACAAATGACAGGCGGTCCTGTCTCGTACACGATCCAATTAAGTGCCAAAAATTTTAACAATGTTATATAATTACTTAAAATGCCAAACGATAAAATTACTTACTCAAGTTTGAAGTTTAATTTAAACGCAGGAATCGGTTTAGCAGGATATTCTGCCCATTAACTTCTCAGATCAGCAAAACGAAACAAAATAGTCAAAGTGTTATGCGGTTTCATACGACCGCAATAAGTTAAAATAAACAGCCTCTACTATGGGGCCAACGAAACGAGTAGCTTATGCTCCATAATCCTGTACTACTGGAATATAAACTTTTTTCTCCTAAATTGATATCGGTGCCATGCAAAAGTTGCTCATTTTTATTGTTTGAACATCCTGTAAAAGCGATCCTTTATAGAAAAAGGTAGCTAATAAGGCATCCAACTTTTACACTTTGTTTAAAACAGTTCGCATTTTATTTTTAAAAACATCAGGAATAGCGTTGTAAAAAAATAATAATGCAACGTCCATGGAGGTATAATGTACTAGCGTACTAGTGAACACATCTTGAACTAAATGTTCTGCAAAGCATTGTAGTATTGAACAATCAAAAAGCAGTTTTGACAACTTCAATTATTGACACTGAATGAAGCTTTGTAGTCCATTGGACTACAATTCTTGGCTGAAACATTTAGTTCGAGATGTGTTCTCTAGTACGCTAGTACATTATACTTCAATGGCAACGTCAGTCTATCCAAGTCATTTACTTTACGCAGGTAAAGTTTAACCCATCAGGGGTTCATGGGTATGTAAATTACTACACATAACTTACTTTTTATGTCCAAGACAAGTCAGCACTTCCCGTTTCAGGGTAACATTAATGGCCTATTGGAAGAACAAACACATTTCACTTTTGATCTTGGTAAATATATTTTGATTACCTAGTTAATCGGTTTTTCGGACGTCAGTGGCAGGGGCGTGCGGTGCATATAGGCAATTATGCAGTGCCTACCTGGTAAATTAAATGAGGTAGGCAGTAGGTACTTACAAACGTGTGTCATTAATTTGACGACCTCCGTAGCCGAGAGGCGAGCACGCCGGACTTTTAATGGCGCCGCCATCTCTGAGGTTCCGGGTTCGATCCCCGGTCGGGTCAATGTAGAAAACGAACTTTTCTATATTGGCTCGGGTCTGGGTGTTGTGGTACCGTCGTTGTTTCTGATTTCTATAACACAAGTGCTATAGCTACTTACCTTAGAATCAGAGCAATGTATGTGATGTTGTCCAATATTTATTTATATTTATTTATTTATGAAAACCATCGATTTTCATCAAAAATGCCTTAGTATATACTGCCTACCTCAAAATGAAACCAATGCCCGCCACTGGTCAATGGCAACATTAAGCCTCAGATAGAAGTAAAAAAATACTTACAAACTTTTAAATCGATGCAAAAAATAAGTATGAGTGTTAAAATCGACTTTAAATATTTATTTTATTAGAAAATATTTAAATAATTATCAAAACATGCTAAGAATTATGACATAACATAGTAGTTGTTTCTAATACTTTTACTGAAGAAAGAAAGAGAATAAGCATATTTGTTTTTATGTTTTATAAAAACAAATATGCCGCCATATACAGTCCGGCGTGCTTGCCTCTCGGCTACGGAGGTCGTCACAATATATAAATACACACATAAATAAAAATATACACAAATACAAACAATGCTTGCAAACACACATAGACCTACATAACTACAAACACTGCTTTATATAATAGTACCCAATTTAACCACTTCAAAACGATTATGAACTTCGATAGTGATAAGATGTATGGGATTGACAAATGCTTTCGTAGCTTAATTATGTGTACTATCTTTACTTCTTCTTTCATAAAATGAAACTAGCACATATTGTATGAAATACATCATATTGTTTTTTTTTTTTTTTAAATAAATCCACTGCGTTAAAACACTATAGTTAGCTAGCCTTGGCCAAAAATCGAATAGACATAATATTTGAAGTCATTTATGTAATTGTTTAAACAAAATACAAAACAAGCATAAAATAATATTTTCTGCTTCTTATTAGGTAAATCTAAATTTTGTACCCAAATTATTATCGCGTTAATTCCCGTTTCATTGAGTTTAAATCTAAATTTTGTTTCAGGCCGTTAATAATAAGCACAATCCAAAAACTTAACTCGCTGGCAGTGGGCCGGCCTCATCAGACGCAGAACCGATGAAAGATGGAGTAAAAAGGTTCTTGAGTGGAGAACACGACGTGGAAACGTAGTGGACCCAGCTCGATGGACCGACGAACTTAGGAAGATAGCTAGCAGTGGCTGGATGAAAAGAGCGGGAGATCGTGCTCTTTGGCGTTCTTTTGGGTTCTTTGACTGCAATAAGCTGACATGATGACGTGATGATGTTGTCGATAAATATTTATCGATAGTCAATTGGTGGTTACCTCACTACCAGTGTAATCCGCTCTTCATTGCGATCTCGGAGCAATTAGTTGGTCGACACTAACAGTCATTAAAGCTATCCACTGGTCCACGCAATAAGTGCTCAGAGGCTTTGACTCTGCTTCTTAATTAAATCAGTATTAACTGACGCTTGCTTTAATTAAAAATCCTACTACATTACAGGTGACTGGTAAGATTTTTGCTTACTATAATAAATTTTTCCTATAGCACCAATATCAAAATCTAGGAAAAAAAACTCCGTCAATTTAAATGATGGCTACTTCTTTGTATACATTTATAGATCATCATAGATATGATACATATACATATCTATGATGGGTCAGCAAATGTTGTATGTTTACTGTCTTATTCAGAATGCATTTGATGGTCCGGGTTTAAAGTTAAAACACTGTGATAGCGTTGGTTTAGCAAAAATCGTAATCAGAGTGACAGACTACGCTTAGACCCGGGGTTAAGGTTGAGTTGAAGCTATTCATTACTAAACCTGCCAGCTGGTAAGTTTAAGATTTAAGGATGGTCTAAGACTTCATCACCATCATCACCAGCCTATATCAGTCCACTGCTGGACACAGGCCTCTCCAAAAGGAGGATTTTGCCATAATCGCCACGCTTGGCAGGCGGGTTGGCGATCGCAGTTTAGCCAATGGTGGAGAGGAGACGCTGCTGCCCGTCTTCTTATGGCGGTTCTCCTGTAGTCGCCTCTTACGACACCCATAGGAAGAGAAGGGGTGGTGCAATTCTTTTAACGTGCTGGCACCACACGACACTTCAAAGACTTGGTTATGATAAATTAATCTGTGGTCTTTGCGCCTGTCAAATAAAAGCGAGGTAGGTATTGATAATATATTGTGAAAATGGCCGATTTAAATGAAATTCAACAATACGAAGGAATGTTTCGATTATTTTATGTGCCGCTACGCAACCGAAAATACATAGAGAAAGGAAAGCCCCATTTAACTTATCTAACTGATCTTTCTTAAGAAAGATAAGTTCATGAAAAGCATTATCATATAAAAATAAAATAAATAAGTTTTTAAACAAAATACTAGAAACTACCATCTCTGAATAAGACAGTAAACCAGTGAGATGTACAACAAAATCTGAGTCAGTGGTTAAAGAAATTATTTTGTGTTTTTTTAGGAATCCAAGCATTCTTGCGCCTTTTTTCACGACTTCGTTAATATAAGAGTCAAATCTGAGTTTAGCATCCAATCTGACACTAAAATCCCGTACCTCCGCGCTCCGCTACATGTTCAAAGCTTATCCCACCTACTACCTATCATCAACTGTCTAGAATTCGATGAAAATCTATTAATGCTGTCATACCCACCAACACTTCGTTCGTACTTGAGACTGACCGCATCAATACAGCCTTCGTGCCTCCATGACCGCCAGAGCGATTACGACGCGACACCAAAGACCGAAAAGGTACAGAAGGGTTAGCTAATTGAACGTGAATTTGAATCGATCAAATGTGCCTAAGGGAGCTTGCAGATGAGACATAGGTCAGCGACTGTTAGTGATAATAATGGTAGGCGACAGTCGTTTCGTTGATGTCTGTCCTCAGGCTCGAGCAAGCGAATGCCATCAACCATCTTAGGTGGCCTAACATGGTCGCAAGCAGTCGTCGAAATAATGTCGCTCGTCTTTTCGTAGATATTCTAGCTGCTATCTGGTAGCTGGTGCCCATCAGCCACCACATCGATATTTTGACCAATGGTTTTATTTCTGTTAGTATTTTTTTGTTTCCTACTTTTCTTTCTAAAATTTTTTTTTTCTGTTTCGTCTTGTAACTGTTTTTATTTTGTTTTGTTATTGTGTGTGTCTAATAAAAACTCTATCTCTGTCTACTGGTTTTGTTGTCTACATCCCTTACAAATGAATGGACATTAAAATGCCCCGCGAGCAGGGCTTTACCGTTTCTGCCTAAAACTAACACCCCATCTGACGTCACCCACCGGGTTAATGTGAGCAGTGCCATTAAGCAACTAGTACGATTAATCCCCCAATTCAGGCTAACGGTCTATAACTATACACATTTTGATGGTGTTGATTGTCTGTGTTGACCAAACTTTTCCATGCTTGAAACAATTGTTTCCGACGAAAACAAACAACAACTCATCTAGCCTACCTACCTACCTAGCTCATTGTTGACAAAGATATGAGTACCCTTGAAGTTTTAAAAGGTTAAGTAAATAATTAATATTGTAAGAGGCGATTTTCGTCAGATAACTTTTATGCTTACAGTCTCGATTTCAAATTAAAGAGGGCTAAATTGAGGTTTCCGATTTCAGCAACAAACCAAAATGGCGTCTGACGCGCCAGGTGGCAGTTGCTGATAAAGCGGCTGTTCCCACGACTATTTTGTTTCTTTAAAGGCGTCTACTCCTGCTGACTTTCGGCATGTTGTTAACAACTAAGCAATATTATGAATTGTATAGAATAAACTATTTGCCTGCGTTGGTATAGTCACGTAAAGAGTAGGCCCCCTGATTATGTAGGGAATTTGGAACTACAGCTTTCACTTCCCGGTCGAAGATCCAGAGGAAGACAATGTGAGTATGTAGACCGACATGAAAGAGTGCGAGATTTCCGAAGACGATATCGAGGACAGAGCGAAGTGGAAGAGAAAAACATGGTAAGCTGAGCCCACCACCATATGGGCTAAATAGCTAGGAGGAGAGAAAGAGAGTACAGAAAAAAAAATCATTTCAAATAAGCCACTGTCAAATTCAAATTCAAAATTCAAATGCGTTTATTGCGAATTAAGTGTACAAGAGATCTTACAATATGTTTTGGAACTTAAGTACTTAATTACCCTTTTCAGGTGCTGCAATGTTCTTAATCTTTATAATTACAAAAAAATAAATTTTTATTTAATATATTGTATCTATCTATACTATTTAAGATAGTAACTATGAGCGACTTGTAAAGAACAACTGACATTATTATTATTATATTTTATTTAAACAGTAGGTACCTAATTGTTTTATTTAATTATTTTGTTTAGTTTTAGATGTGAAGAATTCTTCGAGGGTATAAAAGCAGTTTGAGATCAAGTAAAGTTTTAATTTTTTTGTAAAGCAGTTTAATTTAGTTTCTTTTTTTATGTCATAAGGTATTTTGTTAAAAACTTTTATAGCCATGTAGAATGGGCTACAGTTCAGCATTTTAATTCTCGAATATGGCAAGCAGAGTCTGTCTTTATACCGAACGAAAGGTAGACAGATGACCTGGAATGCAGGCCGCTTCCTACCGGCTAATATAAGTCATTGGGAGAGACCTATGTACAGCATTTGACGTCTTATGGTTGAAATGATGATGATGAAACAATGTTATAAAAATTCATGCACGTGTAATAAAGAGTATCACTGGACTCTAAACTAGAATTTCCTGTGTCATGTCATAAAGATCATTACTACAATTTTAATTGACATTTTATAAGAGCCAAAGTGTAGCTATTACATTCTTTTAATACAGGGCGGTAACCACGAACTCTTAAAACAATCTCAAATCTGTCAATCATTATCATTTCTGTCAAATTTTGTATGAAATGACGTACCAAAATTGACAGATTTGACAACTTTGAGATTGTTTTAAGAGTTCATGGCTACCCCGCAGATATAAGATACCTTTGTGTACGGTTTCGTGTTTGTGTGGTGTTTGTGAGTATGTGTGCATGTTCACTAATACCACAGTCTAAAACCATGTACCACTATGTTCGCGAACCTCTTGCACTCCACGCTCTTGCAACTGCTCCACATAGTGGACACGTTCGCCGAGCACCGTTGCACACTGCAGGAGCGCAACGCATCCTCTATGTCATGTGGAGCAGTTGCAAGATCGCGGAGCGTAGAGTCTTAAATTCCCGAACAAGGCTTAATACTGTAAAATATGCTGCGAAATATAGACAAGCTATTTTCGAAACTGGTAAGAAATAGCCATAAGAAAGACGTAGGTAGATAATAAACCTACTAGTGAGTATTAATTGCCTTGTCTGTTCGCGTCCGTATTATCACAGTACATTACTCATCAAAATAATAGCAAGTTTTTTTAAACAAATTATAAAGTAACATATTTTCTGCTCTAGTTAATGTGGTCGATAGTGCAAAATTACTTAGACTTCGAATTATAATGTGTTTCTCCGTCTTTAAGCTTGTTAGTTAATCTAATAAAAAGGAAATCTAATTTTCGTGAGGTATGAAATTCTGAACTTAAAGGCATTTTTGCTTGTATTTTCAGTTGTGCTAAAAGCCTTCCTGGCCCTTCGAGCCGGATTAATATTAACGAGTTCGCGTTTTGTTTTTAAATACGTACCTACCTACATTTAAACCTGGTTTATTAAGCCAAAATAGTAGCTCTTACGTACCTATAAGTACTAGTCTTTAGTATTCTGTGCTATAAGATGAAAAAAAAATATTTCGTTGGACGAAGCCGAAACCTTTTAGGTAAATGAAATCTTAAATTAAACGGAACCTCTTTGGTTCCACACATGACCCTTAACAGAATATAAGAACATCTTATACTTACGTCGTCAAAAACAAAGGCTTTCACTAAGAGGATGTTTAACCAACCGTAGCGTGGAACTTTGTGTCGTATTTTCTACATAAGTATGTAGATGTACCCTAGTAATGGCTCTACGGGGGTCGACACCCGCCGTGCCAATCTCACTGTTTCTTAGGAAGTTTTTATCTTAGAAAAAGATTAATGAGGACAAATATAAAATCAACAGCTGCATTTCGAACAGGCACGCCAGTCACCACTCCACGTTTCTAAATAATATACAAACAGCATTTGTTTCTAATCAGAGACCGTGTAGAAGAAACAATTGAAAATCGATAACAAACTTCGAAAATTAAATGTTTGGGATTGACAAATGCCATTGTGAAATCAATCCCCTGGAAGCATAAAAAAGCAATCGCTCCGTAGCGAAACGATATCGAAATTCATCATCGCCTGTCAGATATTATGATACCGATGACAATTTACCACGTAATATTACGACAGATTAGCAAGCAAAGTGGCAGTGGGCGAGGCACACAGCACGTAGAACTGACGGGCGATAAGGCAGAAAGGTTCTAGAATGGAGGCACGTACCGGCAAGCGCAGCGTGGGATGTCCACCCAAAAAGTGGACACAGATGACCTGGTAAATTTTGCAGGAAGCCGCTGGACGCAGGCCACTTCGAGCCGGCCGGTCTGAAAGTCACTTGGAGAGGCCTATGTTCAGCGGTGGACGTCCTGTGTCTGAAATGATGATGATAATGATAACGACGGCATTCGTCAATCCCATACATTTTATTATTTTTGAACTTGTTTATAGTTTTGAAATTATTTTGAATAATTTTACCAAAATAAACATAAAACTGTAGATTATTGAGAAATCGTCTATGTATTCTGATGAAGAGAGTAAGATATTGGATAAGTGGAACATTCAAGAATTAATAGAACTGACATTTGACGACCTCCGTAGCCGAGAGGCGAGCACGCCGGACTATATGGCGTCACCATCTCTGAGGTCGGATCAATGTAGAATACGAACTTATCTATATTGTCTCGGGTCTGGGTGTTGTGGTACCGTCGTTATTTCTGATTTCTAAAACACAAGTGATTTAGCTACTTACCTTAGGATCAGAGCAATGTATGTGATGTTGTCCAATATTTTTTTTATTTTTTAAATACGCGTTGATCACACTGGGCAAAATTGCTACATAATATGAACTCATCTTAGACAGACGCGTTACAAGCACCAGTAGTTCTCAGAAGTTGTGTTTTTACTAGGAAAGTTTTGGGGTAGTTCTGATTTTTTCATTTTCGATGTAGGTATTTTGGGGTGCTAACTGAATCCGAATCTGAGCTTAGGTTTGCTAACAAAATTTCGTGACGCAACATTGACAATATCGCATAAAAAATAAACTGCAATTCTCCTAATTTTTGCTCAAAACTCGGATACTATAACTTTTAGTAAATGGACTGTTCACAGAAATGAAAGTACTGAAAATTCTTTACAAATATCACTTTTTAGTTTTTATTTTAGAAAAACCGTTTAGTCATAATTGCGAGTTGAAAATTGGCATATTTCAGCGACCTCTTCAAAACCCACTTTTACTTTATTTATACATAACTATCTTTTGCCCGCGGCTTCGCCTACGTGAGGTTTTTGAGTGAATAAATGAATGTCAAACACAGTAAATAACAAAACCTTGAAACAGGTATTTGCTTATTTAGTTAAAGGATTAACCTCGCGATCTTGGTGCTCCATTAAAACTTTGAACCCCCGTTTTTACCCCTTCATGTGGTGAGTTTTGTAAAATCCTTTCTTAGCGCACGCCTACATTATAATAGCAAATTAAATTGTGTTAAATTTCAGCGCAATCCGTTCAGTGGTTTGAGTTGATTCAGTCAGAAACGGTTGCCTTTTATATAAGTTAAAAGTTACAAATAAAATACAAAGAAGACTGAAATGCTTCAATGCACAGCTCAAACCACTAAACGGATTACGCTGAAATTTGGCACACATATAACTATTATAATGTAGGCGTGCCCTAAGAAAGGATTTTACAAAACTCACCACCTAAAGGGGTAAAACGGGGGTTCAAAGTTTGAAGATCGCGATCATTTAACTAAATAAGCAAATAACTGTTTCAAGGTTTTGTTATTTACTGTGTTAAAGCTAGTAATAAATAAAGAAAAAGTGGGTTTTGAAGAGACCGCTGAAATATGCCAATTTTCAACTTGCACTTGAGACCGAACTTTTCTTCTAAACTAAAAAATGATATTTGTAGAGAATTTTAAGTACTTTAATTTATGTAATAAGGTGATTTAGTAAAACTTAATACCATCCGAGTTTCGAGCAAAAATCCAAGAAAGCTTAAACTTATGTTTATTCTAAAATGTGTTAATTAAGAGTTAGACTATCATTTCAAATATTTTGGAAAATATTTGAGTGTCGTAGGTCGTGGTTCCATTAGATATATCGATTTATTCGATACAGACTTAAGTACTTATGTCTGTCAATAAAATAAAAAAGAGGTCTTTTAGTTTAGGAAATGTATTTAGACATACTAGAAAAAACTGAAGATTGAAGTAGACACTCTGAAGGCGCAGTACTCCATAAGAGCCAATCCTAATGGGTACGCCATCTTATTTCCCACTTTTGCAGACATGAAGTACGCAAAGATTCCTGCTGCTGTTGTGTAATATCCCCAATTTTGGTTAGTGTCATAAGAATAGTGGGCGAGAGAAACTAAATTCAAAGCGATCATCGCACTTCCTAAATGAACGTTTTCTTGGCCGGTCACTGACATTACGAAGGGTACAATACCAGATAGCAAATGTAGTGAGCTTAACACTTTATTGCCTCGTCTTAGATCAGCCATCATGCATGGTAGAGCGAGGTATTTCGTAGCTTTCGTGCTTATCGTGTAAGCTTCCTTGAAATCGTTCTTAAGGAGTGAGCCTGTAAATATAAAATAACAATTTTGAGAACATGCGCTTTAAATTGACGACCAAGGGACAAAAAGGGTAAAAGTATGTTTCTAACTGATTTCTACTGTGGTATTTACTGGTCAATAAATACAAGTGATATTCCACAAGGTGTTTCAGAATAGTCTGGAATGTATTTACAAGTAAAATGTCCCAAATCGCCGTCCAAAGGTCGAGACATGGTGCTCAGAAGGCTTGGCCCGCATTCCAATGGCCACGTAACGGGCCAACCCTTCGGTCGCCCGTACAGTCAATCAGTTGCTTGGCTAACTGACTGTACAGTCGATGTGCTAGGTCCCCACGGCCGAAGCGTCTCGACCCCAAACGGCTCAAACATGTGGTACTGAGTCCTACTTATTTGTGACGCTTGTGGGGCTCCGCTGGCGCAGCAGCCAAACCAGCCCCTGACGAAGTTTGTAGAAGATGAGATGGAGCCAGTGTGTCAACGCAAGTTGCGTCCACACTAGGGGCCGACTCATCTTCCACGGAACCAAAGTTATGCCATCAGTTCTCCTGCCATCACTTCGCCAGGCCATTCGGTTCTAGAATAGCCGTTAACGGTACGGTAGCAAGAGCTCTGCGGATGAATCGTTAGGGCTGCGTGTCGGGAGAATCGCCATGCGCTTCTTTATAAATGACAGCGATGACCCAGACAGTCTACCACATGTCACCACAGAGACAGAGAATATTAGGGATGACGACTAACTTTTTTTCTTCGTCTATCAGTCAGTTTTGACAACTCAATTATTGACACCTACTGAAGCTTTGTAGTCCACTGGACTACAATTCTTGGCTTAAACATTTAGTTCGAGATGTGTTCTCTAGTACGCTAGTACATTATACCTTAATGTCTATCAAGTAGATTAAATTATCAAAAAGTTTGGATACGTATTATTTTCTTTTTTCACATGGTCAAAATATTACAGGGATATAATAGAATAGAAGATCGTTTATTCAGAATCATGCATAGCATACAAATACATTGATTTGAATTGTCGCATGACGTCAGGCCTAGGTAAAATTTATACTCAGAAGTGACGTCACGAGCCCGGTCTTCCGAACTTTGACGCGCTTAACTTTGTATTTTTTTGGTTCATTGACAAAAGAAAAAATACGAGTCCATGAGTTTTTCGTAATCTAACTGACGGACTAAATAAAATCTCATTTTCTTTATTCGTCGTCACGTCATCCCTATTAAAATGGGTGAACTATGTTCTTAATACTAGCATCGTTTCTGATTGTATATTTTTTTAATATCTCATCCGTATTCGGAACCATCTCCTAAAATTTGGCTCGTATTTTTTTACCTCAGTATTCTTACTTTGATTGTGAAAGAATCCGAGAAGTCCGTGAATCAAGAAGTTGGTGTGCATTCCGGGGGTTGTCCAATTGTTCGAATAATCGTTAGCTCCCTGTCCGGCCACGCAGGCGAGCACAACGTGTGCGATAGCGGCATTAAGGTCATCGCCCATGCCACAACACCAGTGCCAACAATATTATAAAACCTCACTTCCTAAAGAAGCACAAATTTAGCAAATTTTTGAGAAAAAAATACCTAACACAGAAAAAAATGATTTCCAAATTATCAATCAATCAAAAAGAACATTAGTAGATTGTCAAATAAACAATTATTTTTAAATTATGCCCATACACGCCGAAATCACAAAGAAGTTATATATCAATCCATTTCGACGTTTGTCAATAGTTTAATTTTCTGTTTAATAAAGTGTGTGTGAGTCTTATAAAGTGGTATCATCATCATTATTTATGCCACAGGACGTCCACTGCTAAACAAAGGCAAAATTTGCCGTATTACAAACCAACTAGCTGTTTTACAAAAAGGAGGCGTTTTGCCATACGGCGAATCGACGATACGGCGGATTGCATAACGCCTGAATGAAAGTCCGCCGCATTGAATACGAGCTTTCGAGTTATTCAATTCGTCAAGGCGTTTTGTATTTCAGCGGGTAGCAAAGTTTAAAGTACTCATTTTTCAAACTCGCGGCGCTGCCAGTGATAACAGTCCAAGTGCGAGCCATAAACCGGCCAAGTGTGAGTCGGACTCGCGCCGTAAGGGTTCCGTACCATTATCTAATAGCGGTTTACGATTTATGACGTATTAAAAAAAATGCACCAATAATTGCCTGGACCGCTGCTGTGCCCGTGTCATACTAGCGCCTCTCTCATCTCATACAATTTTGAGGTATCAATTAGGTAAGGGCATAGGTTAGGGTTAGTGCTTTTAGTTTCGGTAAGATTTTCGGCCATTACTAATTTTATTTCTTGAAACCTATTTATTGGCCTACAGCTCCTAGCAAAGACATAAGTAAAGTATGCAGTCTACGTCCCAGTGCCTTTGAGAAATGCTCTAGTAGCTCCAAATCACTGACTGACCAGCCTGTATTACACTGGGTAGCCTACAGTCAATTTAAGATCGTGTCTTACAAAAACATCTTTTATGTACCTACTCTGCTTATGAGTCTAAAAATCTTGCCTTGCCTTCTTTCAACAAATTAATGTGTAAATTGAAAAAGGCGTGTTTTTTTAATAAGTAAACAACATTTTAAAAAACATTTAAGAAACATTCCATCAAATTCAAATTTTGGTTTTAGCAATTGCCATGCTAGGTTTATCTAAGATTTTTAATACTTGAAAAAATCGTCCGCCTCAGGTGCGATCCGAACCCACGTCCATCGCATACCGGGCGAGTGCTTTACCACTAAGCTACCGAGACGTTAGCCGAATCGACGAAATCTTTCAAGTGGTTCTCGCTGTCAAAGCCATCGTATTTTCTGATCAATGTTGCGGTATATACTACTACCCGATAGAAATATTTTTACAAATATTTAACTATTGGTAAAGATCAGATCATTCCATTAAAAACCATCAGCCCCTCTAGCATAAGCAACAAAACACGATACGGTATGATATGATATAGCGATTTATCGCATATTTTTGTCAAAATATGAACTTTTATAGAAAAATCGAGCATGACCGCCGATGTCGCCGGCACGGACATACTCACTGTTTCGATAAAAGTTCAAGATGTCGGCTATGTTATTATTTTGAAAGTTGGGTGTCGATAAATCGCTAGATCCTATCATATCATATCGTGTTTTGTTGCTCATGCTAGAGTGGCAGGGGAACCTAAGATGTAGCGCAGATAATTTCCATCCTTCTTCCTGAACTTGATTTTTGGGAACCTCTTTTTAATGTTATCACTAAAAAATGCGATTTTACCTTCGCAAAACCTATACATTTTTCAATTATCAGTTTTTATTTGTTTTTTTTTTTGGATAAACTGTTTTCTTATTAGTTATGCTATAGTGTAGTGTAAACAAATAGGAGAGGAATAGCAAATTCAATTGACGTTTTTTATGGATTGGGTACGAGCATTGAATACTTTGATTGTGTACCTTAAAGTTATTATAATAACAGGCTCGGTCTATACGCTGCCGGAATCCGTAAGAATCCGCAAGAATTCGTTCAAAAACGACCTTATTGCTTAAGCGATAGATTGAATCCGCGTTAACTCGGTCCGGTTTTCAGCTGGGTATAGACCGAGCCGTTGGGTACCCAAAAACTGTCATTTTCACAGACATTGATATCTGGGGTCTTTTTAATGGACAGCCAGTCCGTTTTTGTTTTAGGTCAGTGGACAAACTTTACTGCTTTAGCCGTAGACAATATAACTATGGTCAATTTTTGACAAGCTGCCATATTGTTGCTCGATTGGTTTTGTCGAAAAATACGTTTTCTCAAAAATAATATAAAAAACTAGACCGAATTCCTTCTACGAAAAATTGTGTCGTGTTTAGTCTTCGGAATAAATAATAATCACTTTTAAAACCGACAAAATGGCTGCGAGCGACTCTGGGACAGATGAGTCACTTTACCCTATTGCTGTGCTGATAGACGAATTGAAAAATGAGGATGTACAGCTTAGATTGAATTCTATCAAGAAGCTCTCAACCATTGCGTTGGCTTTGGGCGTTGAAAGGACCAGGTCTGAGTTGATTCCTTTCCTCACTGAGACAATTTATGACGAAGATGAAGTACTCCTCGCACTTGCTGAGCAGCTCGGTAAGCAGCCATTCCATTGTTGTCTACACGATGTTTTAATTTGTAAGAACATTACCTATCGAAATTTTACCTCTACGAGTTAGAGTAGTATTCTTGAAATGGTTATAAAACTTGTTTTGTAACCATAACCTTTCAAGCATACCTTCAAGCCAATCGTTTCGGCGTAAATTATTTATGTGTACAGTTCCCACATTTTTTTAAAGATTTTTTAAAATTAATATTTTTTTTTAAATACCTTTCATGTAAGATGAAAAATATATTTCTAGATTTGCAATATACAAATACATATAAATTTTGTTAGCATGGGTTGTTATGCTAACAATTTTGTATCAAACTATGGCTTTGTAATGTTACATGTAAATTAGATTATTTTCTAAATTTAGACTGCATTTTTAAATCACCATTCTCTATATTTCCATTCAGATAGTGGTTTCTGCATATTAAAATTTTATTCAAATCGAATTCCATGTGTAAATCAAATATTTTTTATAGAGCTAATAAGCCCTGATAAATTATTAAAGATCAAATCAGAGGTTGAGTTGATGCCTAATTCCTCTATCATCAGGAAACTTCATCAACTTGGTTGGAGGAGGTGAATTTGCTCACTGCCTACTTCCACCTCTTGAGTCACTTGCAACTGTTGAAGAAACAGTTGTCCGCGACAAAGCTGTGGCTTCACTCCGTGCAGTAGCTGCTCACCACACTCCTCAAGCTCTCGAACAACACTTTGTTCCGTTGGTGCAACGTCTTGCTGGTGGCGACTGGTTCACATCTAGAGCTTCGGCTTGCGGACTGTTCAGGTAACTAAATAATTAACCAAAAAACTGAAATCCCACTAATATTTTAAATGCAAGAGCTTGTGAGGATGTTTAGACGTTTTTGACTCAAACGGCTGAACGGATTTGGATGAAATTTTTTACACCTAAAGAATAAGATCTGGATTAACATATAGGTTACTTCTATCCCAGTTCAATATTCCTGTGGGATATATGTGATACACCAGACATCCTGTAGTTAACGCAAACAAAGTTGCAAGCACAGCTAGTTATAACAAATGTGTCCTTGCTACAAACTTATAGTATTGAAATACACTTCGATCTAGTATTTCAATGTTCTAAATGATAAATGACCTTATGTTTGTAATTGTAGTGGTTGCCTTGGGTACAAGAAGATCTAAACTTCCTACATGCATTATTTGATTATTTTGATGAAGCCAAACTGCCTTTTGTCAGTACTATACCTGTAAATCTTTTTTACTTAGTGAAAAAAGACAGTTTAAACCGAAAACCTTTTACTCCATCTTTATTTTATTTTATTAATAATAAACTCAACCGCTATGTTACATTATTACATGCTAGTCTAATTTTACAAGGGGGCACTTAGCCAATTACAGAGTTTTATAACATGCTTAATTTATATTTTTCATACAAAGTTGCTTAAAACAAGATACTTAAGATATAAACCGGTGGTACCACAACCCCCAGACTCGAGACAATATAAAAAAGTTATTCTCCCCTCCCTATTGACTAGTGTGACGTCACATATTTTTTGTAATTTAACTTTTATTTTCGTTTAGAGTACAAATTTTTAACCGACTTAAAAAAAAGGAGGTTCTCTGTTAGACCCGTATGTTTGTATGTATGTTTGTCCGCGTTTTTCTCGCGTTTGGTTTATCGGATTTTGATGCGGTTTTCAGAAATGTATTTATTACATTCTGGAGAATGTTTTAGTATGCATATCATACTGCTGAGCTGATGATGGAGGCCACAGAACTCCCGGTTAGGAGTCAATAGACAATACTGCGATTTGTCGACGTATTTCGTAGTGTATTGGGCAGACGTGGGCCTTATGACGTACCAGACAGTAATTTGGGGGTAAACCAGTACACCCATAAATGAGAAAAAATATCTTAGTTCGTTTTTTTAAATTGAGTTGGGCATTGAACGGTTATCCCATGGTTACGACACTTCTGTTGATAACGATCTTTTTAAGCGCATTCTATAATAATAGATCCTCAATTATTGAACGACAAAGTCTTATTAAAGTAAACATAAGTTCAATTATTTTTGGAGTTGGTGTGAATGAACACATATTAACTCTCCATGGAGTCCATGGAGCACAGACTCCATGTTTAGTTTAGAAAATATAATTTTTCGTATTTTACTTTATTTTTGAATTCAGTTCCTAGTTTTTTTATGTGTTTCAATACTAGACATAAGATTTTGAAATGTGACGTCACGAAATTTATGACCCCCTCACATAATGTTGTTTGACGACCTCCGTAGCCGAGAGGCGAGCACGCCGGACTGTATATGGCGCCGCCATCTCTGAGGTTCCGGGTTCGATCCCCGGTCGGGTCAATGTGGAAAACGAACTTTTCTATATTGTCTCGGGTCTGGGTGTTGTGGTACCGTCGTTGTTTCTGATTTCTATAACACAAGTGCTTTAGCTACTTACCTTAGGATCAGAGCAATGTATGTGATGTTGTCCAATATTTATTTATTTATTATAATTTATTAATGTCACACATCGTTGACCCTCTCACTGTAACGTGTGACGTAATTTATGGATGGCCCCTTAGTTGAATAACCATGCGCCCGGTATGCAAGGGGTATGCAATGGTCGTATGTTCGGGTCCCACCTGAGGCGGTCGTTTTTTGTCAATATAATAATATAATTTTGAACTACGCTCTCTCTCAGCGTGTGCTACACCCGCGTATCCGCACCCGTGAAGGCGGAACTCCGCCAGCACTTCCGCTCGCTCTGCCAAGACGACACGCCGATGGTGCGTCGCGCGGCTGCCTACAAGCTTGGCGAATTCGCGCGCGTCGTCGAAGTGGAGTACGTGAAGAGCGATCTGATACCCATGTTCGTGCATTTGGCTCAGGTATGTATTTTTTAAATATTTATACAAGGTGTAACATAATGAACGCACACCTTCATAAGGGCTGATTCTGTTGCTCAAATACAACTTTTATGATTGGACGTTCGACGAGGGTTCTTTGATAGAACGCTCAAAAAAAAATTTACTACTCCATACAAACAAATGACAGCCGATCGGCGATTTTGTATGGGCAGGTGTTTTTTTTGTTTGCTATTTCGATGTTGGTCTCATAGTTAAAGTTGTTGTATTTGAGCACCAAAATGCCCTCGCCCAATGACTTCCAAGTGGGCATGGAACTTTGGTTTGGCCACCTCATTTTTTAGGGTTCCGTACCCAAAGGGTAAAACGGGACCCTATTACTAAGGCTTCGCTGTCTGTCTGTCTGTCACCAGTCTGTATCTCATGAACCGTGATAGTTAGAGTTCAAATATTCACAGATGATGTATTTCTGTTGCCGCTATAACAAAAAATACTAAAAAACAGAATACAATAAATATTTATAACGTTTTTATAGATAATGGTAAGCAACCCTCAGTGCGCGAGTCCGACTCCCACTTGGCCGGGTTTTTTTATTTTAACTTTATTGAACAGATTTACCTTTAAATCCTCGGACTGACATGGGCTGATGATCTTTTCCCCAGGACGAGCAAGACTCAGTGCGTCTGTTAGCAGCGGAAGCGTGCGCGGCCGTAGCGGCTCTGCTGCCGCCAGAGGATATGGAGCAACTGGTCATGCCGACCGTAAGAGGCCGCGCTGGGGACACGTCATGGCGTGTGCGGTACATGGTCGCTGACAAGTTAGTATTCAATTAAGAATGGCAAAAACGGATGGCAAGAGGCCAGGCGGTCTTACGTTGATTCCGTGGCGGAGGGGTCGTTGCCTCTTGTGGGATGCTACTTGTGTTAGCACGTTTGCTGCGTCTCATTTGAGGCAGACGGTGTGTTCGGCGGGCTCAGCGGCAGAAAACGCTGCGAAGTTGAAGCACGCCAAGTACTCGGCCCTGGAGTCAATGTATGACTTCATTCCGGTAGCTGTCGAAACAGCTGGACCATGGGGCGCTGAGGCCCGCGACCTTTTTAAAGAGATAGGGCGAAGATTGAGAGAGAAGGGAAATGATCCCCGCTCTGGTTCCTGGTTGGTCCAGCAGGTCTCTATTGCCATTCAACGCGGCAATGCAGCCAGCATAATGGGGACCATAGTTGCTATGCCCTGCCAGGGTTGCATGTTACGGGACTAATGAAAATGTAAAACATCTCTCCAACCACATGTGTGCAATAAACAATTTAAATTTGACCTTTGGATCGACTAGTTTGCAGGGTGGACCTTAATTGTTTATTGATTTTTTGACAATGCCAAAAAAAAAAATACGATGTAATATGGGCGGTAGTTCTAACCCGTTAAGGCTAAAGTACCGCCCATATCACATTGTATAAGGTGTAACATAATAAACGCACATCCTCAAAAGGGATGATTCTGGTGGTCCAATGAATTAAACTATTGCACGCATGCGTGAAAGTTTAAATCATCTTTCGTCTCTTTTCGTTTCATGATGATTCGGTAATACTCGTCTCATTCTACATCTTTACGTGCTTGAGTCAATCCGAAATGAGCAATAGCGTAAAATATTTAAAGATGTATTTTAAATAGGTGACATTTAAAGAGTGATTTAATCTTCTTTGCGGATGTACATCTTTTTTTTAATCACTCCGGAGTTAGTGCTAGGCCACTCTACGGTTTATTCCCGCAAGCGGGTAAACCGCGAAACCGCCCGGGACGCACACACTGCGGTTAAAAACCGCGGAAACTGCCCACAATTTTCACCGTTTGATGAAGGATTTCAAGAGAGCTTTATGTATTGTTGCTATAATATTAGGAAACAGAAAAAGAATAAGTCCGCACAAATTTCTCAAATATTGGGTCGATCCACTAACTAGACAAAGATTTAAGAAACTTTCATATTCTGGTTTGTTGGAAACTGACTGACTCGACGAAATAATTTTACGAAGACAAAAACGACTATTCACGGCGGTCCGCCGAATAATGACAGAAACCGTCTGCGGTTACCGCATCAATGCGTGCGCGCTAATATAAGTTCTAGCGGCTATCATTTCGGCGCGGTTTTTTACCGCGCGTCGTTCTGTAACTAATCGCGGTTTTAAAATCAGTCCTTGATTCGTCAGTCAGTGCGGCCGCTTGCATTAGTTTTACTTGATTCTAAAGTCACGCGGTTAATAACCGCGGCGGTTTACCCGCTGTGTGGGATATCACTGGCACATGTCTACTTTGGCGCAGGTTCGTAGAACTGCAACAGGCGGTGGGGCCGGAGCTGGCGCGCGCGGACCTGGCGCAGATCTTCCAGGCGCTGCTGAAGGACACCGAGGCTGAAGTCAGGGCTGCGGCCGCTGGGAAGGTAACGACATTACTTCTGCAGGATACAGGGGCGTGCAGTGCGTATAGGCAAATAGGCAGTGCCTACCTAAAAAATCAAATGAGGTAGGCAGTAGGTACTAATAAATGTGTTTTATTGATAAAAACCACTGATTTTCACAATAGTAAATACTTACTATTGTGAAAATTTCGAGGTAGGCAGTTGGTATCAACTGCCTACCTCGAAATTAAAACAATGCACGCCACTGGCAGAATAATACACAGTAATCCGTCACTACATTCAGATAGAGCTTTTTTCAGTGCCACTGACAAGTGGCACACTGCTGCGTGGTGCCACTCATCATCATCTTGAGGGTCAATCCTGGTATCATCCAAAGGAGACAGTAATCAACAGCTTTCCACGTTTTGCACCTCCACGAACTTCGCGTCCCTAGTTTTTAAGTCATTGGCATGCATGATGCATGTCAATGCATGCTCCATGGCGATATTATAACATATATTGCGACTTGTACACTACACTTTGTAAATCGATATTCAGACTACCATGATTCACCATTCAGAGCGAAATTAACATATTGTATTGAACATACCCACATAACTTTTTGGGTCTATTACTTTACCATATTTTCGAAAAATTAACAGTTAAATTTAGTAGTGTGACTTTGCCACTTGACCAACGCGCAGCTCTTTTTCACGCGCCACTAATTAAAAGATAGATCATATCATCATAGTCGTGTAAAGACCAATCGAAGTCTTACGGCAAAGTTTTGTTACACTGACTGTGTGGCAGATGCAACAATTCCAACATAATAGAACCAGAGGCGAACCTCACAAAATAACAAAATTGTATCATGGCTGCAAAGTATGCCTATAAAAATTTCCTGTAAAGCACCAGCCTCACCTCAACTATGACGTTTTCGGACTATACTCCACCACACGGGCCCAGAGCGGATTATGTTTGTTCCTTATGTTAGGATATTTGTATTCACTTGTAATTAAAAGTACTCATATCACCAATTAATGCCCACAGGTCAAGGACTTCTGCATGAATTTGGACAAAGCTCACCAAGAACACATCATCATGACGATGATCCTCCCTCAGATCAAGGACCTGGTCTGTGACCCCAACCAGCACGTAAAATCAGCCCTGGCCTCCGTCATCATGGGCCTCAGCCCCATCGTCGGCCGCCAGAACACCATCGAACATCTACTACCACTATTCCTCACCCAACTGAAGGACGAGTGCCCTGAAGTGAGACTCAACATCATCAGCAACTTGGAATGTGTGAACGAAGTCATCGGAATCCAACAGTTGGTCCAGTCCCTCCTCCCAGCTATCGTGGAACTGGCTGAAGACACGAAGTGGCGTGTACGTCTTGCGATCATCGAACACATGCCGTTGTTGGCTGGACAACTCGGACAAGAGTTCTTTGATGAGAAACTTACTGGACTATGCATGTCATGGTTAATTGACCATGTTTATGCTATCCGTGAAGCGGCAACACTCAATTTGAAGAAGTTGGTAGAACAGTATGGCTCCCAATGGGCTGAAACCAATGTGATTCCCAAAGTGCTGGCCATGTCCCGAGAGCAAAATTATCTTCACAGAATGACGTATTTGTTCTGCATCAATGTGCTGTCTGAGGTCTGCGGCAAAGATGTCACAACCAGAGTCCTGCTTCCAACAGTCTTGTCTATGGCCGATGATAATGTTGCCAACGTGAGATTCAATGTAGCAAAGACTCTGCAGAAGATGGCGCCGTTCTTAGACCCGGCTGTCATCCAACCACAAGTCAAACCGGTTTTGGAGAAACTAAACGTAGATCCCGATGTAGATGTGAAATACTTCGCATCAGAAGCCATCGCTGGGATCGCCGGCTAAAAGGTCACTTAAAATAAAGCTGTATACACAAAGCGAGCGGTCGTTTGATTTGTGTACGCAGCCTAATCACAGTTAAATCCTAGTTTGCCAAGTCTTGCGTGTTTTAGCTCAGTTCGCGGTTGAACTAGCTCAGTTAGTTCACTCGCGAGCTAACGAGCTAAAATTATCGCGGCGGTTTAGTTCATATAGTATTATCTACTGAACTAGGTATTCGCGAAAAACTCAAGACTTTTAATCCAATTATAACGTATTTCAAAAAAATATTGAGATTAGGGATCTGTCACCCCTACTCGACCCCCTTTTGGCTGGATGGGCATAGAAACAGTAAAATTAGATTAAATTTGAACCATATTACAAAGTAATAAGGTTGCCGAAAGTGATTATAGTCTTTTTCAATACCATACCTTATTGGGTTCAAGATTAGTGTTTTGAGATAAGTTCTGGTTTAGAAGAAACTAATAAACTTCGGTGACATTATGTGACCTTGCAGATAAGCATCAAAAACACAGATAATATCCTAAATCATAGACAAAGAATAGTTTGAAGAATGAAATTGTCTATGGCTTGGTTTTAATCTATGGTGTAGATGATTTCGATTGGTTTAACGCCAGACAAGGTTAAGCAAAGTCATCATAAATACCCAATTTCCTTAATTTAAAAGTAGATTTCAGTCCCAGAAACATTGATATCAAAAAGGGTATTTTTATACACCAATTATAACTTCAAATTTGACATCCGTAAGACATAAGTGAACGAGAATACCGTTTTCCGGATCAAAACTGAATTTTTATTTTTAAATTACGAAAATAAGTCTTCTGTTCCTTTACCTATAGGTACATACACTTCACAACAAATAATTGGGATTGTCAGAAAGTGGTTTTAGGGCGTAGGTATTTTTTTATAACGTTTGCACTTAATTTTAGCGTCACAGGCTCCAAGCAATTCTCGTGCCCATAGGATAAATATTAGTTGTACCATAGTCGAATATGTTTTAGCATTATGGTAAACATTTAAATGAAAGCATTTTTTGATATGTTTGAGAATTGTTAAATCAATATTTACAACTTCGTCTTTTTTGCACAGAGGGGCTAGTGTGAGTATTTTTAAAGTATTTAATCGGAAAGTAAACGAAGTTGTATGGATTTTGGGGTGGCGCCTCCTGGCGGCACATAAACGAAACTAAACTTCCTTTCAAATTCGCTTATACGTTGTCATCAAGGTATTTATTATAATAAGAACTCGCACACTAGGTCCTGGATTATAATTTGTAGATCTCGGTCATAAAGTTTTAGTATTAAGTTTTGGTAATTTTGCTATTTTCAATTAAAATTTTTAACGATTTTATTTGAAAATAATGAGATCGCATTTTATGTAATTCCAGAAAAACAAAGCATTAATTAAACTTATCATATTGTCGTAGCCTCAGTTTTGTATGGGATACTTAAATTTAAATGTATATGTTATGTAATCCAACTGTTTGTTTTATTTGTTGTTACGCAAACCTCGCCACACCCGTTTTATACGGGGTTACATTGCAAATTGGTGCCAAATTTTCAGGAGCTACTAGGAATAAATCGATCTGTATAGTTTGTTTTATTAATTATTTTTTATTCTTATTTAGCTTCAATACTATCGATAGTATTGCTATATACCGATACTATTTTGCCAAACTGATCTATCGATATTATAGATGATTTCCGAGGTCAAGTGTCGATAGTTCGGCAACACTATTTTCAATGTAGCCCTGCATATTTATTGAAGAGATGTATTGCATAGCTTCTCGCCCCTTCTTAGAGTCCTTGTTTATTAGTCTTTTCAATATGCGTTTTGCGACAGTTCACTGTCGACTCCTACTAATATTATAAATGCGAAAGTTTGTAAGTATAGATGGATGTTTGTTACTCTTTCACGCAAAAACCACAACGGATTTAGATGAAATTTTGCATAATTTGCAAAATTTCATTTTTGCATATTTTGCATACATAATTTTGAATATGATCTGGATTAACATATAGAAAACGTTTTATCCCGGTTAAATGTATCAGTGGGATATTTGCAATAAACTATAGATCACGCAAACGAAGTCGCAGGCAACAGCTAGTTATTAATATTTGTCAAAGCTGACGTCTAGTATAATTAATAGTCCTCTAGTAAGAAACTGCATCACCACAGGCAAGTTAATATAGAAATAAAACAAGCCACAAACTTTCTATACTTTATTTCCATCGAAAACAACAGAGTCCTAATTCACTTTAGTCACTGAATTAGAACCAAGCTTTGGAGCGATGAGGGGTAACAGTAATTTGGAATGTAACTGGAGTTACTGGCGGCAATATCCGTTATATATACATAGTCCACTTCACTGCTCTACTTTAAGCAAGTAATAAGTATATCACATTAAACTCTTAAATTTTCGATTACATAGATTTGAACACATCTCAACATTTTGTGCACAAAAATAATAATTATATTGCAAATAATGTATAAATTTCAATCCAAAGCACCAAAAAGATAACTGCGTCTGTTCAAAAATATAATATCTCAATAATTTATCAAATCGGCATATCACACTATGGGAAATTATATACAAGACGGCGTTAACTTACACAAACAACTTTTAGAGACACGATTTAATTAGTTTTTTCTTGTAAATTGATCGTAATACAGTAAATACATTAACTATTAACAACTTACTATTACAATAAACAATATTTTATCTTACAATGTATTACGGCGCGACGTTCCATCGAACGTATAAATAGACAGCGCTTCCTAAACCGTTTGTACTGCAGTGAAATTAGCTAGAGGTGACACTAAGAAGTCGATATTGTAACATTATAGACAAATCTGATATACATTAATAAAACGAATTAAAAAGTAGTTAACACTAAAATGGAAACGTACTTTATAATCTCAACAAATGCACATCACAATTATGCCTTTTGATATCTCATTATTGTCACTTTTTTCGTGTGAATAGCGCATTTGTACAAATTTCATCGTTATTTGGCCAGTGCAAAGTGACTAACAAAGGCGATTTCTTTTAAACATAAAGATGGCACTTGAGCTTACAATCGCACCTTTAAAAATAGGTTTTATCGGGTATTTGCAATAATTGAAAACTATCTTCTAAAGATTGCATATACTCGCACCAGAACTTGTAAAAATATTATGAAAACAATAGACCCGAGATTTTAACACAGGCCTCGAAGCCGTTATAATAATAAACATAATTGGGACAAATAAAAGTGCAAATTGCAAAAATATCTTCATAATTGTCTATCTTTCAAAGATACTTTGACCAAATAAATCTGAAAAAAACCCTATCAAATTCATAAATGTTACAAAATCTTCGTGAAACAAGTTTGGGAACATGTCGCACCGTTGTATGGGAAAAGGGGTATGTTTAGTGACGGGAGTCTCTTGGGTAGAACTCAGCCAGGGTTGAGGCGGGGATGCGCTTCAGCATCTCCTTGGGGAAGATACGGAGCAGCTGCCAACCGATGTCGAGCGACTCGAATACTGTGCGGTTCTCGTAATTACCCTGTGTGTTAGAAATATGTATGTAAATATTAATATTCGCTTTAGACTAGTTGACACCAAAAATAGGCTAGTTGACACCACCAATCAATTGACATACTTTTTATGAGCTGTCAATCAACGGATATCTTTCTTATAACTTGTATGGCGATATCGGATTATGACGTCACTATCCGATAAACTCAACTGCCTTACTTTTTTACGATTTTAAAGCAATCAAAAATCAGTTTGTTTCTTAAATTAAATTGTACTGAGTTATTAAGCCTAAAATAAAGTGTCTGTTTTAATAAATGATGCCTTAGCATTATTTATGAATGGGGTCAACATCCCTATTAAGTGACACTTCTTTTTTGAGCTTATAAAACGCATCTCTTTCTTATAATGTGTATGGCGTAAGATACTATTACAATAGCGAACTATGACGTCACCGTATACCTAACTCAACTGTCAACTTCTTATGGATTTCGAGGCAATCTTAAGTGAGATTTTTCTAATATATGATAATGGTTTTTTAAGAGCGTCTCACAACACACATACTAAAATCGTTTCTTAAATTATTATTGACCCAAATCGGGGATCGAACCCGGGAGCCTTTGCGTTTAATGCAACACCAATTTGGTAGTCAATTTGCCTTGGAGTAAAGTTATTCCAAGGATTAAACGAATTAATCAATGATACAGAAAGTTATAATAACACTGCAGGAACAACGACGGTATCACAACAACCAGACCCGAGACAAAATAGAAAAGTTCGTTTTTCACATTGACCCGACCGGGGATCGAACCCGGAACCTCAGAAATGGCAGGCATATAGTCCGGTGTGGTCGCCTCTCGGCTACGGGCGTTGTCTCGTACTATATTTAAGTGTTCTAAGTTTACGACTAAAAAGTATTCTAACGTACCTGCGTGATGAAGTTCTTCTCGAACTTGGTGAGGAACTCTAAGTAGAGCAGGTCGTCGGGCGTCAGCGCCTCCTCGCCCACCACCGCCTTCATCGCCTGCACGTCCTTGCCGATGGCGTAGCACGCGTACTGAGAATATTACGATAAATTAGCACTACGGAAAAATATTAGCACTGTAAAGGAGATGTCCCAAATTATATGGACTCTCTGCCAGAATCTGTCCAGTTACTAAAAGATAAGAGCTTATTACATCTCTATTCGTTTCTTGGAAGAAACAAAAAAAAAACAATAGAATAGCAATACAAAACCATCATGGCGGAAAATGACATTTTAATGACGTCTGTTAGTTTTGACATGACTTACTGACATTGACAGAGGGCCTAGTGCGAGTTCCAAAAAATAATCGCGTAACTCAGTTTGATCGCAGAGTCAATGTTAATTTGTATTACTTTTCGATCAATTTAAGTGAGTTGGTTGTTTTTTGGTACCTACTCTCACTAGGCACCCAGTTTATAGTTCTTTTTTTATCGTGTGACGCTCATGTTAACGCCATCTTATATACCTACGAGGGTGATAAATTATTGAATGGTTATAAGGTTTGAACCACTAAATAATTTATTAAATTAAGTTGATCGAATTTTTTATCAATTTTTTGAGATGGTGTACATATTCTGGGCCGATTACAGGACATCTTATTTTCCTCCCCGGTCGAAGATCCAGAGGAAGACCCATGACAAGATGGGAGATTTCTACAAACAAAGTTATGTAACAATTATATTTACATAATAGGCTAGTTGACACTACCAATCAATTGACATACTTTTATGTGCTGTTAAATCAACCTATGCCTTATAATTTGTATGGCGATAGGACGTTTTGCTTGGAGAGTGTCTGAACTAGAGAGCTGTAATTTTGTAGAGGTATGTATATTAATCACGCCGACAATGTGGTAGAATAAAATTTTGAGAAATTCTCCCCACCTCCCTCAAGCTAAACTATTGGCTTGAAAAATCTGGAAAAATTCATGATAATAGTTCAAGAACTTTTAAGAAAAATTATATCGGTTAAGAGTAACAGTAATTTATTAGAAAATTAGCGCATCTCGGGTCTCACACCCACAAGGTGGGCAGACAATCTGGTAAAGGTTGCAGCAAGCCGCTGGGTGCAGGCCGCGCGCAACCGGACAATCTGCAAGTCACTGAGAGAGGCCTCTATGTTCAGCAGTGGACTTCCTGTGGCTGAAATGATGATGACGATTAGATTTTTTTTAAGTAGAATATCTTACCAGCTGGTTGGAGACGTCGGAGTGGTCCTTGCGCGTCATACCCTCCCCGATGGCGGACTTCATGAGACGCGACAGTGAAGGCAGCACGTTCACCGGCGGGTAGATCTGTCTGTTGTGCAGCTGTCGGTCTACGTAGATCTGGAAACGGAATATTATTAGTAAAAAGGTGAAGGTTTAATATAGGGATGGCACTTATTTTCGGTTTAAAAAAGAATTTCCTTTTCATGGGGACACGAAACTGAGAATGAGATGAGATGAGAGATGGTTCAGAGCCAAATCTTTAATTTTTTTTACATTTAGTCGAGTATGGAAGACAAGTAAGTCATTTCTTCTATTGAATTTTATCTTACAATTCTTCGTTGACGTTGGTTTACAGTTTTGGGGATTCTTCAAAAGTTTTATGGGGAATTTATGTAACTATAAGTATGATATTCACCTGTCCCTCAGTGATGTAGCCCGTCAAGTCGGGTATGGGATGCGTGATGTCGTCGTTGGGCATGGTGAGGATGGGGATCTGCGTGATGGAGCCGTTGCGGCCCTCCACGCGCCCGGCGCGCTCGTAGATCGTGGCCAGATCCGTGTACATGTAACCTGCGGGTAGTATTATACTATTGAACACTTGTAACACTTTTTAATCAGTGTAAAGTGTATATAAATAAATAATAATAAATAAATAATAATAAATAAATAATAATAAATAAATAATAATAAATAAATAATAAATATTGGACAACATCACATACATTGCTCTGATCCTATGGTAAGTAACCAAAGCACTTGTGTTATAGAAATCAGAAACAACGACGGTACCACAACACCCAGACCCGAGACAATATAGAAAAGTTCGTTTCCTACATTGACCCGACCGGGGATCGAACCCGGAACCTCAGATATGGCAACACCATATTAGTCCGGCGTGCTCGCCTCTCGGCTACGGAGGTCGTTATGTAAAGTTCTCATCACCAGTCGATATAAACAATAACAATTATTGCCTTTAGTACCATAACGTCTACTGTATCAAAATGTCCACAGTATCGAAATGGTCACTTTAAAATGTCCTATTATCAAAATGACGACTGCACCAAATAGACCACTATAGCTTTTTTATTATTATTAATTCATCTCCATATAAACCCTTAATATAAGTTATGTTTTACTAATACTATGGAACCTGTTTTCTAAAATAAAAAATTTGAATTTGAATAGCAATAGGTCCACTGTATCATTATGACCACACCTCTTAAATTCCGTTTTATTATTTACAACTTTTTAATATCTATACATATACAGGTTCTCCCGTTAGTAGTATTTTACGATTGCACATGAAGATTTAAGCCCGGTTCCTATATCCGAGAAACGGTTGGTTTTGCTAACGGATGGCAGGAATTGCCAACTTGACATACTCAAAGTGTTCCTATAAATGACGCTTCGTCAAATTTTATAGGAACCAGTATAACGCCTTGTTACACTTACGCATAGTACAATATATAGGAACCCGGTGTAAGAAAACAAGTGACTATCGAGAATAAATGACAATCAGTTAAACAAATGAAAATTAAGAAAACAAGTGACTATCAAGAAAAACAGCATATTTTGTGCCATGTGTGAGAGGACGAAATGCTAATTTTGACTTATACTGCTTAAGATTGCCATTTTACGGCTGTTGATAATTTCAGCAATAGGGCGTCCACTGCTGAACATAGGCCTCCCCCAAAAAATTTAAAGCCGGTTGGAAGGAGCCTGTGGCTGATTGCCATCTTGTAGGTAGGGACATGATCCCATTGCTATAGAAATTTTGGGGCTTCTGATCAAAATACCGCGACAAGTGGTTTTGGCAGTCCTCTCGTGATGTTAACCTGACACTGCCTAGAGAATTTTGAAGAGAGCGAAACAGGTGGAAATCTTAAGGTGCAAGGCAGGCCGTCGACATACCATCCAATCGCAATTTTAGTAGTATTTATGAACTTACATTGTCCTATCATTGAGATATAAAAATACCCTATCATAATAAAATGAGTATTGATTCCCTGAGCTTACAAGTTCCATGATTACTATTAAATTTAGACGTATTATAATAATTATGTTTAATGTTGGTAACATTGTGAAGTTTCTTTGACTAATCTGTAGAAGTTTGTCATCTTCGCGCCAATTTTGGATAATTGTTTGAGTTGTTTGCGATTTATTTCAAGATTTTATTAAATTCCGTGCCAATAAATACAAAAAAGTCTTTACGAAAATGTGAAGTTTGTGGGATCAGACGCGTTAATAAAAGTGTTTGTAATATATTTATGGCCAGATTTCCACTTGACCCTACCAGGTTTGTTAATATGCGATATTTTAAAATATTTCTTATCCTTCGAGTTTGCGTATTGTTTTGACCGTGTTAATAGCAATTTGCAACGACAAAGTGCACTCCTAGAGTTGATATCTTCTCATAAATCCGCATTAATCGTGCCTTATCATTGAAACGATAGTGATGAAATTAAATAATCGATAAATGAAATTTATCGTGTAAGTACACCAATACATTTACTTAATTTGACGATATAAAATATTTAATATTTATTTTAGATGCCGTTTATGGGTAAAATTAACTGGAAACGAAGATGTTGCCTATTTACCTATACAAAAGTTAAATGATTTTTTTTTGTGTGGAAACCACTTTTCAAGCGCCTTTTTATAAACAAGGCAAGCGATTAAAAAGGAATGCCGTACCTTCCTTGCAATTGAACATGCCACCACTACCTGATCAAACCCTTTTGGAATTTCCCATTCCCATTTTTGTTTTACCTGATAAAACCAAAAAAGGTAATTTATTTGATTTTATGTTTGTTTTTTAGGGTTCCGTACCCAAAGGGTAAAACGGGACCCTATTACTAAGGCTCCGCTGTCCGTCTGTCTGTTTGTCTTTCTGTCTGTCCATCTGTCACCAGGCTGTATCTCATGAACCGTGATAGAAAGTTTAAATTTTCACAGATGATGTCCCTAAATTAAGAAAGGGAAAACTCAAGGATAAAAATGCTAGATAATGTGTTGTTTTATACAAGCTAACTTTAACGGACTTATCTACTTTTCAGTTTTAAAGTCAACAAAATATAATTATGCACTTACAACAATAGTTGTACTATGTCAATATTAAACTGCAATTTCTGATAACTGCGGTCCATACGAAAGCAGAATATGTGTATAGTGTGTGGGAAATCTCCACTTATGTTAAGAGGTAAAAGTTTGTAACTTTCCAAGTAAGGGATATATTGTACTCAAGGATAAAAATGCAGGATGATTTTTTGTACAAGCTTACTTAAGAGGACTATCTATTTTTCAGTTAAGGTCAACCAAATATGGGATTGGAAAGAAATCAAGCTCCCCACTCTCTCCCTCCCCCAAACCAGCCGCGCTTTTTCCCCGACAGCGATTTTTTACAACGAGTGAACTTCACGGCTTACGTGGCATGCGCCGAAGATACAGCATTCATTAGAGTAATAATAACTCATAATAATGAAAAAAAAGATAATAGCTTTGGTATGTTTTGTATTACATAATGTAATAAATACGTTGAATTTAATTGTTGTTTTTATTTTAGTACATACAACTGACATATTTTAATGGTATAAAGTACCCACCCGACCTACCGATTGATCGCGGATTTATCGATATCGATAGATAAGAACGATACAGCTTCGTCAATCCCTAGCTTGTCAATTAGTGTGACAGTTGTGTTTTTAAATGTTGGTACAAGTTCAAATTACCAGTGCGATACAAATTTCTTCCATAAATCTGTTCAGTGGCTACTGCTAGAATGCCGAATCTGATTACGTAGTATTTAGATCCTCATTGGTGCAAGGTCAGGACTATACGGCGGATGCAATGTTAAGTGGCTGAAATGATGATGATGATGTACTGACCTGGGAAACCACGTCGGCCGGGCACCTCTTCACGCGCGGCGGACACCTCGCGAAGGGCTTCAGCGTACGACGACATGTCCGTCAGGATAACTAGCACGTGTTTCTGTTGAATCGTATGTTCATTTATTTATCCATCATAGTGGCATATTACATTTTAAGCTAACATAACTTTTTTTTTATATTGGACAACATCACATACATTTCTCTGATCCTAAGGTAAGTAGCTAAAGCACTTGTGTTATAGAAATCAGAAACAAAGACGGTACCACAACACACAGACCCGAGACAATATAGAAAAGTTCGTTTTCTACATTGACCCGACCGGGAATCGAATCCGGAACCTCAGAGATAGCGCCATATATAGTCCGGCGTGCTCGCCTCTCGGCTACGGAGGTCGTCTATACACTAAGATACTAGATTTTCTTTTGTTGTTTTTATTTTGGTAGTTACGAAACTCTCAAAGGGTTGTCGATCGTATTAGTAATTTTGAATTGATTTTAACTGTATTTAATTGAATTATTATGTATTTCAGACCTTTAAAACAATTAAAACATAATTTTATAAACTAATTTTATTTACTAATTCTGTACAACGCTTCAAGCAAAACATTTTAATTTAGTCGCATAACATTTCCGTAGAAATTGATAACTTATGGACAAATATTTAGTAACCATTTTTCTTCTGTCTGAATTTCTCTAGTATAATATATCAAAAGTCACAGTGTATAACTATGTAAAACAAATATATGTTTTTATCAATTCTACACATATATTACCCATAAACGAATACCAAAACAATCCAAACTCACCTCACACTGATAAGCCAAGAACTCAGCAGCGGTTAAAGCCAAACGTGGAGTGATAATTCTCTCGATGGTCGGATCGTTGGCCAAGTTCAAGAACAGGCAGACGTTCTCCATGGAACCGTTCTCCTCGAAGTCCTGCTTGAAGAAGCGAGCGGTCTCCATGTTCACACCCATGGCAGCGAATACTATGGCAAAGTTATCTTCGTGGTCGTCTAGAACTGACTTGCCGGGGACCTGGGTGGGATGGGACAATTTTTATTAGTTAAAAATCTTATTTTTAACAATTATGTGACAAATAACTTTTTCTTCTATGTCTATCAGGTAGATTTTTAAAAAGTATTGGACACATATATTTTCTTTTTTTGACATAATCAAAATACTACAGGGATATTATATTGATTTGAAATGTGATTTGGCATGACGTCACGCCAATAGGTACAATTTTTAATTAGAAGTGACTTCACGAGCCCCCTCGCGCGAACATTGACGCGCTTTATCTTTGCAATAGGCTAGTTGACACCACCAATCAATTGACATACTTTTTATGAGCTATCAAAATGCACCTCTTCCTTATAATTTGTATGGCATATCGGATTATGACGTCACAGTCCACCTAACTCAATCGCCTTACTTTTTATCGATTTTGAAGCAATCAAAAATCAGTTTTTCTAATAAATTATATTGTACCGGGTTATTAGGCCTAAAATAGAGTTAGTTTAAATAAATGATACCTTAGATTTATTTAAGAATGGTGTCAACATCCCTATATTTTCGTTGATTGAGAAAAGAAAAAATAAGAGTCCAATTGTTTTTGATAATCTAACTAACGGACTAAATAGAATTTCATTTTCTTTACCCAGTCGTAATCCCTATTAAGACAACATTTATTAAAAACTTGATGGACCTTAGTAAGATGGCTTGGCAGTGACCAGCTGAAACAAACATGAGATCGTGCTCTTTGGGGTGGGCTTATGTCCAGCAGTAGACTGCAAAAGGCTGACATGATGATTTATTGAAACTAACACCCTAATTTATGCCTGATAAACATTTTTATTATCATCATCGGTCGGTACATTATTTATGTGGAATAACACCACATTGGGTACCACAACACCCAGAACCGAGACAATATAGAAAAGCTGGTCTTCTACATTGATCCAATCAGGGAACGAACCCGGGCACACAGAGATACAACTACAAAGTTCGTCAATTAAAATAAAATTACTTTTATATATTTAAAACGGCTTTGTTATCTAAAAAAGTAGTCTTAACAAGTAAATCCATTAAAGCAAGAGGTTCCAATTAAATTTGCTTTTAAGAGTAGACTCAAATGTTAACTGGAACTGATAAATCATTCTGGAACAAAAACAAATCAGATTGCCCTAATTTTGTACAAACAAGGAACATTGATTTTGGAAAACCAACCTAATTACTTTAGGAATAGGGATTTATTTTCCTAACTCTGGCACACATTTGACCAGACTTTCTACATTTCTAGCCATCTTACAAGCAATATCAATTTTAGAAAATAAACTTTAAATACTTAACATAGCGTTTAATTTCTTAAATCCAGCACATACCTTGACAAGACTGGCCTGTCTACAGATCTGGGCATGTCATTGCACAAGCGACATGCATTTTGAAAAACCAACCTTACATTCTTAAGAATAGAGGTTACATCGGCCTGTCTACAGATTCTAGACATCTCATTTCATAAGCAAGCCAATGTGAATTTTGAAAAACCAACCTTACGTTCTTAAGAATAGTGGTCAATTACGAAAATCCTGCACATACCTTGACAAGACCGGCCTGTCTACAGATCTGGGCGGCGATTTCGTTGTGCGGCAGACCAGCGGCAGAGAAGATGGGGATCTTCTGGCCACGAGCGATGGAATTCATCACGTCGATAGCCGAGATACCTGGGCATAGCAGTTGGAAGGTTAACCTGGGAATGACTGACTATAAATAAATAAATATCGGACAACATCACATACATTGCTCTGATCCTAAGGTAAGTAGCTAAAGCACTTGTGTTATAGAAATCAGAAACAACGACGGTACCACAATACCCAGACCCGAGACAATATAGAAAAGATCGTTTTCCACATTGACCCGTCCGGGGATCGAACCCGGAACCTCAGAGATGGCGGCGCCATATACATTCGGCGTGCTCGCCTCTCGGCTACGGAGAACTATGACAGGCGAAAGGTTAAAAACTTAGAAAATTAGGTGAACGCAGGGGGTGGGTTCTTGTACCGCTTCGTCTCATCACGCGCCAATATGTAGACCTTGAATTAGTAGCAGGACAAAGTTACGTTAATAGTGTATGGGTGGCCCAGAAGAAGTCTTGGGTAGTTTCCTGTATTTTAGATTCTGAGTCAAACCCTAATATTTAGCTTGTACTTTTTCTCACATCCCGTATTATTATTAACTAGCTGTTGCCCGCGACTTCGTTCCCGTTGTCTTTAGATTTCTATTTTTTTTATAATTTTCCGCGCCTTTTTCTTATATTTTTATTTCATAAGAACCTTCTCCTGTCAATAACAAACACAACAAAAAAAGAATGAGCGAAATCGGTCCAGCCGTTCACGCGTGATGCCGTGACAACGGAAAACGGGTTTCATTTTTATATATATAGATTTTTAGTGCAGCAGCGTGATTTAGTGAACCAACCCACAATATCCAGTCATGCCACATAACGAGTCATATGTAACTAAAAATAAAACCGGGCAAGTGCAAGTCGGACTCGCGCACAAAGGGTTTCGTACCATTATCTATAAAAACGGAAAAAAAAACACGTTTGTGGGAGCCCCCTTAATTATTTATTGTATTTCTTTTTTGGTATTTGTTGTTATAGCGGCAACAGAAATACATCATCATCAATTTCAATTCTCTAACTTGATAGTTAACCGTGATCGGTTCATGAGATTACAGCCTGGTGACAGACAGACAGACAGACAGTGGAGCCTTAGTAATATGGACTCATTTTACCCATTACGGAACGCAAAAAATTACAAATTTTACTTGTACAATCTCGAGCATAAATAGACATATTTTCATTGGACTTTAAACCTTCACTAAACAGTCAAAGCACTAATTCATTAAGTAAATTTTTGTAAAAGAATAATAATAAATAAATAAATAATAAATACAAAACAAGTGAACGCTGGATGCAGGCCGCTTCCAATCGGCCGATCTGGAAGTCACTGGGGGAGGCCTATGTTCAGCAGTGGACGTCCTGTGGCTGAGATGAAAGTGAACCTGTTTTACCTGTAAAACTGTGTAACCACATTATAGGTAACTTACCAGTCTGGATCATCTCCTCAGGGTAGATACGGGACCAGGGGTTGATGGGCTGGCCCTGGATGTCCAGGAAGTCTTCGGCCAGGATCGGGGGCCCCTTGTCGATGGGCTTGCCGGAACCGTTGAATACGCGACCTGTGCGTGAGAAGCTTTTTGTTAAAAACTATCTTGTAGACTGTAGAATTTTACAAATGTGATGTGGTTCTTTAGAGATTTTCAATGGATTTTACAAAAATTTAAAGATTTAGTTTGTGTGATGGGCAATTACTTGCATCACTTGCTCGGCGGCCAATACTTACTATACGCACGAGTCTCTCAGTGTGTAGTGTGTACTGAGCGCCAAGCGATTTTTTTTTCTTCTAAAGGACTTAGGAGTTCTCGTCAGCAGATTAGACGGCGATCAACTGTTTATTGAATATTTTATGATTCTTAAATAAGTGAGTGACGTGAGATCATGGTTGTTGTAATACCATTATTATCAAAAGACGGTCTAAATCCTCTGTTTAAAAGTTACAGAGGTTTGATGGAAATCGCTTCAAACCTATATAGTGTCACGTAGTTTTTCGGTCGACAATTTGCTATCGCACGGTTCTGAATCGAAGACCTGGTAAGGGCAGGAAGCCGATGGATGCAGGTCTCTTCCGACCGACCAATCTGGGAGACATTGGGGGAGGCCTATGTTCAGCAGTGGACGTCCTACTATGACTGGCCGCTAGATGCAGGCTGCTTTCAACCGGCCAATCTGGAAGACATTAAAGCCTATATTCAGCAATGGCCGTCTTATACCTGAAATGATGACATACCCAACATGTCTTCAGAGACGGGGGTCCTCAGGATGTCCCCGGTGAACTCGCAGAGGGTGTTCTTAGCGTCGATGCCCGAGGTTCCCTCGAACACCTGCACCACGGCCTTGGAGCCGCTGACTTCCAGCACCTGGGTTATACAGATTGGAACCATTAGGCACCTATATGAGGCACATTAGAATATCAGTGTCGTGGCGGTTATTTCTAGCTGCCACGACTAATGCTGAGCGGGGGACCCTTTTGGCACACCAAATGTTGAATTCTTTGATTGGTATAAATTTTTTTCTTCGTTTTTTGTCGTTTTTAATTTGAATTTTATTTGTACCTTTTCTTTTGTGCCAAATAAAGATATTTCTATTCTATTTCTATTTTATGTTGAATGCTGGGCCAAAGAGTGGGGATCTCTTTGCGCATTTGAGCTAACAACCAATCACAGCCGGCGTTGCAAGCGCGTCGCACGACTACTCAATCACGTAATCGTAATGATCTTCAGCGCATCTTTCGCCTAGCGCTCAACTTCCGTAACGCTATTTGATTTTGAGTCATCGCGACAACTCGACAGTTGGACTATCTTGACTTGAGATATCTTATGTACACACAAATGTAACAAAGTGAATCTATTTCTGATGCTTCATACATTATTATCGAGTTAGTGTTTTAGTTTGTATGGAACATCTAAAAAAATTGTTTAGCTGATTGGCTCGGTATGCGCCGCTCCCGCGCATACCGAGCCAATCAGGAACGCTCCATTGAAATATAGGTAAGCTTTCTGTACCGCGTATACCGAGCATTCTGATGTCGCGCCGCTTCTGCGCCGACAAATCAGAAAACGGCCTAACAGTCTATTTGAGTTCAAGCTTTCGAGTTGGTGTTTTTTTTTTCGATTTCGATTTTCGATTCTAACACAAAAATATGTTGTTTTCAAAATTTTACTTACTGAATCGAAAGTCTTACTGATACTTATTGGTTTTGCTGCAGATAGACAACTAAAAAAAACACGGTGTATAAACGGTACTGACGCCAAAGTTGTGACTTACCTGACCCGATCGGAGGGTTCCATCGGCAAGCTTTAGCTGGACGATCTCGGAGAACTTGGGGAACTTCACCTCATCGAGGATGACCAGCGGTCCGTTGACACCAGACACTGTCTTGTAAGCTAAACAGCAAAATAATACACAGTTTAGCAAATATTTAATTTGCAATTATTTAGTACTAGCTGTTGCCAGCGGCCATATTCGCATGGTCTTTGAAACAATTTAGAAATTCTATGAGGCATACCCAACAATTTACAATTTAGTGTGTTAGCAATCATCATCCATTAATTGTGACCTCTACTTTTTAACAAACTTTACAGAAAATGAAAGTATTATTCATTGTAACAATTTCTAGTAAAACAATTTAATTTTATTATTTTTCAGTGTTAGTTAAATGCAGATTAGTATTTAAATTTTATTTTATAATTTAATGCTAACTTTGTGCTAAGCTAAATCAAAATGATGTTGGCCTTAACTTACTACAAAAAGATAAGACTAGGTTTTTGTATAAGTGCCCGGAAGAGGGCCTTATACAGAATAAAGAATTTCAATTTCATTTCATTTCATTTCATTTCATTTTAAACCATCTCTAAAGAATAGCCAACCAATTTGAAATGTTGATAACATCAGACATTTGAGACATATTATTAACAAAAATGTTCAATTGGTTGACTAATGTTTAGACAGTTTTTAAGCTGTCTATATTTTTTGTTGTAAGGTCATGTAAATGGACTTTCTCAGCCACATTCCTTTATAATAAAAAATATTAAAAAAATTGTTTGTTAAATACTTGAAAGGCAGTTGTTACATTTGGTTATTGTAAAAACTTAAAACTAAACAGTGCAAAAAATGATATTTTGCCTGAACTAGGTGGAACCTGTGCTTCAGGCATAATAACTATATATTATGGTACTGTGCAATGCTGGCAGTAAGGTTGTGATCCTTAGCCTCAGCTGGATAACAGAAAACAAAATGTCAGTCAGTTTTTTTTAAATGTTGGTCCTCCTTGGTCAGAATAAGGTTCTTAACCATGCTGCCAGCGTTACACATCAGTCATCTATGTGATCTTTAAAGAATGTGGCCTGGGAAGTCTTATTGGTCTTATGCTTAATTGACTATGGAATAGAAAGGCATGAAACACATATTTAATTTCATTTTCACTGTATAGAATATGTTTCTGTTATATTGACAAATAATGTAAACACATCAGTTTTTCTTTGAGTAACAATATGTAAAAAGCAGATGAATATTGTATTTACACAATAAAGAAAATAATTCATTTTAAAATAAAACTTGCGCTTCCTTATTTCTGAATATTACAATAAATGTTGTTATGATCAAATTCCCTTAGGCACATTAAATATGTACTTTTAGAGCTTTGGGACACAAAAAGTTATTATGTTAAAAAATGGTAACACAAAAATCACATTGTCACATGACAAAAGAAAAACAGCTGATTTGTGACATCACAGCTTTTGCATTTTTTTTACTTGAAATGTTCCGTTTTTATTATCTAACCATGGTCTAATGTTAAGTTTCAAGTGAATGATTTTCAGGAAAATTCTTAAGTACAAAAATATTTATATTAAAAAAAAAAACTTGAATTTATAGACAGGATATCATTATGTAATGTGTTTTTTCAGGAAGGATAGTAGTAGTAGTAGATAGTAATAATGTCAATAACCAACTTTACTACAGTCTATGAACATGTAGCTACTAATACAGATGTTAGTCCTACCTAGTCTATTATAGATCTATCTAAGAGTTCATGAAACAGTTAGAATAAGTATTCATTGGGCGTCATTTAGAAAGTTAATTACTAAGTAATAGTCTGGAACATCACAAGTAACGAAATACATCGCGTTTTAGGGTGTTAGGAAGTATAATGAATGAGATTTTTGGCAGATCAACGGGAAGAAATTGAGATAAGAGAATCGAATCTATGTAAGGATTCTATAGATCACACGGGAAGTGTAACGTATCTTGAAACTAGAAACTTATGCAATGGGTAAAGAAAACAAACAGGAGTAAAAAAGAACATGAATACCGAAGCAAAATCAATATTCATTGACAAAAGTATGACGTTACAAATGGAACAACGTCATGTACTTACTCAGACGGGGCTGGGATATGAAGTCCCGGGAAACTGCCAGGACATGCTCCTTTTGAGCTTGTATTTGTGAGAGTTTCGACATTTTTCTGTTTTCACTTTTGGCAGCCCGTTCAATAAAATACCAAACTGCGCTGCCTTCCTCGCCCGAAAACTGACGAATGGATGTATTGTCTATGCTCCTTCACGTGCCGTCACGTGACCTATCACAAGGCAAATGTTGCCAATTTGGCAAACTTTTCCCTAAATTTAAAAGCGCAATGCAAAAATTTTCATTAATTTCTTAGCCACAAATTGGTTGTCTATAAAGTCAGTTCACGGACGTTAATTTTATGTGATAACGTCATAAAAAAACATTGATCCGAGGCCGCGTAAGGCGTGGGTGGAGTGGGTCACCGCCCACGGCCTCGTGGTGCAAAGGACCTCGCGCCTCACAGCCGAAAATAAATTTTTAAAAAAACATGAAAAACCCAAACGTATCTACGTAAAGTACAAGCCAGCCCGGGGCCTTTGCCTAACTTAGAATCCTCTTTGACTACCCCAGAATTTGTTATAATTTATTACTAGGAGTGATGTTTGATTTTTCATTAAATTATACTCGAGCTGTACAACAGTTTAAGGAGATATATTGTAGCATTTGCAATTTTTTCGCGCTCGTTTCGCTCACGGCTTTTGGTTGGATTGCATGGTGTTTACTTTCCCATCAACGGCGCGATCCTATTAAAAATATATAGGGTAATTCACCCGTTTTCTCAAAACTTTCTATTAATTCCGCGTCATTATCCCTGTCCGTCAGACTTTTTATTTTAACAGTCTGTGTAGACAAATAGAACAATACATTCTGCGCGCCGCTGCTGCCGGCGCATTCGGCAGAGCTATCGCCACGTTGCCTTGCCGTGGCCTCTTGTGCAATGTGTTTAATATCTCAATAAAATTTTGAGCTCGCTTCGATCGCATTTTTCCTGTAACATTTAAATAATACTTCACTACAATGAAATACCTATCATTAAAACATTTAAAATGCAAAAATTTCTAATATACTGCCTGAATCTTATAACGGTGGGTACTGTAGAGGTTTGTAACTCGATGAATAAAACGTCTACGTCTACCAAGGTATGTTCGAATTGTGAAACCTGCTTTTGAATATTTTTGAGTGACGCGAAGGAAAAACAATGATTTCGTCTATGAGTGTGATTCGAAAAGCAAAGTCTAGAAGAAAATTATCTTTTATCCAAAGAATAGAAGATATTGATATTAATATAAAAACGATATAAAAATATTCAAGACAGAATAAGAAGTTAAGTTTAAATATAAAGTATATTATAATAGAGTAAATTTTCAAAGAATATACTTATTTTAGAAGTTGAAATAATTCGTATAAGTTATTTTGTCCCCTGCACATTCGTGCACCCCAGTACATAAGCAAAGTTTTTCATTTACCTCCCTTACAACATTTTTTGTTTCATATGAATGTTACCATAATTTTATGTAATTTTAGTCGGTTTACGTACGTTACGTCTGAATCAAATGAAAGAACATCACAATCATAAGTAGAGATAAGCGCGAGGAACGAGCCAGTATTTTTATTTTCCGAAATCGTAAATAATTTTGGAGCTCAAATATGATTTAGAAAAAAAAACATGAAAAAATATTTTACGATGCATGTAGCAAAGTAACTGGCAATTATTTGGGTTCCGTGGTAAATAATTTATGTTCACATCAGACAGACAGATGAAAATAATAAAACTTAAAGTAAAATACAGTTTAAGCTTACTATTTTTTGTGAATAAAACTCCAAATACATACTGCTTTCAATAAAATTTATAAAGGACAAAGGGCAAATTGACCACTAAGAACAAAGTCAAAGACCAAAACTCTCACAGAAATATATTAAATAAGCTTTAAAAATTACCTTATTGCTTTTGAATTAGAGGTCACACCGATTGGTAATCAACATTACCCGGTAATAGTGTAATTTAATATACAGTAGCAACATTTTCCTTTTAATCATTTGATAGTGGCCAGCTTTCCAAAAACGTCAAAGACAGATTGTCTATGCAGAGCTCTTAGAAATAACGTTATTTGATACCAAATAACGGTTATAATCCGATAGAAATAGCGTAGTGGTATCGTCACAAAGAACCAAATGTCAAGCTGACATTATCAAATCGTAACGTCAGCTGAATTATAGTGGTGTTCTTAATCAGTATTTTCTTAATCAGTATTAAGTAGGTACTTAATACTAAAAATATTACGAGAATAATATTAACTGGCTTTGAACCGCATTTGTAACAAGGATTTATGTTTTAAATGAAGGTTCAAAATTGAAAATGATAGAATACTTTTTAAGTTGTGCTTTTATAGTAGTTGAGGCCACTCTTCACGACAAAAATTATTAGCGTATTACATACTTAAAATTAGGAAAACATTAGATAAATCGATAAAATGTTATTGTAAAAAAATGTTTCATTTGTCTCAAATCAACGCATGGCATAGTTGGCATACTAAGAAGCATGTATGTATGACATAGTGATTAAGGCCATTAGTACGGCATTTGTATGTCGTATATGTATGATGTACGTAGAAGGTGATTTAATCTGACGGCCGTATTTTTACTATTTAAATCACTAGCTTCCTTACATTTGGCATTGTAAATTATATGTATTTCATTTTGATTATTTATAATAATCTTCACATATCACATAAAAACATATAAACCACTCGACACTTAACACGTCGTGTTTTTTCACCAAGTACTCTTCATTGATCAAGCATTGCTCACTTAATAATGTTGTTACCGATCATTTTAATGGTTGTATTGTATCTCATGATATAGAACAGAACCCACTACCTAATACATGAAAATCTAGATCAATGAATACATGCTCAATGATATTGTAGGTACACATTCAATACGTACACACACCACTAGTAGTAGTAGGTAGATTAATAATCTGTGGTTTAGTTTTGGTTCGAAACCGGCGCTCGGTGGGCGGCCCTTGTTTATCGTTATTTGTGTTGATTGGATTTAACATTCTTAAAATTACTTTATCAATCAAATATTTGTAATCACTGCAGTCAGCGCCTGGTTTTGGAAAATAACTGGGCGTTCTTGAAAAGTGACCGTACCTTGTTACATTACATACATTTATTCCGAAATAAATCGTTACCAACATGTCTGTGATGGGTAAAATATTTCCTCATGTGTCGAGTCGTAACTTTGGTAGAATCAATGCCGCGTTGTGTGCCGCGAAAGCGAACAGAACATATTTTACGTACACCCAGGAGTTGTCGCAGCCTCTTGATAGGAAACCTGAGTTTGTAACTGCAAAAGAGGCATTCGAGAAATGTTTGAAATCCGGTAAGTACCTACACGTCACTATTTTGTTAATATTATTATATAGATAACTGATTATTATACTGAAGTTTAAGACATTCCAATTTCCTAAATTTTTCCCCGTTATTCCCCCTTTTTTGTTTCTGAATTAATTAGCATAACTAAATAAAATACAAAGTTCTGTTTAGAATGCATTACGTATTCACGATGTAGGTACATACTTGAAATACGCCACTGTAAAATTGATAGGATGCTACGGGCTATTATAGACTATTACATTGGCAATCATAGTTATTACGTCCTTGTGACCCTTATGCTGTAAACAATAGAGTTCAAAATGTAGCCTTGACATTTGTTTGTTGGACATGGGACATAAGGGTAGTGGGTACAAAGGAATTAATGTATGTCATGTACCCAAAGTCTGAAGTTCAACATTATTCAAATCTTGAGGTCAAATTAGTAGGTAATCAGTATATTTTGGGTCTGATATCTTTCTTCGTTTCTTATGTCACTTTATAAAAGTGAATGATACTCATCGATGAATAGTTTAATGATAGAGAATGATTGGACTCTAGGCTCATTTAGTTTTATAATTTTGTTACTAGCATCCAGTTTATGAGTAGAAATCATTATTAAGTTATTAACTATTAATCAAAATATATAAAAGAAGAAACTGACTGACACACATAGTAAAACATCAACTAAGGAAGGATTTTCCAAAAGTCAACCCCCAAAGGGGTGAAATAGGGTGGGTGAAAGGTAGGGGATGAAATTAAAGTTTGTATGAAAGTCAGTCAGTTTATAGTTAGGATCTCCAAATCAGGTGTTTACAGTTATGTATCAAAATGAATTCATAAAATGAATCTCAGCCTTTATGATAAAAATAAAATAAAGGGGGGATGAAGTTGTGTATGGAAAGTCCTTCGTATTCAAGGTAAACATTACTAAAATTATTATTAAGCTCACGGCTAGGAACTCACTCAAAGTATAGGTTTTGTTGGAATTATAAACCTTAAAAGGGGTGAAAAGCGATAAAAATTTCGTATTTGAAGTTCATTATTTATTAGTAAAAGTATAGGTTAAACAACAACTGTCTGTAATGGCCACATCTGTCGCAGAACCGATGAAAGTTTGAGTAAACGGTTTCTCGATTGGAGAACACGCCTAGGCAAACGTATTGTTGGACGACCCCAGTTCGATGGACCGACGACCTTAGGAAGATAGCTGGCAGTAGACGCATGAAAAAAGCGGGAGATCATGCTCTTTGGCTCTTTTTGCGGGAGGCCTACGTCCAGTGGACTGCAAAAAGCAGAGATGAGATGATGATGATGATGAGTTTAAACAATGATATAAGAATTATTCTTTGCAATTCATTGGTTTATTTTTAAATCTAGATTAGCGCGGGCGAAGCCGCGGGCAACTGCTAGTATTAAAATAAAATAGTATTATTTTTTGGCCTTGGTTTGCAATAGAGAATTTTAAGGAAAATTTAAAAAAATGTGTTTCAGATTATTGTTTTTACTTGACAATTTATCTCATAGCCAGTCGTGCTTATCAGCCTTGATAAGTTAAAATCTAACACAAGGATAACAACTTTGTTGGTCAATTCAAGAAGGAAAATCATTCCTAAAACATTTCACATTTTACATTTTACATGTCTTGCAACTGTATTCCCTGTTACAAACGTGACTGGGTTACATGCGCTGCTTATAAAGCCGGGTCTAGATATGTTCTTTTGTCCGTACCATACCTCCCTTCTGTATCAGGGTTGCGTTGCAAGAACGCTAGTTTGGGCGCCCGTTCAGTACGGTACGGTGAGACGTTGACCACCATACCGTACCGAACGGGCGTACAAACTAGCGTACTTGCAACGCAACGCTGATGCAGAACGGAGGTACGGTTCGGACAAAAGAACATATCTGGACCCAGCTTAAAGGAACTCTCACGGCTTGTTATTACACACTAAATATGCTAGGATATGTCAACAAAAGCTTTATTAGTCACATCTATAGAAAAAAAAACCTTAGATGGCATTCTATTTTAAGATGGATCAATAAACATTCTATACTTTGCATTCAACTTGCCAGCACACATTATACAATAATAATTCACTGGCAAACTGCCCAGATGCTAAGAGATTGTGTGACTTCACACAGTATTAATGTACCTATATAAAAATCTTGATTTGACCCAAACAACTTTTTTAAGCCCAGTATTATTGCATATTCTCTTCACACCAAACATAGAATTTATTTCTCTACAAAGTTATAAAATAAAAAGACAACCAGTTTGATGCAGTGGTGGTGGTTTTCAAGTTATATGTAATCTTTTCCCGGTTTGAATTCCCGGAAATTCAGGAAACGCTAGTTTCTGAATTGGCTCGAGACATTTTCTGGTACCTCATCAAAGTCAAAAAGTCTAAAGTCATTTATTCAGTAAAATCGTACATAACGGCTGGTGATTAATGAGATGCCGGCCGAAGATGAGGCCGTAAGTCCAGAATGTTCTTCCGGGCACTTATACACGTCCTAAAATCGTACATATCGGCTGGTGATAAGATGCCGGCTGGAGATGAGGCCGTAACTCAAGAATGATTTTTCGGGATACGTAAACACGTCCCAAAATCGTACAAATCGGCTGGTGATGAAATGCCTGCCGGAGATGAGGTCGTTACTCAAGAATGTTCTTCCAGGCACTTATACACGTCCCAAAATCGTACATATCGTCTGGTGATGAGATGCCGGTCGGAGATGAGGCCGTAACTCAAGAATGCTCTTCCTGGCGCTTATGCACGGCCCAAATCGTACACATCTGCTGGTGATGAGATGCCGGCCGGAGATGAAACCGTAAATAAAGAATGTTAATTCCATACTTAAAACTGTATAAATATGGTGAAGAAACTTGTTTTTATATTCTCATAATATACAATAACAAGATGTGCAGATGACATATTGAACTTTGGAGCGATATAAAAAATATCTGTTAATAATTTGTGGGAGTGTTTATTTATTATTCTTACGGTATGTTTATCGGACAAAGAAATTACGTTATTCGTCGAGATTAGAGGTCTGTTTATGACGTTAGTAGTTAAATATTTGCTAATTAACTACATTATTTTATTATTATTTTTAATTCGGTATCTAGTTAAGTAGGTACTGTTTTTGCACATGGCTCTGTTGTTTTGTCACAAAGACATGAAATCTATAAATAGACTTTGCGAGTCTATACTTTTTCTGATCTAAAAGTAACCTTTCTCTTTCTTCAGAGTTGTCGATTGCATCAGAAAAGATTTAGTTGTTTCGCCTTTAAAGTGTTACCAACCAAAAGTCGACAGAGGGTTTTTTTTTCCTATGAGAATAAGAATATAATAAATATAATGTATTAATTTCTGTCTAGGCAGTTTACAGAAATAACATAGGATGCTATAAGACAAAATGGTCTCTGGCTCAGTGGATGCGCAGGAAACCCACAAACTCTGTTATTCTGCCATAGCCTTTTATAATATATATTAGAGAGAGGGTATTCGGAGAACTAAATATGTTATACTCCATGCTGTGATTAAACATGTAAAGCATGCATTTATTAATTACTTTAGGTATACTTTCGCGTTGCATAATTTAAACTCAATGAAACTGGAATTAACGCAATCATTTGTACCTAAATTATGATCGCGTTAATTCCCGTTTCATTAAGTTTAAGGCATTTATTATGTGTGTTTAATAAATAACACTCTTACGCTTCGCTAATCGACCATTGGCTTACTATAAATGAACACTATTTAAATATTTAATCAGTTTGTCAGCACAATGAAAGGGTGCTTCACTTTCGTAGTGTAGTTAGTCTTGCTTGGTATACATATACGTAAATAAATGAATAATACAAGTAATTAATTAAATGAATAGGCGTAAAATGCGTTTTATTCTGGTATCTTTTAAGTTTGTCTGTCTGTGATTATTTGATCAAGTTTTACCGTCATACAACTGTAACATGTAATGTACAACATAATAATGAGTTATGATCAGATAAGGAAATTCATGAATGAATTTATCTAATGCTCTTAACTTTTGAACCAACTGTGAACTTGCATTTTCAGTTAAGTTTATCAGCAATAGCTAGGTCAATTTGTATTCAAAGTGTTAATTGATTAGATAAATCAGTGGTAATGAACTGCATTATTTCATTGTTTTGTTATCTCCACCATTTTGCTAGCGGATCTATACATAAATAGTTTGTTTTGACCCAGAATCGAACTACATATCGACCGCCGACGATAGGGGTCCAATAAAATGCAGGTCTCTGTACATAGATAGTTCCCGCTGCAGATTAATTAGGTTGCTATGTTTAGCAGCTTGACTTCCCATCATTGATCATTCATCAGCCTGGACGCTTTAAAGGTCAAAACTGACATATAATTCCTCCTCTTCAGAACGTCTGCTTGTTGACTCATACATAAGTACGTGAGGCGTTTAGGGGGAAGGGGGTCAAGCCGATTCTCACGATATCTCTCTAAGGGGAGCTGGGGCGTCCGAAAATCTCCAAAATCGCCTCTCTTATTTAATGGCCGTCCCCACACCAGTCTTTCAGAACGCCATAAAAGTCGATTAGTGGCTCAGGGCTTATTGGATCCAGCGGCTTCCTGCAACCTTGATTATTTCGTCAGTTCAGCCAACCTAGCTCTTCCAGTCGAGGACCTTTCTTCCCGGCTGACAATTCTGCGAGCGATGTAGTAGTCTGCCCACTAGCTCTGCAATTCAGAAAACTATGTCAGTGTGTCAGTTCTTCTACTGCCAGTTTGGTCCCCACTTGAGAACCTTTCTTCCCGCCTGGCAGTTCTTCGGGCAATGTATAGCCTGCCTATTGCCACTATAGCTTTGCAGTTGGAAAAGCTATTTCAGCGACTTTTCTTCTACGAATCTTCTCGTTTTGGATCAGCATTCAGCATAGCTCTCTCCATACCACGTTGGGTGACTACTGAGTTTGTTTGACAGCCCTGTCAATTGAGACGTGGTTCTTGACTGCCCAGTCAAGAACCACGTCTCAATGCCGTAAGTCATCACTGGTAACAAGCACAGCAATAAAAAACAATTTCTGTAAATTAGCCTGAATTGAGCAATTATTTGCAAAAGTTTTGCGTCTACAAGCTGGAATACATAATATTAAGAAATAATAATCATCATTAATTAGAAATAGCCCGGTGATTGGCTTTAGGTGGATACCTTATACTAGTGACCGAGTTTCTTGCGCTGCTTCTCTCGGCATTAGTCCAAAAATTGTCCCGAAGCAGTGGTAATGTAAATAAATTGGGACATCTAAAAGTTCCTTTAATGGCTAATTTGCAGAAATAAATAATTTTGATTTAAGTGAAAAAAAGCATCGTGCATTTTTGGTTAATGATGCTCTACTAGTGTCGTGAATAGAATAAGGGTATATCATGAAGTCGTCTAAATAGCATTAAACTTTTATTATCATTAGAATCTGTGACTTTTCTTGTTATAACATACTCATATTATATTTTAAAACATGTCAGACAGAGTGTACACATGTACTTACAAGTATTTTTTAAATTTGCAATATTTACATAATCATACAAATAGGTAAAACTTGCTAAAACGAGTTTTGTTAATCACTACGTAAATAATTTGCATAACTCGACCTCAGGAAAAGGCTCTAACGTCATCAGCCAACATTACAAAACAATGATAATCGTATTTATTTTTATTTTATTTATTGGGGACAACAAACAATTGCACATATTTGTTAATAAAATGAGATGCACGTCGAGTATTTTTTATGACAGTTGATAGGACTAGTCGAGTTTTTTTTGTTAAGCAAGTTGCATAATCAACCGCGTATTTTTAGATGATATGAAACCGCCCTAAATCTGATTAATGATTTAGCATTATATGATCCGACGGGACGGGACTAATATGTAATGACCTTTGTTCTTGTGGGATGATCATACATATTCCTGTTTGCTCAATTCTGAAGTGTACAAAGACGAAGTCGCGTGCCGAAGTTAGTACACACTGCCATTACAAAGTTACAATCGCCATCATAATCAGCCTTTGAGTCTGCTGGAGATCGGCCTCCTCCAAAGAGCTCTTACTTTTAAACTTTTGCGTTGCATAATTTAAAACTCAATGAAAGAGGTAACATTTTGTACCTAAAATATGATTGCGTTAATTTCCGTTTCATTGAGTTTTAAACTCTACTTACTATTTCATCATAATCAGCCCTCGTCACTTTTCTTCTCGACATAATTTTCTTCTAATGCGCGCTTCTGAGCCCAATTCTCGGCTCTTTACCATCCGTCGCCATTATATTTGCGTATGTATACCTCCGTCTTATCGGAGAGCGCCCTACGCTACGCCTGCCAAGCAGGGTTGCCAGATGGCCGGAATTGTCCCGTGTCCAGGAATTACACTTTACTGTCCCGGACTTCAAATACCTACCACTACTCTCTACCCCCCCCCCCCCCCTCCGCTAGTTAAGTCCCGGAATTGACGCCAGCAAATCTGGCAAACCTGCTGCCAAGTGAGGGTCTCGAGTCTCCACGCAAAAACACCTTGCTCTTCGCTGCGCTTATGTTGGTCTTTACGCATGAACACTCTGGGATCCCCTACACTAGCGTCTTTCGAGCTACAACGTCGTGGCAGCGTCCAATCAAGTTCCGTTAACACTAACGGAACGCTTTCGCAGCCGCATTTACTTGATTGGCAATGCAACGCTGATTGGTGCCCCGACATCGACGCTCAAAAGACGCTAGTTTGGGGGAGGCCCTACGCTGTGCTTATCATTTGGTCTCCACACAGAACCCTTGCTAAAATCCTTATTTTGTTTTCCAGGTCAGACAGTCTACTCCCAGGGCGCTGCGGCGACGCCGGTGCCGCTGCTGAACGCCATGACGGAGGTGGGCAAGGCCTGCTCCTTGAGAGACATCAAGGTCGTCCACATGCACACGGAGAAGGAAGCCGCCTATGTGGCTCCTGAGTACAAGGATATCTTCAGGTTAGTGCGGTTCGGTGAGGTGCTCGTAGTTCAGTGGCGGCAGCGCTTTGGTATCGATCACAAAAGCTAAGCAACCAACGCCGCGCTCGTGAGTGATGGGTGACCATTCCGACCATATTTAGTACCATTTATCAGAGCATTTCCGTGCTTTGAAAAGCATGTTAAAAGTTGGTCCCGGCTAATATCGCTTGGTATCGGTCGTGAAGCCTAGTCAGAGCCTTAAAGGCGGCTTGATTACATCTGACAGTAAGGTTTAGTCACTGGCCTTACAACTACAACACCCCTCCACCAATCCGCACTGGGCCCACCTGGTGAAGTATGACCCAAACCACTTCATAGTTGAGGTGAGGCCTGTGCCCTGCAGTGAGACGTATATAGGCATACGTTACTAGTGCGGCTTATAGCGTATGATGCCACATGCAAGAATATTTATTTATTTATTTAATGATAGGTATAGGTAAGTTTAGACTGAGTTTCTTAATATTAAGTTTAAAGGCTAGACTGCAATCCATAAATAGTGTACACAGCATGACAATTTTTGTGAGTGAAAATTAAAATACTTAACAAAAAATCAAGGTTCAATATACTTACCTTATTTACATAATTTATATGGATCTCAATTTGGTTATTTTCCTCATGATTTCTAAAGCCTCATAAGGAAAAATGTTTATACAATAAGAGATAAACTACGCGATGAAAGGAATAATGTCATCCACGTATACTCCTATCGCAAGCATTCGTCTGCTCTGGCCTTGTTTAGGGCGTCCTCATTAGGCAGATAGGTAAACAAAAATACCTCCACTTGTCGGCGATTGAAAATAAAGTAATGTGGGTCATTAAAATCCATCAGGCGACAGTTCTTTAGGTCTTAAGTCTCTCCTTACGGGAAAAGCCTTTCAGAATATAGAGTAGACCACTGTACTGTTTGCGCAGACCGAGCGATCTTTAAATTTTCTTTAAGTCATAAGACTATAAGAGATTTTTGGTTATCTTGTTGGGTGTAGTTACAAGGAATGGGAAGGTATCTTAAGTTTTAAGTTAGAGGAATTCAGAATGCTTAATGGTGCAGATTACAAGGAATGGGAAGGTATCTTAAGTTTTAAGTTAGAGGAATTCAGAATGCTTAATGGTGCAGATTACAAGGAATGGGAAGGTATCTTAAGTTTTAAGTTAGCAAAATTCAGAATGCTTAATGGTGCAGATTATGGTAAAAATGAAATTGTTTCGCTTTGAGTAAGAGAATATTGAAAGTCTAAAATAAACCAAACACCTTGCTCCAAGACACGATGTAAGAAGAAAACTATTGTTACCGGCATAAGATACGGAGTTATCACGCTATTATTATGCTAAATAACTTTCACAACTTAGGTTATAAATGATAAGTAAGAATAAGTTTTATAATCACTGGAGGGAGTTGATGTCGATTTATAACAACAATACGAATATGCAAGGAATTGCATTGCTCTGTAACCACCTATTTCAAGCAAATAAACGATTTGATTTGATTTGAAGGACTTGGAGCTTGCCCAAACAAATATTTCGACAACTCAGGACAGACTGTCCTGGCGCCTTAGAACGAGGAGAGCCGACCCCAAATAATGGGAAGTGGCTAGGATAAAGAAGAAGAGAAGAAGAAGAAGATTTGCGATGCCTGAAGGCGTGGTACTAAGTTACGAGAGAAATTTTGACCCTTACAACTTGGGTTATAAAGATAAGAATACGTTTTATAATCGATGGAGTTGATCGCTAATCGTGGGATTGTATAAAAAACGTAAATTGAGATGCGAGAAGGCGCCACGCCTACATTAACAAGAGGGCAAGGTTATTTTGGGTTGGCGGTGTCATTGCCCGCGATATTGCACATTTGACATACTTACATAAATGGAAGAGGGGATTTTTGCAACGGTGCTCTTACGTCCTTTTGGGTTGGGTTGGGACTATAATGACATGTTTGCCAGCATACATGATCCAGCGCAAAAGATACGTATTTTAATAACTTAAGTTCAGTTTTCAATAATAATTTTAATATAAAAAAGTTGTTGCTTTATTTGTAGGAGGTAAAATAATTACGGGAATTGAATACTTAAAAAACATTTTACGGAGGACGAAATAAAAAGCTACACGCTTTTGCGGTTACATACTTCTTTAATTTAAACTCGGGAATACTTACAATTTCTGACGAACCTAAAATGACGATGAGAGCCACCGACGAAGGCTAGTATATGTATATTATCGTTTTCAATAAAGTGCTCTATTTTTCTGTACACCTTCGCAATATCAAGACCTAGGTATTCCTGAATTGTATTTCTTTCTTGATTGTGCTCGAGTATTGTTCTATATACGGACAACAGCTCGTCGACCTACTACAAAATGTCAAATTTTCTCATTTGAAAATGATCTCTATATGTCAGGCTTAAAGTTGAAAATCTATTGGAGAATTTTTGACTTTTTGGGTAGGTCGACATGCTGTTGACTGTACTTATTCGTTTAAAACAAGTCTATAGTCCAATGTCACGCGCATACCTTACCGTTGTGTTGTATGTATAATGTAGACCTACTTATACCTACTCTGTTGTCATCGGGCGCACTTCAATTAGACCTTCAACGATACGGGACGACAATATTGGCAAATGTCGAGGCACAATTTTAATATTGTATGTGCACTTAAATTACTCTTATTTATATTATAAATGCGAAAATTTGTAAGTATGGATGGATGTTTGTTACTCTTTCACGCAAAAACTACTGAACGGATTTGGATGAAATTTTGCATACGTATAGAATATGATCTGGATTAACATAAAGGATACTTTTTATCCCCGATAAGTGATCCTGTGAGATACATTGAATAAACTAAAGATCACGCGAGCTTAGTCGCGGGCAACAGCTAGTATTCTATAATTTTTTGTATAAGTGCCACTGCAGTTGGCATACTTTACAGCAATTTAAGCAAGATAGAAGCGTTAAACTTCGTGTAGATAAATAACAAAATTAAAATAAAATAAAACAGATAAAAACTAGTCGATTTTGCAGCGAGCTTGCGCTAAGAAATCCGTGTTGTACGGAACCTTTTTAACATTAGTACAAATTAGACTTGTTAACTAAACTAAAGACGAATTCTTGAACCGGTAAATTTAGTGACCCTAATGTTGAATCATATACTTTCACGTCGTTTTTCGGTGGATAAAGTTACCGAACGGTTATTAATCAAGTTTCAATGATTGGCAACTGGATTAACAGTGGTGACAGGGCTGACAGTCCAAAAAAATTGCAGAATAGCTTATCAACTGCACACTTATACTAAGGGGCTTATACTATCGCACGTCAGATAGGAGATTGAGATAACCACATCATTTTATGGTGCTTGTAGCATTTAATAATATGGATCTGTGACAAGATTTCGCTGGAACCTTTCGGGGTTTCGGTTTGTTGCTGGGTTTGAGTTGAAGGTCAAACATTTTTAGTAGTCGCTAGTTATGCCCGCGGTATTGCTTGAGTAACATAATACCTTATTTGTTCACTCGCAACCACCCCACTACCCCATATTATCCATATTCAATTCAATTCAATTATTTATTGCATGCTACGTTGGTTAAAATTCGCGTCGCGATTGCCCGCGAAATTCAACATTTCTTACGTTTTCTTTACTGGTTAACATTGAATACTGATTAAATTGTGATTCGCGGCTGTAGTAATGATATTTTTATTGAATAATAATAATCACTTAACAAATCAATTCACCTCATGAACTCGTCAGATTTGTTCGAAACTATCAGTTCGAAACTATCATGATTCAATCAATTATGTCACGCATTTACAATTTTGTAGACGACAATTCCTCAAGTTAGGGGTATGACCGTCCCCTCTGCCGTTTCTGCAGTTTTGAAAACTAAGACGAAAAATAAGTTGAACTATTAGAAAACTCCCTCAAAGATCACACATCCACAAAAAAACGTTTTAAATATTAAAATTACAAATAAATGTAACGAGGTTTCCTGTCATTCAAACTGTGCGACTATAAGTTTCTTAATAAAATCATAAGCCCGATATCATTATGGTAATTAATAGACAGACCAGAGTAATGAAACAATATCTTTCAACAAGGCCACGCGTTGTTTACCTCGTGATGCTATTGAGAAAACCTAGAATCGAGTCTCTTTGAAACAAATGAGTATCTTCTTCTAAAGAAAACATAATAAAATACAACTATGTTTATCACTTTGATCGTATTAAATAAATAATTATAATACATAAATATTGGACAACATCACATACGTTGCTCTGATCCTAAGGTAAGTAGCTAAAGCACTTGTGTTATAGAAATCAGAAACAACGACGGTACCACAACACTCAGACCCGAGACAATATAGAAAAGTTCGTTTTCTACATTGACCCGACCGGGGATCGAACCCGGAACCTCAGAGATGGCGGCGCCATTTAAAGTCCGGCGCGCTCGCCTCTCGGCCACGGAGGTCGTCAAAAAAGTCTTTTCTAGTTACTATTTCTGTAAACGCACCTAATCAGTTATTTTTAGAGTCGGTGCAAATGAACATATTTTAACTGTCCATGGCTGGCACCGACTCCAAAAATAACTGATTAGGTATGTTGAGGTAAAAAATTTTTTCGCATTTTACTTTATTTTTGAAGTTTTTAATTATTTTTCATTTTGCACATGTCATACAAGCTGTCTTAATGTTTGCATGGATAAGGATATACATGTTCAGTCGCTAACTCAGATGTTAGAGAAGTTTAACACGTGTTAAGAACTACTTAACAAGCATTGTATGTACCCATCGTTGTGTGACGAGATAGCGCGAAGAAAAGATTTGACTGGAAGGATAAAGACGTTGAGATACTAGAATTTCTCAATGGTTAAAGATCACTTTTGCAAAGCTTTTTAAATCAAGATTCTAACTAAACCTGGTTTTAAATATTACTGTATCTTAGTAGGTCGAGCGAGAGGGTCAGTAAATGTTTTAATTCAGCCCCACTAGCATGACCAACAAAACAGGATATGATATTATAACGATTTTCGACACCTAACTGTCAAAATGATGTACTTTTATCGAATTAGCGAGCTTGACCGTGCGTGACGTTTACGGCGGCGACCCAACTGTCAAAATATGATATACACATAATATCATATTTTGACAGTTGGGTGTCGATAATTCGCTATATCGTATCATATATCGTGTTTTGCTATTGTTGGTCTTGCTAGGGGGCTGATTAAGTTAATTCTCGGCTGTCCCTCATCAAAACCAAACTGTGTGTTTTCAATCGAGAGTCAAACTAAACCTCGTTTTAAATGTTACTGTATCCTGTATTCTGTCAGTTATAAATGAAGTTGAGAGGGTCAGATAAATGTTTTGATTCAGATTAGGCTAATTCTCGACTTTCCCTCGGGTGTCCTACGTAGTTCCGAATGCCGCTGTTGCGACACATGCTGTTGCGATTTTTTTCCCACTGCCTCATATATTTCGATTATGCATTGCTAGTAGTAATAAATGTTGATCGACACCGAATTTGTTGTTTTGTACATAAATACTTTTATTTATACACGTTTCGACTAATAAATCGAAGTCACAAGCATACGAGCGTATGAGGCAGTGAAAATGTTTTCCGAAACAGCGTTGTTCGCGACTACATCATTCGAGTCGATAAGCTTTCGGCTTTCTTTTCGAAAATTCGCAATAGCGGCATTCGAAACTACGTAGGACAACCCTTTCCCTCATTCATAAAAACCTGATAAGTGCGGGTTGGACTTGTGCTAAGATAGTTCCGTACTTCTTATAAGTTTTCCTGTAAGCAAATAACTATTTTCTGTATTTTTATAAATATCGACCTTAATTAAACTCTAATTTGTGGTGACTTCCCTTTTGTAACATGAATTAAAACTGCTTTTTTTCGGTCTGGGCGATTTGGCTATTTAATATGATATTTATTCCACTTACATACTTGCAAAGTAATTTGCTTAAAATAAATAAAAAGACTAACTGAAATTGTTCTCGAGATGCGACCACAGTTAGCATAAAAATAATGCGTTTGTGCCAAAAATGCCACCGCTCAGTACTTATTAGTCATGGTAACTTAAGGCATGTCACGACACTGGTAAAATACCAGGTGGAATACTAATGAGGGCACAGGAGTTTATAAATCCGGCCAAGTGCGAGTCGGACTCGCGGACGTAGGATTCCGTACCATTATCTATAAAAAAGACAAAAAAATCACGTTTGTTGTATGGAAGCCCCTTTAATGATTATTGTATTCTGTATTTAGTATTTGTTGTTATAGCGGCAACAGAAATACGTCATCTGTAAGAATTTCAACTCACTAACTATCACGGACACCAAAGCCTTAGTAATAGGGTCCCGTTTTACCCTTTGGGTACGGAACCCTAAAAACATTCAAACCAAAAGGCACCCAAAGAGCAAAACAAAAACATCAATCAAGTGCAGACATTTATAAATAAAACAACAAATAGTGGAAAAAGACAGCAATAAATAAATGTACATTATCGTTGATGGTTCCAGATCTGTGTCCCTGTTCATGGCCGCCAACGTGCGCAAGTCCGTCGCCGAGGGCCGCTCGGACGCCATCCCCATCTTCCTGCAGGACATCCCCAAGCTGTTCCACAGGAAGATCATCCAGCCTGACATCGCTGTCATCCAGGTTAGCGCACACTGCTAGCCATTTTGTTTGTTTAAATAATCATTAAAGAAACTCTTGACTGACGCAAAGCAAAACTCACTCTTTTTTAAAGAAAGTATATTTGCTTTGTAACAAACATGTAAACTGCTAATTGGTTTAAGAATTGATTTAGCCTTTTCTAATAGGCTTTAGGACTAACCATCCTTTCTGCGATTGCCTTCAGAATAGACATTGCAAAGATAGAGAAATGCATAATTATTGATGTACCAATATTTCAGTTTATCATATTTATTCCAGGTTTCCCCCCCAGACCAGCACGGATACTGCAGTCTGGGCACCTCAGTCGACTGCGTCAGATCAGCGTTGGTCAACTCCAAAACTATCATCGGTGAGTTAAAGAACTCTATTAACTCTGCTATTTTTACCCCATTGCGTAGTAGCGCGTTGATCCCAATGAGAAATGAGAAGAGAAGAGAGAAATGTTAAGAAATGGTTTGATTCACAGTGCGGGTCAATTGAGAAAAGCTAAGTTTTTTAAATATCTCTCCCAGTCTCTGGCAAACAAACTGGTCTGGTGCCTCGTAACACAAAAGTTAATTCCTTTGACCGAGACCATGCCAATCTAGCAGGTGTTCGCGTGGTCTTCAATTCCATTTCAAATCCAGCAAGCGTTCATAACCGTTTCTTATTTAACTGTCACATTTCACGGCAGAGCAGTGAACTCGAGTGTGATAAAACAAGCTTACTGCGTAATCTTGCCTCTTGCAATGTGACCTGAAAAAACATGTGTTATTTTTGTTTGCTAAGTTAATAACTTTCCGTGATTTCACGAGGATAAAAATAATATCTTTTATGTAAAAAAGCTACAGTGACGCTTTTCTTTTTTAATCCATTATGCTCGGAAAAAAGACAACAATTGAAGAACAAAGGACCCGCGCGCGCACACATGTGTGCGCGTACTGACCGAGAGGATTAAAGTATTACTTACCTAAAGACGATCGACCAAAAAAAATTCAAGGATTTTGGTTTCCTCCTTTCTTGTTCCAATTCTTGCGACAATGTTGACGCTTTTATAATGTTTTGGTCACGTGGTAACTAAAATATTTGACATGGTTGCTTTTGCTAAGACTTATGGAGAGAGAGAGAGAGAGGTCCATGGTGAGCAAACCTTATTATTTATTTATTTAATCTAAAACATAACCTTCACACAACAAAGTTTATTCGCACACAATAAAAACTGGTAAACCTTTTTTTATCTATCATGAAAGGGCCCGTGGGCTTTGATATTTTGAGAGACTTTATAGCTGTTACATGGGAATAAAAACCTGGTTTAAAACACATTATGTATTATGTATTTTCATTCCAGCACAAGTAAACGTAAACATGCCCCGTACGTTCGGCGATGCGATCATTCATATGTCCCACATCGACTACGCTGTGTCCGACAACACGCCTCTCCCCGAACACGGGGGTAAAGGCGCTACTCCCGAAGAGACTAAGATTGGACAGCTCATCGGAGAGAACCTCGTTGAAGATGGGGCTACGCTGCAGATGGGTTAGTAGTCAATTCGTTACTTCCCGTGTATTCATTTATTCTAGTAAATTAAGGATGAATAGTTAAAGACCAAGTATAGTACCCTGAGGTAATCTTTGGTCAGCTTATTGTAGAGAAGTTTGTAGACAATGGGTGAGTTGTGACATGCTTATATCTCCTTAACGTGACAGTTAACGTTTATGTAGTCATTGACTAAGCGTTGTCTGACATCACGCCTTTACCCGAACACGGGGGCAAAGGCGCTACTCAGGACAAGTTATTAGTGCTACTTAAAAGCCTGTCCTGTTCTGGTCTTTTGGCCCTCCGGATAATTCACCTTTACGTAAAGGTGTATTCAGAAAACGATCTCTAAATTGGCTTGAGTCCGGGCTTAATAAGAGAAGCCTTACATTGCCTTTAACACAAGGATGTTAATTTCTTTGCGACCCATTAGTTGTTTTGTTTTCTGGTGCATATTTTATTTAGACGACCCTCTGATGTGGCTTTCCTCCCGCACCCTTATTCCTTAAAAAATGGCAATCAGCAATAATCGCGCAGTCAAAGCCCGATTGACGCTTAGGCCGTTTTCTGATTTGTCGGCACAGCAGCGGTGCGACATCAGCATGCTCGGTATACGCGGTACAGAAAGTATGGAATCTGTGCCGCGCCGCTTCCGCGCATACCGAGCCAATCAGGAACGCTCCATAGAAATATAGGCGCTCGGTAAGCTTTCTGTACCGCGTATACAGAGCATGCTGATGTCGCGCCGCTCATGCGCCGACAAATCAGAAAACGGCCTTAGTGTCAAAATCTATTTGCAGCACTCAGTCAGTGTTTTTTGTTATTTTGCTGTCAATTTGCGATTTTAAAGCCAGAATTGCTCAGTTTTCACTATTGCATTGCTTTTGCAAGATACGGAATCAGGGTACCGGTTTCGATTACCGGTCGTGTTGATGTAGAAAACTAACTTTTCTATATTTTCTCGGGTCTGGGTACCTGTAGTGGTACCGTCATTGCCATAACACAAGTGATTTAGCTATTACTTTAGTCTATATAATATTGACTAATATTCTGGTGGCAGGTATCGGCAGCATCCCGGACGCGGTGCTGTCGTGCCTGAAGAACCACAAGGACCTCGGCATCCACTCCGAGATGTTCAGCGTCGGGGTCATCGACCTCGTGCGGCGCGGCTGCGTCACCAACAATAGGTACTATATTACTAACTTTTCGATTTTCGAATGATAAAAAAAGAGATGGTTCGAAATTCGACCGTGTTTGGTTTTCGATTTTCACATTAGTATCAAAAAATGAAAACAAATGGTTCGAAATTCGACAGTGCTTTGTTTTTTTTTTTTTGATAATTACTTTTTATTTAATTTAGGTACTTTTAATTGGTGTAGTATAGCAAATAACTCATCATATCATTTAGGACAGCCGATCCAATAAAGTTTGCAGGAAGTCGCTGGATGTAGGTCGCTTCCATCCGGCCGATCTGGAATTTATTGGGGGAGGCCTATGTTCAGCAGTGGACGTCCTGTGGCTGTAATGATGATGATGATATCGTTTAATCTAAATTACCTCTTCAAAAGCTTGAAGGCACGGCAAGGAATACGGCTAATGTCTTACTAATAATTTCTTTATTGTTATTCCAGGAAGAAGAACCACAAGGGTCGCATCGTGGGTAGTTTCTTGGTCGGCAACAAGGAGTTGTACGACTTCGTCGACAACAACCCTTTCATTGGTAAGCAAGCAGCAATGGGGATGTGGACCAATTATAAATAATTCTAAGACATCATAAAATCGTACACCTTATTTTAGTCCCAATAAACCGAAACATTATCATTTCTGAAAAAAATAGAATTTTGTCTGCTTCAAAATCATTAAAATGTTAGGCAATTATGGCCGGTAAACAATGACGTCATAGCTTGCTATCGCCATACAAATTATTATAAAGCAGAAGTGCGTTTTGACAGCACATAAAAAATATGTCAAGAATTTCAAAACTTTTTTTACTCTATTTTAATTGTTACAACGACCCGATTGTCAGGTCCCGCTCTTGGGTTCGATTCCTGGTTATAATTTTTATTTAGAATCAGCGGGTCTAAAACGGCCGCATTGAATGTTTCATTTTTAATCTGATTCATTTAGTGAAATGTAGCGGAAATGATTTGGAAACCCTAAAACGGCCACATTAATAAATGAATCATATGCAATTCATTTCATCAAATGGATGTTTTTAACAACACAAAGGAACAAAATGTTTCAAAATACTCAAGTTTTGTGTGTTTTACAAATATCAATACAAAATAATAAAAAAAATAACATTAAAATGGTGGTTCACTAATTTGACATTTAATATGAATTACTCTTTTCATAATAAGTGGACCATATTACGAATTTCCATACAAAACTGTCAAATTAGATGAACTGCAAATATGAAATGTTCGAGGCTCATTTTATGATTCATCAAATAACATTTCATTTTAAGATTTGCTACGTGAAACATATTATGAACGGAATATGAAACATCCAATGCGGCCGTTTTAGACCCGCTGGTCCTTCGAAAACGAACTGACAACCTGTATATCACGTGGTGCTAATGTTGAATAATAGATTTACGTTGTATAATACTTATTCTGTGATAATATTGTCACATGGTTTTCCGGTTAACAATTTAATTTTCTACAGGGACAACAACTATACGTATGGGGCACTTTATCGATGTCTCGATTTCGATAGTTTCATAGATAGTTTATTCTGTTTAACCTATCAGCCCCTATAACATGAGCAACAAAACACGATATGATACGGTATGATATAGCGATTGATCGCATATTTTTTTGTCAAAATATGAACTTTTATCGAAATAGCTAGTATAACCGTAACGTCGCCGGCACGGACATCAGCGGCGTTCGGTGTATATAGGCAATTAGGCAGTGCCTACCTAGTAAATGATATGTGGTAGGCAGTAGGTATTTATAAACGTGTGTCATTGAAGAAAACCACAGATTTTCATCAATAAAACACTCAAGCAAGTATCTACTGCCTACCTAGAAATTAAACTAATGCCCGCCTCTGACGGACATGCTCACTGTTTCAATAAAAGTTTAAGATGGCGGCTATGTTATAATATTTTGAAAGCAAAGAGGTGATAAATCGCTATATCATATCGTGTTCTGTTGCTTGTGCTAGACGGACAGGTCACGAAAAAGAAACACAATGAAAAATCAACTGTCACGCGGTCACCCTGTGTTATAGTAGTAAATGTATGTCTCCAGAAATGCTGGAGATCGACTACGTGAACAACACGCACATCGTGTCCCTGCAGCCCACCATGACGGCCATCAACTCCTGCATCGAGGTCGACCTCACCGGACAGGTCTGCGCGGACTCTATCGGTTAGTACTGTTAGCGGGATTAAATCGAATCTACACATCACTACTCAATCGATGACTCGTGAACGTCACTACGATCTGTCACTTGACTTTTGACTGCTTTTCGCGCGCTTACGCTGCACTAATTTTGTGAAACTAATTAAAAGTGTTCTTAAGATATTTTGTATGGAGAAGCTGGAAAAAAATTCTCGATTTCGATGTTGCTCCTATAGAAAAAGTTATTGTATGTGACCAGCTGATCACGTGGTTTTAAGGAGTGTCCTATTCTCTTGGACATCCTGTATATAAAAGGCAACCGTAACTGACTGACTAACCTACCGCTAACCTTAATATGTTCAACGGATTGCACTGAAATTTGGCACACATATAGCTATTATGATGTAGGCGTGCGCTAAGAAAAGATTTCAGATCATATTTGTTACAGGTTTTGTTTAATTTTATCAAATATTAATTAAAAATGTTCACAACTTACACTTGAATTGTACAACTAATAAAAGTGTAAATTCAAATTACGCATCATTGCGATTACATCGTAAATTGCATCCAAAACCAACTTAATTCAGTCAAGTAGTATTTATGTACGGAAGGGACAACTATAAATTAAAACCATTTTGAGAGATTTTTGGTTAATATTTGATAAAATTAAACAAGAACTAGCAAATATGATGTCGATCGATGTCTGAATACACCGAGACATTTTAGTGGTTGTTTTCCCGCAGTAAAATGATTCTGTCTTAGTAGTACAATAGATTAATGAAGTTTTTTTTTTTAATTCAAATCGCCTGTACGTTGAACGTGCGATGAGTGTGCGATGCAGTTAATGCTGTATTACTTTGTGCGGGAGCTTCTTTTACTTTAAACATTTATTTTGTGCCGCAGGTAGTACCCAAATACGTCACATCGTAAAAGAAACTATCGTTTTTCACGCTGTTGATTATTTTTTTAATTAGTAGAACGAAAATATTTTTATTAAAATAAATTCGCATGGTTCGATAGTACTACCATAGAGAAAAAAATATTACTACTTAAGGTCAATCGTTCCGCCGCAGGAAAACAACCACTAAAATGTCTCGGTGTGTATTGGTAAATATTCTTGTGTATTTAAAAAGTCACGATGTATATTTACTTCGTTTTCCCCAGGTACCCGCATGTACTCGGGCTTCGGTGGGCAAGTGGACTTCATCCGCGGCGCGGCGGAGGCGGTGGACGGGCGCGGCAAGCCCGTCATCGCGCTCGTCTCCACCACCAGGAAGGGAGAGTCTAAAATCGTGCCTACCCTCAAAGTCGGTGAGTTTAGTGCGAGAAACATTGGCTTTTTGCTACCGTTGTTATATGAGGGGCCATCCATAAATTACACCACACGAATTTAATGATATTTTGACCCCCCCATTGTCACAGATGGTCACATTTGTGAGACTCCCCCCTCCCTAGTGTGATGTGAGTAAGAATGTGTTTCAAAGTAGAAATTTATGATTTTTAAATGTGACGTCACAAAATTTAGGACCCTACTTATTATCACGTAAGGGGTCACACGTTGTCGACCCCCTCCTCGCCCCGCGAAAAAAATCGCTTTCTCAAACTAAACCGCCATCTAAAAGTTGATTATTTTATTTTATACGACCCAAGTTCTGCCAAGTTGTCAGATTTGTGACAAGTGCATTAAGATAATAATTACTTAAATAAATTTAAATTGTTTAAGCTTTCTGATCTTAACCAATAGTTAAATATTTGTAAGAATATTTCAATCAGGCGTTGACGGTAGTATACCGCAACATTGATCAGAAAAAACGCTGGCTTTTACAGCGAGAAACACTTGAAAGATTTCGTCGGGTCAGCAAGCACCAAGCACCTCGGTAGCTTGGTTGGAAAAGCACACGCTCGGTATGCGTTGGTCGTGGGTTCGGATCCCACCTAAGGCGAACGATTTTTTTTAAGTATTAAAAATCATAAATAAACCTAGCATGGTAATTGCTAAAAATCAAAATTGAAATACCTAAATAAACACAAAAATTAAAAATCTATGTTTAAAACGGTACCTGAACAAGTACTTACAGTTGTTACTTGTTAGCAAATGTATTTGGTGGTCAATTTTACAAGATTTTTGAAATTTGTTTGTAAATTTTTATTATTTACTTTAACGTGCCCGTATTCGTATACTAGCTAAAAGGGCCGAAGTAATACGACGAATATCTATTTTATTTCTTTCAGGTGCCGGAGTAGTCACAACCCGCGCTCACGTACACTACGTGGTAACGGAGCAAGGGATCGCGTATCTCTTCGGCAAGACGCTCCGCCAACGCGCCTACGAACTCATCAAAATCGCTCACCCAGACCACCGCGAAGCCCTAGAGAAAGCAGCCTTCGAACGCCTCCAGTGCATGCCTGCGCCTTGAAAAAAAAACAACTCAAAGCATAGCGCCCCAATACGCAACTTAAAAATTTAAAAAAAAAACAACTGTTGTCAACGAAAAATCCTACTACTTTAGTAGTTTTTAGAAATAAGTCGTAGCCCATTTCGACACTGCCACAGCGGGCGTTGTATAGTATTTTATTTTAAGTATTACGACAAATTCCGTATGCATTTCGTTATTGGCTGATGTTTGTTAATGCTAGAGCCGTTTACTAGTTTCCTAGTCGTTCGATAGCTGGAAATGTATGCCTTACACGTCAATAGATAAATTAGTATAAGCATCCCAAGATAGTGTAAGAGTTAATCATTATACTTTTTGTTTATATGGCATAGTTTTTTGTATATTATTTTTGTTATCGAATTTACGTAAAGGAATCAGTGTATGTTTGGTGTTTTTTATTATTTATAAAAAATAAACTGTTATGGTCTACATACTGCATACACTTCTATTTTAATTTCGACTTTTTTAAAAATTTAATTGTATTAAACCTAAGTAATAAATATTTAATTTTAATTAGCAGCATTTTATTTTAAATATCATTTAATCCCAATACTTCTTTTATTATTTTAACTTGCATCTTTATTTGCTGGTTTAATCAAACTTGAAACTTAGAGTTAGTCGCAATTTTGTATCTCGTACTTGCAAAAGTATGTGATATTATAAATAAATAATAAAATAATCTAATGGAATGAGCAAGCAATGGAGCTTTCAACTGAGATGCTTGTATAAGAACTCCGAAAGACGAGCCTTTTTAGAAGTTTCTCTATCTTTCGTCTTTTAGCTCTTGTAACCTAAGTATTAGTTTTATCGTATAATTTCTAAAAATGAACACTTTCCATTGTGGTCACTCGCTCGAACACCCAAATGACCCACTTTCCTAGTTTGACCACTTAATTGACTTTTTATTTATGGACAAAGATTCCTTTCTTTGCTAAGAACGACAGATTGGCTCGGTTTGATTACTTCATTTTATAATGTCCATTCTACTTTATTTTGCACTGCATGCGTGAGAAGGCTTATTAAAGCTTAATAAATAACTGACATTAGTCAGTTATTTATTTCAAGTTCTTTTGGATTTTTTGCAATACAGTTTAAAACAGATTTTTTACGAAAGAATAAACCAGATTTCGCGCTTTACGAAACTCATGACATGAGTTACCGCGTAAAATAACCAAATAAGTTATTTTACGCGGGTAGCTTGCTACATATTAATCTGTGCACGGGTAGTGCCTGTGTGTGAGGGATAAGCTTCTTGGCTGTGAGCCCCTCCAACAAGAGAGCGAGGTTCCGGACGATTACCCCTTTCCCATAGTTGGTAAAGCAATGTATTAGTTTCTTTTTATTCATACAATACAACCCGAGTGGAACCCGCTTAAGTACGCAAGGATTGTATTTTTTTCCCAACTCACTCACACAGCTCCCGATTTGTAACACACCTTAAAAAATAAAAATACTTGAACAAAAACATCCATGGTTTCCGTAGTGGTTCCGTCCATGACATTTCCATGCTTGATTACAACCTTCAATAACATTGTAGGGTTTCCGAACGTAGTTTAATATCAAAGTGAAAATGTGGCTAAATAAAATGAGCTGCGACAAAAGACGTAAACTTGCTTTTTATCTCGCTCACACCCATTACTCCTTTATTGCACTGTAGCGCCACTTTCTTGTACAACTAAATACTATACGGATATTTCAGTTGTCTAAACTAATACGTCAAAATCTTCATTTCATTCAGTTTTCTTTCAGAAAAAGCCAGCCACAAATCTACAAATAAATGGAATGCTAGCGTGTCAGAACTTGTTTTTAGTGTTTATTTGAGTATTTTGTGTGAATTTGTTACAAAATTTTGTCATTTTAGTTCTTTTACGTAAAAACTTTTACAATGACGTCGTTCCAGCAGATGTTAGCGTTCAAAAGAGAGTTGTTGATCACTGGGAAATACAGGATTATAAGAAGAATTGGAGGTGGATCGTTTGGTGATATCTATTTGGGAATAAATGTGTCTAATGGCGAGGTGAGTAGATGCAAACTTGTTGCTCATGTGTTGGCTTTGACCTGGGCGAGTTACCTGTTCTGAAAATACCTTGTGGGTTGGCTATTGTGAAACTGTGACGGATCACTCGCAGTGAGGACAGCCAAATGTTATCCTACATACGTATAGAAATGCATCGTGTATAATGCACTTTGATTTGATCACAATACTATGATACAGTAGTGCTGATTCCCTTGTCTTTAAAAAGTCGATTTTCGTAAATATTTTTATATATTTTGACCTATAATCTAAGGTCAGACCGTTTGTGATGAATGAAAAATGTTTCCTCTTACTATTCTGCACCTAAAATTAGATGGCCTTTTAAATAAACAAAGCATGCAACTACTAAATCACCATGGCATGCCACTCTGTATAGGTCATCTGTGATTGAAGTAGATAGTATTCATTCTAAATGAAAAATATGAGAGATTCAAAGAAGATGACTGACTTAGCCTCACTTGCAGAGACTTTTTTAATTTAAATGAACCCCTTAAAAGTTTTTGGTTTACATAGCTCTGGTAAATATGGTCACTTAAAATGTAGATGAATGACACAAGTTTTAAAAACTGCTCGAAGATCAAGTTACACTTAAAACGATGACCTAAAATAATGATCCATTAATATGTAAGTTAGGTATAGTTGCTACTGTAACGGTACTACCATATGGTAACATGTGATAGGTGTCCAATAACACTTTATCAACAGTTTTTAACTATGAATGAATATGCACGCAATGATGATAACAAACAGAAGTGTCAAATGAAATAAACACAGTATAATATTTATGTGCTGTTGATGCACAAAGTTCATAAAATAATTAATTTTAAAGATTCATAACTTCTAAGAGCATTGACTCATTCAAAGGAAACTACAAGCTTACATGCTTTATTCAATAACATGCCATTTACTGTTGTTTGTGTATTTTACAAACAAAATTTAGCAGTATAATGAGTAAAATTCTATATTAACTGAAAAAAAATATGTATTGTTTGAATTAAAGCTTGTAATTCATATTGTATTACAATGATGTCATTGGCTTTTTGCTTACATAAAAATCTCTAACCTTGACCATGGCTGTGCTTAGTGATCTAATAAGACGTGTGTGTAGTATATATAAAATAATCTTCATTTAAGCTAAAAATCATTAACCATACAATTTGCTTATTGCAGATGTAAGTTCCATTGATATTTAGAATTCTACCATATGGTAGTTTATATTTTTAGTTGACAACCCACAAAATATCACGTTCAGAAATCCCACCTTGTACATTTTATTTGTTGGCTTTATTGATTTTTTAACAGAAAACAAAATATAGTATTCTGTTATTGTTGTTTTAAATATCCTTTTCGTTTCGATTGTCTTCTTGCTTTGGCATAATCATCTTAGCGTGTTTAACTGTAATTTAATGATTTATATTATATTAATACACTTTTTTACCTTACCTAGTCTGAGAAATTTCAGAACGTATTACGTCGTCCATTCAGTCGGTCTCGTAAAATGTAGACGACAATAATTAATGTTTATAATTCGAAGTGAACATAATATCTTGTGTTTAAACTATTACATTTTTGACGCGAGTTAACGAAATATAAAACGCAATCATGGCTGCCTCCTTCATAAATTTGCGGAAGGAAATAATATTCACCGGAAAGTACAAGGTGATGAAGAAAATCGGAGGCGGGTCCTTCGGAGATATATATTTGGCGATCAACATAGCTAACGGCGAGGTAAAGCATATTTTTATCACAGTAGTTCCGAAATTATAACGAAATGTTGTAAATCCATATGACATGTTTCGTCTCTGGCGCGTATTTCCGTGCGGGGGTGGGGGGTTTGGTAACTACATATTTCTATGACGTACATCGAAAAAACAATACGACTGCACCAACTATCTCCATAACATAATTTCTAGGTCATTGGAATCCATAAAAGAGCGTGGTCCTACTGAGCACGCCATAAATGTAATCTAATGCATGTCAGTGTGCTGTATGAATAAATAAGAAAGTATTCTGGTAATCAATACAAGTAATTTTAGCTAGATAGATTAGATGCATTTTAATTAAAATAAAATGTGAGTCACATAACTGATAATAATAGATGAGGTTATTTAGTCATAATTATCGTTAATTTTTGCAGGATTTGTTTAAGAATGACATTATTTTACAAGATCTTCATATGATTTACTACACGCTTTTGCCTGTGGCTTTGTTAATACTATAGACTAGAGGAAAGCCATAAATAAAAACAAGATAATAAGAATAAATACTCATCCCTTGGCAGCTCAAAAATAGATAAAGACCTATGTGTTAATTTATTAAATATTAGATAATTCCGTTTAGCTGTTAAAATGTGATTCAGCTATAAACAAACTTTCACATTTATTAAATTGGTTAGATTACATTTAAAATTTTATATATTATAAATAAACTGTCTGTTTTAGATTTTTTAAATTGTATGTATAACATAAAAATAATAATAATTAAAAAAAAATGGGTGTTGTAAACAAAATAAGTACTCTCAAGTACTCAACAACAAAATAGCACTTGAATCTCTTAACCCATATGCTGGAAAAAAAAAGTTAACAATTGAATAACCATGGACCCGAGCACACATGATCAATAATCCAGACACTATGTTAAGTTAAGACTAGGGATGTATGTTTTTAAAGCTACGAATACTGATCACAGCCTACAGTAATCCACAAACTGTGACATAGTTTTTTTTTATTGTTGTGTGGTACATGATATGCATGCATGATGCACATACATTGTCTTTCTATGTTCTGGTCAAGGTAGAGCCAACAATAGGTAGAAGTAACTAGGTTCATTCAAGTAAACAGGTCCTACACCTCATTCAGTTTTAAGAAGTCTTTCTAATTCTTTGTCATGGCGATATTGTTAGATGTATTTAATTATTTTTTATTTATTTAATTTAATAGTTTAGTCATGTTCATGTCCTTGATGGCCTCCTCTTGTCATTAGAATCGCCCTTAGACATAAAATAGATGTATCAAGTAACAATATTAAATTATTGTCTAGTCTGTTTAAAATATAAAAAAATGAAATAATTAAATTGACTTTCCTATTTAAAATGGCCAAGCATGCAACTGCCTTGATCATGTATAGACGTTTATTAAATGAAATATCCTGTCACATTCAATTATTAAATAATGTATTATGTTTTATATTCTCAGTTTTTTTTTTGTAAAAAAACAAGAATTTAAAGGTTTTTACTAGTTTTTCAAGTTTTTTGTTGGTTCAATCAAATCCTTGTTAGGGTTCCGTACCCAAAGGGTACAACGGGACCCTATTACTAAGGCTCCGCTGTCCGTCTGTCTGTCTGTCCGTCTGTCACCAGGCTGTATCTCATGAACCGTGATAGCTAGAGAGTTGAAATTTTCACAGATTATGATTATTATTTATGTTGCCGCTAAAACAACAAATACTATAAAACAGAATATAATAAAAAATTAAGGGGGCTCCCATACCACAAATGTGATTTTTTGCCGTTTTTATGTAAAATGGTACAGAACCCTTTGTGCGCGAGTCCGACTCGCACTTGGCCGGTTTTTTTAACAACAAGGATACTTGTATGTTTTACTTAAACTATGTGCAATAATTACTTTTAACTTCTTAAATTGTCTTTATTTATCACAATTCTAGAAATTATGACATCTATAAAGGTATACCACTTAAAAGAAGGGGCACCAATAAGTAACAATCAATTTTTCTCAGTTTTACTTGATTTGGTTTGTAGAAAGCAACAGCATTCGAACCAAATAAAAAACTATAAATATTGTTTCATATTTTTAATTTAATTATAATTATTTTCTTGTAATTTGTAGTGCCTTCATTTGCAGATTATCAGTTCAAATGCTCCAAAAACCTGTCTTTTTGCCCTTCAAGTTTCTATGATTTGTAAAAATATCCTTTTTGAATTCATCCTTTTTCGAAGTCCATTTAAAATAAAAGAAAAATGAATTTAGGGTACTCCTGGATAGGATTCTATTTAATTTGACATATATTTGACGACCTCCGTAGCCAAGAGGCGAGCACGCCGGACTGTATATGGCGCCGCCATCTCTGAGGTTCCGGGCTCGATCCCCGGTCGGGTCAATGTGAAAAACGAAATTTTCTATATTGTCTCGGGTCTGGGTGTTGTGGTACCGTCGTTGTTTCTGATTTCTATAACGCAAGTTATTTAGCTACTTACCTTAGGATCAGAGCAATGTATGTGATGTCCAATATTTATTTATTTATTATATTTTAAAGAAGAATGAGTATTGCAACAAATCATAAAATGTGTTATCTTATCACTTGTAATTGCTTATCTTTTTAACTTGGTGGCAATGGAGACAATTGTTTTTCCTTCTGAGATTGTTTAGGTAGGTACATCTTTTTAACAAAATATGTTTTTCTTGTTGATCCAATGTTGATGTCTCCGAAATAATGCGCTTGTGGTATATTCAAAGATAAAGGAACATCCCTAGAAATTATAGACATATCAAAAGTCAGCGTTCGGCGAATTGTTTCAAGAACTGGTCAAGTGCGAGTCGGTCCGCGCGCAATTTAGGGTTTCGTAGTTTCCCGTCAGAATATCATCATCTACGTATTTTTCTTATCCAAGTACATTCTATAACGACCAATACACTGACAGCTTCCATACAATGCGATAATAAAATAATCAAATAAATAAAAAGTATTTATTTCGAACAATTGCTACAGAGTTCATTTGGAGTTAGTATTAATACTAGATATTATTTAACTAGAGTTAGTAAATGGATATGAGTTTATTATTATTTTTTATGTAATATAATGAGAGTGTCTTTCAAATCACCCTCCGCACCATACATTTCCAAATAGGCGATGTGTATCTGTCAGCTACAGTCTTAAGAATGTTGTTGTGACTGGTGCGTAATCTGTTGATTAGTGATGTCTTTTTGCGAATAATAGCATGACAACCATCAGTTTGATATTGCGCAAACATCCCTGATGCGCTACAGTGGCGAGGCAGCTAGATAGACGAGAAAAAAAACATTCAGGGAAGGTTTTTTTTCTGGTATTTTACCTCTTTGTCGGCGTGATGAATATGTATACCCTTGCGAAATAACAGCTTCCTAGTACAAAAAGTATCTAATCTATGCCGCGGACAAACGGACAGACTAAAGGACTGATGGACAAGGTGGAACGACAAAAGGGTTCCGTTTTGCTATTTTTCATTTTATTTTTAACTATAATTCGGTGCTTTTTCTCGTTGCAATACAGACAAAATATTTTTGTTTTCTACTTCAACCTAACAACTAACAAGGGAAATTATTAGTCATCGATACAAGAAAAATATTCTCACTATTGTCGCAATATTCACTTGACATTCTCTCTCGTTGGCTTTCATGGAAGACATTTTTTTGTTCTCCACTGCTGTTCGATCTACAGGTGTAAATGTTTGTGGATTTTCATTTGGTCTAAAAATATACGTACGGAACTCTCGGTAGGCGAGTCCAGCTCGCACTTGTCCTTTTCGGTTTTTTGTTTCGTTTAACAAATCTATACTTATTAGGTAATAATTCAATATCCGTAACATAATATTTGAGAGGAATAGTAATACCTACCATGACTTATTAGCTATTTCCTATTATACCTGGATCTGTCGATGTTATTATCATTAGCATTAGTGTAAGTAGGTATCTGGCCATAGTGGCCATTAATTAACTATTATTCTTAAATATTAAGATAATTTAGTCCAATTACCTAATTAAAACGTGTGACGGCACTTCGAGGCAGTACTTTCACTTACATAACATTAGAAGTCAAAATATAATACCTTGCTAAACCAGAAAAAACTTCTCTGGCCATGAGTCTATTTATTTGCATGGCTGAGCTTTCTTACATAACGCAAAACTTGAAATAACGTCATAATTATGACCATGTAAAAATATTTTATTGTATCAATTAGGAAAGAAGATATCATATTATAATGATGATATACAAATGAAAGGTGGAGAAGGTATTGATTTTCTAAATACTTTGATATTTGCAAGGCAGGTTATACTTAATTAATAAGCTCTCTGAATCGTAGAATTAGAATAGTTTGTTACGAGATTGCTACCATGTACGGACAACCGCTTGTCGACCTACCACAAAATGTCAAATTTTCTCATTTAAAAATGATCTCTATATATCGGGCTAAAGTTGAAAATCTATTGGAGAATATTTGACTTTTGGGGTAGGTCGACGTGCTGTTGACTACATGGTAGCAATCTCGTAACAAACTATTCTAATGTTAGTGACCATAAAATTTTTAAACAATATACTCTCTGAATCTGATACAAATTGGCAAAATATTTACTAAGGCTGATATCGGGCTTAAAGTTGAAAATCTATTGGAGAATATTTGACTTTTGGGGTAGGTCGACGTGCTGTTGACTACATGGTAGCAATCTCGTAACAAACTATTCTAATGTTAGTGACCATAAAATTTTTAAACAATATACTCTCTGAATCTGATACAAATTGGCAAAATATTTACTAAGGCTGATTTTTATATTTCTATGTTAGTAGGTATTTTAAAATAATTAATATTTACGTAAGTAATACATACTAACTAGCTATCTAGACAGACTAATATTATAAGAGGGATGTAAGAGGGGAAATGCTATCTATGTTTACTCTTTGGGAAACATTAAAAGTAGTGTTACTAATTTAGAGTAGTAACACAACTTTTATAACAAATGTTTAATGTTCCAAGCAAAGCATGATACTTCTCTGCCTTACTCAGTATAAGTATATTTCTTGACTGTACATAAATGCTGTTTCATCTTTTATTTATTTGTTTGTTTTACGCATCCTAGGTATACTGAGTAAAGTAAAGATATCTTGCTCGAATAAGTCAATTTGTATTGATACCTACCCATTAATTTCTAAACATTGTAAGTATGACTAAAATAACGTAATTAAACTAATTTCCAAGTTATTTTTTTTGTCTCATTAGGCCAGCATTAATATTTAATTAATTAAAAACGTCCGTATTCACATTTTTAGTTCGTTGATTTTTTCACTACGTTGTACATGGTGGTAGTATTTTTATTTACTTTATTCTGTTAACCATAGTAGTATATTTCAGTCCAAGCCTGGCAACACTGCCATTGTGACGTCACATGAAATAGGCTGACGACATCTTTTTAGACTTCGCAATAAAATGATTTTCAGTGATTTTTCGTAGTGTTTCTACGTTTTATTGTGTTTTTGAACAGTAATAGACGTAAATTTTATTAGTGTTGTGTTAATTTTGCTCCGTGCTATGGGCGATTTATAATTTTTGTGACGACGAGTGATGAAGGAAAAAGAAAATGGCTACCTTCGAACGCATGTTGTTGGCCAGGAAACATGTAATCATAGGTGAAAAATACAACGTTGTACGCAAAATCGGCGGTGGAAGCTTTGGAGATATCTTTTTAGCCATAAATATCAACGATGGAGAGGTAAATACTTGGTCAAAAAATATTTTACAATCGATGTTCTTTCATACATTACGACGTCTTGTCAATGGTGCCGTGTATTTCGGGAATATTGCTCTTGAAGATGGCGGTTTGGGCGTATACCTGCTGCTATAACTGAGTGTCCGTTGTACATTATTCGTTTTAAGAGTCCTTCCAGGCATAGGCCTTCGCTGCGGGTCCTTTACGTAATTTGGGGCTTCAGTAATTAAAAGCAGCTAATTCGAATTCTGTGAAAGGAATCCTTTGTCATACAATTTGCGTCTTTTATTTTAATTTTCCCATGTATTCTGTTCCAGCTGTGAACTTCTAGCATTGTTATTTTGTGATGCCTAATTGGATTTGATAAATACAACATGCTATGTACATAGGAAGTAGTTTTTTAACAACCAATATGTTTAACTGATACAAAAAATTTGCATTGATAACAGTGAATCTGGGGCATTCTTGTCATAATTAAGAATAAATGTTTTCAACTCAGATATGTAGGTGTTAAACATTTATTATGTAGCTCACATCAGTTTCCTAATGTTACGAATTACATACATCATACATTCACATTATATTTGTATGATTACATAGATGTGGAAGGCTAATTTTATGTAGCTCTCTATGAATTTGACCGTTGTCATGGATTTATATTACTTCAGATACCCACTTCTACCAATTCTGATGTCTCATTCTTTTCACTTCAACATCACTGTCATGAATTTTGATGGCGACCTACTTACTTACATTGTTACTTGGCAACCATAAAAGCTGCAACTTAGTGTTGAATTTATCAAATAATTTAGAGTAAATAAACACCATGCAATGTCAACACAATATATTTAAGCAAAGCATGTTGAGCTTGTAAAAATTGTAAGGGTAATCTGTTTAACATTGCGTTATAAATTAAATTAAAAAATCATATTGTTGACTTATAAGGGCATCCTATATGTCAACAATATGATTAATATATAACAGCATCCTCCATTTCTCCTGTAGCACTTATCAAATATGCCGTTAGGTTTAAGTGCCTATAACCCTTCTTGGCCTTGAAGATTTTAAGGAAGATCCCAAGAGCAAGTTTATTAACACAGTATATTATTATTCAACCTTGTGGTCCAGTCTAAATACTATTATAATCAAACTTCAAAGGCACTTGGTAAAAAAGATAAGTATTTATTTAAGAATATCCTTCTCTAACCCATGATCTAAGCAAAAACTAAGAAAACATGGTGATGTGATACATATTATATCACAACAGTGAATATTTAAACTTTAACTGGCAATGAAATAATTTTCTGTGTTTGAAGTGGTAGTAGTGTATGTATGTTAATTCTCATTACTGTTAAAACCAATCCATACATGTTGATAAGATTAATGGTTATTAACATTTAATTTGTGTCAGCAAAATTTTGTTTTGTGATGTGTTCAGAGTATTTGTTTTCACTGATGAAAGGGCAAGTAATGTTTTAAAAATCCCATAAGCTTATGGATATAGCCATGCCATGATTATGACCTTATAGAAATTAGTAACAACTGGTTAGGATATAATTGCATTTTTATAATATTTAAGCTATAAAATAAAAATATAAAACAAATATTGGCCCACAACATACCAACTTTGCTGTGCCATGAAGTAAAGAGTTAACATTCTAGTGCTATAATGTACCAGACAATTAGTTTTATTCAAAGTCTGCGAGCTTTGTCTGCAGAACACCCAGACACATACCAATTTTAAAAAAGATACGTGAATTAACCTATACTGGAAATCGAACCTGGGATCATTATTGTTCAATGCGAATTACCGTGCTAAAGCCATCTCCATTGCCTAAATGAATGTATAAACCGTAACATGCTGACCTTATTCCAATTTCAAGAAAATGTACAGGTGTTTTTCAGTTAAGATCATTTCTATTGTATTAATGCACTTGGCATGAATGCAATAATTAAGTATTGTGAACAAGTAACATACAAATTTCGTACCAAGGTTCACTCTTTTCTTAGCATTTAGTAATCTTCAACTTACAAGACAAGTACATCAATCAATTCTAAAAATAATATAAACAAAAAACCATAAATGGATTGAATTTGTTTGCATCGGCATCAGTAGAACTGTGTATTTATGCAAACAGCTTTTGATTGGTCTGACATTGCCTGACTAACTACATAATATTAAGGTGTTCATTGTTTATCTTAGTTATGTTGCGTTTTATATTTCTTAAATGTGTCAAACTGTTTATTTTATGTAATCTAAACAGACATAGGAACAGTCAACAACAAAACTGTAAAATGACTTTAATTTATTGAGGAAATTAGTAATTTATTGACAATGGTAACTTAATGTGCTGTTAGTGTTGACTTTACTTTATTAAAATAAACCTTAAATTATTCTATTTAAAACCAAATGATCCATCCAAGGTTTGTTCATAACCAGTCTTTCGCACTACACTAAATAATATGTATTTTATTATAAACGCAATCGTTTGTCGTAGGAGGTAGCAGTGAAGGTCGAGTCCATAAAGGCGCGGCACCCACAACTTCTATATGAGAGCAGAGTGTATAAGATGCTCCAAGGGGGCATCGGCATACCACACATAAGGTGAGTTATTGACTTGTGTGCTTTTTTATTAAGGGGTCCTCCACATATTACGTCATGGTCATTGGGTGGGGGGGGGGTTCTGTCAAACGTGACAGTGCACGGGAAAGAGATAGGAAGAAGTGTGACATAGGGGGGGAGGGTGTCCAAAATGTGTAGGTATATGTTTTCGTGACGTAATTTCTGGATAGCTCCTACAGCTAAAATCATTGTATTTATCAAGTATCAGATAAATAGTATGTTTCCCATATCATGGCATTAACTGGCCCTATATTAATTTCCTTAAGTTTCGGCCCAAAAGATAGAACTAAGCAGGTTCTTCAGCGGTTAGGGATTAAGATTTGGATGTTTATTATGCCTCAAATCAAGGTAAAATTAAATTAAAATAATTCATCAGAAAAATCATACATAATTTGAGTATTTAACCTTAAATCTGTGTGCATTATTTATGTTTATTTATTGTTCTTTAGTATTTTGTAATCTCTATTTTTAATTAAAACTAAAAACAAAAATATTACCTTTTAAAATCACTAAATTAGCTTTAACGAGAATGTAGCCTTTTAAATAATAACAAGTATAAATTGATAGTAAGATCATTACTAAGCAGCCGTAATCTGCGTAATTAATTTGACCGATCGTAAAAAGCAAAGCAAATTGATGTAGGCAACTTAATTAGGTGCCGTGTGGCAATAAATGCGGATTAAATGCTTAATTAGATATTCTAACTGAACGAATAGCGTTCGACGTAAAAGTCCGTAAAACATTATAGTATCACGCTCGAATCACTCGAATAGGTAAAATTTTCCTGCTTTTACTTTAAAGGTCATATTTTATCAGTTAAACTTACTTTTACTGCTAACTCATTTAAACGGCAAGTGGAGTGTAAAAGCTGCAATAATAACGTCCTTAGGAGAAAAAGTCCGCTGACTGAAGGTTTCTTTGGAGCTTGATTGTGACTGAATTAAGGACATTAGAAGCATGTTTTTTTTTATTAATGAACAGAACACATATAGATCTAAAAGTTGATACCAATTTATAGTTCATCAGACGTAGTTTTGGTAAATATCCCGCTGGCTGGAGATCGGTTAGAGAAGCTTATATTTCCGTTTGTAATACGGAACAAATTCTGTTTTCAGCATAATTCAGTAGAACAAATCCAGATCTAATTCTCTGTATCACTCATAAGTCTCCCAGACATGGGATCCCGCTGAGTGTCGACACACGGACTACTGAAGGACTTTCTTCCTATACGACCCATATTAGCCGATTAGGTATCTGTTTACGTGAAACGGTGAAAACGTTTCTTTTCCAATGTTACTGCCAAAGATACATTTGTATTAAGAAAGTAGAATCACTCTAAAAGAAGTTAAATAATAAAATAGATTATTAGTAAACCAAATGATCTAAAACAGGAGTAAATTGAAAATTGTCATAAACCTTTTGTTTACGCAATTATCTATGCATGTCAGCTCTAATGAAACAACCAATAGTTCTGATGTGTATCATCCCGTTGGAGCTAGACCGTCTAGATCCCCAAGAGAGGTATTTAATATAACTGACCTATCATCGAGTCAGCCAGAATAAAACTAATTACTCTATTAGTAAAAAAAGTGAATGAGATAAACCTATACGAAATGATGGGGTCGTCCGAACCCCACTAAAATTTGAGAATAACCTCTGTGCCCGCCAGTCTTTCGATTGACCTATTTATGCAGGTAGAACCGTGGTCACTGACGGTTGTTCTTTTGACAATCAATAAACCAGTTAATAAATAAATTAGTACACAGGTCTTGACATGTCCTGATTTTTTGTCACGACAAAATTTAGAAACTCGACCTTATTCGGCAATCAAACTATTACAAGGTTTCCCTAGATGTAACAAACGTTTCGTCAAACATGCAAACTGAATACCGACAAACGTTGTTCCGAACTGTTGGTCAGTGAAGCTCCTCAAATTCATCTTTCTCCCCGTTATTCAGGAAAAGTAGGAAAATTCGGTGTTGTGTAAAAGTTATCCCTGTGAAGAAAATTACGTCGTTGCCTAAGATGTTTAAATAACTTTGGCAAGTTCTGTCGGTACACTAAGTATGTATGAATAACGTGATCCGTTTTTGGGCCACGTTTAATTAATTCGTCATAATAACGTCCTACGGGAACTTGTTTTCTGACACAAACGATATACATACCAAGTTGCTGCTAACAGTCAGTAATCACTCGGATCGATTATTCTATACATTTTGGTCGAGTTGATGGCGCTGCAATGTTTGTTGATTTGATAACACATTTGTATCTGTCATATTGTAGTTTAGTTTTGTGTTTCGAACATTTTAAAAAAACGTCGATTATATCTTAACAAGAAACAATACTTCCATGGTGTATTAAAGGAAATGCATGAATTCCCTTGTTGGTAGAATATTCTTCAATCTTTTATTGCTTTGATCAATCCTTTAACTTCCTTATTATGACCCAGCATTTATTTCTCCTTGATTCCTTCTCTTTTATGATTAAATCGTGTCGTATCACGTGACCAATCATATTTCCACTTAGGTTCTTAATGGATTGAACGCTTGTGAATGTGAATTCTTTCAAGCACTCATTTGACAAATATAAACTATGTCTGGCTTTAAACAGACATGCCCCTTTAAACTAGTAGGTATTCTTTCCTCACGCGTATTTGTTGCAAATATTAATATTTTGCACACTTTGACATTACAGTTATATTTCTAACGAGGCCAAATGAAAGCAATAATGTATTGTGTAAATGCGTGACCTGAAATCAGACTTGTCATTTGAAACATCACATCATTTATGCGGTCTGTTTGATCTTGATTGTAACTGAAAATGAATGGTAGTATCCTTGATCTGATTTTAGTACCTACTTTCCATAGGTTACAAAAAAGGTGTCTCAAAGTAAAATCAATTGTTTTTGCCCATCACATGTTTGACTTTGCCATCAAATGCACGTGTGATCGTATCAGCCTGTTAACGTCCCCAGTTGCACAAAAACCTTTGCCCATCTCCTCCGCATCTCACCTCACGGTCCTCTGTCTTCCGCATTGGGTCTTCCACAGCTGAGCAATAACTTAATACTATAAAATTGTAACATTCTAAAATACCATGCTTAACGCACATAAAGATTCTTAATCTGATAATCGTCTCTTCAGCGTCAAGTGGGGGTGTTACGTGAATGTTTCGCCAATTCGCGGAAGTTCAAAACCCAATCGGCCTTTTCCTCGTCGGCTTTGCAAATTGAAAATTCTGCTAACTACAATTCATTGGAAATTATCTGTCTTTGTACATCGAGGTGGTCATTTCTTTCACTCTCACCAGTCCTTATCGACAGATACAACTGTTCACTCTTGCTTTGACGTCATAAGCATTTTCAGAATAACATCGTAGGCGTAGGAATGTCATCATTCAAAAAGACGTCTTAGCTTGAAACTTGCATATCTAGCTGAGCGGGTAATCCAACCCATTTTCCGTTATCATGGTCCGCCGGGCCCGCTCACGCCTAGCCACCGCCGCAGTTAAAAAAGTGCGTTACTAATGCCTTTTTTGTTAGAAAAGCCGTTGCCATGCGATGGCCTGGCCGATCATGCCATAAACTAACGCAAATTCTTCGCGTGGCTAAATTATTGCGCTGAATGCAATAAAGTAACAGTTTAATTGTGGATTGCTTTATTACTTGGTATACCTGTAATAATACATAATGAAAAGATTTACTATATTTCAGTCGTTATTACCTTTTTTATCTATCACTTGTCCCATTTCTCATTGAGATGGAGTAAGAATTAGAGGCTGGGAATCCTTAAATTAAACAAACTTGGACATTTTGATCTCGGCATCTTTGAACTAACATCTTCAAAGAACTTATTTCTTTAATTTAATCGTGTGACTCAATGAATTTAATATGCATAATTAATAGCGAATAAAATCGACCCGGCGTTTGAAATCCGAAACTGCTAATATCTATGGTAATTTATTTTCCTTGACCTTGTTTCGTTGAGTTGTGATAAACAATCTTACACCGATGTGACACAGAGTGTGACATGTGAGAAATTCTGTGTTGTCGACATTTATAAATACTTTTTAGAATAAATATGCCTAAAAAACTTAACGTGGAGACCTACCTTGCCTGGCTAAGGGAAGTCTAGGCTAATATTCGACAAACAGTTAGTAACCTTCTCCAATATTTTTAAGAGCCCTTAAGCCAAATGGCCGCGGTCCCCTAAAAAGGCTCGCTCGGCCGCATTCTTTACTACTACTTTTATCGGGTTCGTGAGTTAGGCACCCAGTGTGTGAAGTGACTCCCCAATGGTGGGGGCACCCGATTTATTCTACTTATTCATTTTATGGGACTACATCAAAATGGCCTCCACCACGGGGGCATCATACACTGGGGGCATCACACACTGGGGGCCTAACCCACGAATCCCTTTTATCTGTTTTTTGACTTGCTAAGATAGGTGCACGGATCCCTGGGAGTCCAAAGACTAGGAAATCCTGGCATTACTGACGTTTCTCCAATTTTGTTGCAGATGGTACGGCTACGAGAAGGACCACAACATCCTCGTGATGGACCTTCTGGGTCCATCGCTCGAGGACCTCTTCAACTTCTGCTCGCGCCAGTTCACCATCAAGACTGTGCTCATGCTGGCAGGTACGAACTTTCTGTTAACCCGTATGCTCGGAAAAAAATAATAATTGAACAACAATGGACCTGAGCGATAACATTAAGAAAAAAATATGCTTTGAGACGCAACCGTTCGATAACATATTGTTGTTAACCGATAATCGATTAAGCATAATCACGTTCAAAGGGTTGAATCGGGAGGCTAATTTATTGTTAGATTGTTGATATAAATGTAATAATCGTATAAAAATTTGTGTTCTTAATTAATAAATTATTATAAGTATTATTTTTTGAACACAACAATATCTCACTGTATCGATTAGTTGCCAGGATTTATTCATCTATCAAATATCATGTTTTTGTTATGCCACCACTGTTTTTTATTATTTCGTATTAAAAATCGGAACTGCTGAGCTTGCAGTGGGGCGTTCAAGCGTTGCACAACCATTACAAAATCAAATAGCGTTAAAAGTAGGTTTTCACATACAATAAATGTAATGGTACAATGCTTGAACGACTCCCACAGCCCAGCATGCTCCACGTTCCGGATTTGCGGCGTTAGTGTTAACTTACTAATATTTTACATGTAAATGTTTGTATGTTAATTATAGCGTACGTGCTTAAATAGTTTGCGAGTGATTTCTATTCCAAGAATATTAGATATTTTTATTCCGTCTTGTGTAGCCCTAGCAAAATTTATTCATTATTCTTTGGCTTAATTCTGAAGTATATGAAGACGAAGTTTCGTGCAGTAGTGCTAGTCATTATATGAGGTTAAAATTTGTTTTTTTTCAAAAATGAAAATTAACGGCCCTCCTTCAAATCAAGTACATTAGTCAGTTCACGACAAAAATGTTCTCATTATCTTTATATCAAGTTTGACATTATCTGCAACACTCATTAATTGCCATAGCGCTTTTATCAGTCTTCAATAACCTCCGCCTAGATCCGGTGCCAAATTAGAGCGATTAGTGAATCGATAAATAGATTTAGCAATACGAACGGATTACCATTAATTATTTTTTGGCCGATCGTTACGTACAGAATTCATTTTGGGAAACATTGTTTACAACAAATCAATGTAGACCTGTTTTTTTTTTCTATATTTGGGTAGAATAAACAGTTGCACATTATGTACAGTCAACCGCAGGTGAACCTACCCAAAAATATAATGGTCATTGACTGATTTTCAACTGATCCATAGAGATCATTATGAATTGAGAAGAATTGACATTTTGTGGAAGGTTGAAGAGCTGTTGTCTATACATAGTATAGAATAAAAAAAAAATTATAACCTGATGGTTCTGCTCTAACCACAGATCAATAACAGTATGCAATTGCAATGCATATACTGATATTGATCTGCGGTTAGCGTCGCAATGATATTGCAATCCACTGCTGGACGTAAGCCTCGCCCAAAGGGCGTCAAAGAGCAAGATCTTCATCGGCAGAGAATAAACAGACAGAAATAACATGTGTATGTATGTATTGTTCAGACCAAATGCTCGGGCGCGTCGAGTTCATCCACTGCAAATGCTTCATCCACCGCGACATCAAGCCGGACAACTTCCTGATGGGCATCGGGCGGCACTGCAACAAGCTGTACATGATCGACTTCGGGCTCGCGAAGAAGTACCGCGACCTGCGCACGCGCGCGCACATCTCCTACCGCGAGGACAAGAACTTGACTGGTGAGTTGTGCACGGTTGTTGACGCCCTCCCTAACGGAGAGGCGAGCATGCCGGACTATATGGCTTCGCCATCTCTAAGGTTCCGGGTTCGATCCCCGGTCGGGTCAATGTAGAAAACGAACTTTTCTATATTGTATCGGGTCTGGGTGTTGTGGTACCGTCGTTGTTTCTGATTTCTATAACACAAGTGCTTTAGCTACTTACTATAGGATCAAAGCAATGTATGCGATGTTGTCCAATATTTATTTATTTGTTTTTAACCATGAGTGGCCTAGGGGGGCAAACCTAGTATTCTAGCATGACCAACTAAACACGACATGATAATTATGATATAGCGATTTATGGACACCCAACTGTCCAACCAAACATAAATTTTTATCGAGCATGTTCAAGCCGGTAAAAGTTCAAAATGGCAGCTACATATATCATATTTTGGGGACTGGTCTGATTCTGTTGCCCATCATCGTCCTGTGATGTAGGCCTAAAAAAAAGTTATTCAGGATGCACAAAAAAATTGAACACTTAGTAAAAACACAATATCAGGCGCTCATATACAACAACTTTTTGGATAGTCCATAAAAAGAGCACCAGACCCAGCTCATCCGATAGACTGAATACCTTGCAAGAAGCCGCTGGATGTCAAAACTGCTAGCTCTTGCTCATTTCTATCAGTGGACTTCCAAAGGCTCATTGTAATGATTTATTGCTATGCCATCGCAGTAACGTTGCCGTTACGATAGAAAAACCGTCTTTACATACTAAGTAAAATATTTCAAATTGTTTTGAATGTTTTAAATTTTAGAATATCGGAAAGGTCTGAGACAGAAAACCATCGCAAATACGCTAGTTTCTAATCCCCGTTATGATTTTGGTTCTAAATAAGGCATTTCGAATTTCATACAATTGAAAACTTGTTCTTATGCTTTATTTTAATCTATAAATGATGTAGGTAGATAAACGTGTACACCCTTTATTATTTTACATACTGTATTTCTCTTTCATTGTAAGTTCCCATTGTTAAACTATACTATTTGTTGTACAGGCACGGCGCGCTACGCGTCCATCAACGCGCACCTCGGTATCGAGCAGTCGAGGCGAGACGACATGGAGTCACTCGGCTACGTACTTATGTATTTCAATAGGTGAGTACATGCTACACTGCTTGACTTTATTGCGAGGTAGACAATACAAAGGACACTCTTTCTGAAGAGCAGGCTTCCGTCATGCGTGGCTGAGTGTAATTCAAATGTTAAGATTGATAAGTGTGGCGACACCGTAACCGAACTTTCGGTTTTCAAAATACATTGGAAGACAGAAACATTTATTTTACACACATTAGCAATTACTGTACATAAGAAAAAAAAACAACATCTATAAAAATGGATGAGAAAGTTTTTCCCCTAGCATATACCGCCACAGACATAAGACGAATTTGTTCTCGCAGAGGTTTTGCACATCGAAATCGTTTTCTGTAACTAGTTAGTGATTTTTTATTTAAGTACATTTAGTAATAAATGGCAAGTGTTTTCAAATTTCACTTATACTAAAAAAGTACAGATACAGTTCTAATAATGACATTTCTAGTCTATAGCGTATGTGTTCTTTGGTTCTGCAATACGAATAATAATGAACTCTAAATAGCTAGTTTCACATTTGCACTAGCTGTAATAGGACCAGCGGGTCTAAAACGGCCGCATTGGATGTTTCATATTCCGTTCATAATATGTTTCACTTAGCAAATCTTAAAATGAAATGTTATTTGATGAATCATAAAATGAGCCTCGAACATTTCATATTTGCAGTTCATCTAATTTGACAGTTTTGTATGGAAATTCGTAATATGGTCCACTTATTATGAAAAGAGTAATTCATATTAAATGTCAAATTGGTGAACCACCATTTTAATGTTATTTTTATTATTATTTTGTATTGATATTTGTAGAACACACAAAACTTGAGTATTTTGAAACATTTTGTTCCCTTGTGTTGTTAAAACCATTCATTTTCACAAAAACCGTAAAGTAAGATTGGACGCGTCACTATATTTTTTTAACGTCATCAAATATGATCCATTTGTTGAAATGAATTGCATATGATTCATTTATTAATGTGGCCGTTTTAGGGTTAGCAAATCATTTACGCTACATTTCACTAAATGAATCAGATTAAAAATGAAACATCCAATGCGGCCGTTTTAGACCCGCAGTAAGCAATTTTCACGTGAGCTAGACTTCATGTTTTGTTATTAACATAGTGTGAATCTCTGTACTTACTTGATTCAGTCTCAACGAATTAAATATGATACGTAAAATAAGTTAAAATTTTGTTTTTAGCTATTCCATGCAAGTATAAATTCGTAAAATAAGTGATTCTAATTAACAGGTTTTAAAAAACTATTTTTAGCCATCTTTAGTTTTGTGGGACGATTCAGGCCCCATAATAATTGTTTAGAGCACAACATTTATTTGGGAAGTTGGGACTGGGAGACTTATTCAATGTGGGACCATTTTTGACAGGAGCGCCAAGGATTTCATCGGGTTGATATTTTTGGTTGCGGATTTTACTGACTGATATAATTCATCATTGCCTTCCAAGGATTGCACCAGGATTTAATTTTTCAAAAGTCTTATGGCGAAATATTCCACCAGTAACGGGTCTGTTGTGTAAGGACTTGTCGAAACGCGTTAGAGTGAGTCACCGATGCGATGTTAGTCACTTTCCAACGGTCACAATACGTGTATATGTAGTACCTCCCCTTTTGCATCGGTTTGCGTGATTCAAGTCACGTTATTTCTTGTCTTGTCAAGTTATGTCTTCCTAACTTGAAAATATGCTAGAATATGATATCGATAATGTATCAGTATTGAACCTAAAATGTCGCTTTGTTATACATAGATATTGTCGATAGTATCAGAAATCCTGACGAGATTACTGTCGTGAAATCCCCTTCCAAAAGTCATTATTACTTTTGATATTTCTATTAATGCGTACTAACTATCGTAGAGTCATGCTATCGTGTCACTAGTCGGGTGTTCTGTACGTCGTCTATAGTGTTGTTTATACCACGAAGTGTTTTGGGTATACTACATCTACTCTACTGTGGTACCGCGTCCCGGTCGCTATTTATTTACAGTTAAAAGCGATTCAAATGTATTGTGCTCGCGTAATTTATGCACAAAACGATATACAACCAACGGTAGAATAATGTCCTTGACCCGATTCAGCTTAATGTTTTGTGAGATTTATACGAGTCAATGAGTAATAATAATGTTGTCTAATCTCAAAAATATACACGGCTAGATGGACCGATGACCTGAAGAAGGCAGCTGGCAGCGACTGGATGCAAAGGGCGGGAGATCGTGCGGTGTGGCGCTCCTTGGGGGAGGCCTATGTCCAGCAGTGGACTGCAACAGGCTGATATGATGATGAATCTCAAGAATATACTTGTCTCAGAATCACCTTGAATAGATGAAAGTGAAAAAAATCCATTGACTCGTTATTTGTCACTTTCACAGTCCAGTACTCGGTACCACATGGGCTGATGGGCCACACCTTACTTTGATAAAAGGATAAACGATTTCTTTAGTATGAGGAGTGTAAAAGTGTTTATAAGAAATTGGTATATTTTAGGACATGTCACCTCGAAGCTTGTGTTCCTTATCGTAGCTAGCATGCTATTACTGAATTTATATAATTAATTCGTGTTTCTGTAGCACATAAACACTTTTTCCTATTATGTATTTTAGGCAGCTCACATAAAGTTAGTTTCAAAATTGTAAAAAAATAACTACTGTTTATTTTTTTTTATTCAAACTAGTTTCCTTATTGGTTTATACTTTCATAAAAATATATAAAAATAACCCTTAAAATAACTTTACATACCGAATTATTTAGTAGTTATAACATGATATGTTTGCCCACAGAGGATCGCTACCGTGGCAGGGACTGAAGGCCATCACGAAGAAGCAGAAGTACGAGCGGATCAGCGAGAAGAAGATGTCTACACCCGTCGAGGTGCTGTGTAAGGTGAGTATCGTATCCGACACGGTTACATCAACTATAGAAAACATGAAATGGATGATGGAGTGGATAAAAAAAAACTATTTTCATACCCAAAAAAAAGGATAAGAAATTTCTACTATGAGATTTTTGTATATTTTACGGGGGGCCTCGCCCGTCGCCCATCGCTAATGTGAACAGAAAATTATTTTCTGTTTAATTCTAGAATCTGGTGATGAGTAGATAAAGGCAAAATTGTTGTCCGGCAGCCGGTTTTATGCCTGTGGAAAAGTTGAAAAAAAGTTATACAATTTTTTTATAATTTTGCTGGCAATACAGATAGATTATAAAAAAAAGTTTAACTTTTAGAGATACATACATCATCGAAAGCTTAAATAAATAGTTTCAAGAAAAAAAAATACCGAAAATATATTTTTACTTCAATGTTAAGGTAAAAAAATACATGTATATTTATAAAAATTTAAAAAAAAACTAAGCAATAAAAAATAATTTCGCCAAGTATCGAAATAAAAAATAAAAAGTGTGCCGCCCCCGGGTGGACTCGAACCACCAACCTTTCGGTTAACAGCCGAACGCGCTAACCGATTGCGCCACGAAGGCGATACTGTACACCGCCAAATTAAGGTACTCATACGCAGCGTAGATAACGAAGTGTTTACCTACATAATATTATACGTAATCGTGACTTGTTTCAATAGGTTTGTTGATAATGCGGCTAGTGTGCAGGCAATCGAATGGAATATCATTCGTATATTTGAAAAAAAAAAGAGTATTGTTGTATGGGTTTATTGTTTATGTTAGTTTAATTTGAACACTAGGCAGAGTTATTATGCCTAACGCGTTTTGCAACTTAAAAAAGGACTTATATATTTATAGTACTACCTATAAAATATAAGAAATATATATAATATACTATAAAATATAAGAATAAAAATATCCTAAAAATGTTATAACGCTTACTAATCAGTACCTTTAATAATTTTAAGCTTAATATTAGGTAATACTGGTAGTAACAAGTTGGTCAGTAGCTTCAATTTATGGTTTTAAATAAAGCTTAAATAATAATAAAGAAATAAAATGTACTAATAATCAAAATATGTTACTAAAGCAAGTCAAAAGTTTCAATGAAATGTGAAAAATGCTCAAGATCACTCATTTCGAAGATATTGACTTGAATAATCAAGCAAAAACCTCATGAAACACCAAAAATACATTCTGTTAAAAAAGTTAAGGGAGTCGATTATTTGTTCATGGTTCCAAATTCTTTTTTTTTATGTTGTTGTTAGATTAGTACAAGTGTTTTCCATTTTGAAATAAAATAAAATTCTTTATTCTGTATATAGGCCCTCTTCCGGGCACTTATACTCGTCCCAACATATAACTTAGCCCTACCACCGCTTCGGGACAACATATCGGCTGGTGATGAGAAGAAACGGCGCAACAAACTCAATCACCTTTGTCAGCCTGATTTTATTACAGGAAATACAATTACAAGATAGTGTAAGTGCGAGCAAGGCAGGCTATTAAGTCCATGCACTCTTGTCGTTCAAGTAATCTTCAACTTAGTTGTATCCTTTTTCCATAACGATTTTTTAAATATGGTTTTTGAACTCATGAACTGTAAGTCAACAAGAGTTTGTGGTACTTTATAGAAGATTTTTATACATTTCCCCAAAAATGAATTACCTACTTTCTTTAATCTGAAGCTCGGAACGGCATGTTTATTTTTACCCGACTGCCAAACGAGGGTTATGTTTTTCGAGCGTATGTATGTATGTATGTCCATTTCTTTGGCACGCCCTACAGTCTAAAACGTTTAACGGATATAAAAGTATAATATATCATTAGATTCGTCTCAATTGTGGGAGTGACAAGGTGTATGTCTTAACTAAAACGTATTGTTTAAAAAAAAAAATTTTAACTGAGAGCGTCAGGAAAACGTCCGTCTCCTCCAGTTCCGGCGCAGTAAATAGTCACGGAAACAACGCAAAATATTTATAGTAAATGGCCGTCTAGAGACTTTCAGTTACAATAATAATAAATTGACACTGCCCTGATTTGAGCGTGTCAGACATTGGGAATGTGTCAGCCGTGTTTATTTATTAGATAGGCTGTCTGTCGACATCGTTTAGATGTTTATTTGACCGGAAATTCGCGTATTATTACTTTATTGAATTCTATTTTGATCAGACCATTGTCTGTAGTAAAGTGGGCCAAGTTTATAGGATAAATTAATCAATACTTTAATCTATTGATTCCACTTTCGAATTGGTTGGTTGGTTCGATTTCCGAAACAATTTCAAAATATAAAATACTAATAAAAACAAAAAGACAAGACAAATTACTATTTCTGTGAGGTGGATCGTAAGGATCAGAAGTTCGCGCGTCATTTTAATATTTCAAAACTATTATTTCAAACTATTAAAACGAATTTAAAATCAAGTCCAGATTGGCTGCAAATCATTTGGCTCATTTTTAAATATCGTATTGTTTTCAGGGATTCCCGGCCGAGTTTGCCATGTATTTAAATTACTGCCGCGGGCTAACCTTCGATGAAGCCCCTGACTACATGTACCTAAGACAGGTGAGTTACATTTTATCTTTTTATTTAGATCCTATTTGTGACCGAGATGATCAGTAAAAATTGTTTACATTGTAAAGGAAAATGATTTAAAAAAAATGGTCTAAGTGTGCCAGGTGCTTCTAGAAAGCTAAATGAATAGGTATCTGATTAACAATTATATCTTAAATTCCAATCAATAATTAGTATTTTTAGCGTCAATATTATTTTTCAAGGAAAACAAACAGTTTAAATGAAACAACATTAGTTAATAAAACACAAGATATAAAACTAAGCCTGAAGTTTCCACTATAAAATCCATAATTTTAGCCACAAAACGTCCACTGCTGGACATAGGACTCCTACATAACTTTATTATGACCTTTATTAGTATAGGCAAGTTGAGCAAGAGGTCAATAACTGCAAAGAAACTAAGAAATAATAAAACAAAATAAGAATAACAATACATCGAGATACAATATTGTTGATAGGTTATATACCAAATACGCCAATACTACTTAAAAGTTACAATTTACTAGATTTATAGACAAAATAGATCTACTGTGGAGAGATTTACATAAATCGCTTTAAACTTTTGGCCCCATGATGAGAAAAAATCCTATAAATGAAGAAAAGGCGCTTATTTGAGAGTTATGAGCAAGCGATAACTGTGCGTATGCAGGCTCGGTAGTCGTTTATCGGTCCGTTATCAAAAACAAATAATTAATTCGTAACAGGGAAATACAATGCACATTTATCCTGATAGGTGTCGCATTGTATTTAGTCTTGCCCGTAGTGATTATTTGATCACCGATTCAATTGTTCTGTCACGGATCAAATAATCATTACGTTATAGATTCTGCCAAGTCGTCACACCTGTGTAAAACGCGTACAATATCTGGGCCATAACCATGAACTCTTAAAACAATCTCAAAGATGTCAAATCTGTCAATTTTAGTACGTAATTTCATAAAAAAATTGACAGAAATGATAATGTTTGACAGATTTGATATTGTTTTAAGGCTTGATTTCCTCCTAAGCTGACGTCTGTGACCGACGTCGGCGGCGCGTACCGTCGTACTAAATAATCTGCCGCTGACGTCAGCGTTTCAGTGCGGTGCTTCATAGAACTAGTGTATATTCGTACGCTCGACGTACGTCGGTCACCGACGTCAGCTTAGGAGGAAATCAGGCCTTAGAGTTTGTGGTTACCGCCCTGGTGTCTCCAATTCCAGTTCATTCGACCAATTTTCATTCGACCACTGACACAAATGTCAATGGTTTTTAAAAAAAAAACTATTTTGGTCAGTCGTTTGTTCGATCAATAATGAAATTATCAAATGTTTTGTCGACCTTAAGTTAAACGGCGAAATGCATTCCGACAACTTGTGGTAGACTCATACCACGCGACGATTCATCGAGATAAGACAACATTCTGTCTCTGTAATCGTCATAATAACTGACGGCTATAGAATGTGATGTTTAATACGGTGTTTGTGGAAAGTTTGGGATTAAATTGGGCCTAAGGCGCTTTGCAAATGGCGCGGGAAGGGGCAGTTTTTTAAGCAACAAAGGCCGCGTCCTCCCGTCGTTCCGTTTGCGTTACTGCATACAAACAAGTGTAACATGGCGGGTAGCCACGGATATGTTGCGCTGCCAGTGTCTGCCGGGAATCTGTGGCGCGGTCTTTTTGCCCTCTATGTGCATTAGACGTATAGGATTCCCTATGCGGTATCGTTCGTGGTGAAATTGATCGGCCGGTACCTTGATACCGTATCTTGCAAAAGCAATGCGACAGGGAAAATTGTTCAATTCTGGCTTTAAAATCGCAAATTATAGCAACAAAGCTATCTACTGTCAGTGCTGCCCATAGATTTGATCCAACTATCAATCTGGCGATGACTGCGCGATTATTGCTGATTGCTAATTTTAGAGAATAAGGGCGGGCCTACCCCGTTGTTTGCAAAGCGCCTTAAAGGATGACAGCATTACACAGTGGCCGGCATTGGTTTTTTTTCGAGGTAGGCAGTAGAAACTTATGTGTTTTATTGATGAAAATGAGTGGTTTTCATCAATGATACACATTTGTAAGTACCTACTGCCTACCTTATTTTATTTACTATGTAGGCACTGCTTAATTGTCTATATCAGTATTTTCCAACCTGTGGTCCCCGGACCCCCAGGGGTCCGCCGACCTATCTCAGGGGGTCCGCTAACAGAGAAAAAGGAATAGTAGAAGAGCTTATTTGTGCGGGTGAACGGTTAAATGGGTCCGCGGATTGTAGGTATTTGGCGTAAGGGGTTCGCTAAAAAGGTTAAGAAACACTGGTCACGACACTAAAGTGTCACATTTTCCTCCAGCTGTTCCGCATCCTGTTCCGCACGATGAACTACCAGTACGACTACACGTTCGACTGGACGATCCTGCGGCAGCGCAAGCAGCACATGGAGGCGGGCGCCGCGCCGCCCGACCGGCGCTCGCCCTCCGTGCAGCGCCGCGCCGCGCAGCAGCCGCCGCAGCCGCCGCCCAACAACGAGGTGACTATACCGACGCTCACTTGTCTGCACAGACTGGAATCGCCATAGAGTTTTTTCATACTGACTGTCGTCGTGACGGGACCGACTCTCTCTTCCGTCGCCGCTACGGTGCCGCAAAACGTTGCGGCGCCGCACTTACCGTCTGGTCGCTGGGCCGGCGAGATTACCTGCGGTGCGGCGCCGCACCGCATCGTGTGGCTTGGCTCTAACGCTCGCCTACAGGTGACACTATCATCACAAGCCTATATCAGTCCACTGCTGGACACAGGCCTCTCCAAAAGGAGGATTTTGCCATAATCGCCACGCTTGGCAGGCGGGTTGGCGATCGCAGTTTGGCCAATGGTGGAGAGGAGACGCTGCTCTCGCCTCTTACGACACCCATAGGGAGAGAAGGGGTGGTGCAATTCTTTTAACGTGCCGGCACCACACGGCACCTTCTTCACAGTATACTGAAGGATATACTTCTGGTTGATCAAGGACACACGTGGTTCGCTATAGTCCATTTTTTGCTTATACTCTCCTACATATACCTACTCTCCTACATAGATGACACTATCATCGACGTATACTGAAGGACACACTTCTGTTTCATCAAGGACACACGTGCGATAGAGTCCATTTTTGCTTATACTCCTACAGATGATACTGTCATCGACGTTACTGAAGGACACACTTCTGGTTCATCGAGGACACACGTGGTGCGCTATAGTTCATTTTTACCTTGACTGGCGAGTCGGGTAAAGTCAAACCTGAACATACCATTAATCTTGGTGTAACTTACGAATTTCGCAACATACTGCAGTAAAAATAATAATGAATTTTGAACAAGACTTAATAGGATTATTAGTGAAAAAACCTACGTTTACGCACGTAAAAATACTATTTTAAAAATGATTTTCAGTCTAATTAAAAATTATGACACAAGGCAGGTATGATATCACTTGAATTTTAGAGATGGGATAATGATGCTATTCTGTTGGTCAATTCAATTGATGTCCCTACTTAATATAAATGCGAAAGTAATTTTGAGGCTAATGTGATTTTAAGATAGATAACTTACTTTGTAACGAAATTCGTTTTGTAACGGTTTGTCTTTAAAGGTGCATTTTGTAAAGACAAACTGTTCAATTCATTCGTTCAATACATTCAATTGATCGAAACAATAAATTACTAGTTTGCTCTAGTTTTTGGCAGCACTATTGATTGTTATTGGTTGCTAAGCCAACATGTTTGTTTACCCGACTCGCCCGTCAAGAGAAAATGGAATAAGCTATACAGATAACACTATCATCGACGTATACAGGACTCACGTGATGCCAACTGGCAGAGACCGCCCGATGCTAGCCGTAACCGAAAGAGCAACCGGAGGCTTTTTGAACACATTTCTACTAAGTATTTCTTGGTTTTATTGACTATCAATATGTAACAGAATGTTTGGTTCTTATCAGAAATAAGGACTCATAGTTAATGATATGTAGACTGAAACCTGTCCCACATAATGTTTCTTGCAAATTTTATGAATAGGTAGAATGTTAGGCATTTTACACAGCTACTCGTTGCAGAAATCAATTACCACTAAAGTTTTTATTTGTCTCGTTGACTAATGCTCTTGTATTAGCATTTTAAAGCTATTGTTATAATAGCGATACCAACTGTTTGTTGCTGTTTTTTAAGTTCTTAACCGTTCATAAAGGTTCGTGCACACACATAGACCGTCTTCGTCAAAGTTGTGAATGTAAACAGTCCCACATGAAACAATACTTCGATACAGAGACGTGACGTTCGAGGTGTGGCCGTAACTTTGGCTGTCGCTACTTGTCTGTCACCGTTGTCCGATGTAAAAAGTATCTATATTTATTGGTTTTTCTGATGGCAGACTTCACGGAAACGTGACTGATATGTGTGCACGTACCTTAAGCGTCTTAGGATCTTAGGGACCTTAGTTTTAATTACATGCGCACTACGTGGCTAGCCATGTTTCAGGCAGTAAAACTGATTTCTGCCACGTGACTGCCTGCATAAGTTTTCAATATACCGATAGTTTGCCCCCACTACGGCTAGTCGCCTAGTGCGTACAGCTAGCGGCACGTAAGTTTAGCGCTGGGCTAAAGCTGCGCAGAAGATCATTACGATTACGTAATTGGCCAGGATTTGGTGTTAGCTCTGCGCACACGCGTCTCTGATACGATGATCTTCTCCTAAGATGCGCGAAGCGATCCCCACTCTTTGCCCCAGCTCTAAACTTCGTGCCGCTAGCTGTAAACGCGCGTAGAATAGCTCTTCCAATATCGAGTAGACAGGGAGAACAGCTTATCAGTAAATGTGTCCTCACCCGTCCGTGTCCCGTCCTTAGGTGAAGTCGGTGCACGCGACCAACGACTCCGCGGCCAACAAGCCCGCCGTCAAAGGACACCAATCCGTTAGTCAACTCAAGAAAAAGCACACCGCCATATCCTAACCGACCCATCGACACTTCGCTAACCCACTATGTGCCTCGTGACGCTCACGCACGGTCGCCGATTGTACTCTGCAGCTTTCATTTGATACATTTCTTGTCATTTGATATCAAGTCTTCGATTCGAGCCTATCGCGGTGTAATTGAATAACTATAAACACAAAAATAGAATAATTTTATCTAAAAAACTGATTTTTAGTTCTTCTGCACATTCGTGCCCGTTTTTTCTAATACTGGTGACTTTATGGTCATGTCATAGACTAGATAGGGCCCTACATCTATCGGCGCGTTTATACCTATCCTTGGTTATAAATTTTTAATTTGTTTGTTTTTTAACTAGTATTTATAAACATGATACGTTGATAATTGAACGTCTTCCATGTTTCCTTTAGAGAGAAATAATTTGAGATACCTGAGCATAACTAACAGGTGATTTGACGTTTGGACTTGAAATAACCTTTTGATATGCTCACGTATATGAAATAATATCACGATTTAGCGCGTTTACATACGTCGTCAGTTATAACAAAATGAAAGCTTTAGAATACAATGTTATAATTTCATTTTAACGCAGACATGCACGAGTCTAAAATTATATCGTATTACAGTTCTTGAGTACGAAATCACCTAATAAAAGATTGTCCATCATCATTATTAATGTTACATCCTGCGTGTCATATTATGTTTGCACGGAGTTTGGTTTTTTAAGTTTTTATATCTTGGTGATAGTGCTAAAACAATACGCTTTTGCATCAGTTATATCAAGTCAATTTATGAATGTTTCAATTTGCACTAACGAGGTGATTGGTTTATTTGATACAGTGGTATTTTAGCCTTTGTTCGACCTGCGGTGATGTAAAACCGGTATATAGGGGGTTAATAAGTGATAGTTGCTATGTAGGTTTTGTCCATGTGCAAAAATGGCTCAATTAATTGAAAGATACGTCTACATTATTCCCGTCAAAGATTTACCACATCGACATAGAGTCGGGTGATGATCGGCTAGCTTCGGTTTTTGTAGATTTGTAGCTTTCATTTGGACAAAATCGAGTTCCACTACTTTAGTAGTTCCATTTTATAATTAAAATGGATAATTATGCTTTCGTAAACTTTAAAATTTTTGCTGAAAGGAAGGTGCAATAGGGCAAACTCTTTGGGGTGGATTTATACGACCCTGTTTTGTCAATCTTACGTAATACGAATAATAGAGATGACGCTCTCCAAAATCAAAGCTAGCCCATTATTAGCCGTGTCTCTCACTAAATATGACGGGAGATAGTTCATCTGAACCCATGGCAAATCTCTATAAAGATGTGCATATTTTTTGGCGCGTATTAAATTGTTTCTGGTAGTGCAATATTTCTGCAAATAACAACAAATGTACAGAACTGTATAATATAGGCTTGGCTGGCTACTTGTAACCAGGTTCTGTACAAAATAGCAAACTAAACTAATCCCTAAGGTTTTTTGTAGTATAACTGGGTATACGATTCTGTATTCCCTTAAATTCCCGTGCAAATACGATCAAATACTGACGATTGACACGCTTTATCGATTAGGTATGCAGGATTTTATAGTTGTATAATGAAAACATTAGTATTAAAAGTAATTATACACAGAGCGATCGTAAATAAAAATGAAAAAATCACTTGAAATTTCTAATTGTAAGTAGTTGTCGGAACTATGACCTTTGGTAAATATTAACTATAGTTTGGTTATTAAACCCGTCGCGATGTGTATAACTAGTTTGACAATAAATTATAGCGTTTAAAAACTTTTTATAATAGTGTATAACTGGTGTGTGGTGTGCGTGCGAGTGAGAGGGCGTGTTTGTGTATTTTATTCTGTAAATTTTTACTTATTAAGGGTATAAACGCAATTTAATTGATAATGAAGTACATTTTTATTTTGCATATGAAATATGTTTGGTATTTAGCATGAGATTGCCGTATTTTTTAACATTTGACGCCTTGGACGTGTAGTAATTTGTTAATATCTGTGTAATAAAAAATTGTATAAATTTAAAAAATGAGTGTAATTAAAACTCTTAAAAATAATGATTACTTTGTGAGGTAAGCTGCAATAAGATGATAATGTGGCGATGTGAATTTTGTATAAATTGAATAAAAACCTTCAAGTACATAGTTATGTTATTTTTATTCTCGCGTAACAGTCGTCGCGTTTTACGGTAATTTGTTTTCTTACTTTGTATTAAAAGTCGATTTCGATGCATCTCTAGGATTAATATCACCAGTAGAATTAAGTGCGTATTTCATAATGGTGTTTGTAGATAGTATTATTGATTGATGTTTGACATATTAACAGTTTTGGAGTGGTAATTCCATACATAAACATATTTCATACACTATGTAACTTGGTTGTTTGTTCATCCATCGTAACGTTATAATAAGTAAGAAATAATCACATTATCACCAGTAGTTAATAATATAACAGTCTTAATGACAATACCGTCGTCCAACGCGTAAAGAGGCCCGCCATGACTTTTATGAAAAAGAAACAAGAATATTTTATGTAGTTCTGTTTAGCCCCCATGATTCAGAACCCTTTGAATTGACAACCAATCAATCACGTGATTTCTAAATAATAAAGTGTCATCACGTGGGTTGCCTAAGACAAGTCAAACCGTTGGATTACTGTATTGTTTTTACACTGTGGTTGTAGCAATAGTCTTTTAGTTTTATTTTGAGCAAAATGTAACGTGTGTTTTTTTCTGTTTGCAGTGAAAGAGATTACGACGTTCGGCAGCAGCGGGTGCTCCGGCGAAAAAACGAGCGCGATAGCGTCGGGTGTGTGCGTGCGTGCGTGTGTGCGAGTGTGTGTGCGTGTGCGTGTGCCGGGCGTCAAACTGTGCGTCGAGAGCGTCGGGTCGCGTCGAGTGGCGTCGAGTGCGGACGGACTAACTTTTTTTCTATTACAGAGGCCTTTTTAGTTGTATCGCCGATAGTGAATTTAAATGTGTCAACAGCGACGTCATACTTCGGCGACAAACTTTTATCGTTCGAGTTGTGAAATGATATCGATCTTTCTTTTGATTGTATTATATTTTCTAATGTTCATTTTATAATGAATGTAATTAGGGTCCATTTATCGTTCGAATTGCATTTTTATGAAGATAAAAATAAATCCATTGTAACAAATATTTAACTCTGTGACATGTTCCGTTTGTAGTTTAATGTTACTCTCAATAATTAATTAGTTTGATGTTAGTTTTCCTAATTAGCTAGTGTTTACATTCAATTTATTGATTAATCGTAATGTCATGAGTATTTCAACGATTTACTGTATATAGTAAGTACGCGGGCGGATGGCTGAAATACTTTCGTCAGTGTCTCGGCGCGGTATAAAACAATATTGGCTAATATCGTTCATTAAAAATTTACTGATTACTAATGTAAGTAGGTTTTTCTGTAATAAAAAGAGAAAAAATATGTAAAAAATCGAAAAAAATATCTAGTTAAGTAAATCTGATTCCCGTTCCGTCGGAGAGAGACGCGCGCGTCACCAAATAGCTATAGGAATTAATTTTGGTTTCATTTCGGTTATAAAGTATGCTAATATAAAGAAATTGTAAATAAAATATAGCCGCGGGCGCTTCTCTCCGACGGAGGTCGGTACATATTATGTATCGTGTATTTTAAAACAAAGTAAACATAATTGTAAATATTGAGACAGTGTTCATTTTAACTGTTATTTTTTTAAGAACACGCTAATATTTCATTTGGTCTGTAAGCGGCGTCTCGCGGCTCTGTCGTACTCGTTAGTGAATAGTGAATGAACATTGATACACATTCACCGCCGGTGGTGATATTTTTATATAAAGACTCTATCGTAACTAGCAATACGCCGATGCTTCCGCAGTCTCGGAGCAGACGAGCGAGACCCGCACCTATTCGTAAGGATAATGTAAACAGAGATCTTGTATGATTGCGAGTGCGAAAGTGAATCAAATGGAGACAAAATATATAGACTTAAAACCTAACGACATTGTAAGGACAACACAATGACTATCGTATATCTCATTGTGATATTATGGATCTCAATATTCCTCTCTTTATACAAACATACGATTTTATGTGACTAATTTAATATTTTTTCCGTAAATCGTTAAATGAAATTAGACAACCGTTATTTTGTCTCCACTTGAGAGAGCATACTCGATGTAATGCACCTTTAATTATTAATAAATAATAATAAACGAAACACTTTGGTTTTACTAAATGAAACATGTTTTACATTTTTACACTTTATTCAACATCATCATCATATAACTTACAGTATTTAACAATATCCACTTGTCGCGGCTTCAGAGCGCGCTGTGAACGCCTATACTAACCGTAACATACGAAACACCGAGCGTCAACAGATACGTGATAATACTGCGAAGGATAACACATTATAGGTAGGTACTAGAGAATCTTTTAATAACAAGTATAAAATTTAACAAATAATCTTTACATAGTCGCCCGAACTGGATACATCAAAACAATATTGACATGAAGTAATTATCGGAGAAAGATTAACAGTAAATAGGCTAAACAACTACGAGAGGTTACACAGTGTAGTACAAATGACTATTCAATTTATCTATGCGCTAAACGAAGCGTTTAGTACAAAATACACGATACTACGTACGGGTATAAAACACTAAATTCACTTTAATCTACAGGGTGATGAGTATGAGAAATGTAGCGATGCTAATATTTACGAAGAAAAGCCTATCTTTCTGTTACTTCGCCTTATTTATAGCTCTAAGTTTTAGTTATCTTTTTACGCAGTAAAATGGCGGGGCACTAAGCCCTCTTTAGTAGAGGTTTTATTTGGTTTAATTTTAAAGCCGGAAATGTTTTATGAAAACGAACGTTTAAACTTTAAACGTTTTGTTTAAATTACCTAGTGTGTAACAAAAACATTCAACGAAACATTATTTAGGAGTGGGAAATATAATGTGATCGTCACTTGCTTTTCTATTCCTATTAGGCGGGCGTAGTGTAGCATGGTCCAAGCAAGACGACAAGTACTATGCCCTATATGGTTAAGGGTCACTATACTATTTTGTTGTCTAGCTAGTGAGAGAGAGTGATGCACATGGGTTGGTTGTCTTGTCAGCCGTGTCTGCGAACTTAAAAGCAGGTACATTACAAAAATCGATTTACAAGTTTCGTATCATCATAGCCTAACGATATTTATGGTCTTCTACTATGTTTATTTACAGTACAGGGGGCGTATTTTTGAAGCGTTCGAATTCCAATTCGCATACAAAATCCTAAGAATGTCATACAGTTTCCTAGGAGTTTGTATGCGATTCTTGTGAATTCGTATGCGAATTCGAATTCAAGTGCTTCAAAAATACGTCTCCTGGTTGTGTACTTTCTATTTTCATATGCAGAATATGCATCAAACAGCTTGACGCGAAAAAGGAACTACCTACCATAAACTTCTACGAGATAAGCCGCTTAAATGTACCTCTTTACTCGCTTGTTAGAGTGTAAGAGCCAGATGTATTGAAGTATCTGAGTCTCCATTTTTATGGACTTAAGTAATGATTAATACATTAGTAAATTAAGGAAACCGACTCATATGGCGTGTACTGTTTGTGGTCGTTATTTTGTAGAATCTTGATTTATTTGTATGTGTCAAATGCGTCGGTTTCACTTAAGACAGTCAACAGCTTATTAACCCGCCACAAAAAATACTAATCTCGATAATTATACTACCTAAATTCAAATATCAATTGATAAAGAGCTTTAGTACAGTTAGCCGCTACAATCAGCTACAATCCCGATAGTTAATAAAACAAAAAGAAAATACTCTGAAAAAAGGCATGGGATGAAAGGTACTTTAGTGTTCTACTATGAAGGTTTTGTGGAAAGCTAAGATACTATTGTAATGGCATCCTTGTTGCGTGTAGTCCAAGGACCCAGCAAATAGTTTCCTAGGTGCACTATGCAATAGTATAGATAGAATATTTACTTTTTAAAAGGACAGCCATATTGGCCGTAGTGCTATTTTTGTATTCCTAAAAATTACATTCTTAATATTAAATAATTGAATTCAATATCAAATTGACTTTATTAATTGATGCAATTTCTCGATTAGTTTTTAAAATTGTTTTTATTTACCTGCGACTAACTGAGACATAGACCGTGCATTGTGGTAAGCAGACATTTTTATTTCCTTGTATCTTTTTGTCAAATGATTTTTAAGTAAGTAAGTAACTTACTTACTTACATTTAATGTTACGCTTCTTCGTTTAACAGTTGCCTTACTATAGAGCAGTTCCTATTCAGCAGTAAGTCAATGACATCGGGACTATTACATTACATTACTGTACAGTATTTTTAAATCCGTCTTCTAGGCGCGGGATGCGCTTATGTATGTTGGTTGTCGTCCATAAAAACTGGCGAAGTGCGAGTCAGACTCGCGCACGAGGGGTTCCGTACCATTATCTATAAAAACGGCACAAAATTACGTTTTTTAAATATTTATTGTATTGTTTTTTAGTATTTGTTGTTATATCGTCAACATAAATACATCATCTGTGAAAATTTCAACTCTTTCACGGTTCATGAGATACCTACAGCCTGGTGATAGACGGACAGACAGACAGACAAGACAGACGGACAGCGGAACCTTAGATATAAGGTAAGGGTGGCTGTACACCCGACCCGACCCGATCAGCGCCCGCGCGTATGTATGTACCGTGAACCACGTGGCCCATGCGAGCGCACACGACCCGACCTGCACACGATTAAGGTCTCGAACGTGATGTTATAGTGGTCAAGCTTGACGTAGCGTATGGCTTAGAGTAGTGTTTCCCAACCTGTGGTCCCCGGACCCCAAGGGGTCCGCTGACCTAACTCGGGGGGTCCGCTAACAGAGAAAAAGGAAGAGTAGAAGAGCTTATTTCTGCGGGTGGACGGTTTAATAGGTCCGCGGATTGTGGGTATTTGGCGTAAGGGGTCCGCCATTGAAAAAGGTTAAGAAACACTGTAGAGGTTTGTAAAATTTTGCAAACATTAATTTGTTCTACATTTAACACAACATATATTATTGTCTTAGACAACACAAGACTCATACATGCTACTTTTGAATTAATTCCCAAATACATTTTCTCATCGGGTGCGTAAGGTCAAGGAATATTAATTCATCTTGGGTCAGTAATAGGTAGGTTTATCTATCTCTTTCCCTTTCATAATAAATGAAAAGAGACAAAGTGTAGTAGGTTTACCTACATTTAAGAATTTGTCTGGCATATTTCGTTTTCGTGATATTTTACGAGCCGTTCGTTCCATACCTACTTTGGATAGTATAATATAACATACAAGAGCACGTCTAGTTTATTCATACGCATCCAATGTGTATCGGCCTTTATCATTATTTTTGACTTTACATTTTAATTGACACTATATCACAACAAAATAAATTGATTTATCTAACTATGATCGTTAAATCATCGTCGTTCGATCAAACGAGACGGTATTGACGATATTTTTGGTCAAATAGCTTGAAGCTTATTTATATAAAAAATACTACATTTTGAGTATTGAAAACCCTTGATGTGGACTATTCAATCCAAAAACATAAGGATCCAATATATTTTTTACGTCCGTGGATCCAAATATAAAACTTAGCTTTGCGAAATGCGATAGCTAAATAGGATTTACTATGTAATTTCATCAGATAATATACTATGTACGTGTCCAGTTTTTTTATGGTTTTGATGTTTCTACATGTTTTTAAGATAAAAAAAAATATGTCACTTATTATATTTTTTAATAAGGTACCTACTAGAACGTTACAATAAACACAGTGACAATAATATTTTTTATCTAAGTATTTAAATATTTATAGTTCAGATCACAGAATTGGAATGGGCTCAGAATTAATAATACAAAAATGATGGAATTATATTGGAAGAAAGTAGGTATTAATAGACAAAATATTGAGGTATTTGTTTTGGGAAAACTTAGAATCATTCAGTCGATGTTCTGTCAGGCTTGGTAGACTGGGTTTTTTTTTTAATTTTTAAAAACTGAATAGGGTCAGACACAAAATTACCTATAGAGTTTCAAACATATATTTTTTTAAAAACAAGTGTTAAAAATATAGAGAACACTTTCAGTTTTGAAGAATAAAACTTCTATCTACCAACCCTGATTCAAGAAAATACAGCAGTAAGTTATATAATAAGGACCTATGGTGGAAGATCTGTAATTATCTACTATTGGTACTGTTAAGTCTTTAAATGACGAATTGAAAAAGTATTTCCCTATTTTTCAAATAAAATTGATCTAGTATAATTTTAGCAAAATTGTAACTATTCAAACTTTACTTTAATTCGTCATTTCTCGATGTCCTGTGTTAAAAAATGTTATAAGAGAATAAAACGGCCCTAACTCATGTTAGAATAAATGATAAATACCTAACATAACTTATGATAACGGGTCTAAAACGCGACGTATGTAGTATGAAGTAGTATTGATACTACATACTTACATTCCTCGACGTTTCGACCGTGATGCTACGGTCGTGGTCACGAGGGGACTGGTGCGCGGCGTCTTTGTCTGCATCGGGCGGCCGGTTCTTCTGCTACCCTCGAACTCTCCGATATTTGTTGTGCACTTGAAGTCTAGAGTCAGTAGGTTCAGTGCGACACACAACACTCACAGTATCCGGGTTAATGTTTATTGATAAAGGCGACACACGCAGTTTGCACTTATTATACATATATTTTTAAATGAAACTACTTTTACGGATCATTTCGCGATTTATTAACATTTTATTTACCCTGACGTTTCGAACACTTTACAGCGTTCGTGGTCACAGGTAGACTAAGGTGTTATTCGTCTTTACAATATTTTGAAAAAATATAAACTACCGTCACTCAGTTAATATTAATTTGTGTTCCTATCTACGCAAAAAGAGCTAACTGTATCTAGAGGTCTTGCAGTGCGGGGCCTAGCATGGGATTTCGTTAAAACAGGATCCCATGCTGGTGGTATTTTCCAACCATCTTCTCTGTTGAAATTCGGGTGTCTTCTAATTTCAATTGCCTCCCGTAACATGCGAGGAACAAATCGTCGTTCTCTTGCAAGGAATTTAGGCTGGTCAAGATTAGATAGATAGGAACACAAATTAATATTAACTGAGTGACGGTAGTTTATATTTTTTTCAAAATATTGTAAAGACGAATAACACATTAGTCTACCTGTGACCACGAACGCTGTAAAGTGTTCGAAACGTCAGGTTAAATAAAATGTTAATAAATCGCGAAATAATCCGTAAAAGTAGTTTCATTTAAATGTATCGTGTTCGCGTAAATAAAAGACAACAGTTATTATACATACATTGCGTTTAGACCCGTTATCATAAGTTTAAGTTATAATGCAACGCGAAAGTTTAAAAGATAAATAACATATCTAAATATGAGTGTATACAGTAATTTACTAAACCTAGTAGACTAGTATAATACTATCACAAATAAAAGTTTAAGGGACCCGCCACACTAGCGTCTTTCGAGCATCGACGTCGTGGCAGCGTCCAATCATTGGCATTTTACACTGGAGGCCTAATACGAAAGCGCATCGTTCGGACGGTTCGTATTATCCGATCAAATTAAAACATCCATTCCTCCCTATCAAAGGTTTGAAATTTATGAACAGTTAAAAACTCAATCTAGCCGTGTAAAAAACCGGTCGGGTTTTTTACACGGCTAGATTGAGTTGAGATTGAGTTGGTTATATTTTATCAAAGAATTGCCACATGAAACTGGCCATTTTATTTGTTAGGTTTATACGACCGAACGAAAGATACACTTGCGTGCTAGGCCCCCTGATTGGACACTGCCACGACGTCGCAGAGTGTGGGGGACGCCTAAAGGTCCAAGAATTCACGCTGCACTGCGCGACTTGCACTTGCAAACTTTGTATACGATGTGTGAGAGAAATCTACTGCGTCGCTCAAGTGCGTCTTGCTCTAAACGAATTAATGTAGGCATATAATAGTTTGTCGTTTAGCTGCGTCGCGTCGCGCACTGCAACGCGAAGTGGGTGCGACCTTTACCATTGCATAATTAATTAACACACATTTTACTATGGAGTGAGTTGCTATAGTACAACTATAGAAATATTTATAATTATATTTTTATTTCATAAAGATAAAGTTCCTACAGAGCACATCAGAATCGTTTGTGCGTGCTAAAGTGGGTTCCGCTCAAAAACGTACCTACCTGAATCAAATTTCATTATATTATAATTACTATATAATAGGTAGGTAATGTATAAAGGTAGTTACTACTTGTGGTTGTGCTTTCGTTTTTGATAGGCAATTTGGAATATTCACCAATTAGGTCATTTACTTGTCATGTTTTTACTATGCAAGCCAATAGCCAATAGTTAGATATGAAAATACCCATACCATAATATTTGTAACATAGACTGAGATCACCAAAAACCTACTTATAAGATAGTAAGTAGGTAGGTAGGTATATTGCACATTTTAATATGTATACTACCACATCAATATTCTAAGTAGGTACATACAGGTTAAGTTAGCGTTGATTAAAAATGCATATTTTACTTAAAACAAAGCGATAATAATTCAGTAGATTCGATAATATTTGCAGGAACCATACCCAGATTATTATTCCGAAAAAAAAAATTTGTAAAGATTAGATTTTATATAACTGCTTATTATCAACGATGCCGATTCTAGCTTTACTAATAATCGTGAATAGTTAAAATGGCATATTATGGTAGAATAGATATAACATAAAAATAATTATTTGTAATAGGTACCTATTTTGATTATAGTATTTTTGTTTTGGGCGGTTTTCGACGTTTTTCTTCATGTAACAGCTTGAGCCCAAAACTAAAAGCAACTAAACTACAAAGCTACAGTGGTGTCAACCAATAGGGTTAAATAATAATAAATAAATATTGGACAACATCACATACCTACATTGCTCTGATCCTATGGTAAGTAGCTATTATAAAGCACTTGTGTTAAAGAAATTAGAAACAACGACGGTACTACAACATCCAGACCCGAGACAATAATATAGAAAAAAATGTTTTCTACATTGACCCGACCGTGGATCGAACCCAGAACCTCAGAGATGGCGACGCCATATATATATATAGTCCAGCGTGCTCCCCTCTCAGCTACGGAGGATGACAATAGAAAAAAGAAGACTATTAACTTTTTATGCACAAGTCAAAAATAAACTACCTTGCTATCTTAAAAATCTGAGGGAGTATCTACTATAAAAAAATGTAATAATAAAATTCGTTCTTCTTTGGTTGACCCCACTGTATGAGACAAGATGTAGGTACAGGATATTAGGCTATAAGACTATCCAGCCGAATTAGGTAGGTATGTGCTAGCTAACTTAGTCATGTATAAGTAAAAATACTATGATAAAGTCAGAAATCATTTTCATATCATACATAACCTACTTAACTTAGTAACTGTTTTGTATGAAAGAAATAATATACCTAAGTACATTTTTCGACTTTACCTTATGATAGCGCTTTCCTTTTTAGTCTTTAGTAACCTAAAACTCTGATATTTTAAAGTAATACTAAGACTAAGTAAAATATTTCAGTGTTTCTAACATCGATGCTTGATCAAATCTTGCGTTAATCATAATAAGTCAATGTCATATTATACATAATGTGGCGAGAACAAAACGCCAGTAAGTATATAAAATTAATAAACAACAGATATGCTTAATTAGTGATTTAAACATAACGATTAGTAACACCAATCATAGGCCGATTTTAAGCTAAAGTAAACAATACATAATTACCTATAGCTAGGAAGTGAAAGCACACATGTTTTTTATTAACGATAGCTAAGTTATGAAAACAAAAATCTAACAATATTAAAGCTGTAAAATTTATGAATTGTTAAAATCTATGTGCTTACTTTTAAATTGAATTACTTCCCTTAACGTATAACTAAAAGCAACCAAAATGATAAACAATAGTCATCCTACTCGAGTAATCATTTATAATTTTATTTAACATTGATATAAAATACTAGTGCCTACCGACTATGTTCATTTATCTTAGTAGAAATAAATTTCGTTGACCCTAGGAAAATAAATTGAACATTACTTATAATTTATAAATGTCAAAGTAGTATCTTTGATAATAATTATGCTCCCATAAACGATTAAGAACTTTGGAATTTTATTCCAAAATTACTTGGAATGTACATAGAAATTACAGGGTGTACGAAAGGATAGAATACTCCAATGGCCTTCTTTCGCAAAATCTGTAGAAAACGCAAAAATTGCAGAACAATCAATAATAATAAGTTTCGTGATATCTTCCAACAAAAAAAAAAACACTAATTTCTCACATAAAACGGTTATCAGAAACATTCAAATAAACCCTAAATAATTGTAGTTCCAAACCTTAAACAAGTGTATAACTAGCAGTACGGATATGTTGAGCGCTGAGCGGGCGGCGCCTGCACCGCCGGCCGTGATTGGTTGTTAGTTCCGCGCACACACGTCTCTGATACGATAATCTTTGATCGCCCAGCGCTTAACATCAGTGCCGCGTACTGCAGATCCAAAAGCTGATCAAACTTTAGTAGGTGGAGATGCAGTCGGGCGGGTTGAACATGCCGAATACGTTGAGCTCGTACAGGCTGGCGAGCGTGATGAACAGCAGGTACCACACCATGAGCACGGCGCCGTACTTGCGGTCCAGCTTCCAGCCGTTGGCGTGCGTCGCCACCACCAGGAACACCACGGTGGAGAACAGAGAGAGGGTGGAGTAGATCAGACCTGAGGAGATGCATCTTGTTCAGCTGAAGTCCAATTTAATAGCTTATCAAATACTGATTCTAATTCTTCTAATTTGCCATGCCCAAACGAGCTTCACGATGGAAGCACTTCCCTACACATTTGTACTCGCATGAATGCAATACTTAAGTGACTTTGAACATTGATATTGCATTCCATTGACTACAGAATTGCTTTATATTTTATGCATTACCAGCCAGACCCACAGCCTATATCAAGGATGCCTCCAGACGCTGTGTGCATGTCCTGTGGTTATTTTTTTATTATAATTTTAAAACCACGCTTAAATAATTTACTTGTTATGATCAGACTCAGACCCTGTTATTACCAAATATAATTTATTACCTACCTACCTACGGTCTGCATACAGTCCTTCTTTCGCCTCATGGCCAACAAATGCTATAATCCAACTGTCTTCTCTTCTTGCAAGTAGAGAGCTTAAATGCTCGGCATCCTTATTACTTAAAATTACCAATCAGCAATAATGGTGCAGTCATCGCCCGCCCGATTGATGCTTACCTACTGTCAAAACTCAAAATCTATTGGCAGCATTGACTTTGAGTAGATTGCTTTGTTTTTGTTTTTTGCTGTCAATTTGCCATTTTAAAGCCGTTTAAATCGCTCAATTTTCGCTATCACATTGCTTTTGCAAGAAACGTAATAAGGGTGCGGAACTTCGCTTTGAAACGTCATCGTCCTTTCTTGTCGATATTAAGAAGTCCTCGTTCTTGGTTCACTTACCCTTGCTGATAACGTTGACGTGGCTACCCGGCTGGATGATGGCGGTCTGGATGAACCACGGCAGCCCGAGGCAAACAAGGATATCGAAGACGTTCGATCCAACAGCGTTGGATACTGCCATGTCACCATACCTGAATGATACACAAATATTGTAGGTCTATCTACGTAATCGAAAAATTATAAGATTTTTACGGAGGGTCGAGGCATTTATAAGAAGATTATTATTTTTGTCATTACTTTTAAGAAATTTAAATATAGGGTGAAGGTTGATCTAAGGAATCTTCTGGACAGGAATTTCGTACATATTATGTTGTATTTTTAAAATAGCAAAAAAACTATTTTACTTTTCATTTTAACAAGCTGTTAAAGCAGAACCCTCGATGTACCAGTCACTTTGTATTCATATTGAACTCTTGTGGGCCACCCCTTGGTGGTAAATGAATAGTCTTGATGACTAGAAGCAGCTGGAGCCAAACGGCCCAGAGCTTTCTGTGGCGTTCTTCCAAAGGCTAATGAGTCATCATCATCATCGCCAGCCTATATCAGTCCACTGCTAGACACAGGCCTCTCAAAAAAAGGATTTTGCAATAATCGCCACGCTTGGCAGGCGGGTTGGCGATCGCAGTTTGGCCAATGGTAGAGAGGAGACGCTGCTGCCCGTCTTCTTGTGGCGGTTCTCCTGTAGTCGCCTCTTACGACACCCATAGGAAGAGAAGGGGTGGTGCAATTTTTTTAACGTGCCGGCACCACACTACGAAGTCTTATGAGTATGATGATGATAATAAATACTTACCCTTCTTTGATGACCGCAAGCGAGGAGAGCGCGTCCGGCACGGAGACGCCGGCCGCGACGAACGTCAGCCCCATCACCGTATCGGGGATGCCCAGCGTGTACCCTGCACATTTACACGGCATCCTTGATATTGGCAAATAGAACTACATCAGCTGATCTATCGACACCCAACTGTCAAAATATGATATACATAGCCGCCATCTTGAACTTTTATCGAAACAGCGAGCATGTCCGTGCCGGTTACGTCACGGTCATGCTCACTGTTTCACGGACACCCCGCAAATCGAACTAGACGTTTGCATTCTTCCTATTAGCATGCGCACATGAGCCTCGCGAAACCAAATTTAGATTTCAAGGTGCGGTCACAAACAGCGCAGTGAAGCTGTCCACTGGTGTTGTATGTGTAAACATAGGAAGGCTTAGGTCGAGATTTTCGTAGTTGGCGTTTGGCGTCGTTGCTTATAAATACTATGATAGATGTGTCGCAGAACCGATGAAGGGTGAAGTAAACGGGTTCTCGAGTAGAGACCTCGCCTTCGCAAACGTAATGTAGGACGCCCTTCAGCCCGATGGACCGACGACGTTAGGAAGATGGCTGGCAGTGGTTGGATGAAAAAAGCGGGAGATCGTGTTCTTTGGCGCTCTTTGGGGGAGGCTGAGTCTTACGTCCAGAAGTGGACTGCAATAGGCTGAATGCATCCATTCAGCCTATTGCCGTCCACTACTGTCCATTGACTATGGTAAAGTCGGCAAGACAAATGAAAGCGTGCGGTCCTGCAAACGCGCGACTAACACAGAACACTCAAAACATCCTTCTTGAAAGAGCGCCTGAGTGTAGTACCACGCTGTTCCACATAGTACCAGGTCGCACCACGTAGAACAACCTAGGTAGGACCACGTTCCACCACGTAGTACCACACAGTACCACGAATTACCACGTAGTTTCTCATCATACTACGTAGTACCACCACGTAGTACCAAGTTGTACCACGTGGCACCATGTAGTAACACGTAGCACCAAATAGTACCACGTAGTACTATGCTAGCTGCATCAGATCTTTAGGACCAATACCGAAAGCGCACTCACCGATGATGGTGATCATCCACACCATGAAGTACGAGTAGAAGGAGATCCACAGCATGGAGACGATGAAGGTGACGGGGTACCAGCGGCCGCGGCAGTCCGGCATGGTGTGCCGGCACGACCAGTGCACCGGGTACGCCACGTAGTACCACGCGAGCTGCATCGGGTCTGGGAAACGAATGAAACTGTGAATTGGCCTAAATAAAGGCCCTTTTACACGTCCAATTAGCGCTAAGCACTACGTCCCGCGCGTACGTACAATAATTGGACAGGTGCGGATTAAAAAAAAAAGAACCTTAATCTTTAGTTTTTTTAATAACATCAAATATACATGACGTCCGGGCATGAAATTTCTTCACTATCGTAATCTATGTAGGTACATAAGTAAGTTATGAAAGTATTACTTAGGTACTTAGGTATAAGTATTACTTAGGTAGGTAAACACCTTATATAAATAACTCACTTGCTCCAATGGGCTTGACGAGCGGGTTGACAGCGGTCTCGGGGTTGTACTCCTTAGCTTTATAGTAGGCAGGCGCTGCGGCAGGCTGTAAAGTAAAAACTGTTGCTGAACCAGCCCTTGCTATTGATATAAGTACTTGTGTTACGGGGTATTTCACGGGGAGCGTACAACGAAAAATTCACAGGTTCTGGATTTTGTTGATTATTAAATTATTGATTATTGGGTTAAGTATATTTCTATGGAACCTCAAATGGGATCGTAAGAATTTACACTAAACTAAGACCTTGACTAGAACGCCAGTCCAAAGGGTGTCATGGTCACTTAGTTTAGGGCATGCTCATAAATAGGGCATAAATAGAGTATTTGTTCTCCATCTCCACGCATGGAGTATTTGTTCTCCATGCTTGGAGTATTACTCTATAGACTAGGTAGAAATGGTATTCATATCGTTCAACGATAATTTTTAGTTTCAGTACTGTTTTAGTATGGGTGAGAGTTATGAAATGAAATTATTTATTCTGTATATAGGCCCTCTTCCGGGCACTTATACACGTCCCAACATATAACTTAGCTCTACCACCGCTTCGGGACAACATAGTTAACAGGACTTGTCATTTATTAAAGAAAGTTTTTCAGGGTATGTGTGTGAAAGGTTGCGCAAGATAATTATTAGTATGATTGTAGAAGAATTCAATTTTTTAAACGTATGAAGTACAGACCTGCGGTGGCTGCTGTTGTAGCTGCTGCTGCGGCGGCTGGTCGGTGGGCGACGTGACGGTGGTTTCGGGCGCGCCCCAGCCCTGCGACGGGTTCCAGCCCGCTGCGGGCGCCGCCGCGGCCGGCTGCTGAGACTGCACAAGGGTAGGCCGTCAAGGTCACGCGTCAACATATGAAGAAGTCCTAATTACTAGTCATCTGCTGAGACTGCACAAGCATAGTCCGTCAAGGTAACGCGTCAACGTATCAAGGAGTCGTAATTATAAGTAATTCAACTTATTACACGTATTTGAATACTGTTAGTCACTAACGACGACGTAGGAAGATAGCTGGCAGTAGATGGATAAAAAAAAACGGGAGATCGTGCTCTTTGGCGCTCTTTGGTGGAGCAACTGCAATACGTTGAATAGAAAGATAGATAGTAACTAAATCACTTTGGCCAACGGCAACCCACCGATACCGGGATGTCAAAAGCAATAGAAAAACGCTTCTCTTTTCAGCTCCCTTTCCCGCGCCCCTCCCTCATACTTTACCCTTACCCGATCGTAAGCTAAAGCATAGTGAAATTAAAAACAACAAGATCAAACCACTAGCGAGAGAAGCTGCTGAGCCCACAAACCGATTTACTCCTCCTCAAAGGTGCTAACTGTCCCGGGCTCGGTTCCCGCACCGGGAATCGAACTCGGTAGATACTCATGCGAATTATCAGGCCACTTCACATTTACATCAATCTTTATTAGAGCTTTGATCTTTTGGTATACAGGGTGTACAAGAGAATGGGACACTCCTTAAAACCACGTGATCAGCTGGTCATATCAACAACTTATATGGAAGCAACATCGAAATCGTGATTTTATTTTCAGATGCTCCATACATTATCATCGAGGTATGCGACTAAGTTTGTATGGAGAAGCTCTTATAGAAAAAGTTGTTGCATGACCAGCTGATCACGTGGTTTTAAGGAGTGTCCTATTCTCTTGTACACCCTGTATAGTGGGCACATACACCGTGAATTTTTACCGTTTGTCTTTCCGCAACAGAACCATTAGATACCAATCAGTAGTACTTACGTGTTACTCAAGTGTTATATTTATCTTCAATTAAAACCTTGCATGGAATTGCTAAAAACAAATATTTTCAGTAGTACTTACGATTCAATTCACAAAGGTGTTAATTGTGTAAATGACATATTTTTGTGTTCGAATAATCAAACAAAATATTCACCAACTCAAAAGCGTGAAAAACAGTAGTACCAATTCACTAGACTCTTAGACGTACCGCTGACCGCGCGACGCGGCCGTTCACCCCGCGCCCGTCGCGACGGCGCCCGGGGTTACTACTGTTTCTCGTCGATGTCGAGTCTCATTTCTCGCTAATTGTAAATCAGCTATTATTTGACGTTCAGAACAAAAGCGTTTACGAATGGATTGTAATATTGAGACCAAATCCACCCAACCAAAAGAGTAAAAAATCACGGTGTATAATAGGTACATATAGTCACCTGGCCAGTCCACGCGTTGTTGGGGTCCCAGGAATTGTTGGGGTCCCAGGCCTGAGCGGGGTCGGCGTTGTAGGCCGCGTTGTCGTACGCGGCTTCGGGGTTGTATGCTGAATTAATATGAAAAGAATGTAAGGTAAGCCTATAATATATATACACAATTACATACGTCCCACTGCAGGGCATAGGGCTCACATGTGTTAAACTATGTGTGATCAGTACAAGCATTTGTTTGTACCCTAGTCATATGGATGTTTATATATCGGGTGTAAAAAAAGGCTTAACGAAGCCGAATACTACATATTCTACGTATTATTACGATCATTTTTTCCTTTACACTATACCTGGGAAATGACGGGTTACCGAGTTATTGACAGTCAAAGTAACAATTTTTTTTCAAAGATTTTTTACAGAATTGACTTCTGTTTGATAATACTAAACTTTTTTAAAAAGAAACATGATCCGCTTACATACACAGGCATAGTCTGTGGCGTTCGCGCTATACATTGCGGGTTAGAAATAAGTAATTTTTTTTGATACCCAAAAATAAAAGTCTTTTCCCAGCAATTATTTTTTTTGCATTCTACTTGGTTTTATGTATAGAATTCGTGGTTTAAGGCTTCGTTAAGCCTTTTTTGACACCCTGTATATACATACATATTTGATTCCTATATGTATATTGGACTACATTACATACGTCATTCTAATCCTAAAGTAAGTAGCTAAAGCACTTGTGTTATAGAAACCAGAAACAACGACGGTAACAACACCTACACACCTAGACCCAAGACAATGTAGAAAAGTTCGTTTTTCACATTAACCCGAACGGGAATCGGGCCCATAACCTCTGAGATGGTGACGGAACAGCTATAGTTTATTGAAGAATACTTACGCGGAGTGTTTTGTAGGGGAGTCTCCTTAGTCTGTCCCTCCATCGCGGTGTACTGGCCTTCCACTCCTGGCGCAGACGCTGGTGGAGCGCCACCCGCGCTCCTAGTAATGGAGATCAAGTTACTATTTGTGAGTAGGTGCAGTGCCTTTAGTCCTCTGGCTAAAACTAAATAATTATTAAATTCTGTCTATAAAAAGGAATCCTAAAGTTAGTAAAACTAAAGAAAAAAAAGGTGGAAAAAAATGGATGGTTAGGTAACCTAGACGAGCTCTATATCTGAACTTCAACTTGACATTATTTTTAGGATAGATAGATACCCTGTATATGTTTGTTGCTTTGAAATATTTCGTTTTCAGATATTCAATTGTTTTGATGTCAGTATTTTTTTAAATCATTGATGCGTGTTAGTTTTTTTTTTATGTAACTTTTAACCAGACCTTCAACTTTAAATATCATCTAAATCAAACGATTCTAAACTTGATGGGTTAGGTACGTTTACATTACGGTTCACATAGGCACTTTTTAATTTCATCATCAGATCAGCTCGATGTTGTTTATAAATCTTTTATATAACCTAATTTGACTCCTGGAAGTAAGTCAACATACAGTCACCGGGACAGGTGAAACTAAATAAAGTTTGTACAAAGGCTGGTTATTTGGGCCCTTACTTGTATGTAACGAGCGCGGCCTGCTCCTCGCGCGTGGGCAGCTTGAAGGGCAGCGGCAGCGTCATGGCCCAGCGCTCCAGCGTGCTGTTGAAGCGCAGCGCGATGCAGTACACGCCGTACATTATCAGCATGAACAGCGCTTCGGGCCTGGAGTAAAGAGATCATGACTTAGTGTACGGTTACACGATCAGTATTAAAACAGTCGTGACTGATGCCAGAAGAACGGATTTCTAATTTACAGACATGGGTCATCATCATTATTTTTGCCATAGGACGTCCTTTGCTGAACATAGGCCTCCATTGACTTCCAGATTGCCTAGTTGTAAGTGGCCTACATACACTGACTTCCTGCAACTCTTTACCAGATCATCTGCCCACCTTGACATGACATGATCAATGATGATGATGATGCAATTGTAAATCCGTTATTTTGGCGTCCGGATGTGGTAGGTGGACATGACGCGGCGACGCTGCGCTTGCAGCTTGGCCTCCATTCTAATAATCCCGATCGGAGTCGGGAGACCAACCAACGAGGTTCGATTCCGACATTGAAACCGACCTATTTCCCTACGGCTGGTATAAAAATGATACTAAAACTAAAACAACTTACCACGAAACGAAACCATTGGCGATAGTGCACAGCATCACGAGGATGGAGAGCGCGTAGAAGAAGCAGTATCTACGGAGCGGCCACCAGTTCGGGTGGGAGACCATTTGTTCTGCTACTTTGGCAACGGCCTCTGGTAATTAAAATTTCAAAACTCACCAAGAAACGAATCCATTGGCGATGGTGCACAGCATCACGAGGATGGAGAACGCGTAGAAGAAGCAGTGCCTGCAGAGCGGCCACCAGTTGAGGTGGGAGACCATTCGTTTTGTTACTTTGGCAACGGCAACTCACCAAGAGACGAATCCATTGGCGATGGTGCACAGCATCACGAGGATGGACAGCGCGTAGAAAAAGCAGTCCCTGCAGAGCGGCCACCAGTTGAGGTGGGAGACGGTGCCGGCGCACAGCGCGCACACAGAGATCACGAACATAATGTTGAACACCGCAGAGCCGATCACTCCGGACACGCCTAGTAGTAAGAAGAGGCGTTAGATTCATTTTCATGCTATGGATATATCATTTGGTTGGTGGACTGTCTGGATAGTTATTGTGGCAAGTACTAGTGGAAATATTTATATTCATTTTTGTGTTGTATAGTACCTATTTAAATAAGATTACTTGGATAAGAGACATAAAACGAAAGTGAGATATTCGGTGTACCTTATTCATTTATTTGCCAGAAATGATTGTTGGTTCTTTATAACTTAGAAAGCAAGCTGAATCAGTAAGTTGATTTTTATTACAGTCTTTATCTAAGCACCACTTTACGAGGGTAGGGGACCCCAGTTAACAAAGTGTGACATCGTGTGAATGATAAAGAGGGAATGCTAGGAAATAAATGATAATGAAACCTCAGCTTTAAGTATCGTTTTTAAATCTTATAGGTAATAAGTTACCAATATCATCCTGTGCGCAGAAAACTCCAATGACGACGGTGGCGAGCTCAGGAGCAGAGCTGCCCGCAGCCATGAATGTCGCTCCCGCCACGTCGGGCGCTAGTTGCAGTTCTGCAAAGAATATGTGACGTTTTAATTTAGATATTTACTTACATCGAGTTTGTTAAAAAGTTACGTTTTTCAAGAGAAAATATCGGTAAAAGAACCAAATTCATCGACATAGCTCCTCGGAAGTAATGCTAAAGTAGCACTGGGCAGTCCACATCTTTCGCTAAGTTGACAACCGTTGGGACCAACGGGGCGGGGTTAGCGGGAAGTAAATTACCGTATCAGAAGCACATGGTTAATTTAATTAAAGAAGTATTGTGAGCAGATCACATTGCACGTAGAATCGATTTAAGCCGATGGAAACCGCGGTCCGCGACGTACGACGACCGCATTTGGCGAGGTAAAGTGATGATGGACACAAAGTTTCTGACAGTGAAAAGAACAGCCGAGAGTTAGGCTTAGTAGCATGCATTGGGAAAGGTTTTTGTCCAGCAGTAGACTGTCGTGGACTGACTATGGTGATGATGAATGCCATACCTTCGCAGATCCTGTCGAGGCTGGAGACAAAGTACTCGTCGCACACGATGGCGAGGCCGATGAAGGTGAACACCGCCACCAGTACGTGGAGGATCAGACCGCCGTGCTTGCGCGCGTTCTGACCCATCAGAGGCTTGGGGAACTGTAATTAGATAGGGTTAGCTGTTAATGTAAGTTGTGTAATCAACCTAGTTTTAGGCTTGTAAGGTACTAAGGGTATGTAAACGAATCTAGCTACTACTAGAGACTTATCCAGCGACTAGTCGTCGGGAACCCCATAAACTTTACGTGTAAAGTTAAGCATATCATTAACCTGTAAGCTCGCGTCGGCTAAGGCTTTTAAGGTGTAATTCTGATCTTCGGGAATTACCTTCATCACGACACACAGAGCTGTAAGTAGTTGGTTTTATTGCTTCTGTTGTTTTATCAAGATAAATTGTTTTCCAAAAGCTTTATAAGATTATTGAGGACTACGCATCATTCAAATAAAGGTTTACTTATGTACAAAGCAGTTTCTGAGCATTCATCAACGTATACTATTTGAAGTTATTTTTTCATCTCTAATGCAAACTCTTTAGTATTTACCTGCTCAATAGCTGGTGGGGTGCAGTCTTTCCTCAAGGGGTGAACGGTTGGGACGAGAGCTTTATTATTATTCTTGCTCTCCTTCTCACGAAGCTTTGTCATCTCAACATCCTGAATAGGAAAAAATTATGTAATACTGGTTAGTAGCACTTGTTTGCATACATATAGTACTTTCATGAAGAAACTTGTCAGCCTTCCGATTTTATGTTATAATTAGAAAATTGATTTTAAATAGTTAACGCTCTGTATCCAATTGAAATTCGTGGGAATACAGATCAAGAAAATTATTAGTACTCGACCACAACATGCATGATACTTAAGATTCAGCTTCCACACCTCGGCTTTTAAATTGTCATCCCGCGCTTGCTTAACTTGCGTTTTCTCGTTTTTGGCAGTGATATTAAATCTTTAGCGCTGTTAGGTAATTTCAGAAATTGGTATTCTACACCCTTGTTCTAAGGGTACGTCCAGATCTGGCGAATGCGCAGGTCGCGCGCAGCGGGCGAGCCGCTCGCGAGCTGCACGCGCGCATCACGCGTTCCGTTACTGCAATCGTTTGGTGCGCCTCTATAGCGCAGCTCATGCAAGGCGCGCGTTCGGCGCATTTGCCAGATCTGGACGCAGCCTAATATCGTCTTGCAGTCATGCGTCAAACGTTATAAATTTAATTTTGGTTACAGAACATTTTGAAGACTGACCTCAATATATCCAGCATCTTTGGATGTCTTCTTGTCTTCATCTTCTTCCTCATCTTTCTCTGTTGCGGTGTCCTCTTCACTTTCGCTTGCACCTCTTTCTATGGACTTTTGACTCGATACCTCCGCTTCAATAATTAGTCCTGCAAGACACGAATTAATAATTTTCACCACCACAGACCAAAGAGCCACTAGTCCTGTGCTCCTGGCGGTCTAGAAATATGGTTTTCTTGATTGACGAGCTTCCGCCACTCCGAATTAGTGGAGTTGTGGTACTTGCGGTATACGCAAAGCTGCTAGCGGCGGACAATTATATTGAATATTGAAAGATCAGGCTTAGTGTCGTGGCAGGCATTTTCAATGCACGACACTAAGCCTGATCTGAGGCAGTCCAGTAGTTGGTGGATTAAATAAATAAATAAATATTAGACAACATCACTTACATTTGCTCTGATCCTAAGGTAAGTAGCTAAAGCACTTGTGGTAAAGAAATCAGAAACAACGACGGTACCACAACACCCAGACCCGAAACAATAGATAAAAGTTCGTTTTCTAAATTGATCCAACCGGGGAGCAAACCCGAAACCTCAAAGACGGTCGCGCTATACATAGTCCGTCGTGCTCACCTCTTGGCTACGGAGGTCATCAATTTGAAGCACAGGCTTAGTGTCGTGCCTAGGCCTAACTCCAGCAGTGGACGGCACCGGAGAATCATGATGATGAATTACTATTGGTAGTCAGGCTTACCTTTTACAATCTCCTCTTTGACCTCAGGCAGAGGTGAAGCCCTCTCTCCCACATCAAGGGTGTCGACGGGAGGCTCCGCGGGCTCCGACGCGTTGGAAGATGTCAGCACAGCTTGGAACACGGAGTACGCGATGAAGAACACGGACACCGTCAGCCAGCGATGCCGCCGCGGACGACGCATCCTCTGCAAAGAGGAGATACTAGCTTCAATGTTTAAAACTTAACTTTAATTTATAAAATACTTGCTGTGGCCGAAACTTCGTTTGCGTGAACTACAGGGTGTTAAGTGTATTACTACATATATCCCAATGGAACATTGAACGGGGATGATCCTATATGTCAATCCAGATCTTTTATTATTATTTATTCTTTATTGCACGAAATAAATGTACAATTGGCGGACTTTATGCCTTAAGGCATTCTTTATCAGTCAACCATTGGGCTAGGCAGAAACATTGAATGGCAGTGTGGAATTCTATATGTGGGTAAAATTTCATCCAAATCCGTTCAGCCGTTCACGCGTGATTGAGTCAAAAACATCCTTACAAACTTTCGCATTTATAATATAAGTGGGATAGTGGAATAAGTCCAGATGCTATAACGGAATTAGTTACAGAGAGCGGGACATTAGTTTAGCGCTGGGCGAAAGTTGCACAGAAGATCATTACGATTTCGTGATTGGCTAGTCGCGCGCCGTGCCTGCACCGCCGGCCGGGATTGGTTGTTAGCTCCGCGCACACACGTCTCTGATACGTGATCGTCTCCTAAGGTACGCTAAGCGATCCCCAATCTCTACCCCAGCGCTAAACATACGTGCCGCTAGCTGTAGGTAATTCATTTTAATGCTTGTGATTGCAAATTATGGTTTTGCATTGATCGAGTGTTGAGTTTTGAGATAGGGTACCTAAGTCTAGTTAATTCATTTAGAGCGTTTATCATCATCGGACCTCCGAAACCCATAGACAGAATAACCATACAGTTTTGGCCCATTTCCTCACATTAATTAATAACTGAAAAAAGTGCACTAGTTTTATGTTAAGGAGAGTCGTATGCGCTGGTACGGCCATGTCCTGAGACGCGAAGATGACCACCCCATCAAAAAGGCCTTAATATCCCCGCCCGACCGCGAGGGAGAGGTCGACCGCCCTCCACCTATGGTCAAACATGCAGAAGGAGACCAAAAAAGAGAACCTGAGCGAAGAGACAAGCCAGAACAGAGCTCTCTGGCGCAAACGTATAAGGAGACCCGAGCGACCCCAGCTTAACTGGGAAGAGGGGTTGGACAAAGAAGAAGAAGAGGTTAGGAGGTATTTGTATTTGTACTTTTTATGTTCAATTTTCATAATGCGTAGATGTTGATTCTCACTTTTTAACAAATTAATATTGACTATGTTCACTACAGTCTTACTAATTGTTAACTTAAGGGAAACCTATTATTAGCCTTATTATTGAAATATTTAAGTAGAATTTAAGCACAACTGTAACGCTGTTGGTTTTCTAAATAAATAAAATAAAATAAATAAATAGGTGCACTAGTTTTATTAAAGTACATAAAAGCCTTCAGGTCGCTTTGTTGACCTTTACCCTCATATCAAATGTTGTATGGTTTCCACTACTAAGTGTAATTAAAAAAAACTGAGGAGGAATATAGCTTGTGCCGAATGGCTAGTGATTTAGTAGTTAGCACAAAAACTGAGTTCTACTTACACAAAATTTATTTTATATAAGTTACATGGCAGATTTTAAATGTTGAAATTCTCATACGACTAGTGGTTTTTTTAATAAGAGATTAGAAAATATTATTTTCAGAACTTTGCATTGTTTACAATTATTGACATTTTGAAATAGTCAACATATTACAGTGACAGTAGAATATTTGACATAGATTTGTTCCCAAATCATAAAAAAAACGAAATAAAATAAAACCTCTTTCCTTTTTAGGGTTCCGTAGTCCTGACAAGGAACCCTTATAGTTTCGTCATGACCGTCTGTCTGTCTGTCTGTATGTGCGTCCGAGGTTTTGCTCGGAGACTGTTGACCCTAGAGAGTTGTAATTTTATGGAGATATGTATTTCAATCACGCCGACAAAACGGTAGAATAAAAGTTTGGAAAATATTTTTTTCAGGGTAGCTCCCATACATGTAACGTGGGGGGATAATTTTTTTTCAGCATTTATCCTATCGTGTGGGGTATCGTTAAATAGGTCCTTTAAAATGACTTCGGGGATGCAATGATAATTTTTCGATTTAGGAATCCGTTTGCGATATATTAATCTTTAAAGTGCCTATTTTTGCTCGAGTAAGGCGCGCCCCCTTCTAAAAGCTAAACTATTGGCTTGAAAAATCTAGAAACGTTATAAATTATAACGGTTAAGATAGATCAGTTGGTTAAAGAGTAATAGCCTTTCAACTTAGTCGTTTCAAAATTCCTTACAGAAAACATTAAAAGTGACTGAAATTGAAGTTATTGCTAAACTATATTGTACTAACGACGGGCAACTACGGAACCCTATACTGCGCGTGGCACGACATGCATTTGGCCGGTTTTAAAGACCCTAACTTCGGCAATACAAAATATCCCTGAAATGGCTTTGACAGCGGGAAAAAACACTTGAGGAATTTCGTCTTGTCACGTGACGTCCTCGGTAGCTTAGTTGGTAAAGCACTCGCCCGGCATGCGATGGGACGTGGGTTCGAGTCCCACCTGAGGTCGATGATTTTTTTCAAGTGTTATTTATCTTCAATTAAACCTTGCATGGAATTGCTAAAAACAAAAATTTACAATCCCTGAAATGGGTTAAACGCGCCTCACAGCTACACATTCATAAAACGTTTATAAGTCGGGTTTAATTGAGAGGAAAATTAAGTCAGCTCTTGTAAAGGGCAGTTAATTTAATAATGCTTTACTTTACCCGTAGACTCTATGTGGTTGTCTTTGATAACGCAAATTTAACACTAGACTTGTCGCTAGTAGTAGTAGACTAGTTTACTTAAAAAACAATTAATGTTTGTTGGTTCCGTACGCGTTAGTAAAAACTAAATTAATCTTTCATTTGCGAAACCCTTCTTGTGCTTACACCGGAAATATAAGGGCCTGTTTCACAATGAAAGGATAAAATGCCTTCAGATAAGTAAAAAATAGCTGATTCAGAACTTATGTAGAACTTATCCGTACATTGTGAAACAGGTCCTTCATCATCATCATCATCATCATCATCAGCCCACACTAGTCCACTTCTGAACATAGGCCTCTCCAATTGCACGCCACTCTGCACGATCCACGGCTACTCTCATCCAGCTCCTTAAATAGGGTTTTTATTGGTTTTCATTCATTTTATATGATTTTAATGTACATTTAAAGTAAGAAGTTTTTTAATAATTCTACCAAAAAAATATCTTAATTTCCAAATTTACAACACCAATATAAGGTGTAAACTTATCAGTTAACTCTTTTCTAGAGGATGATTCTACTGCTTAAATAGAACAAATTTTTCTATGGGACCAACTTCAAAATCGCAAAACAAAAAACCATTTCCCCATACAAAACGGCAGACCAGCTGAGATCAGTTTGTATAAAGATATGAAATATTTTTTTACGTTTTCGAAGTTGGTCTCATACAAAAAGTTGTTTTATTTGAGCAGTAGAACCACCTCCTAGAAAAGAGTTAACTGATACGTTTACACCTTATATATACAGAAAGAGCGAATAAGGAAAAACTATATGGGTAAAATCCAATCAGTTTGTTATCGTACAAATCGGAATCAGGAAAGCGCAGCCATGTCGGCTTGATTGATGTACGCAAGACTTGGCAGGGAAACGCTAAGTCACCGCGTTTAGAAAGGTTACACACGACGATAATATAATATTCCGAATATTAAAATACAAAAAAAAAACGTGACTAAATGCGTGTGTAAATTGTAGAGTATTTGATTATCTAGTGTACGTGTAGTAACACTACTGCATAGGTCGCTGGTTCGTATCCGGATAAAAGGAACAATAAATGTTTTTTTTAATAGGATAGAAACGAAATTGGGACTTGTAAAAGAGCTCACAAGGTGGACCGACGATCTGGTGAAGGTCGCGGGAAGCCGCTGGATGCGGGTGGCACAGGACCGATCTTCGTGGAAATCCTTGGGGGAGGCTTATGTCCAGCAGTGGACGTCTCTCGGCTGATGGATGGATGGAGGGAAAAGAGCTCAATGTTCATAATCAAAGAAGATGTCCGGGTTTTAAGAGTTATTGAGTGTAGTATATGATAGTTTAAATGTTGATACCAGATTAGTTCCGTAAAGGAATGACTCAAAGGAGGGTATAGAGTGCGTGAGCGGGAACCTAAGCAATTTCTTTAGAAACTTATTTTTTTTTTATTAAGTCCTGAAGTCTAGGAGGTGAGCCGGAGGGAGGGTAGGGGGGTGTGTGGTATTGAAAAAGGTCTCAATTTCAGGTTTTTTTTATCAACATCTCAAAAAATGGTGCGTTGTAGCGATTAATGTTCTTTGATAAAATGAAAGCTTATAAAATGTTCTATAACTTTTATTCTATAAACTGCTGACCTGTCTCGGGGCTCCACAACAAAATAAAGCAAAGAATTGAAGATCTTATTAAAGCGGTCGAGCGTTATAGGGTCCGTGGCTCATAGTTATAGAGGAAAGGGTCCGCCCTTGCAAAAGGTTGGAAAAGGCTGTAATAGTTCAGTGCAATGTAATTCGCAGATCAGACTGGCAGTTACACTTACACCGTTTGGCTGTTGGTGTTGGTGGCCGTTAGTACCTACATTGTATAATCTCGCACGTTTATGAAATTGAAAGTAGCCCAAAATCGTTGAGTGTAAAGTCCGTTTATCTTTAATAAAAGGTCTTGCCTTTCTGATCGCGCGCTAGTATAATACGGTATCTGTTATCGTTGAAAGGCCTTTTCAAGATAAAAACGTGAGATTCGGAGTAAAAAGTGATCCATATAATGAGGTTCCCTCCGTAGAGGTTATTGTGTTAGCATGATGATAGCGATAGGCTTGCATTAGGCAGGTATTTTTAAGTAAAAAACATTTTCAAAATCTTTTGAAAGTTAGATAAGCCTAAATCTGGCTTTACTTATTTACTCTCTTACCTATTTTTACTAAGTCAAACGCTTTTACCAAACCTTCTGAAATTAAGATTAGCCCTATCCAAACAATCCTTACCTGAATAAAAGTGGACAAAAAGTGTATTAGAGCGATTTAGACAAAATCCAGATTTACATGAAATATATTGCAATTTTACTCGAATCTCGATAGAGTTCAAAATATGTATTATAGACCTATTTAATTAGTTAATTACTAATGTGTGCCGGTTAAACTGCTAAAAAAGAAACTTCTTCATACAAACTGATGTCAGCTGGTCAGCTGTTTAGTATGGGACTGTTTATTTTTTGAGATTAAGATGTTAGTCTCCAAGATAAGGCGCTTATATTTGCGAAGTGAAATCACCCCTTAAAGTTCCATTACACCTATCTGTTACTCCCTATAAAATAGTGTTAGGGTTTAATAATATGTTGTGGTTGAATCGTTCATTTTGCGGGCCTTCTATCTTCTGTTTTGCCAAACATATACTGGATGACTTTTTTTACCGTCAGGAAAAAAATACTGTGTATTCTGTACCTAAAACTATGTGATAATATGTGGGTGTGTTTATAAAATAAAACTGATTTTATAAATTTTGGAATGTTCAAAAAAATGCATAAACATAGAATACATCAGTGAAAATGCATTTGAGTTTTGGTTGGTTTCATATTTTTATTATTATTTTACCAATATTCTTTTTTTAATGCTCAGTTAGTCAAAATTAACTTAGAATTTGATGGTTATGAGGATAAATAGTTGATAAAAATAAAATAAAAAAATAAACTTTTTTTTAAATTATCATGTTATCATCACCTATATCATTTACCTATTTCACACTTTTATTTTCTTGACTGTAAAAAAAGTCATCCAGTATAATTATATAGCCAATAAAGTCTTTTTGCCGTGGTAGAAATGCTTTTCGCATACCTGCTGTCGTTGCAAATAAAGCCTAGTCATCGTTTTAATTTGGGGGAGTCGGTATAAACTTGGTGACGTAAATACTTTTTTACGAGTAAGTATACAAAGTTGATTGTTCACAATAGTTGTACTAAATATGTTTGTTTGTGTTGTTTCTGTAATGAAATAGGCTCGTGTCCACTACACATAAATTGGCTTGTACGATATTTCTAATAATAAATCACGGTACGGAGAAAACAAAAAATCAAGTTTATTTTTATTTTGAACAAGGATTTTCGATATTTTTAGGAAACAAATTCATTAAAACTTGGCTCTCAGTCACGTGACAGTGAACACCTATCGGAAAGAATTACGTCAAGCCGTTTAAAACGTCTATTGTTAACATTTTCGGACAAACTGTTTAATTTGATAGATATCCCGTTTTTCCCGACGTGACGTTATTTAGCGCTTTGTGAGACTCGATCGTTTTTGCGGTGAATTTTAGTTATTTTTTTAAAACGCAAAATACTGACGGCCTTACTACAAAAAGATAGACACGTGTTGAACACCTGCTTACAGATAAGCCAACCATTTTGTAATGTTTGTTAGTAATATGTCTCTAATGTCAGATGTGTCAACATTTCAAATTGGTTGAGTAATTTTAGATTTGTTGATTAAGTGTTCAACGCTTGTCTATCTTTTTTGTAGTAAGGCCGATACTGTTTACGCATTTTCTCTTCGAAATATATTTTTTTGTGTTCTATGGACATTAAGGTGAAAAGATAGCCCTTTTCCGTGGAAGCTTGTTGTTGCAGAAACTAAAGATAAATAATAACATTAGATAACGTCATAAATTTAATAAAGGACAAAATCCGAAATGAGATCATCAGGCAGAGGACTAAAGTAACGGACATAGTCCAAAAATGTAGCAAGCTTAAGTGGCAGTGGGCTGGCCACATCTGTCGCAGAACCGATGAAAGGTGGAGTAAACGGGTTCTCGAGTGGAGACCACGCCTAGGCAAACGTAGTGTAGGACGACCCCCAGCTCGATGGACCGATGACCTTAGGAAGATGGCTGGCAGTGGATGGATGAAAAGAGCGGGAGATCGTGCTCTTTGGCGCTCTTTGGGGGAGGCCTACGTCCAGCAGTGGACTGCAATAGGCTGAGATGATGATGAGATGATGAACGTCATAAATAAGCTAAGAGTCATCTGACTTGAGATAAAACGATAGGTCCAGCCGCTACATTTCTCGGTTCAGATTTCACCTCTGGTTCTTTCTTAATGTCAGGCTCAGTATAGGGGTAGAGTCTTGAAACTAAGTTGACTAAAGCTTGCTACATAACTCAATTAAGTAAGTTTATGTAAATTAGTTATTAATACAGATAACAACAATATATTGGAAATAGGGCATTAGGTATGTAACATCGCATAAATTACTTCTGTAACGTTGTATTTAATAATTTATATTGAATTGGAAATTACTTCCAGTTAATGAACAAATGAATAATAATAGGTATGATTAAGGTCAGACACGTTTACACAAAGTAAGTAACAATCAATATTATATCCAATATTTGCCCTTTAAATTGAAATGGCTCAGGCCACTGGATATTATTTATCATCTCAGCCTATTGCAGTCCGATGCAGGAAGGCCTCCCCCAAAGATTCATCCATCCACTGCCAGCCAGCCATCTTCCTAAGATCGTCGGTCCAATGAGCTGGGGGGCGTCCTACACTATGTTTGCCTAGCCTTGGTCTCCACTCAAGAACCCGTTTACTCCACCTTTCATCGGTTCTGCGACAAATGTGACGAGCCCACTGCCACTTTAGCTTGCTACATTTTCGGACTATGTCAGTTATTAATTATTTAGTTTTAAAATCTTAATGCTAATTCTAGACACATAGCTAACCTACGTTCCGCGAACTGTGTTCATAACTTGTTAAGATTAAGCTAATTGAAGATAAATAACACTTGAAAAAAAATCATCGACCTTAGGTGGGACTCGAACCCACGTCCCATCGCATGCCGGGCGAGTACTTTAAATGCGATGGGACGTGGGTTCGAGTCCCACCTGAGGTCGATGTTTTTTTTTTCAAGTGTTATTTATCTTCAATTAAACCTTGCATGGAATTGCTTATAACAAAAATTTACAAGATTAAGCTAACTCAAACGCGCGGGTTTCTCTACCTCAATCACAGATTCCCTTTTATTTAAGTAATAAAAAAGAAGTCCCGCAAAATAAATGTGATTGCACGAAGCAACACAAGTCGCGGAATCCTTTGAACACGTTGTACAAAATAACATACAAGTACAGTGAAATAAAGTAGCGAACAAGGAAGTGGGAATGTTTGAGATGTGAAGAAAAGGAATAAGGTCACAGATTGTCGATCAGATGATTTGGTGGGTACCTATTTTTGTTCTTACTCGTATTTACGTTCTGTCAGCGTGTCAATTTCTACTTTAAAAGTTTATTTAAAAATATAGGTATATTTGAACTCTCTTCACTGACATGAAACAAATATGGTCCATAAAAATGACAGCTTATTTTTGTGTGCCCAAAGCACTTAAAGCCCCGTGTTTTTTAAATACGACTAAAAGAACCCAATCTCTCCGGGGGCCCCATAATGCCAGGCACAAGCGTCTTAGCACACTCCAATACATTCATTCGAGAGCTGTTGTGTACCGCCGAGTACTCCCGATCCCGATCAATATGAGTCTCACTCATCAATCGCATTTAAATACTAGCTTTTCTTCCTGGCTTGACATGTCAATATTTTAGTAAGAATTATTTTTAAATTAAACTACACCCAATGCTTGTTAAAGTCTAAGATTACTTACTAATTTTTAAAAAATCTAACCAAATTATTACCAGAGCCACCCTTGAAAAGATGCGAATGATGAGCGAGACTTAGGTATATTTGATTTGAGAGTACTCGGCGGTACACAACGGCTCTCGAGTGAATGGATTGGAGTGTGCTAAGACGCTTGTGCCCCGCATTATGGGGCCCCCGGGGAGAGATTGGGTTCTTTCGCACCCGCGCGCTGGCATACACTTGTGGCCATGGAAAAAGTAATTTTATCCGGGGTAAAAAACTTTTATATTTTGGGATAAATCTTAAATACCTACTTGTAATTTACACTCGTCTGTTGATTTGATAACGGATACAGAGTGTAATAACTACACATGGCTGTAAGTAATGTTACATCTTTGAGCGTTTTCGCTAATCGACTGCCACTACTGGTCTAGCGGTGCTGTTCTACTTCTTGCAGCCGCCATTTGTCTCGTAATAAACACGTAACATAAACTTACATATTTCATTTCTCTCTCAGTATATGTATACTAGAAAGAAACAACCATCAAGTAATCTCCCTCCATCGTACCTACTAGATCTCAAAGATCGATCCCATTTTTACACTTTACGGCTGAAAATTATAAATTTTCATCAAAATAACGTTCTTGCACTCGGGGAATTGGTCTTTCCTTAATAATTTAGAAACTTATCGCGCTAAAGATATTTAGCGTTAATTATATTTTATGTGTTACGAGTTGACACGACAGCATCGAATGTATAAATTAGTAATATTTTAAGAATCTGCACTGTTTTATCGGCCAACAGTGTACGTAACGGATCTCGGCCCTCGACGTCAATACAAGCAGTGCGGCCAACGGGCGCGAAACCCCAGTCATTTTCACGGCTGCCGATCGAAAATTATTTATTGAAAAAGGTGCTTAGGTAACATAACTAAAAGGTTCAAGCTTTTTTAGGGTTCCGTGGTCCTGACAAGGAACCCTTTTTCATCGTCTACCCCATCGTGTGGGGTATCGTTGAATAGGTCCTTTTAATTATTTAGGTGTTGCTAAGACTGTTTTTTGATTTAGGGATCCGTTTGCAAAATATAAACTTAAAAGTGCCAATTTTTGTTCAAGTAGCCCCCCCCCCCCCCCTCTAAAAGCTAAACTATTTGCATATAAAATCTGAAAAAAATCATGATAATAGTGCTTCTCATTAACTTTTAAGAAAAATCATAACAATTAAGATAAATGAGTTATTTTAAGAGTAATAGTCGTTCAATAGTTTAGCGGTATGAGCTTAGGAGTACGAAGCTTAAACGGTTGCGGGTTCAAATCTTACAAAAATATATTTAGTTAATAACTAAAAAAAGTAATACCAACAACGTATTACAAAATAAAAGACGATACAAACAGAAAAGAAAAGTATAAAAGTAAAAAATTGGATTCTCAAACTGAGCCACAACGTGTCTGTAATGTCCAAGTCAAAAGAACCTCACTCAGTTCGCTTATAATACTATTATACCTTTCTATATATAAAACAACAAAACTTCGCGACAAATAGACGTCGAGGGCTGCAGAATTCTTTAACGATCCGTGTAACTTGAGTAATATCTCCGAACCCCGCAATTCATCATATGCACTCACCGCCCTCTCAACTCCCATTACTACCAACACGGCAATACTAATATTATAACAACCACTAATAATGACCTCCCATGCGCCCCAGCGCTCTATACGCGGTCAAAGCGAGCGGGGAAATGCCACTGGGCTTGGAGCTCTAGATAAATTGGTTACACACACAAACAAGCATCGAGTTCGATCAATACGACGGATGTTCAAACAGTACAAACACTGGTTGCTTCTAAAATAGACCTTATTGTGACGGAATAAGAATGGGGACGGAATTGAGGGGGTTTGACAAAGTGGATGCTTTCTTGTGCACTTGAAAGTCCGATTAATTTCCTTAAAAACGTTTGCCAATATCTGATAGGTGATTCTTGATTTATACCGGGTGATATCGAATGGCTCGGCAGCGAAACGGGTAGGCTGATATGGGAATAATTGGAATGAGTGCGGATTGTATATGCCTATTTGAAGTGATTTCAAGGGTAAAGTAAATAATTATACACAGCTATTAAAAGGTTCATTATTTATCTCCTGGCTTCATCATCAAATCAGCTCGATAGTATCAAATCTTTGTTGTCATTCAAATGTCACATACAAAGTTTCATATCTATACGGCAGAAAGAAAAAGGTTATGGATGGGTGGAGGGTTATCGAACGAACAGCATGGTCGATCTGCTATAATTGTTTTTATTTATCATTTAAAGAGCTTCAGAGTGCAAGTTCGGTGTAGTTTGTGTTCAATGTTTGGTGGAGTGATAAAGATGTGAAACCATCGAAATATTATTTTACTCAACGCGCATCGAGTGTCAAATGGCTTGCAATTCTAGTAGACGTGCAAAGTGTAGACTTACAAAAGGCTAGACGAGACGAGACAAGACGCCATTGGGTCTAAAGCAAGTGGTCTAAAGTTGGGTACTCACCTAGCCGTGTAGCATGTAACGTATCTGACACTGTATCATAGAATAAATAAACTAACAGTTAGTTTATTTATTATCTATATCTCGGCGGGTCACTGCGAGCTTAATACGATCCACGCGCAACCGGCTCGCAGCAGGCTCGTGCCTACACGTACTCACTTGATACAGTATCTGATACGTTACATGCTACACGGCTAGATGAGTACCCTGCTATAGACAACTTGCTTTAGACCCAATGGCGTCTTGGAACCTGCTACGGGAAGAGAAGCCTTCACGAAATCCAGAAAAAGCAATAGAACACTAAACACCCGGGTTTTATTGTAAACACTAATCAAATATACTCGATATTGGCAGAAATAAACCTCACACACAGAGGCTTGGTTGCCACAAACAAAAAGTAGGTTAAAAATAACTTCCACAATTTGATTGCCTAATTAGTTTGCTGCTACTGTAGTTACAAGCGAGTCCAATTAGAGCTTGTTAAAAAGAGAATAAATTTCACTATTACTATAATACCCCAGAAAATACGAAGTTCAGTTTCGCACATGCAAAAACGTTTTCCTGCGTTCTCGTTAAACCACATTCAAAACCGCAGGTGAAAGCTAGTGACAATACGCATTTTCAGTCAGATATAGAAACTATATTTAATGGTATCCGAATGAAATGAAACATTATTTATTCATTTGACCTATCAAGCTTCAATTGCCCCACCGGTGGCCGCGAATAATAGATTTTTTATTGTGTCTCTTGACCTTGGCCTGACAGGACATACATTGAAATGGGTAACATATAATGCGTGAAATCATTTGCCGTGAATATTTGAAAATGTTATCAAATATTCAACTTTGATTTTCAGTGGAGCATTTTATTGATATTATTTTTATTGTGCCCTTTCATGTGAAGCCAATTAATCAACTTCATATGACTGACTGTAAATATAATATGGAAGGTAATTTACGCACAAAAAGTTTAAAATTGCTTAAGTGACAAACATGATACAAAGTATTATAAATAGATTCGAATTTATAGAAAAGTGTGGTTTCACCAATAAATTTTTGTGGTCTCTCAGTATTTAGCATTTATTTTCATTCTATGTTGGTATTAAGTAACTCCTTAAATCTATATAGCTAAAATCTGGTTCGAAATATTATTGTAGTTAATTTGAAGTTAAAATCTAATCTAAATAGCTGAGTCATGGAAATCATAATAAATGGTGTATTTAATTAAGTATCCATTTGTAAAGTTAGTAAATTGTGGCTAAACAAACTTTAACTAGATGAATTAGTTAACGTTAGTTTTGTGTTTTTTTTTCTAATTACCATATTTATTTTTGTTGCGTCCTCTGTTCCTTCTCGTTTTGGCCCCATGGTTGACAATCACACCAATTAGCTAGCTCCAAACTAAGCAAAGCTTGTGCTATGGCGACTAGATAACGGATAAACATACTTAAATACGTTTATAAACATCCATGACTTAGGTGCAAATGCTCGTGCTCATCACACTAACATTTGCCCCTCGCGGGATTCGAACCCGCAACCGCCAGGCATTGTAGTCCGGAGCGCGAACCACTACACCAGACGGTCGTCAAAATTATGTTCTATTGTCCATAAGTTGAATAATATTCCATCTCTTTTCATAACTACTTAAGTAAAAAAAGAAGTATTTTTATCCATGCATTTATTATTAAATGCAAGATAATACCAAAATCTCGTAGCAAAACGTTGTAATCTTGTAGCACAGAGTAAGTATAATACTTTGTAGCAAACAAATTTTGTAGCAACGCTACGAACTGTGCTACGAAACGAATGTAGCACGCGGCTACGGCGTAGTTCGTAACAAAACTACAAGTTTGCTAACGTGTTTTCTCTAATTGCACCTTTTACTTCAATGTTATAAAACAATTCTGACACATTTTAAAAGGTTCTAAGTATGTAATGTTGCTCGTTTGTCCTCATACACAATTTGAGGTAGCTCGGGGGACCGCGAAGAGGGTTCTATTTACTGATCTTGGTCATATTTATGCAATGAATTTGTTATTTTGCTTGTCTACTCTATGTATATAATCAAGTATTTAGTTTTTTGAAAGCGTTTTGTACGCTTTTCATTTATTAGCCTTTTGTTATAAGGTGGACTTAATTCCGGTAACCTTTTGTGTTTTCTTTAAGCAGGTTTCTATTTAGCTTTATTGTAGTCTGTCATGAAAATGCAACACGTTTAAGATGTACCTTTGAAAAAAAAACCTTGCAATAAATAAAACAAAATACTTTTCGTCGACGTCTTGGACGTCTTTCGGCTGAGGGATGGATGGATGGAAATAAATAAATAGCCGTATTGTACTAAATAGAAATGGAAAACATTTATTTGACACATAAGCACAATTACAAACAGAATCAAATAGGTATAAACATAAAAAGAGTGTCAAAAAGGTCCCCGTTCAGCATTTGTCGTTACAGAAAGAGCCATAACGACGCTGGTTTTCAGCGGAGACTCCGCAGGACGCGGGACGGGTAGTGTCAACGGTACATCGGATCACCAAAGAACCCCCAATTCCTCCGGCCGACTCCGGCTCGGAGTCAGTCGAAAAGACCAGGCAGGTTCCAAAATAGAGTGAGCTATAAGTGAGACTTTGCACCTACATCCCTTATACCTCAACTTGAAGTAGCAATAAAATAGCGTAACACGTGCTTGGGTTACGTTTATGCTGCTATTTCAATTTGAACCTTAAGACTCGGTGTTAAAACACTTTTGAGTTATATCTGTGACCTGAGGTCGTAAACGTTTACAACTCTTAGGTTAAACTGAACATTTTACGATCAATTTGTTTATTCTGTCTCACTTTTAGGGTTCCCTGTTGTAACGGGATTCAAACTGACAACTATTAACAGTGAAAACTGTTTTATTTGACCTTTTGTGTAATGTACTGAAATAAATACTTACGCTCTTATTTATAAACGTTATTTAAATTTGAGAAAGCCTATAAATAATATTTAACAAAATGTTATATTCACAAATGATATTTAGAGCTAAGCAGCAGATTTAGCTTTAACGTTTCAAATTAAACAACTGATACACCCCTTTTTTTTAGAAGTTACCGGACAAAATGGCGTCCATCTGTCAGCTAGCATTTGATTGAATACAAAATAGGTAATTCAAGTTGTTTCTTGGCTAAGGTGATTAGCAGCTTTTATGAATCTATGAATAATGTTATTATTAGTTCATAATAATTGTATCTACACTAGGGCTCTTATAAGCATCCCTTGTAACTAGTAATAAAACTATATGTGTCGATTTTAGGCTAGAGGAAGTATTGACCGTATCGATTTTCTTTGTGATATTTATAATCCGGGTGAAACAGTATCCAATAGAAATCGCTATTACTTGGTAACCCCATACATTTAGCCATTGATTCTTTACAGTCATATTGTGTATAAGATCCCCTTTTAATCCATGCTACTCTTATGATGCTACAAGGTGGGGCCCATACATTTTCACCCAAAACCCATTTTTTTATTATTGACATGACATTTACTATTTACACATATGTACTTATATAAATATGAATGAAAATTTTCTTGATCTGTTCTTTTATTGACATTAAATTTTGTATGATATAAGTGTTATAATTGACATGTGTATAATGGTTTGAATGAAATTAATTTTAAATTTGCTACCTAGATGTTAAATATTAATATTTGCATGACGAAAAATTGTCAAACATGAGCTCATAACCATCTGTAAACATCAGTGTACTACCACGTTACAAGCAAATAATAAATTACTTATTTTCTTATTTCCCATTGTTCTTTGATACCACCAAGGCGATGGTAAGATGTTTTTGAACCTAATTAATTTTTGTGACTCATTTCCCCATCTTGGGCAACAAAGAGGATTTATAATGACCTCATTTATCTCTATTAACTACTAATAAGTTTTCACGCTTCGAGAAATTCCAAACGGGAATAATATTAGAAAATAAAATAATCAGTAATTAGTCGCCTTATCTTCAAAGTTTAAAAGTCGTCAATTAAGAAAGTCAATAAAGTTAAGCGGTACTAAAACAGAGTGACTAGCCGCGGGAATGTGAGTAATGTACCCGCCGTCATTAAGGAATATCCCCAGCTAGGTCACGTCCCTCTGACATCATCACGTTATGTCCCTGAAAGCAGTGGTGCTCAATCTTTAAAAGCACTGCCAGGGGCGCCGACTTCTACATAATCCGTGAATGGAAATATAGTCATTTGATGACTCGAATACAGAAAGGCAGTCGGAAAAAAAAGCAACGGACATAGTCCATAAATGTAGCAAGCTTAAGTGGCAGTGGGCCGGCTACCTATGTCCCAGAATTAATGAAAGGTGGAACTGGAAACGGGTTCTCGAGTGGAGACCACGCCTTGGCAAACGTAGTGTAAGACCCCAGCCCCCCAGCTTGATGGACCGACGACCTTAGGAAAATGGATGGCAGTGGCTGGATGAAAAAAGAGGGAGATCGTACTTTTGGCGCTCTTTTGGGGAGGCTTACGTCCAGCAGTGGACTGCAATAACCTGACACGATGATGATGAGTAGAAAGAAATGTACTGCATTCAGTTTTGCATGATCCGTAGGTAGTAAATTAGACATCGAAATCTAAGACGTTGGAGATGTCAAATATATTTTATGTCATATTTTATGACTCGACTACTAGTCTTCGGTAACAAAGGTGGAGGGGGAAGCTTGTCACCCAAAGTCACACTTACTTGACCCTTGCCTGCATTAAGGCAAGTCCCCAACTAAGGTTGCGTCCCTTTGACATCATCACCTGATGTCCCTGAAGGCACTGCCTGCATCGGCTTTTGGATAACCCCGTGGGTGCTGATGAGAGCGGGTAGAGTATATCAGTTGATTAGAATTGTCAACTACTGATAGGGGCATAGAGTGTGTCTGACGAGTACTGACGACGGCTGGTTGAGGGGGATCTTAAAGCATCACATTAGATGCTCTAAGAGGGCGCTGCACGTGGGCGAAAGTACCACTTTTTGAATATTATAAATTTTCTTCGAGTTGTTAAAAAAGGAAGGAAGTGGCGTTCAGTGTTGCCTTATTATGTTGTACATCTTACTTACAATTTTAATAAAGCACCGATCATTGCCAGTTGAGAGCGAAGTTTTAGGCAGAAGACGGAAAGATATTGTAGCTAAAACTAGTAGATGTAAAACTTACTTTGCTAGACGTCAGTATGTAAACCAATCGGCTCATTTATATAATTATATTAACAAAATTCTTAAAATTTATAATACAACAAAGTGTAAATGTAAAAACCTTGTAGCGAATTGGATTAAAACTTTAAACTATGAAGAGCTTGAAGACATGATAGCACGTAACTTTAACTTCATAGTACACAATATGTGAGATAAAAGTGGATGTACTTATCAGGTTTATATGAACACCCACAGCAACACACACACATGTACAAGCACGCACACACACACACACACGCACTCACACGCGCGCGCACACACGCACACACACACACACACGCACTTACCTACATGTAACGGAGACCGGAGACATTATACATATATTGTAAGTAGTGATATGGGAGAGTGGCCGCTCTTGGCACAAGTGTTTTTAACGCTTAAAACGAGTGGTTCTGCCTCTGTATAACCTAATATTATTTCAAATATATATATAAGGTCCGATTTTATTAGTGTTCATCCTGTTAACCTGTGACTATATAGGTGAAAATCAATCGTAAAAACCAACTTTCAAATGTCTATCATAAAAACTAAAAAAGTTAAAAATAAATTACAAAATAACAACATCGACTTCATATGGCATAAACTCGTCCTATCTTCAACTCTTTCTCGCTCTGTACAAAGGGAAGGAATAAGACGGATAATCAGATGGTTAAACATAGCAAAGATAGGACGAGTTTATGCAATATGAAGTCAATGTTGTTGATTTTTAACTTTTTTAGTTTTTATGGTACACATTTAAAAATTGGTTTTTACGATTGCTTTTCACCTATATAGGCACACATTAACAGGATAAACACTAATAAATCGGACTTATATATATATATTTTCATTATTAAAATTAGCAGTAATTTAATGTGTTTGCAAAAACTTCTCTAGTTTGTATGTCAATTACTTCCTGGAGATGAAACGAGGAATGAGAGTAATAATTGGTATTTTTGGTGCAAGCAGATTGAGGAGCACTGTTTCAGCTAAAGGTTACGTTCCTCTGACGTCACTCGTACCGCGTGACGTCACGCACATCAATACTATCGTGGTTGCGTTAGTAAGTCTGACTTAATTGTGTTGTGTATCGCTGTTTATTAAGTTCGCTTTAATTAACTTACGTTTTTAAATTTGCTATTTTATTATATTTAGCCGAGTGGCGAGCACGCTGGACTTGGCGTCGCCATCACTGAGGTTCCGGGTTCGATTTCCGGTCCGTTTTTTTAACACGAGCTTTTCTATATTGTTTTGGGTCTGGGTGTTGTGGTACCGTCGTTGTTTCTGATTTCTATAACAAAGTGCTTTAGCTTAGGATCAGAGTAGTATGTGATATTGTCCAATATTTATTCATTTATTATTTATTACTAATACATGCTTTTTCCCAAAGAACTCCCTCCCTCCGCTTCCAACCGTCGAATCTAGAAGTCACAGGGAGGCCTATATGTTCAGCTGTGGACGTCCTGTGGCTTAAATGATGATGATGATGTCATCATAGGAATTACCTACCATCCTTGTTATACAGCGTACTAGACAGACATTGAATTAAGGCCCCAATATAAAAATATTCAAAAGCGAAGAGCATCGTTATTCAGCATATTACGGTGACATGAAAAGAGGTTTATGAAAAGAATTTAAAACTTTTTAGTGTCAAACGAAACGATTCAACCCGCGACCCGCTGGCCCAGACTTGAAGACGCCCTCCAGAGGCCACTAACCCATTTCTGGGACCGGGAAATGTACACTAACTGATGTTTGCTCGGCATCGCATTTTAGGGTTACGTAGTATAATATTGTTTTAGGATTGTATTACATTGTTGTACCATTTATGTAGTCATGTAAACATGATTACCTACTTCGGAAGAGGACAGATTTGTGCGTGGAATAATAATTTTTTTATTGTGCCATTCCATAAGCAAACAGGTTAAACTTTAGTTCATTCGCAAAACAAATGATAGTTTGTTAAGTATAGGTAGGTAACAACTCAAACCATAGCAGGGCGGTAACCACGAACCCTTAAAACAATCTCAAATCTGTCAAACATTATCATTTCTGTCAAATTTTGTATGAAATGACGTACCAAAATTGACAGATTTGACAACTTTGAGATTGTTTTTAGAGTTCATGGTTACCCCGCAGGTTTTTAAAAGTTTTTTGTAAACACCACTCAAATATTGCTTAGTTTAGTTCTCCATTTGTCAGGAATGGTTTCTAGCACGTTATTTTATTTTATTTATTTAAAGGCACAAACTACAGAATACAATTCAATACATTTTCACAAATTTGTAATCTAGGTTTCAATTTAAAATTGCATTCAATTTAATGTTGTACACATCGTTCACTAAGAAAAGAAATATAAAAGAAAAAGGATACTTGAACTGGTTCATATACTAAGATTAAAATGGTGAGAGTGTATACAATTCAATATACGTTATGCATGAAAATTAACTTCAATTATAGAACCTATTTAACGAATAATATTAAGATACAGCATGGAGCTGTTTTAATATTTTATTATATGAATATAAACTTTGTGAAAATATATCCAAGCTTATACTGTTATTATAAGATCTGCATTAAGCTGTTATTCTTGCTAAATGTCAAATTAAAAAATATGTTTGACACTTTTGAAAGAAACTAATACCTACTCGTAAATGATGACAAGATAGTACGGTTCCTGGCCTTAACCTATTACTATTGGATCGAAAATAAAAACTCCGAATCAAATATTAGCTGTGGGTTAGATAGACGCCATTTTGTAAATTAAAACTCAGAGAGGCATATAACAGCTTAATTTGTTAAAAAGCTCTAAATAGCGTTTAAAAATACAAACTATTTTTCAGGATTATTTAAAAGCTTAGGTCCTTAAAGCTAATAAACGTATATGAATAGGGCTGTTAATGTTTAAAAGCAGCACTCTTTTGGGTACAATGGGTCCAAAAAAAACAACTGATAAACTAAAATAATTTTGTTTAAAAATCCGTTAACGTTATTTCAGAATTGCCTCTAGTCTTTTAAGACTGGGACATGCTTAAACTTTGCTAATTTAGCCGGTTGCCACCTATCTCACGCCGGTAATTGTCACTCATTTGGGAGTGAGGGAAATCCTCTGACGGCCTCCCTGGCACGCCGGCGGCATATTGAATGAAAACGCTTACTAATTAGTAAAGGTTTTACGACTGTAGCTAGTGAATAGTGATGCTGCTTGAGGGTTTGATTTTTGTACATCATTAGAAGCCCAATTCCCGTATTAGTGGTAGCGGCAGTCCAGTGTCGAATTTTCTTATTACATTTAATATCAACTTTGTTTATTTTCATGACTAATTAAGTCAAACATGTGGACATATAAATTGTAAAATATCAAAAATATCTTGATGATCTATTTACCATGTTTAAAGCAAATAAATATTTCTGATTTCTGATTTCGATCCGGTCCTAGTAACATTACTTTCTATATCGGTATTTTTGTTATCTTTAACTTAAAAAAAGCATAAAAATATCGTAATGCGACTGAAAGATGGACACAATTTTTTTTCATATTGGTTTCTTTTATTTTTGGTTGCTTTACGAAAGATTATTGCTTCTTTTTTGTTCACGAGAACCGTTTCTGATCGTAATGTTCTGGGACCGGGCTGACACTGGATCGCGATTAAAGACTTACGGGATGTTAACTGTATTTTGGTGAATGGTTTATAATTTGTGTTGCAAGCAAGTACCAAACAAAACCTTTATCTTCCACTTTAAACTGGCAGTCGTCACAATCCAAACCCGGAAATAAATTTAGATGGAACTTTCTTTGTATGTCCGTGTGTTTGAATCATAATCATAATGTTCTAGAAAGTGGGTCAAGTGAATAAACAACATTTAGTTAAGCTTTTGGAGCACAGGCACTCTAACAGCTTAAACAAAAAGGCTTCTAAAAACTTTCATCTGGACTTATTTAAATGTTTTTATGAGTTCCACATACAAAAACGTATTTCATAGCTTTCAAATTCAAATCATTTATACTATAAAAAACAGGGTAAGAGCGCTGTGATCAGCCTTGGCGGCATAGAAATGTAACGATAGTTTTTAATAATTACAATATTTAGCAATTATTTATACTTAAAGCCATTATTTGTAATTATTTGACTGTTATTTAAGTATGACCTTTCATTTCTTGTTGATTTCAACTCAAGGACGAATACGAATATCGATAAATATCTCATTACCTTAGTATCGTAAAATATAAGGGTATTATCGGGAAAATAAAACAGATAAAAGATTGAAAGTTAAGAGCCCAAATAAGAGGTGGATTGTAAATCTTTCGGCAAGATAAAATTATTTACCTTTCAAGCATTTTATCGAGCCCGAAATATGGCGGCCGTGTAGTCAGTCTAGACGTTGAGACGAGGCTGGCGTCCTTGGCAAATAATTGTGAGTTTTATGCCAAAAACATCGTCTGACCTATATAGGTTCCTATTTTATTAGTTATCTTACTTTTAGATACTGCTCATATATACAATGTGATATGGGCGGTACTTCTAACCCGTTAAAGCTTAGTTAGGTATCTAATTTTATTGACAAAAAAAATTTGGGGTCAAAACAAAATTGCAAAAATAAAGATTTTTGTCGAAAACGATATAATGAATAATTTTTTTTCTAGCCAAGGTAACCCTAAACACCAGAAATAAATCTTATGGTCAGTTACTATGTTCTTTTAGCTATCTTGTAGTATTTATTTTATGTTTCTACGACACATAAAACCTTTGTTATTGCCTAAAGTGTTAAGAAACCAAACTGGCCGCTATTCATAGGGGGTGAGAGTTTGACCCCCTAAATTATTATTTTTGTCAATAAAATTAGATATTACACTTAGCCTTAATGGGTTAGAAGTACCGCTCATATCACATTGTATTACTTTGTGACCAAAACTAGGATCTCAAAAAAAGATTCATAATTCATGCTTAATTTAGACAAATGATGTAAACTGCTGACCACAGGCCTTTCCCAATAAAAAAACCTTACAAATTTCAATACAACAGCAGCTCCCAACATAATTAGGTTTTACAGCGTGGGCTGTGGGGAAATGATTTTGCCGTCGTAGCAAAATAATCGTTTTCCGGTAGCATATAATGACTTCAAACCACAACAACTGACGAGTTGAGAAGCCCATCTCATACAAAAACCAGCCAAGTGCAAGTAGGACTCGCGTACGAAGGGTTCCGTACTATGATTATCTATAAAAACGGTAAAAAATCATGTACGATGTATAGGAGCCCCCTTAAATATTTATGTTTATTCTGTTTTTTTTAGTATTTGTTGTCATAGCGGCAACATAAATACATCATCTGTGAAAATTTCAACTGTATAACTATCAGGGTTCATAAGATACAGCCTGGTGACAAACGGACAGACAGGCAGACAGGCTGATGGACAGCGGAGTCTTAGTAATAGGGTTTTACCCTTTGGGTACGAAACCCTAAAAAACAATAACTTAAAGTAGGTAACGGAACATTCCCGTGTTGTTTACAAGGAAGCCGAAAATAGCTTCTATCATTAATTCTGTATAAAGATCGGAAGAGGTCGTGTGACTCGGGTAAACAGTGCTGTCACGTAGTATTAGTGTATATCGAGTTACAGAAGTAATCCGTAACCACAATCGATGAGGTTTAATGCTTTTACTTTGATTCTCATTTGACCTGACGACAGATAGAGGATTTATTACATTACTCAATTATAAGGATTATGTTTTTCAACTGAATTCATAAGGGAGTTTTCTATTTGACTGTTTTTTTAATTTAAACTATGAACTTACAATTTCATTATACACAACTTATATAGTCATAAAAGCTTGTCGCGCGATTTTCTTGTGTAAATAAACTAGTAACTACTTATTGATTTATGTAAAAACTGCTTAGTTTAAATTAATAAAATTTCAATTAATTAAATATTGATCATCGCGACAAGCTTTTATGACCATATAAGTTGTGTATAATAAGGTTGTAAGTTCATAGTTAAAATTTAAAAGGAAAATTTGATTTTCTTCTTTTTAGAGCTTTTAAATAAAAGCATTTTTTAAAAAGTTTTTTTTCTTTTAATTTATTTTTTGTGTATATTACCCGGTATTTTTTCCAAATGTAAACAGATTTTGGTGATTATTTTTGATTAAATAGAGTTTTCCTCGGGAGTGGACTTATAATATTAGAATTTAAAATTTCACTCCAAAGGGTACAAACAATTTTTAAGAACTTTATTTTCTTACATAAAGACCATATGTGCTATCTTGTTTCATTAGTATTAATTAAAAAGTACCTAAAGTGTTATATGTGGAAGAATCATGGAAGATTTGTTCCATGACTCACGACAACTTGGTTAGAAATGCTTATCATAACTCATAGCATACTAACTTATAAATATACTATACTGTCGTATCTTTATAATTTAAAAATGTGAAATCGGATATACCTATCTCGCAAACTTTGCAAAATCTCAAAAGAAAATGTAAAACGTTTTTATCCAACTTTGACTTCATGTCTTTGTTAGAGAACCGGACAAGTGCGAGTCGGACTCCCCGAATGATTCCGCACCATTATCTATAAAACGAGCATAAAAATCACGTTTGTTGTATGGGAGCCCCCTTCAATATTTATTTTATTCTGGTTATCAATATTTGTTGTTATATTTATTATAATATTTTCAATATCTGTGAAAATTTCAAATGTCTAACTATCACGGTTCATGAGATACAGTCTGGTGACAGACGGACAGACAGACGACAGACAGACAGACGGACAGCAGAGTCTTAGTAATAGGCTTCCGTTTTACCCTTTGGGTACGGAACTCTAAAAAACTCAGACGTATTTGATTTCACCTTCAGTTTCAGACGAATGAAGGTACATACACTAAATCCCTCATCACGGGTAGCAGACACGCCTTCAGCTTGCTTGTTTGTTGTTTGCAAAGTAAAACATCGATGTAATGCTTAATTAAATGACTATTTTTAGAATTATTGGTCCTGTTGGTGTTTATTTCGTCTGGATATGGAGATTCGCCTTAAAAAAATCGTAAAAAAAAGATATCACAAAGTATGGCATATACTGACTAAACCTACATTATACATGTTAATGTCTGTTTTTTACTACATAATCACGCTTCAACTATTTGCTTAAATGAAGCACGCATATAAATGTGACATTGTATTAAAATTGTGTATGGACTTGTTCTGAAATAAATGATTATTATTATTATTATTAATGTAAAATGTTCATAATTTTTTGGCTTAATTTTAAAGCTACGAAGATCCCGCATCAACGATACAGAAGAAGAAGCTTGTTAACGCTATATTTATATAATACGCGCCCTCAAAAATTCTGAGGCCGAAGCAAAACATTACTTCTAAAGTACTTACGAAGCCGGGTAAGATAGTCATTTTATTTTAAAGATAAATGTCTTCTAAGGGTGCGTACAAATCTGGTGATTACAAATAAATCGATCTCCTTCAAGGTTTGTTCATGACTGTCAATCAAACCGCAAAACTAGAGCTTTCAATCCAAACTTTTTAATGGTTCTCTTCATTTTTCGTCCCCTTTCGATTGGCAGCAATTTCTAACAGCCACAAGGGAAAGTTTCTGAACAATGTCCCAGTGAAATGTCATTTATAATTCACCACGCATCAAATACGGCAGTTGGGAATTTCAAGTAATATTTTATTGCTTGCTGACCTTTTGATATAAATGGGGTTTATGGGAGGTATAATTTAAGATCGTGTGTGCACTGAATACGGAATGGTTAATATTGACTGTTTTTTCAATAAGTAAAGGCTTAAAAAGTAAGTAATCGACTGAAATAAAATTTTGCCTGCTGAATCTTACGAATAGCACTACAACTTGAATTTATAGTTTTGAAGCTCGCAGTTTTGAAGGATTGCTACGAGAAAATATTTTTTAAGAAGTATGCCACCTTATATTTCGTAGCACTATGATGCTACGAGATAGCGCTACGAAATTCATGACACTACAGAGAAAACTGATAGTACTGATAGTTTTTATTGCAGTTTTCGTAGCAGCTCATAAAACTTGTTTATGGACATTATATACTCGGTTCGGTAGTTACATTTTAATGCAGAAATAATGGAAAATTACTTCTCTATTGTGTTGACGCTGCCGCGCTGTTTATTTATAGCCGTTTCACGTGGATGGTTATATTTTATGTTTGTATGTGCTGTTAAGTACTACACGGTGACTAGTAAGTAAGACGATCGATTAAGGGAATTGCTTTCTAGTACATTTTAATCATTAGCGCTCGCAGTGGCGACCCGGTGGCGGGCTTTAGAGCCAGTCCCAATGGCCATGCCACACGATGTGGTGAGACGGCGGCGCGGCGTCTGACCGGCGCCGCTCCGGAGTCCTACATATAATAAAATAATAATAAATAATAAATATTGGACAACATCACATACATTGCTCTGATCCTAAGGTAAGTAGCTAAGCACTTGTGTTATAGAATAGAAATCAGAAACAACGACGGTACCACAACACCCAGACCCGAGCCAATATAGAAAAGTTCGTTTTCTACATTGACCCGACAGGGAATCGAACCCGGAACCTCAGAGATGGCGGCGCCATTTACAGTCCGGCGTGCTCGCCTCTCGGCACCGGAGGTCGTCAAACCACGTATATATAAAAATGTATGGTATGGCACACGGCGCTGTCCGGTGCGCTCCGGCGCTGCACCGCACGCGCATCGGATTCGAGACGAGGCGAGGAGGGCGATACTTACCATTGCGACGCCGGAGCGGCACCGCTCAGTTGTCTGCACGGGGTGGAATCGCCATAGACTTTTTAATACTGACTGTCGTCGTTGGGGCCAACTCTCTCTTCCGTCGCCGCTACGGTGCCGCAAAACGTTGCGGGGCCGCACTCACCGTCTAGTCCGGTGAGATGACCTACGGTGCGGCATCGTGCGGCATGTCCTTTTACTCGTCTCGTATACACAGCACAGCGTGCGGCGACGCGAAGGCGGCATCGTGTACCCGATAATAGTTATTTTTGAGTTGCCATTTTGACCCTAGCATAAAAGCTGTTTAATTTAATGGGCAGAAAGCAGTTAAGCGAGTGAATCGCTTAACCAGGATATTAAGCGATTCACTCGCTTTACGAGTCACCCTATCAGTACGGATAGTATATAATGTAGCCACGAATATTATTTTCTTACCCTAAATACTCTAAAAAACGCACTATATCACTTTCTCAATTTATCAAATTCCCCCTGACCACCTAGATGGCCTTCGCATCATCGCGCACTTACACCCCAACTGCCGCGCCTCCTCTTGCCTCTGCCCCGCACTGACCCAGGTTGTCTCACTCAAGTACTTAGGCATCATAGTTGACTCTAAGCTCTCTTTCCAACAACACATCGAACTCACTGCATGTAGACTACTCAAGCTCATGTACGTGTTTAGGAACCTCAGGCAAGTTGCTGATGCTAACATTGTTAAGAGGGTTTACAAAGCTTTATGCCAGTCCCTCTTGATATTCTGTCTTTCATCATGGGGTGGTGCCTGCAAGACCAATCTTATCAAACTTGAAAGAGCTCAAAGAGCTGTACTAAAAGTCTGTACCTTCAAACCTTTGCTTTTTCCTACGTCCGAACTTTATGAATACTGCCAAGTTTTAACAGTCCGCCAACTTTTTGTATTGTATATCGTCGTGAAACAACACTCTCTTACCAAGTATAACGCTAACATATCAGTCAGTAGTCGCAGTTGCTTTGTGGCTAAGTCCTCGTCCTTCAATACTTACTTCTCGCATCGGTTCTTCTGCTTCCTTGGCCCTTACCTTCACAAATTACTCCACACACACACCACACAAACACACACACACACACACACACACACACTCACACACAATCACTCACTCACGCGCTAAAGCGCGCACACACACTAGCAGTAATTTATATAATTTTACTCTCCTTTGTTTTAAATTTCTCTTTTGGCTGGTCTGTACCCTGTGAGTGACACCGAGAGAGGGGAACACTGGCGTTCTGTAATACAGGCTCCTACCTAGTTCAGACGTCAGTCTCTTCCAATCTTCACCTACTGTATCCACCTATTTAACCTTACTGTACCTAAGATTGTAAGAGAAATAAACGTTTTTATTATTTTTATTATTATTTTAATTATATTATATTAATTTAATCACTTCATCTCAAATTCCACCCAAGAATGTGGTCGTTTTTCGTAATAACACCGCTTCATGTAGCTACATAGTTGTGTCTTAATATACCTTTTACTTTATTTTATGCAATAAAGTGTATTATCTATCTTAAAATATATAAGTATTAGACATTAGTGTTATTATAGCCTATTACATATTTATTGAGTAGAGTTGTATTTTCATTTGACGACTGTCTTGAATGGTTTGCGTTGTAGACTACTAAGCCAGGAGGTTGCGGGTTCAAATACTTCGAATCCCGCAAGGGGCAAGAGCATTTGTTTATGTCATCGATGTTTATAAACGTATTTTAAGTATGTTTATACGTTATCTAGCCGCCATAGTACTCGTACAAGCTTTGCATAGTTTGGGGCTAGATAGATAATCATGAATGTGTTATATTTAATTTAATGTGTACCAACCAACTCATATTTAATGTGTACCAACCAACTCATATTTAATGTGTACCAACCAACTCATATTTAATGTGTACCAACCAACTCATATTTAATGTGTACCAACCAACTCATATTTAATGTGTACCAACCAACTCATATTTAATGTGTACCACCGACCAACAAAGTGTATCAGAAAATGTGATGAAACGCGTCTTCTGCTCCCTCAGCAGCCGTACTCGCCTAATAAATCCCATTCTAATCCTATTTGGTGAGAACGACCATTTCAGGGTTCCACACGCTGAGATACAAAACCGTATCCAGAATAAATGATAAGACAGAATAAATATAAACGAGATTAGATTACTTTGTGGTTTTCTCCGTCAAAAAAGGCTGGTGTATTAAGTTAATACTTCAAAAGCCAAAGATAAAAGCACAGGGGAACCATCGTTAGTCCTACTGAGATAATAATTGCGAAAGTTTGTAAGGATGTATGGATTTTTGTTTCTCTTTCACGCTAAAAACACTGAACGGGTTTTGATGAAAGTTTGCAGTAATATAGCTTATGCATCAGAATATTACTTAGGCTACAATTTATAAAGATTTTGTGTTTTGGACACAATATAAATAAGCTATATAAATAAATAACCACCACACAATTCAATATATCCCACAGGAACGTTAATCCGGTGATTATTAGTTTATTGTTTAATTTATGATACTCTTAGAACATTATTATATTTACACAAATATATAAATAAATTAATAAACTTAAACTATGTAATATAAAGTAAATAATATTTACAAAAATGTATATAAAAGTTTAAAAATATTGTATATAAAAGTTTACAAAAACTCAAAATCACCCATACCCACAGAAGAGGTACAGGTGCCCATAAGGCTGGCAGCATTACCTCGCTGAATAGCAATGCTTATTCGCTGGCCAAGGTAGCTGCCAGCCCTCAGGTCGCCAGAAACATTAACCAAGCGGGTGGATAGCTCGGAATATAGTTTTTTGGCCTCAGGGCCCCAGGGACCCAGCGTCTCCACTCCAAAAGGTACAAAACGGTAGCAGCTGTCTAATGTGGAGTATTTTCTATTTTTTAAACACTTCGCAGAAGCAGCTGCAGCACCTGCAGCTTTTGAAGTGGCAGGAACGTGGGAGGGAGCCAAAGTATCCACGCAGGTCGCATCCCAAACCAACGCACGGTCATTACTCCACGGAATGATAGTCATTCCATCGGGCCTTTTGCCATCGTCCCGGCAAATACCAGCGGGTTCTAGTATTGCCGGTATTCTGGATGAAGTGAAGGCCCTGTGAAGGATGGCGTTTAGGCTAGCGTGGCGTGGGATGCGGCCTGCGCTTTGAGTGCAGGACAAATCATGAAGTCCGAGACTATCCGGTTAAATGTTCCCGTGGGATATATTGAATAACTAAAGACCACACGAGCGAAGTCACGGGCAACAACTAGTATTGTATTGTTTTAAAGACGTTGATACCAAGCATTAAAAAAACTATAAAACTCAATAGTCAAAATGAATCATAGTAGCACAAACAAAAACAGTTGCAATCAAAGAGTTTCACGATAGTCATTTGGTAAACTACGTCCACCCACGAGGTGGACAGACGACCTGGTAAAGGTTGCAGGAAGCCGCTGGATGCAGGCCGCTTCCAACCGGACAATATGGAAGTCATTGGGGGAGGCCTATGTTCAGCAGTGGACGTCCTGTGGCTGAAATGATGATGATGAAACAGCTGAGCTGACTATAAAACCAGGTAGTGGCTTCTGGCTTGAATCAGCTCGTTGGTTTATAATTTGGTATCAAAAAAGGTAGGTTAAACTCGACCTTCACGATTTGATAACATAGTTACGAGTATCATCACCAGCCTATATCAGCCCACTGCTGGACACAGGCCTCTCTCCAAAAAGAGGATTCTGCCATAATCGCCACGCTTGGCAGGCGGGTTGGCGATCGCAGTTTGGCCAATGGTGGAGAGGAGACGCTGCTACCCGTCTTCTTATGGCGGTTCTTCTGTAGTCGCCTCTTACGACACCCATAGGAAGAGAGGGGAAAGAATGGGAAGAGAAGTTACGAGTATAATTAAAGCCAATTAAATTGTATTGAAAAAGGAGGCCAGTAGGTATGTCGTTTTTTTTTAATTTTTAAGGGCATAGCTACTATGCTATTCCTCCCAGTAAAAAAACCTACGGATCCAGTTAAGAGCAAGCAGGAGTTGTAAGTTTTTTCTCGAGGCCGAACCGCTTGGCAATCCTTATTTCTGTCCTCATCTCAATCCCATCTTGAGCGTTCTATTTTGCATACATAGGACTTTTGTCAGCTATTTTTGGACATTTTAACGGTTTTTGCCCTGTTGATACTGTCTGGATAAGAACGTTACACGTTACATTAGTGAGGGTTTTATCTCAAAATGTTGATTATGATAGTTAATGAGGTCATTAACTCGTATACGTCATTGCAGATAAGGGGTTAACGCAACTTGTTTTTTTTTATCAGAACGCATTTTAATGATTTTTAATTCGGTTTTATAACAATAAGTGTTAAATCACTAATGGCCGTACTACAAAAAGATAGAGTGTTGAACGCTTGTCTAAAGATAAGTCAACCAATATGAAATGTTTCTTAAAAATATGTCTAGCTAGATTGTCTGAGGTGTCAACATTTCAAATCGGTTGACTAATCTTTAGACAAGTGTTCAACACTAGTCTATCTTTTTGTAGTAAGGCCATAACTGTGTGCTCACTGTTAGTATTAAATCTTAAAAGAATTTACTTTTTATTGGTACCGATTTGTAATAGTGAGGTTGCAGTAAGGTGCTACAGCACCTTCCTGCAACCTTACAAACACACATCAGCAGCCTACATACATGCAGCGCAGCCTACATGTATGTAGGCTGCGCTGCTCCAACCGGCCAATCTGGAAGCAATTGTATCGACGACCGTCTGGTGTAGTGGTTCGCGATCCGGACTACAAAGCCTTGCGGTCGTGGGTTCAATCCCGCAAGCGGCAAATGTTTGTGTGATGAGCACGATCATTTGTGCCTAAGTCGTGAATGTTTATAAATCTATTTAATTGTGTATATCTGTTATCTAGTCGCCATAATAAAAGCTTTGCTTAGCTTAGCTAATTGGTGTGATTAGTGGAGACAATAATAATTTAATTATAATAATTATTAGGGTAGGTTTATGCTCAGCAGTGGACGTCTTATGGTTGAAATTATCATGATGATAAAGTATGCTTATGTCAAAATAAACTGATCTCGTTTAATAAACGCGATCAGTTTGTATCATATATACCTTGAAGTGCTGATTGCTGGACATAAAAACTGTTTTAAGATCATTTACAATTAAATATCAGCGCAATTGTTACAGTAAGTTAATAAGAGAGGTCCCTTAAACTGACTCATTTGCAGAGGAAACATCTCCTAGCTCGTTATAATCAGATTGCGCGTAATCTTCCCTCTGTACTGTGGACTTAGGGTGCATAAATTTGGGCAACATCTCAAATCTAAACTAATTAAATAATTTCATTCGAAAAGATTAATTTTGGTTGCTATACCTAAACGATACTCTATGTTGAGACCATTAGCTGTGATTGCGATTAAACGTAAATTTGACCAATAGAAATGGTTTCCAATTTCCAACTTGCAACTCCAATAAATACCCATTAATGACAATTAATAAATATATGACAATAAATGACAGACCGGATTATTGGTATTATTTAGGGTTCCATACACAAAGGGTATAACGGGACCCTATTACTAAGACTTCGCTGTCCGTCAGCCTCTCTGTCTGTCTGTCACCAGGCTGTGTCTCATGAACTGTGATAGTTAGACAAAACAATAAAACAGAATAAAATAAAAATTTAAGGGGGCTCCCTTACAACAGACATATTTTTTTTACGTTTTTATAGATAACTCTTAGTACGCAAGTCCGACTTACACTTGGCCGGTTTTTATTAAAGCTAAAGATTTTAATGATCAAGAAGAGAGGTCGATGTAGTACTGGCTATAAGTCGTCTTTCTTTCTCAATTTCTATATTAGGAAGGAGTTCATTCAAATTCCTGTGTATAGAGATGAGCCATTCCCGGGAATATTCCCATTGCGAATGCGGATTAAAGCTTTATTTGCAATATTTTCCTTATTAGATATTTAAATACTCATAATCAGTTTAATTTAAATTATTATCAAAATCCTTTTTTTTTCAAAGCGTGGTGAGTGCGACCTCCGTTCAAAGGCTCTACAAAACACAATTCAAAGAGTTTCCTCTCGCTCAATTCGCGCACACATTTGTGACGGGGCCATTGTTATTCAATTGTTTTCCGAGCATACGGGTTAATTTACTTGACTTAGGAATTAAATTAAGCGTCGAGTGTATCAGAGTGGTATGTTAGATTATAAGATCTATCCATCTTTCATTTAGGCTCAAATTAGATTTGCCAATAGAATAATTTAATTTACAACTTATCAGTGTCTGTCGTAAAGGATAACCCTTACTCTGATTGCAGATGGTAACCGGCAATAGTTTAACCTATTGTGCCTACTTAAGTTCTTTGGAAGTCCACTGTTGGGCATAAGCCTCCCACATAGTACGCTATAGCGAGGGTCTCTAAGCCGTTTGCGTCCATTAGCTTCTCGCAACCTCAACTACGCCGTCAGTCCATCGGGTAAAGGATTAACTAAAAAATAAACTTTACTAACTAGCGGACCAAAAATACTTTTCTTTTCTTACCTATATAAACACTTTATTGCTACCGGCTCCAGAGTTTTTTGCCATGTTGAGATATAAAACATATTTAGCTAGACAGACTGGGAGACCACGATTTGTTTAAAAAGAGCGACTAATCAGTCTCGGATTAAGTTCTTTTATATCTTTAGCTATATTTTGCATTATTTATGAAGTAAAATATGACATAAAAATACTAAACTAATTAGTATGTATCTTCTTGTAGTACTGGCAGACAAAGGGTACAACTAAATGTAAAAAAAACGAGTTTAAAAGGTTCTTTTCAGTTAGCTTAAAAAAAAAAGATCATTAGAAAAAATCTAAACAGATCACATAAGTGTAATCATCGAACTTGAAACTTTTTAGAGCAAAGATCCCTTTTGGGTGAAATTAAAAAAGTTGCGAGGCACTCACCGTAGGCTGCATGTCGCTGGCTACCGGCCAGCTGTTCTCAATCGCAGATCGCTATAAATACGCCCAGGATATCGATTTTCCCCGGAACAGTTACGTAACTTACATACACGTCAGACACGACACGGCAAGGTTGGGTACCTCTGGCTAGCACATCTCACGACTTGCACTTCGCGTTACGATCAAAATAAAAACTATTCTAATTCAATAAAAAGGAGTTCATAAACTGTCGACAATAAAAGACTCACAGTTGTCAAAATTGGAACGTTCTAAATTTAAATACTAAATGGAAGGCGGGAATTGACGATGGGAAGGGTTATTTTAAATGCACAATTGACTGGGGTACCGGGATCACCCGGCGTAGAGCGGTCGCAAACACAGCTGAGCCTAGTGGCGCCGCCGAGACTACTGGCGGCCGCTCCGGGCGACTGCGCGGCGTTCCACGCACACATGCAAACTTACGTCATATTTATAACCCATTATCATTTCTATTCCAACTTGTATAAAGCTGAAATTCATGTGACGTCGTCAACGTCACCACGTAAAGCGATTACACGCTCATTTTGTTACTATTGAAGCTCTTATTTCTATAAACCTTAAACTCAAAATATAAACGAAAGGTGCGTTCTTAATTTTGTGCTTTCCTAACATTGTTTCAGCAATGACGGAAGAGCAGACATGATGGCTTGATGGCGTCTATTTCCATTCATTTGTTAAAGATGTTGTTAATTTATTCTATATTTCGAAGCCTTTGTCCTGCGAAATTTAATTAAATGTTGGAAAATGTTGCGCAAAATATATTTTCTATTTTCAGAAAACTTTTCCAGCAAAGGAATAAAATAATTAGACAATTAATATACGTAAATGTCAGAGTTCAAATCACATCACACGAGACTGGTTCTCACGCTAAGACCTGTTAAATTCGACATTGGTAAACACCTCGTGAATGAGTACTAATTGGCTTATTAAGAGATAATAAATAACCGTATTTAGATATAAGTGTTCTATTTCTACATTTAAACAGTTTTTTAAACATTATATTGACAAGAAAACTGGTGTTTCAAATATAGGTGAAGTGGGGTTGACACATGCAGGATGCATCCCTTTAATTAAGCCTTTGTCTGCCACGAAACTAGACACAATAGAAATTTATTGTTTGGGGGTCACCGGTGACCATGGCGCTCTAAGTGTTGAGTGGACCAAGTCGTCACACGATGACTGCCTAGTGTGAGAGACGGGCAGAAACGTCTCCTCTCCACCATTGGCCAAACTGCGATCGCCAACCCGCCTGCCAAGCGTGGCGATTATGACAAAATACTCCTTTTGGAGAGGCCTGTGTCCAGCAGTGGACTGATATAGGCTGGTGAATGTTTACTATTCGATCGATTTATGCGAAGCAAACACTTTACAAAACCACACTATTATTATGGAGGTAGACCCAAGAATATATGGTTTGACGACACGGAGGTAAAATAATTGGCGTTAACTAGAAATAAAAATGTTTTTATTTGTCCATATAAACGTGTACATTGTTATGACACGTAAACTTAACAAGATAAGACATAGAAGAAAAATTACATTAAAAATAATATTACGAAAAAATTGTGATATAGAATGTTCGATGGCGCAGGTGGAGAACCTAGCCATTGCGCTGGCCAAATATGGATCGGTGGAAGTCTAAGCGCCCTTGGCTTTGTCTCTGCCTAGCAAGAAAAAAATAGGTTAATAAAAAAAAACCGTATGTAATATCTTTTTAGAACCATGTAAGTAAAAAAAAAAACATCTGCTATATATAATTTTCGTCAAATAAAAAGAACGCTGAAGGGTGGCGCTACTTGTCTCCACCGAACACTTATAGCAGTACTGAAAATGTTAGTCCCTATTTTGGCCACCGCTCTTTTTACGCGACGCCAAGTATACGCAGCTTTAATTTACCAAGAAATAAAACAAATCAAATCAAAACGCCCTATGGCTACGAATCTACGGCAAGCGACTACGGTGAAACCTAAGGTTTTCGTAGCTGAGCGTCGTAGCGCGCCGTAGTGGTGTCGTAGTAAGACTGTTGGTCTACGAATAATTACGTTATATTGTAGCACTGACAATATTCCTAGTGTCTTTGCAAGAATTTATAACCTTTTTTTTGGTAATGTCCATAAATCGTTAAATTTTGTTGGTAAAAAATCCAACAAAATTAATAGTCATTTTATTTATTAGTAAAATTATAAAATTTCTTATTTTTTTAAAGGTTTATATTCTTGTTTGGTATGAGCTAACAGGCCCTAATCTAGTTTCAAAGCCTGGACCATGCTTTTTCTTTAAACATTTTTAAGAAAAACCTAGTAAAGTTCGTATTTTTATTAGTCTCACATATATAACTAAAACATCATTATTATCACACATATTTTAGCCACAGGGAGTCCACTGCTGAACATAGGCTTCCCCCAGCAACTTCCTGATTGACCGGTTGCGCGCGGCCTGCATCCAGCGGCTTCTTGCAACCTTTACCAGGTCGCCTGTCCACCGTGTGGGAAGAACCTTTCCGCCCCATCGGCTGTCAGTTCTACTCTACATGCTATGTGCTCCAATGAATGCCCCTTTAGCTGCTAATCCGCGGGGCCATGTCAGCGACTTTTATTTGTTCACATATCTTATAATTTCTTATTCGATCACGCGGAGAAACAAAGCACAGCCCTTTCCATAGCACACTGTGCAATCTAGCGCTAAAAAACCCGGAACATTTAAGCTTGATCAATAGAATATTTTTATGCCGCTTTCGTGTTTTCCTAAATATTATTCATGAAAGTGTAAGTCTAAACAGACAAAGCAGTGGGCAGACGCTAGATATCCATATATGTCACTAAATGTAAATGAAGCTATATCCATTATATTAATCGCTGACAGCACGTTACATCCATTTGGTGTTTTAAAACGCTGTCACAAGCTCGTTGTGTGACAGTTTTAAGCTTTGCGTGTTTCATACACGAGTGAGGAAATTGCTGTATTACATACTTTTTGGATCAACAAGTCAATCAATCAAAACCTACTTTCAATGAATATTTTTCTATTTAGCTTTATTTTTGCTTACATATTGGTAATAAGATATTGTGATTATCTTAGTACATGTATATAAAATTTCACAGTATGCACTTCGCACCACTTTCCCCTTTTTTAATAGTTGTCCTATCGCATGCCGGGCGAGTGCTTTACCAACTAAGCTTCAATTAAACCTTGCATGGAATTGGTAAAAAAAAAAATTGAAAAATAAGTAGTCCTATGCCTGAAGGTTGTCGCTTTTAGCGATAAGATCGCCTAAATGGGACATTTTTCATTCTGTAAATGTCAACTGTAACTTCGTTGTTTGGTATCGTATCGTATCGCGTATCTATCATAACTCTTTATGTACACGGCACCTTATGCATATTCCTAGGCTTTTTAAAACGAGGAATGCCCAGAAATTTGTATGGACTAAGTTTTTAGTTGAATTCAGGTCACTTGGAACCTGACAATCACTTCCAGTCATTTTGCATCATCATCATTTTCCAATCAGTCGCATTGACTGTGAACTTAACACAGAATAGTCAATGTTTAACAATGATCCACGTTGATGCAATGATGTAGGCAGTTATCAGAATGGGAACATCCATTCAATGATTCGAAACCATTATTAACATTGATAGGTAATATCCATTTTATCATTTGTGTGTGTGTGTAATAGCCCTAAGCATTAGTAAATGAATCCATCGATCGAAGCTCGCTAATGCTTCCATTATCAAAGGATTTATTGTAACCAAACGCCGGCGGCCATGTTAATACGATGTCGCCTACACAAAAGAAAGGATTCATATTTTCTTGCAGAGAAAGGGTGATCTTGTTATGGTAATTGTCAGGATACCTTTTTAGATCTAATCTGTAGTCCGTTTTTCTTTGCTTGTACAATATTGTAAGCAATTTTGGCTTTTTTTTTAGCCGACTACTTTACAAAATGTCAGTGTTCAAATCGACAAACTGTTAGAATAAAAATGATGTTGTGGTAAATGATTAATTACAATAGTAGGCTATTATTTTGTATCATTCTTCTTTTTTTAATGAACTATTTAGTTAAGAAATGTCAAGATTATGTTTATTTTTTTTATACAAACAATGAAAAACTCTCTTTAAAATTATACATTTTTGTTAATATGTTGTGAATATTATCAAATAGGCAAATCTTATTTGAAACAGAGCCATCATATTGGAAAGTATAGAGAATCTTAGTTTCTCTATGATATTAGCTATTACAATAAGTATAAAAAGTTTTCAATGGCAATGACTTTTAAAAAACATGATTATTATATATAATGCGCAGTGAGATAGAGCTCTTTAAATTTGATGTTTGAAAAAAAAACAATTTTAACATTTTAAATAATTGACATCATGTGGTCAATTATTACTACAATTTTATAGAGTGATAAACTGGGACTGGATTAAATAAAATATCAAATATAGCATGACCTCGATTGTGCGTAGTAATTCGTTACTCTAAAGTCTAGATGACTGCTGTGCTACCGTATCCAAGGTATGTAACAAAGTGATAAAAGAAAAAGATTACTTTCCTATTTAATTACATTTAGTTGGCAACACAATCCTACAAGAAACCTGAATCAGTTTCTTGTTAAAATGCAAATCCAACTAATATAATAAATGCAAAAGTTTGTGAGTATTGATGTATGGATGTTTATTACTCTTTTACGTAAAAACTACTGAACTGATTTGGATAAAAAATTGCACACATATAGAATATGTTCAGGCAGGAGTAACATATAGGATACTTTTACCCCGGTTAAATGTTCTTGTGTGATATATTGAATAATACGGTAAGACGCTCGTTGAGTGATAACTTTATGTGTCCCAACTCAGACCTATCTTAAAACTCAATGAAACCCGATCCGGTCGGTGTAACCCGATCGAAACGTCAGGCAAAAGAGGTAAGATTTTGTACCTAAATTATGATCGCGTTAATTCCCGTTTCATTGAGTTTTAAATTATGCAACGCGAAAGTTTAAAAGTAACCTACCAGACCTATCTATTTAACATTATTATTGTACTCATTATTATTGTACGCCTAGGCAAAGGTAGTGTAGGACGACCCCCAGCTCGATGGACCGACGACCTTAGGAAGATGGCTGGCAGTGGATGGATGAAAAAAGCGGGAGATCGTGCTCTTTGGCGCTCTTTGGGGGAGGCCTACGTCCAGCAGTGGACTGCAATATGCTGAGATGATGATGATGATGATTGTACTCAATTATATTACTCATGAATCAGTATTTTATATGTGTATATGATAAATTATATATGTATATATTCATGTGGTTTTCCTCCTGCTCGTCTTTTTTGTATTCTTTTAAAGGAGAAAACTATAGGCTTAGTTTTTACTTATAGTTTCAACTAATTTTGGTTACTCATATTTAAGCCTTTAAGGTTTTCCTTGAAAATATAAAATAATTAAAGTCCACGCGAGCGAAGTCACGGGCAATAGCTAGTATGATTTATCATTTCTTATTCCTATAAGAACTTCAGCACTAACGAATATTTATAATTCCAATTGGAATATTGTAAGTAAGACTTGTAAAAGCGCCATCTATTGAGGGGTGGTAAAATATATTTACGGTTTGCAACTGTTGCAAGCCGTGCATGGTTCAGCTCGCTACAATTACTGTTGCGAGCTATTGTAGCCAGGAAAGCAGGTAGCGGCAGTTTTATTTTCTAAGCCAGTAGATGGTGTTGCTATTGGTGATAAAAGTTATTTAGTGATATTATTGGCAATGCAGTTAGACCGTAGCCTAGAGGCCTGCACGCTTCGGTACCCTGATTCCGTTTCTTGCAAAAGCAATGCGATAGCGAAAATTGAGCAATTCTGGCTTTAAAATCGCAAATTGACAGCAAAAAACAAAAACAAAGCAATCTACTCTACTGTCAGTGCTGCCAATAGGTTTTGACACTTAGCATCAATCGGGCGATGACTGCGTACTGCTGTTAGCTAATTCCCGGTCGGCCCAATGTTCAAAAATTTAACTTTAAAAAATATTTAGGGTCTGGGTGTTGGTTTACCGTCGTTGTTTCTGGTTTCTATAACGCAAGTGCTTTAGGTAATCATGGGATCAGAGAAGTTTAAGTTTTCCAACATTTATATTTATTCGTTGCAAGTCATTAGTTTTTGAGCTTATATAAGCCAAGGTTTTAAATTTTTGGTTGGCGCCTATTTAATTGATCAACCTTTGATTATAGAAAAGAAAAGTTCAGAAAAGAAAGTGGAAAAGACTTTGTTGGAAAAAGTTAGAGAAGTTTTTATTTAAATCTACACAAAAAAACTTTCTTGAATGAAAAAAAAAACGACCACCAACACACCAATTATCTAGTAAACTTGGCAAAATTATTACAGAGACTAGATAACGGATAGACATACATACACATTGAATCATAAATTTATCACTAAACTTACAAAGCGCCTGGCTTGGTTGGTTGCGGGTTTGAATCCCGCCATATGTCATGAAATTTAATGGAAATCTATCGTCTATTTATACAATTGCTTAGCATTGCTTAGTTTGGGGCTAGATAATTGATGAAATTTATAAAAAATATGTGCCCATTAGTAAATTTGAACCCACTACCGCTGTAGTCGAGAACCAACACACCTAGACAGTCTTCAAATCAAATTTTAATACGATGTTAAGTATGTACGAGTAGATATTAATAAAAAAAATACGGTAATAATCTTAATAAACATTATAAATGTGAAAATATACTTGTAGCGTGATCAAGTAACGCTTTAAAGACAAATTTAATTAAAAAAATTGAAAAGAGTCAGCTAAAATTCAGTACTCGTATAGATTTTCATATTTTTAATCCCGTAAGATGATAATTATTTCATTAACCTAATTGTAAAGTCAAAACAAAATTGCGGGAACAAATTAGTGATAAAATAAACCTTTTCCAACCACAATTGCGGTTTGCACGAGGTGACTTTACCATGGGGTGTCATGGTAACGGCATGGGAGTGGCGTCACACATGTCAGTGGTTGCGTGTATTGTTGCTGTTGCAAAAAAAATGCATTGTGCTTTTGTATTGAGTTGCGATTTTGTGGAACTGGTTCTTGATGTGTGAATTGTAACTCAGATTTATTTGTTTTTAGATATAATAGCGGTATAATAATCAGAAATGTTAGGGAGCTTTTAGTATCGAATAGACTTTCACCTATTGAAGCGCTTAAATTAACTAAGAAGTTGGCAAAGAATGCCATAACGCACTTAACAACTTTAATGCAAAAAAGATATTATACTGTATTATGGTAAAAATTACTGTATTATGATAAATTTGCCGTGTGATGCCGGCACTTTAAATGAATTGCACCACCCCTTCTCTTCCTATGGGTGTCGTAAGAGGCGACTACAGGAGAACCGCCATGAGAAGACGGGCAGCAGCGTCTCCTCTCCACCATTGGCCAAACTGCGATCGCCAACCCGCTTGCCAAGCGTGGTGATTATGGCAAACTCCTCCTTTTGGAGAGGCCTGTGTCCAGCAGTGGACTGTTATAGGATGATATATGATGATGATGATGATGATGATAAAAATATTTGGAAATAAATACTGCCCTGCTCGCACAGGTACATTTATCTTGTATTGTAAACTATATATTAAAAAGAGGCTGAAAATAGTGACCGAGTTTCTTGCGCTACTTCTTCTCGGCGCTAGCTCAAAATTGTCCCGAAGTATTGGAAAAAAAATAAATATTGGGACGTGTAAAAGCGCTTAGTTTAAGCCAATTTACAGAAATAAATTAGTTGTATTGGTGGTTTTATTGGTTTTATTGCACTAAGTACAACTTAATTACTTTTCCAAATCAGTGCAATAATTTACTGATGGAAATTAATTGACGCCCTGAAATACTTTCTGCTTTCTTGTTCTTTGAGAATCAATCACAATTGCATTCTAATGAAATGAAGTTAATAGTTTTTTACCAGTGTGATGTAGAGAAAGCTATACTAAACTACTCCATTACCAAACGCCACAAGAGTTGGTAAGGCATTTTTCACTATTTTCTTTTCGCATAATAATTTGCGATGCTCAGTCGTTGTACGATTAGAAGGAGACAGTTGTGTCAACGTAGAAAATCTAAAATTCGAAATTTTGTTAAAGTTACGATTGTTGGCGCCTCCAGCCCTGCAGCCAGCTCGGGCATCTTCGGCGTTCTTCGTATGCGCGGGCGGCGGGCACACTCCGTAGGTGCCCTCCGCCGCACTCAGCCCAAGGAACATTACTACCAGAGGAAGAATGTCAACTCCATACAAAAAAATTAGGGTCATTTTTTTACCGCGCCATCTATTGTCAACCCAAAAAAATAATGTGAGGCGGGAAATTTGAAAGTAAGGTTCTCAATATTATTTTTCATAAAGTAGGTCCGTTCCTTCTCATTGTACAAAAGAATGGAAAATTATTTCATTTAAATGAAATAGTTTTTCATTCTTTTGTACAACCAGAAGGAACGACACCCACTAACTAATTCATGCTTTTATATTAATTTACATTAATTCGCCGAATCGGAAAGAAAAATGACTTATAGTTATGAATAAAAATACTAGAATATCCTTAACTCAATTTATTATCATTAAAATGGCGTTAGTTATTACATAATGTTGCTTTAATTAAACAATCAAATAATTATTTATTCACAAGTAAGTATAAGTATTGGACAACATCACATACATTGCTCCGATCCTAAGGTAAGTAGCTAAAGCACTTGTGTTATAGAAATCAGAAACAATGGCGGTAGCACAACAATAAAAAATTAATACAATCAATAATTATGTGGTTTATAGCCATTAACGACCCAACATACTAATCAGTTTAGTTAATTTGGTTATTAGCTAAGTAGATTAATGTAAACACAAAAAGTTACTTTAAAAACACTACACATTGTAAATTAGATACACTAAGTACAGGTCAGCTCCGTTCAAATGCATGCTGACGCAATAAGCTTGCAGCGTCTATATGAGAACAGCTGTGCTGAGCTGCTTTACAAAACATTTTGGGAAAGTAAACATTAGTATTACTTTTAAAATTATACACATTTTTATAAGATTTTATTTAACCTTATGTTTCGAACACTTTACAGAGTAATATTATAAAATAATAACTTATTAACTACCTCATTTAACAGAAGTATTTTCGACATCAATGAATCAAGTCTGCCTGATGTCTCTGGCTCTGGTTTGTTCGGTACATCCATTGAAATATTGTATGATGAGCTTGGCTTAGGTTTATTCTGAAATTAGAATAAAAATTACATCAACTTGTGCAAAAATGACATATTATTTGAGACAGAGGAAGCAATACTTATTTATAACAGACATTAATTAGTAAAATAATAACTTATTAATCCTCATTTAACAGAATTCTTTCAGACATCAATAAATCATTGCTGGCCAATGACTCTGGTTTGTTTGGTACATCCATTGGAACATTGTATTATATGAAAAAGAAAGGAAGTACAGTTTCTAAGCTTTCATGACAATCCAATATCCAAACCACAGGAAACATCAAGTATTATTTGTATAGTGTGCGAAATTTTAAGCAGTAGTATAGTGACAAACCTTTTTACAATCCTCAGGAACAGCAAATCTGTGCAACTTCTGAGAACCCAAAGGAAAATCGGTGAAGAAGTCCTGGGAAAATGTCTGTTGCAAAGCATTCTGTGTTCACTATAAAGTTTACGCTGGAATTGTTGGGGCCAGTATTCTTTATCAGGAAACACATACTTTGCCCATTATTCACAACTGAAACACAAAATAAAAATTATCCATTGAATCAAAATGAACTTACCCTGAAGGAAGAGTGTATAGTAAAAATAGGTACATACCGAAGTGTGTTAGTCTTCCCAGGATTGGGAAAGCGAAACAATTTGATAAATGGACCCTCAGCCGGTGATCGTCCGCACTTATAACAACGCCGCTTACTTTCCGCCGACATATTATTAAAAAAAGAGTCACTATCTCGAAACAAACACCGAGTAAATTTCTCAAAACACAAATACACAGTCACTATCGTAAAATATTTGATCCGCACAAAGTGGAAACAAATTAAAAACACAGCACAGCAATCTATTCAAAATTTCAAATTTTCAAAACCACACAACGGATGTCACTGTCATCCTGTTTTAAGACCCAAAAATGAATTTTTTAGTCTCTTTTTAGGTCTCGCATAATGATATTTTCTACTCCAGCAACACATCAAACTGCCCAAAGGTAGTGTCTTAGATTCGACAGCTAGAGTTGACGGAGGGTGACTCAGCCTCTCGACCACCATCAGCATCGGACGCGGTTCCTCCCTTGTAGGCGCGATCAAATTAAATATGTACTACTTAATAACATTATTGTTTCCAGAAAATATATCTATGCGTTTACAGTCCGCTTCTTATTTCATATTCTAATAGTCTTAGGACCCTAACAACGATATCTCTCCTTAATAAACCATAAGTTAATGCCATATTTGGTCAATCGTCCAATCCTGCTCAATCTGCAACTAAATTAGAGGGCAATAAGTTGTTATGATAAAATAAATGTTAAAGACATCAGATAAGAAATATGTCTTTGCTCGCACGTCAGTGTTTCTTATAAACTCTTAGACCTCTCCCACACTAGCGTCTTTCAAGCGTCAACGTGTGTCAGTGTCCAATCAGCGTTAAGTAGATACTGCTGCGCAAGCGTTGCGTCAACACTTATTGGACGCTGCCACGACGTCGATGCTCGAAAGACGCTAGATCCCTTAGATCCTCGTAGTAAGTGTAATAAATAAGTTAAGTTTTATTTTTTTAAAGAAAACACCTGAACTTTCGCCGAAGTCAAGCTGAGCTATCGATTGAAACGTCAACGATTCGCCACGCCGCCTAGCCCCGTCACACAATTTTACCAAAGTCAAAATTTCAATTACTATAACTACGCTTTCACTCCAACCCATACATTTGAAGCGATTTGTGACCTTATCTCAACGAAATAGGGGCCATAAAAAGTTTGCAAATGGAAGGATAATTTTGCCAAAAATAAGTACTTAGTATAGATGACAATGTTGAAAAGATCATGAGTGCATTAGTATTGTGCGTTCCGACACAAAGAGATATCTTCAATGATAGACGTCAACAGTACTGAAAAGGATCTCTGTGGGTTACATTTTCATATCTCTATAAAATCAACCTTATGTCCTTTACAATAAGAGCTACAATGAAGTTTAGAAAACGATATCCGTCTATACAATGGCTTGAATGGCCACTTTTTCTGTTGCGATGCTAAATTGGGTTAGGATTTTAAAAGCATTATGTCGGCTTAAGCATTTGACACTTCGATTGGGGACCCCTAAATAGTTGTTTACGGTTTTTGTTTGTAATCCGATTAGGTATGTTTGTTATTGTTTTGTTAGTTGAGGTGACACTTCATAGTTGAATGGGCAAGGCAGGTGTCTAGTAAAAACAGTTATCACAGCAATTGTCGTGGTTGAAATAAGAAATTAGGTACCATCTTTGTGGGATGAGTTAATAGATAATTAATTTTGTCTGTGACATTTCTTCGCCTACCAAGACCCAAGCCAATTTTGGAAAGTTCATTTTCTGAATTGATTGGAACCAGGAATTGAATGCAGGAACTTTGGCGTTAAAGGAGACTTACCACGCCACGTGCGCCCATTTTCTAGACAGTTTTTATGTTTATATCCGAAGTGTAACGTTTAAATAAAAAAAATCGTAAAACAAAAGTACGGTAAGAAAAGAGAGATTTCGTCCCAAGTTGGTAGGGGACCAACAAACGATCTTTTTTTTTTTAAATAACAAAATAAAATAATATCAATGTAAATCATGATCTTTATTTTATGACTAACACACAAGATTTTATGTAATAACATTTTTACTTTTTAATTATACAGATTTAATAAAATTATTTATCGTTTTTTTTTTATTTATGACGTAACAATGATAATATTGGAAACTAAATAAAATTTGAATTCAAACTCAAGTAATAAAATTCTGTTTTAGCATGGGCATCAGTCCCGCTATTAGTGCTACACAATAAGTAAGGAATAAATTGTAAATCGAATATTCTTTGCTCCATTAATTTTAAAGAATCTATATTCCAATAAACAAAAATTCGATTCAATCCATTAAAACATACAAATCTGACCAAAAAAACCTTTGAAGTGGTCTCAAAAGCCTAACCACACCTATATCTTGAAAGGTCTTTGGCCCGTGTCATGTTATTAATATTTTTTCTTCCGCGGCAGATGCAAGCGCAGTCATATCTCATGGCCATTGTGTCTGTGGCCACATGTGTCAGTGGTCGCGTACCGCCATTTATATTATTTAAATGAGCGTCGCCAAAACTGTTAGTTTGCCGGGTATAGGAAGCTGTATTATTAACGGGGACACAAGGTGTATGACAATATGACAATAAATAAAACCACATACCAATGCTGATAGATAACAGATAATATACAAGAACTTTGATTATGGGATCAACATTTTAATCGTTAAAAAAAATTCGTTTTAAATCGTTCTCTTCGTTCGTATGTATATAAGGTGTAAGTGAATTAGTGTCAGATATTTTTAGGAGTAACATAGACTATCACATGGATCACATATAAGATAAATTTAAAATTATAGAACAAACTTTAATTCACGCACCAAGTAATATGATATTATGATGAACAGTGTAATATGATTATTTGAGTGCATGAATGTGATTCTGGAGAGATTATGAATCGGCTAGCGTTTTAAATTTATCTTATATGTGATCCATGTGATAGTCTAAGTTACTCCTAAATATATCTGACACTAATTCACTTACACCTTATATATAAATATAAAAATATGTGTTGTATTACATCACATACACAGAACAAGTAAGACTCGCTACCACATACATTGCTCTGATCCTAAGGTAAAGCATTGGTGTTATAGAAATCAGAAACAACGATGGTACCACAACACCCAGATCCGAGACAATAAAGAAAAGTTCGTTTTCTACATTGACCCGACCGGTGATCGAACCCGGGACCTCAAAGTGAGAGAGAGAAATGGAACGAATAAATGTATTTTCACGAATTCGATGTTGCTTCCAAAAAAAAAGTGTCAGTGCCTAGTGCATAGATACTTAGTGCTTCCCGTGCGAAGTTGAAGTGAGTAGCCAGTCCTAATTTCCTAAATAATATTAAATGCGGATGTGTTTGTTTGTAACGCTTTCATGTCATAGCAACTCAAACGATCATCATGAAAGGCGTACTGTTTCCCCGATAGAAAAATACTACTAGTAGGTACTACTAGTACTAGTACTTGCAGGGTTACCATCTACTTCATAAAAAGGAAAAGAAAGTACCTTTTGGTATCGCGGAAGAAAAACAAATATTTCGATAAAAAAAAGTGTTTCCGAGTTATCTTGTGCCCTGCCCGTCAAAATTTTCGTCATATCCTAACAATTTTGATCCCGTTTTTATGAATGATTATTCATTTCTTTTTAGCATAACTTTTAAGTCTATGCAAACAGAGTCACAGACAGAAGCTTGTATTAATAAAATCTGAGCACATAAACTCTTTTTTTAACTATTCCTGACAATATAATAGTGGAACTGGTAACAGTGGTAACTCTTGAGCCCTTATGCGCCCCTTGCATCCCCTACACGTTCACGCGCCACTAACCGCCAACATTGGCACAAATCATTTGTTATCTCTTATGTACTGCATTGTTGGCCCCAATCCGCTTTGAACGGCACCGCAGATGGTAAATGAATCAAATTTGTTGGTTTTGGTTTAGAAACATAGATAAAATTTGTTGAAACCATTAATATAAAGTGAGCGTTGTTAGTTCGCTCGAATAAGCCGATATGTTGTCCCGAAGCGGTGGTAGGGCTAAGTTATATGTTGGGACATGTATAAGTGCCCGGAAGAGGGCCTATATACAGAATAAAGAATTTCATTTCATTTCATAAGGCTCCAGTAGCTTAATCGGTAACGCAGAAACTCTGTGTTAAGTTAATTTATATATGTATTCCACAATATTTGTAATGTAATACTTTAAAGGTGACTTGCGCACAACCGGATTAGTTATGTACGAGTTTAAGACATCATTCTGTGAATTCAGTCTCTGCCATCGTCATACAAACTGACAACCATAGAATGATGTTTAATACCGTGTTAGTGGATAGTTCGGGATTAAATTCGCTAATCCTGAGATGAGCAAGTGTGCCTAAGATAAAAAGTTAGTTGGTTAGACGTTCTTTAATTTTTAAAATTAAAGTCTAATTTAAACTTAATTTTATAATGGAGTGCTTTGCGACCATTTTCATAGGGATTCAGTGTTTAAGCGCGTAGAAGGTTCTCAATATCATTATCAGCCTCTGGAAGTAGACTTTTCCCTTAGTTAGAATGTTACAGCGAGCGGGTCTGGGCCCTATTGAATACAGCGGCATCGCACAACTAAATTTAAAATATCTAAATCCAAAAATGTGTCTTAATGTTCATTTTATTGTGACGGAATACCAACGCAAATTATTTTGTCACGATTAGTTAAAAAATGAGTATTTAACTAGCTGCTCTCCCAAAAGAGAGAGGTGCTTGATAAAAATCAACCCATCCTTATATTAAACGAAAACTGTAGCTAACAAAAGTTATAGTTTAAATAAATAAATATTTGATAACATCACATACATTGCTCTGATCCTAAGGTAAGTACTCGTAGCTAATGCACTTGTGTTATAGAAATCAGAAACAGATACGGTACCACAACCTCCAGACCCGAGACAATATATAATGTTCGTTTGTAACTGTGATTTGTAAAGGAGAAACAAATATTTTAACAAACATACCTTTAACTTATAAGTAATAAGATAAAGATCGTCTTTCTTGTCGTTTGAATTACTCAAGTAAAGTTAATGGAAACTCGTAATTTTCTAAAGTTGTCGCTTTCATACAATTACGCGACTTGGCCTCGCGGCTAAGTCTCGCTACTTGGCCATGCGACGTATCTTGTGATCACTTCTTCAGGCTTCTAGAATTTAAAACATTAGGATCACTTACTGAGGATACTAAAGACTCATTATTTGTTACTTACGCTGTACATTGAGGTATTATTTATAATCGCTGCATCTCTCTTTAAATCTAAATGTGTTAAGCGGCCCTAAACGTATAAATTACTTAACAATCACATTCCTAAAAAGATAATAAAACTACAGAACTGTCGAAAAAAACAAACGCCAATCGAAATTAGCACGGTGTCACTAAACTTGCAAACATAATTTGCTCACTCCACACAATACCCACCTGACACCTCACCGACAAAGATCTGATATTGAAACTCTTACCGACAAAGAAGCCGACAGTCGTCTTGACAAAGTCACACCGCGCTCCGCCCACGTTGACTTCAATGCAACCCATCATCACTTCGGCTCGATGTATGAATGTAACTCGGATTGTAAATTAGCTTAAAAGGCACCGGCTAACCTTGATGTGGCGAATTTTTGTTTGGTTTGAGACAGTTTTTGTAGTACTTGATGTTTGGTTGTGTCCCACCATTAAATGTTTGTAAAATGTGTTGTGAAGATCAAAGTCGCATTCTAACTATAGTACATTAATCTTCCCATAATTTAAAAACTAGTTTAGATATAAGTAGTTGTAGATAAAGAGATACATTTTATAGAACACCAGACCAATTATTAAAGTGTCCATAAGCTGCACAATTTAGACGTTTTCAAGTTTTTCTTAAAGCGCCCATCTTTAGAACTGGGAGTGGCCAATCGTAATAGTACTTTAATCATTTAGAAACAAGAAATTAGTTCATAAAGGTTCTGATTATTGACAAATGAGCTATGAAAAGTAATATAGTTAGGTTAAATATTCAATCTATCATAAACACTAAGTCATTACAGTACAAATAAAACTTTTATTTTTATTATTTCGCATAAAGACAGCCCTTAGAGTTAAATTCTGAAAAATACTTTTACTACATTTGAATGTCCTGTTTTAGTCGATCAGAGATTAATTCAATCGGAAATTAATTTAAGTGAGAACCAAAACCACCTAAAGCTGTCTATTAAAATTTGTGTCAATTTTTGAGGGATAATTACTGTTGTTTTATCTTTATTTGTGTTTTTGAACGTGCAGCAGCGGTTGCGGCTTCAAGCTAGGTATCCAAGTTTCCGTCGACGTCTGGACGTCTACTACGAAAAACGAAATCCGTCAATACGATAATCGTTTTGCGGATTGCTTACTATGAAACGTTTCGGATCCGATATCGGCGACGACGTTCGTTGTTTGACGAAGACATTTGTTTTATTTTAACATTAAATAATCACAATAAATATCATAGAATCTTAAAAATTTGATGTATTTATCGTTTTAAGCAGTAAAATAAAAAAGCACGTTTATTGTTGCTTTTTTAAAAATGATTTCCGGTTTTTTTTCTATAAGTTCGGTAAATAGCAACTTAGTCATTCGTTTCACGAAGTCATTCCGAAATGTGTCTATGGATCCGATCGAAGCATTGAAATCCGATAGTGTTTCGTAGTAGGCTTATCGTTTGCGTATCGTTCGTGTTTCGTTTCGTCCGAAACATCGTATATCGTTTTTCGTAGTAGACGTCCTGTAGCACCGCATGAGTTTCGCATACAACTTTCCCAAAAAACAAAATACCTAGGTTGGTGCAAAAAGGTAAATTTTAATGCGATTGCAAAATGAGGTGATGTTCTTAAGCTACCCGTTGACATTATTATAAATAATCGAAGTAACTTTTTAAACAGATGATGTACGAGACGAATCATCAAACTTAAATATTGAATCGGCACATTTGTGAGCTACACAATAAGTAGAACATGTGTCAGAAAGCCGTCAAAGCGCCGACCGAGGTGGAGAGAGTATTGTGACCATTGTCAGCACCGCTTTGTGGCTACCGCCGTGTTGTTGTTTAGTTTATTGCAAAATCAAACTGTTAAATGTCAGATGAAGATGTTTTGCTACTGCGACTTTGGAGTTTGATACTTGAATGTTGACAACATACAACGCTCAACGCTAAAAGCGCCGTCCTTGGGAAACTTGTGCGAAAACGTACTGTGCAAATCACAGAACAAGTAAGACTCGCTACGCTCCGCTCCCTGTTCTGTGGTGCAAATTATTTAAAAACATGTTTGAGGATAGAGCAAAGTGGAAAAAAGTCCAAGAAAACGGACTCAGCCATAGGACGGCCAAAGATGTAAACATATTTTGATAGAGCGATAAGAATACGGCTGTGTCCTTTCTCCATCAGACTTATATATTTTTAAGATTCCGTACCCCAAAGGGTAAAACGGGACCGGTATTACTAAGACTCCTCTGTCTGTCTGTCCGTCAGTCCCAAACTCCCAGTATTACATGAACCGTGATAGTTAGACAGTTGAAATTTTCACAGATGATGCATTTCTGTTGTCGCTTTAATAACAAATACTAAAAACCAGAATAAAATAATTATTTAAGGGGGCTCCCATGCAGCAAAAGTATTTTTCTTTGGCTTGTTTTTATAGATAATGGTGCGGAACTCTTCGTGCTCGAGGGGTTTTTTCTTTTAGCTAAACGGTTGTTTGGTCATTTTGTGATGTAATGTTTCGTGTTAAGATTCAATATACTACCAATTGCCAACCAGACGACCGTCTGGTGTAGTGGTTCGCGCTCCGGACTACAATGCCTGGCGGTTGCGGGTTCGAATCCCGTGAGGGGCAAATGTTAGTGTGATGAGCACGAGCATTTGCACCTAAGTCATGGATGTTTAGAAAAGTATTTAAGTATGTTTATTCGTTATCTAGTCGCCATAGCACAAGCTTTGCTTAGTTTGGGGCTAGATAATTGGTGTGATTGTGGAAACAATTTATTTATTTATAATTTGTTGGTGTTTTGTTTGGAATCACTAAGATAGATTCTACCATATCAAAAGTATCAAAACCACTCAAGCAAGGTATAGTTCAAAAAGCCTCTTTCAACACTGCTGGGCGGGGCGCGGTCTCTTTGATTTGTTTGTCTGTTTGTTTGTCGTTCGCTTCGCACCTTGGCTCTGAAGTTTGGCAGATTGGCACAGATGTGACAGGTTAAGGTTTGACATGAATGACATGAACAAACTTGCGCTATTTGTGTATTTAGATCGACACGTGAACAAACTTTTATTTGCTTGTAGTAAGTCAAAGTTGGGCCCAGAGCCCAAGATAGCAAAACAATATGTAAACAAACGTAGTCAATAAACTTTATTTAAGCAAGCCAATTTTGTCAAGACGACCGTCTGGTGTAGTGGTTCGCGATCCGGACTACAAAGCCTGGAGGTTGCAGGTTTGAATCCCGCAAGGGGCAAATGTAAGTTGATGAGCAATATGAGCACGAGCATTTGTACCTAAGTCATGGATTATTATTATAATTTTATTCTTTATTGCAGGAAATAAATGTACAATTGGCGAACTTAATGCCTTAAGGCATTCTCTACCAGTCAACCATTGGGCGATGGATGTTTATAAACTTATTTAAGTATGTTTATCCGTTATTTAGTCGCCATAGTACAAGCTTTGCTTAGTTTGGGCATGGTAATATTATAGAGATAATATTATTAATTGGTGCTAATAATTGGTGTGATTTTGGAAACAATTTATTATTATTATTCTTAAAAAGGTGCTTCAATCAGAGACACAAATGTCGAAGCGTACGTAAGTACGTAATACACCTTGTTCTATTATAATTGCAACTGATTATGATGGATGCGGGTCTGGCCTCTTGTTAGAGTACACTCCATTACAATTTGTTGTCACACACAGCCTTTGACACGGCTAATTTTGCGATCCAGTAAAGGGTTTAGTGCTGTTATGGGACTGTCAACCGCTTGATCGATTAGATGGGCATACTACTTTTATTAAATTACCGACAAAAGAAGAGCCGGGTTATACTCGTCTTGCTTAGTTTAATCTAGTAGTTACGATTCTGCTCGCACCTTCGTTAAGCTTAAGTCAAAGAGGAATGAATAAATCATCTATGGGAAATTGGGAACTCAACTTAATATAAATTCTATCTAGATCTATTCTATTATCTTCCTAGCTAATTCCGTACAGCCAAAAGGCTACGCGTGACGTAATTAAGTAAAAGTAAGCCTAAAACGTCCCATTTCCCACAGTGCACAGACTCACCTCAACTATAGAGATGGTTTTGGGCTATACCCCTCCACCACGCAGGACCAGTGCAATATAGAGGTGTAAGGCCAGTGATTTACTGTCAAATGTAATCAAGCCACCTCAAAGCCTCTGACTCCATTGAGACTAGCACCTACATTTTGATTGAGTTGTGTAACAAAAAAATTCCTGGTTTATGACTAAATTATTCCTTTTGATAAAAAATAACTTAATAAACAAACATTTATAATTTCACATTCCTAACAAGTAATGGACATTGATTTAACGAAATAACAATAAAAAAAACTCTAAAGTACACCATATTTTTTTTATAAAATCTCTTATAACATTTATTTTATTAACCGACTTCAAAAAAAAGAGGAGGTTCTCAATTCGTCTGAATGTTTTTTTTTTTGTATGTTTGTTACGCGATTACGCCGTCAATTATGGACCGATTTCAAAATTTATTTTTTAGTTTGAAAGGGTATACTCCCGAGGTGGTCCCATTTACACCAAGTCAGATTCTGATGATGGGATCCCTGGGAAATCGAGGGCAACCCTCAATTTTTATAGGCACCCATAATGTTTTGCATATATTTTCTGACTCAATGCTGATTTTTGGGTCTGGTAATCATCATGTCATGTTGCTGACCTGATGATGGAAGCCACAGAACTCCTTAACGGATAGGAGTTAGAAGATAATACTGCTTTTTGTCGACAGAACGTATTTCGCAGTGTGTTGAGTAGACGTAGAGCTTATGAGGTACCAGACCGCCAATTTTTATTTACTAGGGGCCTACCCGCACACCCAGTAACGAAAAAAAAATTAAAAGTTCCTTTCTTATATTGACTTGGTATTTAACGCAAGACCTTATCCTATGGTTACGACACCAAAATAGCCACCGTTCTGGTTGGAGTGTACGAAAACCCTTTCCTTAAGACTTACAAATTTTCGTCGAAAAATTGACCCTATATAACACCTTATTTTTATCATACCATTGGATGGGGGTTCATAGAGGACCAACATTAGTTAAGGTTACTTTGCTGTAAAGTCATTTTTGGCGAAGTTGGAAGGTGAAAACTGAAGCTTATTTAAAAGGCGACTGGGACTTGAAATAAATTTCGTCGAAAAATTGATCATTAATAGCATCCTATTTTTTTTTATTATACCATTGGGTGGGTGGTCAACAGAAGACCAACATTTGTCTAGGTCACTTTGCTGTAAAATCATTTTTGGCGGAGTTAGGAGGAGAAAAATAGAGGACTTAACTCTTAAAATTGTGAAATAAAATAAGTTAAATATAAAACTAAAAACCGACTTCAAAATGAAACTAAAAAGCGAAAAATAATATTGACTAAAACATACCTAATCAGTTCTTTTTGGAGTCGGTGCGAATGAACACATTTTAACTCTCGATGGCTGGCACCGATTCCAAAAAGAACAGATTAGGTATGTTTTAGACATTATTATTTTTCGCTTTTTAGTTTCATTTTGAAGTCGGTTTTTAGTTTTTTATTCAGAACACAATTTTCGTGGCATAAAACGCAATGTCGATTGTCGTCCAATACTATCGCCAACCGCACCGGGAATCGAACCCCTTGACACGGGGAGGAGTCAGCCCGAAGGGTCGGGAGCGGGAGAGCTTAACTTTAGGGTTACGATGTTCAATTATTATTATTTTTAAAATGGCGGGAGATAAAATTGCCGATGTGGAAAGTCATGGTTAAAAGTTAACACATTGACTGGCCACAAAGCAGACACACGACCCTTATAATTTGTTATAGATTTAAGTTGTGTTTTTGTTAGCTGTCTATTTAGGGATACGCAGAATTTTATACTTAAATACAATTAATAAATAATAGTAGATTGTACAACGAGTGCATAAAACGCACTATTTTACCCGAGATAACGTGATAATCAAGTCGAGCGTAAAATGTGTTTTATGTACACTCTGCTTTTCACTTCGATTGTGAGGAAATAAATTATCTAAATTGCAAAAAAACAAAACAATTTTAAATTGGAACACAAAGAAAATACAAGGACTTCCCGCCAATAAACTTTTTCTTAAACGTGGCAATGGCACATTATCATCATAGGTCGTACCGTAGACCATGTGCTCTTAGAATATTTATTTCTAAGAAAACTCATTAATTATAACATGGCTTATAAATAAAAATAAGGAAACAGAATGAAATAATGTGATTGTTTAACGAAGTTTAATAGCGTGTGTGGCTGTTTACCTAAAATGAGCCAAGTCTTAGACGAAGATTTTACTTTATGCACAGAACAGAAAAGCGATTTTATGCAATATAAAGATGAACTTTACGAATCAAGAATATGTGAAAATACAATTATAAAAGCAGTAACCATTTCGGTACACCACTTGTTTAATTATAGGTCTTAAATGTGTTTTTTAAATATAGGTATTTGTTTGATAATATTTCTTATTATCGGACGATTTTATGAGTGTGGAAGGCCGTGGAGACTTCTTTCAAAATGCAACTAAAAACTATTGTTAGATTTGCGGTCTACCATAACATTATTTCTTTAATTTAAACATGACAGTGGCTGTAGTCATCTCACTCTCTCCATCTGCACTTGATAATGTTACAAGAGTAAGAACTACAGTACAGTAGGCTTAAAGCTAGGTTATTTATAATGTGATTTAATCATAATTTTCTTTTGTATATAAATGTATCTTTGTTAATTTTAAGGAAGAGCGGGGTCTCCAAACTCAGGTATCATACTTAAATGGAGACTCCAGCCACTTGTTATGTACCTTTGTAAAGATACTGAATAAACATTTTTGAATTTGAATTTTTGAATTTATGGACCCTGTTGGGCACAGCAAACAATTTCGGCTTAAATTTCAAAATAGTAATTAAATTTCAAAACTAAAATATCGGACAGCATTACATACATTGCTCTGATTCTAAGGTAATTAGCTAAAGCACTTATATTATCTGGGGGCACGGCAGTGCCCCCGCCAAGTCGAGCAAAAAAAAGCGGCACGGCCGTACTATACTTTTCTCGAAGCAGTTCAGGCCATTTTCGACCCCCTATAACTTCGTTGTGAAGTTAACTAGAAGCCTGTATTTTTAGTAACCAGGCAAGCATTGTATAAACACGGTATATTTCAAATTTCATTCAATTTGAACCAGTAGGGTAAGAATTATAACAAGTCAAAGTTCTTAATTTTGTCACTCACTGACTGACCGATCATCAAAACTCTAAGGCACTTCTAGTAGACATAGAAGCTTCAAATTTTGAATTCAATTAGTGTTTAGTATATAAATCAAGGAAAAACTAAAATATTTCGCAATTTCAGTCCAGTTTTCTAGATACACCAACTGCATAAATAACTTTGTAATCCCATATAAATATAAAGGATTACAAAGTTACATTTGCGGTTATGGATTATGTTCAATGGTAACTTGTAATAAAATTAAAAGGTATTTTTAAACATGCTTTTATTACTTGTTAATAATCCTTCTAACCGAGTTCGGCTACGGCGACTACGGCCACTTCTACTCCCTATTTTGCTGCTGTCGTTCGTGTGCCCTAACATTGCTTACGTACCCAACTTTATTGACAAAGGTACGCGTACATTGAGGACATGTTAGCACACCGTTATTAAAATTATAACTGATAGCCGCACGTGGTCGGGCTTTCAATTCATCGCGCTTGGAATCAAGATGAGGAGAATAAGCCGCCGGGATTCAAAGTCGGCGACTTTGACATTCACGCGCGTTCTCCACTCGCCACGGTTGGATGCTAAATCCTCCCAGAGAGAAGGATCTATGTCACATCCCTTCATATGGTGCTTCAGCACATCTTTGTACCTCAAAAGTTGTCCGCCATGCTGACGCTTTCCCTCCTGAAGCTAAGAGTAAAAGATGCGCTTCGCCACTCTCTCCTCCGACATATGCGAAACATGGCCATACCAGCGAAGTTGTCGTCTCATAAGATACGACTCAATGCCACTTACATTGGCTCGTCTCAAGACTTCAGTACTACGCACACGATCGGACCAATGGATGTTAAGAATCGAGCGAAGACATTTTATATGGAAACGGTCTAGTCGGCGAAAGTGGCGTCGATACGGTGTTCATGTTTCGGCGGAGTACAAAATACTAGGCAGCACGATAGCCATGTAAACAGCAACTTTAGTGGTTAACTTCAAGTCATGCGAGCGGTAGACCTTGGTATTTAATTTGCCAAAGGCTGCTGCAGCAGCACCGATTTTACTGTTAATTTCGGCATCAATGTCGCACTTTGATGAAATGGTGCTCCCCAAGTAACGAAATGAAACGAAACGAAATCTCATCAGGTAAATTTATTTTTAACTTTTTAGTTCTTTTTGTAACAAGTAAGTAGTAAAACATTGTTTAATTTAAAAAAAAAAACTTTTAATTTTATTTTTAACTTTTTAGAATCTTTTACTTGAAAATCTCGCATCAAAAATACGGCGTCGGCGACTACGGCATAGTTCGTAGCGCAAACAAACTTAAATAAAATTTGTGTTTTGATGAAACATTAAAAACATTTAGCATATTTTAAAATACGTAGCAAACATCTTATCATACTCAGAATCCACATTCATAACAAACGGAACGAACGAACGAACTTATTTTCCCAAAGATAATGGGGTTGCATATTCTCGTCCACCAAACCATCACCTGTCACCACACTCACTCCCCATCAAATACAGTCCACTCATAAAAACGAATCAAAGTCGACGAAGTTGTATCGCTTAATTACTGAGTTCCTATGGCCACCTTCCGGCTCCATCATCAGACCCTGTTTACCATCTTGTACCAAAATACTCGTCAAGACGAATCAAATGAGCCCAAACTCGATCGGTTTATGTCGTTTAATTACTGATTTCCTATGGCTACCTTCCAGCTCCATCATCAGAACCTAGTGACAATCAAGCACCAAAGTACTAACTCGTCAATACGAATCAAGCGATCCCAAACTAGATCGGGTTATCTCGTTTAATTACTGAGTTCCTATGGCTATCTTCCAGCTCCATCATCGGACCCTGGTTACCATCTAGCACCAAAGTACTCGTCAAGATGAATCAAACAAGCTGAGACTCAATGGGATTGCGTCGTTTCTTTACTGAGTTCCTATGACCACCTTTCAGCTCCATTATCAGATCAGACCCTGGTAACCATCTTAAAGCAAATAAACTCGATGGGGTTACGTCGTTTCCTTACAGAGTTCCTATGACCACCTTCTAGCTCCATTATCAGACCCTGGTTACCATTGAAAGACAAACAACTCGTCAAGACGATTCAAAGGAGCCCAAACTCGATGAGGTTGTTTCGTTTCATTGTGAAGTTCCTATGGCCACCTTCCAGCTCCATCATCAGATCAGTAACATTTCATCATAATATTGCATTGTCACGCGGTTCACACATGTGTGCAAAATTTCAGGTCAATCGGTAACGGGGAAGTGAATCAAATTTAACTTGCAAGATTTGATTACACACAACGGGGCAGGTGAAACTATCTATAACTTGTAAAAATGGTCAATCAACGGAATGCAAAAGAAAGAATGGGGCATGTCTTATGAACTTATACCAAAATCCCGCAAAGTACTTATTAGGTAAACTAAATTGTCCGAAATTGTCATGAAAGAAAGAACACTAATAATCATAACCGCGGCCGGCGGAGGTGGCTTTCCCGCGCCGCGGCTTCCACGCTTCCCGTCCATCACAGAAAGGCTGACACTTTCTTCCAGGCAACCTTTGGGTCTTACTGCGTTATCGCAGCTATACACACAAAGCACGTTTTATATAACCTACGTCTACAAAAAGAAATGAGATGCCATCAAAAACAAAACTTGTAAAAAAAAACCAAGTCTCGCAACTCAGTTCTTCTACCGTGAAAAGTTGTGAGATCCATGTAATACCAAGTCGGTTAATTTATTCAGTGTCTACATAAGGGACATTATCATAAGTTATTACGTAAGTAGCTAACCTAACAACATCGTATAGTGACTATATCAATATTAAAAATATTTTATGTTTTAAATAAATAAATTGACTTGGCAATCGCATGATAACACAATGTATCTCACAACGAATACTTATATGAAATTAGATTATTTGCGATTGCCAAGTCTATGTATTTATTTAAAACATAAAATATTTTTATTATTGATATGGTCGCTATACGATGTTGTTAGGTTTGCTACTTACGTAATAACTTAAGATAATGTCCCTTATGTAGACACTGAATAAATTAACCGACTTGGTATTACATGGATCTCACAACTTTTCACGGTAGAAGAACTGAGTTGCGAGACTTGGTTTTTTTTTACAAGTTTTGTTTTTGATGGCATAATAATTACTCTAAGCTTATATGCAGGACTCAAATATTGTCAGACTGTGCTTAATGTCAGTCGTGACAGTCAATAAGCCCTACAAATCTAAACTGTCAAAATTTAATAACGTCACTAGTAATTAAATAGCCATTGAACTCTTCAAATACATTAGTACAAATTAATTAAGTGTGCTTGTTCTATATCTATATCTTACGTTACTTTGGTAGAACCTTTACACGCGAGCTGAATGGATAAATGAATAAATTTCATTTCATTTATTCCATCTGCACTTGATAATGTTACAAGAGTAAGAACTACAGTACAGTAGGCTTAAAGCTAGGTTATTTATAATGTGATTTAATCATAATTTTCTTTTGTATATAAATGTATCTTTGTTAATTTTAAGGAAGAGCGGGGTCTCCAAACTCAGGTATCATACTTAAATGGAGACTCCAGCCACTTGTTATGTACCTTTGTAAAGATACTGAATAAACATTTTTGAATTTGAATTTTTGAATTTATGGACCCTGTTGGGCACAGCAAACAATTTCGGCTTAAATTTCAAAATAGTAATTAAATTTCAAAACTAAAATATCGGACAGCATTACATACATTGCTCTGATTCTAAGGTAATTAGCTAAAGCACTTATATTATCTGGGGGCACGGCAGTGCCCCCGCCAAGTCGAGCAAAAAAAAGCGGCACGGCCGTACTATACTTTTCTCGAAGCAGTTCAGGCCATTTTCGACCCCCTATAACTTCGTTGTGGAGTTAACTAGAAGCCTGTATTTTTAGTAACCAGGCAAGCATTGTATAAACACGGTATATTTCAAATTTCATTCAATTTGAACCAGTAGGGTAAGAATTATAACAAGTCAAAGTTCTTAATTTTGTCACTCACTGACTGACCGATCATCAAAACTCTAAGGCACTTCTAGTAGACATAGAAGCTTCAAATTTTGAATTCAATTAGTGTTTAGTATATAAATCAAGGAAAAACTAAAATATTTCGCAATTTCAGTCCAGTTTTCTAGATACACCAACTGCATAAATAACTTTGTAATCCCATATAAATATAAAGGATTACAAAGTTACATTTGCGGTTATGGATTATGTTCAATGGTAACTTGTAATAAAATTAAAAGGTATTTTTAAACATGCTTTTATTACTTGTTAATAATCCTTCTAACCGAGTTCGGCTACGGCGACTACGGCCACTTCTACTCCCTATTTTGCTGCTGTCGTTCGTGTGCCCTAACATTGCTTACGTACCCAACTTTATTGACAAAGGTACGCGTACATTGAGGACATGTTAGCACACCGTTATTAAAATTATAACTGATAGCCGCACGTGGTCGGGCTTTCAATTCATCGCGCTTGGAATCAAGATGAGGAGAATAAGCCGCCGGGATTCAAAGTCGGCGACTTTGACATTCACGCGCGTTCTCCACTCGCCACGGTTGGATGCTAAATCCTCCCAGAGAGAAGGATCTATGTCACATCCCTTCATATGGTGCTTCAGCACATCTTTGTACCTCAAAAGTTGTCCGCCATGCTGACGCTTTCCCTCCTGAAGCTAAGAGTAAAAGATGCGCTTCGCCACTCTCTCCTCCGACATATGCGAAACATGGCCATACCAGCGAAGTTGTCGTCTCATAAGATACGACTCAATGCCACTTACATTGGCTCGTCTCAAGACTTCAGTACTACGCACACGATCGGACCAATGGATGTTAAGAATCGAGCGAAGACATTTTATATGGAAACGGTCTAGTCGGCGAAAGTGGCGTCGATACGGTGTTCATGTTTCGGCGGAGTACAAAATACTAGGCAGCACGATAGCCATGTAAACAGCAACTTTAGTGGTTAACTTCAAGTCATGCGAGCGGTAGACCTTGGTATTTAATTTGCCAAAGGCTGCTGCAGCAGCACCGATTTTACTGTTAATTTCGGCATCAATGTCGCACTTTGATGAAATGGTGCTCCCCAAGTAACGAAATGAAACGAAACGAAATCTCATCAGGTAAATTTATTTTTAACTTTTTAGTTCTTTTTGTAACAAGTAAGTAGTAAAACATTGTTTAATTTAAAAAAAAAAACTTTTAATTTTATTTTTAACTTTTTAGAATCTTTTACTTGAAAATCTCGCATCAAAAATACGGCGTCGGCGACTACGGCATAGTTCGTAGCGCAAACAAACTTAAATAAAATTTGTGTTTTGATGAAACATTAAAAACATTTAGCATATTTTAAAATACGTAGCAAACATCTTATCATACTCAGAATCCACATTCATAACAAACGGAACGAACGAACGAACTTATTTTCCCAAAGATAATGGGGTTGCATATTCTCGTCCACCAAACCATCACCTGTCACCACACTCACTCCCCATCAAATACAGTCCACTCATAAAAACGAATCAAAGTCGACGAAGTTGTATCGCTTAATTACTGAGTTCCTATGGCCACCTTCCGGCTCCATCATCAGACCCTGTTTACCATCTTGTACCAAAATACTCGTCAAGACGAATCAAACGAGCCCAAACTCGATCGGTTTATGTCGTTTAATTACTGATTTCCTATGGCTACCTTCCAGCTCCATCATCAGAACCTAGTGACAATCAAGCACCAAAGTACTAACTCGTCAATACGAATCAAGCGATCCCAAACTAGATCGGGTTATCTCGTTTAATTACTGAGTTCCTATGGCTATCTTCCAGCTCCATCATCGGACCCTGGTTACCATCTAGCACCAAAGTACTCGTCAAGATGAATCAAACAAGCTGAGACTCAATGGGATTGCGTCGTTTCTTTACTGAGTTCCTATGACCACCTTTCAGCTCCATTATCAGATCAGACCCTGGTAACCATCTTAAAGCAAATAAACTCGATGGGGTTACGTCGTTTCCTTACAGAGTTCCTATGACCACCTTCTAGCTCCATTATCAGACCCTGGTTACCATTGAAAGACAAACTACTCGTCAAGACGATTCAAAGGAGCCCAAACTCGATGAGGTTGTTTCGTTTCATTGTGAAGTTCCTATGGCCACCTTCCAGCTCCATCATCAGATCAGTAACATTTCATCATAATATTGCATTGTCACGCGGTTCACACATGTGTGCAAAATTTCAGGTCAATCGGTAACGGGGAAGTGAATCAAATTTAACTTGCAAGATTTGATTACACACAACGGGGCAGGTGAAACTATCTATAACTTGTAAAAATGGTCAATCAACGGAATGCAAAAGAAAGAATGGGGCATGTCTTATGAAGTTATACCAAAATCCCGCAAAGTACTTATTAGGTAAACTAAATTGTCCGAAATTGTCATGAAAGAAAGAACACTAATAATCATAACCGCGGCCGGCGGAGGTGGCTTTCCCGCGCCGCGGCTTCCACGCTTCCCGTCCATCACAGAAAGGCTGACACTTTCTTCCAGGCAACCTTTGGGTCTTACTGCGTTATCGCAGCTATACACACAAAGCACGTTTTATATAACCTACGTCTACAAAAAGAAATGAGATGCCATCAAAAACAAAACTTGTAAAAAAAAACCAAGTCTCGCAACTCAGTTCTTCTACCGTGAAAAGTTGTGAGATCCATGTAATACCAAGTCGGTTAATTTATTCAGTGTCTACATAAGGGACATTATCATAAGTTATTACGTAAGTAGCTAACCTAACAACATCGTATAGTGACTATATCAATATTAAAAATATTTTATGTTTTAAATAAATAAATTGACTTGGCAATCGCATGATAACACAATGTATCTCACAACGAATACTTATATGAAATTAGATTATTTGCGATTGCCAAGTCTATGTATTTATTTAAAACATAAAATATTTTTATTTTTGATATGGTCGCTATACGATGTTGTTAGGTTTGCTACTTACGTAATAACTTAAGATAATGTCCCTTATGTAGACACTGAATAAATTAACCGACTTGGTATTACATGGATCTCACAACTTTTCACGGTAGAAGAACTGAGTTGCGAGACTTGGTTTTTTTTTACAAGTTTTGTTTTTGATGGCATAGAAATCAGACACAACAACTGTACCACAACTTCTAGACCCAAGACAATATAGAAAAGTTAGCGTTCTACATAAACCGACCGAGAATCGAACCCGGGACCTCAGAGGTGGCAACGCCAAGACCCGCGTGCTTGCCTCTCGGCTACGGAGGACGGAGGCAGTCAAATTAAAATAAACTTGCCTTATAACTCTTATTGTTAAAGGAGATTCTACAATGGTACATTGGTATAATCACCTTTGCCAAGTTACCAACATATGAAAAAAAGACATTATGTTTTCTAAAAAATACCAACGCCACTCTGGCTGCACAGAGGTGTATGGAATGAACTCGTCCCGGCGTCAAGTTGTCTATGGCAACGTGAATGAAGGCGCACAGTGGGCCGCCACAATGTCTCCGCGGGGTTGGATTTATGGTCTCCCTTGTTCTATGCGAGCACTGCGAGTACGCGGCCGGACCACACAGGCGCTCGCGAATGTCTTATACAGGGGAATACAAAAATATTGCGTTATTTATAAAAAGATAGATAGATACTCTTTATTGCACACCACACAAAACAAACAGTCTTCTTCTTCTTCTTCTCGAGTCAATGGCAATTAAATTCTCTGCGCCCAAAAAGTGGCAACATCAATGGCCTTCTGGTTGGCGTTGTAAAGGTCCTACAATGGCAAATATACAAAAAAAAACAAACAGTACAAATAAAAGAAAATACATTTAGAATGGTAATTTAGGCGGTCTTATCGCTAGAAGCGATCTCTTCCAGTCAACCTTCAGGTACAGGACAGTTTAAAAAGTCGAGAGGGGAAGGCGATGAAGAGTTAAAGAAAGAAAAAAAACATATATATTTAATAATACATATAGGTACGTAAATTAACAAAATGAATACTAAAAAATAAAAAGCTGCTAAACGACTTAAGCCTTAGCAGTAATTAAAAATGTTGTATTTGGAAACGCTACTTAAATGTTTCCTAAATAAAAGTGCCTTATTACCTACAACTTTTTTTGATAGAAATGCTTAGCTCTAGCTAATCAACAAATTAAATAACAATTAGAAATAGTGTTAATTTTAATAAATACAACTTTGTGTTAAGCATTATTTAAAGCCGTTCCATAAATTTAACGTTTATGAATATGGCTGTAAAAGTCGAAAGATTATGGTTTTAACAACATTTAGCGTTTGTAACGCTCCTGACGTAGGACGTGTAATGTTCATATCCTATAAAATTCATGATCATTTCAGCCACAGGACGTCCACTGCTAAACATAGGCCTCCTCCAGTGACTTCCAGATTGTCCGGTTGGTAGCGGCCTGCATCCAGCTGCTTCCTGCAATCTAACCACCAGGTCATCTGTCCACTTTGTGGGTGGACGTCCTACGCTGCGCTTGTCGGTACGTGGCCTCCATTCTAGAACATATCTGCCCCATCTGCCGTCGGTTCTACATGCTATGTGCCCCGCACACTGCCACTTCAGCTTGCTAATTCATCAGCGACCTTTGTTTTTTCACGGATCTCCTTATTTCTGCTTTGATCTCACAAAAAAACACCGAGCATAGCCCTCTTCTTTAAAATAATAAGGAATTTATTTTTTCGACTATGGGTTTGAAATTCATGTTGGTATGTCGTTAGATTTTCCTTTGTTTTCTGGCTCATAAAGGGTACACTTTATCGTATTTGACGACAAATACGGTAGAAAATCATTATTTAATACAATAAGGATATATAATTGTACCACGAGTTCGTAAAATTTGTAAATATTAGGTTTTATCTAGTTAATTACGGTGCCAATATTTTTATAAAATTAATTCAGAAAGAGCGTGTTGTAAAAAAAGGAGTGTTTGTAAGGAGTAAATTGGACAAAATCGTTTTAAGTTTTTTGGAACACCCTGAACATACTGCACCTACAACTTCCATTCATGTAGCCTCCATTGACAACCGTAGTAATTGACCACAGACAAAAAACTGGGCCACAGATAAAAAATACGCTATAAAGTTGTCACGCTCTTCGAGAATTTCTACCAAACTTACTAAGAATTATCCTTAGTTCTTTGTACCAAAGATTTATATGAATTTTATAAAGAAATTAAGGCATTCGAACGAACACGAAGAGTATATTATCGAACAAGATTTATGAATGAACGCATTGTAGTTTGCTACGGTTTTTAAATAAATGTAATAGTTATAGTATGAAAGTTATAGTTTAATTGTCATCCAATCTTTGAGAATGTATGTAAAAAATCACCTTTTTTTTTCTATATCCACATTGCGTATAGTTTAAAAAGTTTACGAAAAGATCTAAACCTTTATGAACATACAACAAATAATTTTAAGTTCTGACTTACGATTTATACTACTTTTTTTTTATAACGAATATATTTTACATTAAATAATTAAAATTAATAACAATATTTCTACTACTTTATTTATAACAAAATGAACCATGGTCTGAAATATTTTATAAACAATTTAGAAGAAAATTGTTTTAGGTTGTGTTCTTTAATGTACAATCAGCGCCATCATCTCTGTATTTTACCTAGATGTTTTGTTATCAACTAATAATTAAAAGGGAAGGTAGAAGGCACAGACCGCGCAGAAGGTCATCCACGCGTTGGACTGACCAGATCAAATCTGCCATTGGAGGTTCTGTTAATGAGTGCAGCAAGATGACCTTTAGCAGGCAGCGGTGGCGAGGTGACGTGAAGCGCATCACATCTGCCCCTTCCAATACTGCTACGAGTACTTGACGATCACGACCGCTCTGTCAAGAGCGCACCGTATAAGAAGAAGTGAGATAAATCTGAGTCGATCTCAATGGATGGATGTTTTGCCTCAGCCCAGATAAAAGAGACTCAAAAATAATTTCGTGTCTTATAAAACTTTTTCTTTGTTTTTCTGGTTTATTTTTTATTCAAACATAACTATATTTATTAACTTACAAGTAAAAAAGCAAAACTAAATATAAATAAACTTACCTAAAATTAAAAAACTACCTACTCAAAAATAAACGCGTGCCCATGAGGCAAAATTTGATGACGTCGGTTTTATATTTAAAACTTTTAAATATTAAACTGATCTAACGGGATATCCATCACTCGCTCTATCGCTCGCGGGCGCGACCGAGGAGTGAATGCTGCGACGTCTTCAGACGTCAAGCGGTTGACGTATCGGCTCTTTTGTGCCAGCATAACGGCCAATTTTCTCGATAATATACAGGTAAGATAAGTTTTTTGCATTCACAATAATGCTAGTTTATATGTACTTTAAAAAAATCCAACTGAAGGGATTCAAACCCACGACTTTTTGCTATCCGGGCGACTGCCTATCCACTGAGCTACCCAGTTTCCCACCAGTGAAGGTAGTTTTTTTCTAGTTTATATGTTATCCTGGTTACAAGTAATATTAATTTCAAAAGGAACAGCCAACGTCAATAGAAGCTTAATCAAAAATTTCCAAAAGAACTGCATTTCAAAACATATGGCAATAATTTGACAAAATTACTACGCAAAAGTGTATTATAGTTTGTCATTGTGACATTTAGAAGAGTCAGTACTTTTGGAAGTTAGTTTTTGATCAGCTACTTTCGGTCCTGACTGTACCTTATTTTTTTCGTATGTCTGAAAATTAAAACAAATTCTTCAGTGATTGTAGTGGTTAGGTTCATTCGTTGTTCAACGAAAATTTCTAAAATGACTTTAAGCTGGGTGTGCTAGGAAACGCTTCTTGCAAAATTCACTGTTTTATGTAACACAAGAATGTTCTTTACACTGAAGCTATGATAATTAGTATGTGGCGCATAATTAGATGTATTATCTACTTAAGCATTTTATTGCGACGGTACCCTAAATAAATAAATATTGGACAACATTACATATATTGCTCTGATTCTAAGGTAAGAAGTTAAAGAATCAGAAACAGTGACCGTACCACAACACCCAGACTCGAGACAATTGGTATAGGAAATTGCGTTTTCTACATCGACCCGACCGGGAACCCAACCTGGTACCTCAGAGATAGTGATGCCATCTACGTGCTCGCCTTTGGGCCACTAAGGTTGTTTGGTATGATATGTAACACACTATTGTGTTATGCCAAGTCCGGAGTGATTCCATCTCGGCTACGGAGGTCGAAGCCAAGAGGAAATCACGCCGAGGAAGTGTGAATCGGAAACGCGCACGAAGGGCTCCGTACCATTTTCTATAAAAACGGCAAAAAAGTCACGTTTGTTGTATGGGAGAACCCTTAAATATTAATTGTATCCTGTTTTTTAGTATTTGTTGTTATAGCAGCAACAGAAATACATCATCTGTGAAAATTTCAAGTCTCTAGCTATCACGGTTTATGAGATACAGCCTAGTGACAGACGGACAGACAGACAGATAGACGGATAGCGGAGCCTTGGTAATAGGGTCCCGTTTTACCCTTTAGGTACGGAACCCTAAAAATGAAGTAATTGGAGCAAGGGAGGAGAAACATATAATTTTACATTTAAGTCCCGATATTTAGAAAAACGGATCTGGCAACGCTGTGGGTACCAAAAATTTCATGACCTTTCCGATACTAATCGATCCAGATCGATCACTGATTTTCATACATAAACTAAGTATGGGTTAAAAAGTCTTGTGAACTCCGATCCGTACTAAAACAGTATTACTTATCAAATAATGGCAAATTTTGTCGATCAAAATAAGTAACGTTTCTACTGGAGATTGCGCTCGATGCATTTTTTTCTTCTTAGTCAAAAATATTCCTCTTTTCAATATCGCGCGCCCAATCCATCATACGACACAGATTTTGACAGTTCGCGCCAATTCCGAATTGCGTTCAGAAATCGAATCCTACGCAATCAACCCCATTGTGAATCAAATAGCAACTTGATTTGTTTAGATTGATCCGTACCATCCATTTTGTGGACGACACTTTGCTTTTTACAAATCCAGGAAATGCATTTAATTTTGATATCAAAATGTTTTTTTGGTTGTTTTTTCGATGTGTCAAAAAAGGAGGGTTTCGGTTCGGTAATCCGGGGAATGATCCTATTTTAATGTGACCACAAAATTTAAGCGTTTCTGCGTAAACGGACACAAGATCTTAGAGCATTTAACCTAAAAAGTCAAAGCATAAGATCTTTGGATACGAAGAATGGCATCTCGTACCTTTTATAGGATGTAGTACAAGAAGAACAAGTAAACTATAATAAGATTAGGTAGGCCAATGGCCATGTGATACCTACTACAGATTTACATTGCATGCAACTGTATGTTCATATTCATATCATAATTATAAAGGGTATACAAAAGAATGGACACTCCTTAAAACCACGTGATCAGCTGATCATAAACAACAACTTTTTCTAGGGGACCAACTGCAACATCGAAATCGACAAATAATTCTTATTTAGATGCTCCATACAACCTTCTCGCATACTTCGATGATAATATATGGAGTATCTGAAAAAAAAACTAAGAAATAGGAAAAGTTGTTGTATATGAGCAGCTGATAATGTGGTTTAAAAAAGAGTCCCATTCTTTTGTAAAATTAACCCTGTAAAATAAAAAATTGAGCCGACGGATTATTTTACTTTTACTTTGACTGTACTGTGAGGTTTTATTGTCTAGAACTTATCGAGTTAAGTTAATAAATATTATGCAAATGTGGTGCATGGCGTCAAACTTGTGTAAATGCTTTAAAACAAAAGCAATTTTAACTTCGTAGGTCTACAGTAACACATCGGCGTCATACTTGGTGAGATGTGTACTAAACTTTAAAGTTTAACATCAAATTAGTCATAAACTATTTAAGTGTGAAACAGGCTCATATGGTAAGAAACCTACGGTGTAAGACTCTGTCTTATACTTGATTAGTTTTTTTTCTACTTATATTGAATTTAATCTCTAATAGTAAAGTGACAGTTAAGTCTAAGAAAGTTTATAATTGCGAAGGTTTTGAAGACAGACTTAATGTACCGAAACCAAAAGTCACGGGATAAAAAAGGGCCCAAATTGAATTATTCCAAAACTCATAACAAAACCCACTTGCGTCTTTCTGAAATTACTCCAGCATTTCCCCAGCACAGTTGGAAGTAAAATTGTTTATTCTCCCATAAACCGTTATCGGACCCCATGTACAGACCGCGTACGTGTATGTAACATAAAATATAGTCGGGGGCAATTGAAAAAGGAATTAAAACAGGCCCCAGCTGCGGGCGCCCGAGCAGAACGCTCAGCCCCCTGCCCCGCCTTCTGGCCACGCACAAAAATCAACATAAATAACAATACACACCCCTATCTCAAACACTATGACAACTCTACCAACTAAAACGACACATCTTTCTACAACACTCAACTCAAAATCAACCTTAACACATTAAAATAGGGAACAATTTAGAAATAATACATTCATGATATACCAAGGGTGTCGATAACCAAGAAAGTGAGCAACAATTGAAAAATATTGCATCTCTCTCGTCCATTGAATGGCAACGGTTATCCCTCCACTCAAGGGCGCTTTTAATAAATTTATTGTTAAAGAAATGTATATAAAAGTTGTTGAAATGAAAAAGAGCGCAGTCAGTGACTTCGATCGCGTGTGACTACACCCTAGTGAATTTGAAAATGCTGTCTATTGAGCAGAACTACTCAAGGCTATTTAGGCCTTGGGATGTAAGTGACAAGAAAATTGAAACACCAAATGATGTTACGAGCTGTGAAACTAAATTAGAAGATGCTAAAACAAAGAAAAGGAAATTAGACGAGACAAAACGAGAGAATCGTCTACGTAAAATTCGCGGGACTTTCAAGAAACCGGACAACGTTCATCAAGACGCCACCGTGTCTACAACTACTGACGACGTTGGAGTCGACAAAAAGCCAAGCTTAGACATTGGAAAAACAGAAACAATAGAATCGCCTGTTGCAAGCCTGAGCATGTGCTGCGATAGGCTATTACAAGAACCGGAGAAGACATTAAAGACTGAAAAGCCCGCGAAAATTGCTCCAGTGGAAAATGTGTATTCTCCAAACGCTGCAGCTCACGTTATGCCACACCCCACCCTGTATAATACTTATATGCCTGAATATCTCCCAGCTGCCGACATAGCTCAAGCTTTAGGAGTGCCTCCAACAGATCCTTTACTCTTAGAATCGCTAGCCCAAGGATACGCAATGGAACTAGAATACGCAAGAATACTTCAGCAAGAGAACGAAACAAAATTACTGAATGCTAGAAAACAGCGTCCGAAGAAATACAAGTGTCCACATTGTCAAGTGGGGTTCTCAAATAACGGTCAATTAAAAGGTCATATTCGAATTCATACCGGAGAAAGGCCATACAAATGTGATGAGAAGAACTGTGGTAAAACTTTTACAAGGAACGAGGAGCTGACGAGACACAAGAGGATACATTCTGGGGTCCGTCCGTTTCCTTGTCCGACTTGTGGAAAGAAGTTTGGGAGGCGAGATCATTTGAAGAAACATACGAGAACGCATTATCTGCAAGCGGAGAGGATGATGCCAGTGTTCGTGCCTTTGTCGGCGGTACAGCATGTTGGCGGCTTTCCGTATTTATATGGGTATTGATATAATTGAGACGTTGTTTTCACTTTAGTTCATGAAAGACCGAGGCCGAGTTAGAGATTTTAACTTTTGTAATTTTGTTCAGGAAAATATTTAAACGCCGCGATCATTAATGAAAAAATGCATTCATAATGTTTAAAAAATAAATAAAAGCATATTTTATATAACTGATTAGGTATAAATAATGTACTAAAATCACAAAAAATTGTAAGTAATAGCAAAAATTATTAAGACTTACATGGAATTTAAATTTATTGGTGGGATCAAGATAGGAGTAATGTTTACAAGATATGTATATTATATGGAAGTATTTTGTTATGAATATTGTAGATATATACTGTTTGTACATAATTATTTAAATCCTTTATAAATGCGTGAGATGCGTGAGAATGTGTATTTTGATGCTATGATATACGAAAAGAAAGAAATAAAGATTATGTAAAGATTAATTGTTGTTGTGTTTTCAATTATTTATCTTCTTGACTTTATTGACTAATAATAATAATTAATTATAAAAATTATACAGTATGTTAAGCTTAAAAACATTTAAAATCTTGTAATTAATAAATTTATAACATACGGTATTACCTACCTAACTTTAACATAAGGATTTTTTTAAATTTTTTCACAGCACGTATCGAATTAAAGTCTATATTATAATTATACAGCATTTAAAGAATTTATTAATTTAAGTAAGTATTGTATCGTAACTTTTAAAGGTTAACGATATAAAAAGATAAGCAACTAAGTAGTATTTTTACAGTTCTTTAACCTCAAAAAAGGAACATTTATCTGTTATCCATTATTCTGATTATCAAGATCATATTCATCAGGAACACGTTGCAGTGTCCAGCTGAAATTATTATCAATAATAGTGAAATAATTAAATAAAATAAAAAATTAAAATCAAATAATCAAGTCTTACATATTTTTTTAACAATCACGAAACAATCTCTAGAAGTTTAAATGAAACTACTTTTACGGATTATTTCGCGATTTATTAACATTTTATTTAACCTGACGTTTCGAACACTTTACAGCGTTCGTGGTCACAGGTAGACTAAGGTGTTATTCGTCTTTACAATATTTTGAAAAAATATAAACTACCGTCACTCAGTTAATATTAATTTGTGTTCCTATCTATGCAAAGAGAGCATGGGATTTCGTTAAATAGGCCCCGCACTGCAAGACCTCTAGATACAGTTAGCTCTTTTTGCATAGATAGGAACACAAATTAATATTAACTGAGTGACGGTAGTTTATATTTTTTCAAAATATTGTAAAGACGAATAACACCTTAGTCTACCTGTGACCACGAACGCTGTAAAGTGTTCTAATCGTCAGGTTAAATAAAATGTTAATAAATCGCGAAATAATCCGTAAAAGTAGTTTCATTTAAATGTATCGTGTTCGCGTAAATAAAAGACAACAGTATAATCTCTAGAAGTGTTTGGAAATCTACATTCGATGTGGACGTTCGCTATATATTTATGTTATTTAAAATAATAATAATATTTTTGTTTATCTAGGTAAGTAAGTAGCTACTCCAAGCGAACAATGATGAAATGTTTCCATGCACCTAAGCTTCCTATAAAGTTAGATTTTGGTTAGATACCAACTCGATGCATAGTTTGATTAACCATTTTGTAAAATGAAAGATCATCTCGAAAATCTTCAAAGTATTAGAAAACGATCTCAAGTTATGGCGTGACCAAGGGAAATATAATTATTAGGGATTCATTTTGATATAATGTTACATTAACACTGTGACACTACAGTTTAATAGCTTAAGTGTTCGGCAGGAATCGCAGGCTTCAAATGGCAGTATGTACCTAGGTCAACGCTATTTTTTTTAAAGATCACATATATGTACTTTACCCTATGGTGTAGCAGCGTATAAAGGTTTAAGGGTGCCCAACCACCCTACTTAAACGGTAATATATAATATACAGCTTAAAAGTTAGAGGTACTTAAACAAGCACTCACTGTAGTTTAGGACTAACATTACTTGGTTGTTTTTTCTTAGAAAAAGACGAATAACCACCTACTATGTAAAACTTATCTGTTTGGTCTAATGATCGACTGGTAGAGCATGCTTCATGGTTAATTCCACCTTTTGTATGATTTGTTTTAGTATGTGCAAAAAAAGGTTTAAATAACTAAGTCCTTAATTAGTAAGTAGGTAGTTTAAATCATTCTAAAAAATAATAATTCAGTCTCTTAATAAGTATTGTAATATCTAACTAATTTTAACACATCATAAGAATATTGTAATTCGCTGTTGGCCGCTAAGTATTTCTCGAAATTCCTTTCAAAGTGCAAGTGTGTATTTTTATTGAAAAGAATAAAAGGTAGAAGTCAAAATATTAAGAACAAATTGTTTGTTTCCTTTATACCTCCAAAGAACGGAAGTCCGTACTTCAATGTCCATTTGTGCAAGTTTTTTTTTAGTTTACGAAATAAATTTAAGGAATAGATGATGAATCGAGGTATAGAACTCTTATAACATTGGGTTTTAAAGGCAAATCGTTGTAGATAAATTTATTTTATTTTCTTTGTGTCGATACTTGATACGTATGTATACGTGATTGCATAAAAAATACAATGTCAACTGTATATGTAAAATGCGCTTGATCTTTTGTTAGCCAGCGATGTAATTGACAAAGAGATTATAAGAATGATTCATTAAATTATTGGTTCTGGCAGGGCTTCAAATTAAAACGAAAATTTTAGTAAGTATAATTGGTTACACTCTTTATGAGTTTCTACGGAATGATCTACACAAAATTAGATACTTAATGAACACCACTTAGGTACAATGGAAACCAAAAGCAAAATCGCCACGCAAAGGGTCCTGGGCCCTAACCATGAACTGTTAAAACAATGCCATCAAAAACAAAACTTGTAAAAAAAAACCAAGTCTCGCAACTCAGTTCTTCTACCGTGAAAAGTTGTGAGATCCATGTAATACCAAGTCGGTTAATTTATTCAGTGTCTACATAAGGGACATTATCTTAAGTTATTACGTAAGTAGCAAACCTAACAACATCGTATAGCGACCATATCAATAATAAAAATATTTTATGTTTTAAATAAATACATAGACTTGGCAATCGCAAATAATCTAATTTCATATAAGTATTCGTTGTGAGATACATTGTGTTATCATGCGATTGCCAAGTCAATTTATTTATTTAAAACATAAAATATTTTTAATATTGATATAGTCACTATACGATGTTGTTAGGTTAGCTACTTACGTAATAACTTATGATAATGTCCCTTATGTAGACACTGAATAAATTAACCGACTTGGTATTACATGGATCTCACAACTTTTCACGGTAGAAGAACTGAGTTGCGAGACTTGGTTTTTTTTTACAAGTTTTGTTTTTGATGGCATCTCATTTCTTTTTGTAGACGTAGGTTATATAAAACGTGCTTTGTGTGTATAGCTGCGATAACGCAGTAAGACCCAAAGGTTGCCTGGAAGAAAGTGTCAGCCTTTCTGTGATGGACGGGAAGCGTGGAAGCCGCGGCGCGGGAAAGCCACCTCCGCCGGCCGCGGTTATGATTATTAGTGTTCTTTCTTTCATGACAATTTCGGACAATTTAGTTTACCTAATAAGTACTTTGCGGGATTTTGGTATAACTTCATAAGACATGCCCCATTCTTTCTTTTGCATTCCGTTGATTGACCATTTTTACAAGTTATAGATAGTTTCACCTGCCCCGTTGTGTGTAATCAAATCTTGCAAGTTAAATTTGATTCACTTCCCCGTTACCGATTGACCTGAAATTTTGCACACATGTGTGAACCGCGTGACAATGCAATATTATGATGAAATGTTACTGATCTGATGATGGAGCTGGAAGGTGGCCATAGGAACTTCACAATGAAACGAAACAACCTCATCGAGTTTGGGCTCCTTTGAATCGTCTTGACGAGTTGTTTGTCTTTCAATGGTAACCAGGGTCTGATAATGGAGCTAGAAGGTGGTCATAGGAACTCTGTAAGGAAACGACGTAACCCCATCGAGTTTATTTGCTTTAAGATGGTTACCAGGGTCTGATCTGATAATGGAGCTGAAAGGTGGTCATAGGAACTCAGTAAAGAAACGACGCAATCCCATTGAGTCTCAGCTTGTTTGATTCATCTTGACGAGTACTTTGGTGCTAGATGGTAACCAGGGTCCGATGATGGAGCTGGAAGATAGCCATAGGAACTCAGTAATTAAACGAGATAACCCGATCTAGTTTGGGATCGCTTGATTCGTATTGACGAGTTAGTACTTTGGTGCTTGATTGTCACTAGGTTCTGATGATGGAGCTGGAAGGTAGCCATAGGAAATCAGTAATTAAACGACATAAACCGATCGAGTTTGGGCTCATTTGATTCGTCTTGACGAGTATTTTGGTACAAGATGGTAAACAGGGTCTGATGATGGAGCCGGAAGGTGGCCATAGGAACTCAGTAATTAAGCGATACAACTTCGTCGACTTTGATTCGTTTTTATGAGTGGACTGTATTTGATGGGGAGTGAGTGTGGTGACAGGTGATGGTTTGGTGGACGAGAATATGCAACCCCATTATCTTTGGGAAAATAAGTTCGTTCGTTCGTTCCGTTTGTTATGAATGTGGATTCTGAGTATGATAAGATGTTTGCTACGTATTTTAAAATATGCTAAATGTTTTTAATGTTTCATCAAAACACAAATTTTATTTAAGTTTGTTTGCGCTACGAACTATGCCGTAGTCGCCGACGCCGTATTTTTGATGCGAGATTTTCAAGTAAAAGATTCTAAAAAGTTAAAAATAAAATTAAAAGTTTTTTTTTTTAAATTAAACAATGTTTTACTACTTACTTGTTACAAAAAGAACTAAAAAGTTAAAAATAAATTTACCTGATGAGATTTCGTTTCGTTTCATTTCGTTACTTGGGGAGCACCATTTCATCAAAGTGCGACATTGATGCCGAAATTAACAGTAAAATCGGTGCTGCTGCAGCAGCCTTTGGCAAATTAAATACCAAGGTCTACCGCTCGCATGACTTGAAGTTAACCACTAAAGTTGCTGTTTACATGGCTATCGTGCTGCCTAGTATTTTGTACTCCGCCGAAACATGAACACCGTATCGACGCCACTTTCGCCGACTAGACCGTTTCCATATAAAATGTCTTCGCTCGATTCTTAACATCCATTGGTCCGATCGTGTGCGTAGTACTGAAGTCTTGAGACGAGCCAATGTAAGTGGCATTGAGTCGTATCTTATGAGACGACAACTTCGCTGGTATGGCCATGTTTCGCATATGTCGGAGGAGAGAGTGGCGAAGCGCATCTTTTACTCTTAGCTTCAGGAGGGAAAGCGTCAGCATGGCGGACAACTTTTGAGGTACAAAGATGTGCTGAAGCACCATATGAAGGGATGTGACATAGATCCTTCTCTCTGGGAGGATTTAGCATCCAACCGTGGCGAGTGGAGAACGCGCGTGAATGTCAAAGTCGCCGACTTTGAATCCCGGCGGCTTATTCTCCTCATCTTGATTCCAAGCGCGATGAATTGAAAGCCCGACCACGTGCGGCTATCAGTTATAATTTTAATAACGGTGTGCTAACATGTCCTCAATGTACGCGTACCTTTGTCAATAAAGTTGGGTACGTAAGCAATGTTAGGGCACACGAACGACAGCAGCAAAATAGGGAGTAGAAGTGGCCGTAGTCGCCGTAGCCGAACTCGGTTAGAAGGATTATTAACAAGTAATAAAAGCATGTTTAAAAATACCTTTTAATTTTATTACAAGTTACCATTGAACATAATCCATAACCGCAAATGTAACTTTGTAATCCTTTATATTTATATGGGATTACAAAGTTATTTATGCAGTTGGTGTATCTAGAAAACTGGACTGAAATTGCGAAATATTTTAGTTTTTCCTTGATTTATATACTAAACACTAATTGAATTCAAAATTTGAAGCTTCTATGTCTACTAGAAGTGCCTTAGAGTTTTGATGATCGGTCAGTCAGTGAGTGACAAAATTAAGAACTTTGACTTGTTATAATTCTTACCCTACTGGTTCAAATTGAATGAAATTTGAAATATACCGTGTTTATACAATGCTTGCCTGGTTACTAAAAATACAGGCTTCTAGTTAACTTCACAACGAAGTTATAGGGGGTCGAAAATGGCCTGAACTGCTTCGAGAAAAGTATAGTACGGCCGTGCCGCTTTTTTTTGCTCGACTTGGCGGGGGCACTGCCGTGCCCCCAGATCACAAATCTGTCAAACATTATAATTTCTGTCAAATTTTGTATGAAATGACGTACCAAAATTGACAGATTTGACAACTTTGAGATTGTTTTTAGAGTTCATGGTTAGGGGGCTGAACTCCTACTGTCTTATTCAGAGTGCATTTGCTATTCCGGGACTAAGGTTAAACCACTGTTTTAACGTACAAAAATCAGCGGTTTAACCTTAGTCTTGACTAGCAAATGCACTCTGAATAAGACAGCTAAACTCAATACCTGGTAAATGTAGAAATCGATTGCAAAATTCATTGTTTGGTACATGTCAAGTAGGTTAATTCCTTACTCTAAAAGTACAACATTGAGTGTTGCCTAGTTATTTATTACAAGACTTACGACTTGCTTTACTAGCGTGTTTCAATGTCATAAACTTTTTACGGTAGACGATCAACAACTCACAAAAAGATATAGCTATCAGTTTTATAGTCGGAAAACATACAGGACAAACAAACAACAAACGTTTTTGGATACATTATTGATAATCTTTGTTCATTAAATGTTTATAAACAAGAATCCAGTAGGTATTTAGTGGCTCCGGTGTTCAAACCGAGCAAATTCATAGGTTTAACCAGAAAATATAAAATTAATACTTGTACGTAGTAGTTATTTAACTCTGAAATATAGGTAGGTATGGATACATTATTTATAATCTTTATTTATTAAATGTTTTTAAACTAGAATCCTGTATCGGTAAGTGATGTTCAAACTGGGAAAATTCATAAGTTTAACCAAAAAATATAAAATAACACTTATTTGTTTGTACGTAGTAGTTATTTACTCTGAGATATCTATATGATACTGTACTTAATTACTGAACTAAATACTTAATTTGGAAGCTATAAATCACGCCCTTCGTTAATAGTTGCCAAAGTAAAGTCGTTATTACAAAATTAGCTACTTTCCCACGTAACTCCTGCCCCACATATTATTTTCAAGAATTGGCCAAAGAAATTCGGAAGTCCGTTTTACGAGCACAGCGTGATACTTTCGCCTTTGACAAAGTTACTTTGCAGCTAATAAAATGTACGAACAAACATTACAGGGTAATTTTATTATGAAAAGTTTACGAAACTATAGTTCTGCAGCTGCAAGAGTAGTTTGTAAAGTTTCATTGCGATATTCTTATTTTGCGAATGCGCAAAGGCGTTTATTTTATTTGGCTGTATGGGATGTTGTCATTGCGCTCAGCATGAGTTCTTAAGTGTCGTCACTTCCGTTATTAGAAAGAGGTTAAGGGTGGGACAAACCGAGGAATCAATCTGTAGTGATCGGTTAACTGCAATATTGCTTGTAAGACTTTAACATACGCTATTAGTCGCAGCGATCTGCTTCTAATCCTGAGGAGGTCGCCGGCAAAAGAGAACACTACAATTAACAAAATTAAATAGGTCTGTCCACTCCTCCACTACTGTTACCTAAGCGATCATCAGTCATTTGACGAACTGCGTCTGCAAAACAGAATAAACTGTTTGGATTTTAATTTTTGTAGATAAATCCTACTAATATTATAAATGCGAAAGTTTGTAAGTATGGATGGGTGTTTGTTACTCTTTCACCCAAAAACTACTGAACGGATTTAAATGAAATTTTGCATACATATAGAATATGATCTGGATTAACATATAGGAAACTTTTATCCCGGTTAAATGTTCCAGTAGGATATATTTAATAAACTAAAGAGCACGCGAGCGAAGTCGCGGGCAACAGCTAGTTTATAATAATAATGACAGAAAAGTTAATTTATGGTAAACACAAAGCATTTAAATATTATTTAACTTTTAATTTGAACCGAAAATAATATTGAACTTATAATTTGAACTAAAACTTAAGCGGGTTTATGGTAAGAATAGCTTAAAATATGTTGCAAGTATTAAATTAGATTTATATTTAAGAAAAAGGAAATTGCAACATTAATCTTTAATTTAAAGTTATCAGTTGTACCTACCTACATGTAATTAACTCCCAACTAACCCCTTATTATTTTAAATTTATGTATAAAGATAAGTATTATTGTGTGTTCTCTGAGGTTAAAAATGTATTATTTTCGAGGAAAAACAAGTAACAACGCATTTAAGGTATATTAATCAAATGTATTTGAACAACGCTGTAATATTTTTCGAAGCTTATAACTCAAATAAGCAAAAATGTTTAACTCGTGTTTTTTCGAAACCTCCTCTACCATGTTATCTTTTTCTGCACTGTGTTTTCTTTTCTACTTTACTGATGTGACATTAGTAACATTTTTCTCACGATCTAAAAATGCCATTTAATATCCCGATATAAAAGTATAGCCTTGTTTTTTACTATATTAATACTTACCTATCCCTTTAACAAATAAACGTTATATTCAAAGCCATAACCCGCCTACAAATCTAACAAATTCGCTGAATAGAATAATTTATTGAGCGTATCGAAGTTAAAACTTTTCTCGCAATAAAAAATATTTTTTGAATCAAAAATGTTTTTTTGGTTGAAAAATCGTTTTTTGAGCCGCAGGTGGAGAGTTGGTGAATGAGCTTGGACGTAGGTCGTCGACGAAGGATATTAATGACTTGGGTCAATGTAAACATTTGTTGTTTGCGTTATTTGGGGTCGCCCATTGATGTTCGTTTGTTTTTTTTCGCGAAGTCTTACGTTAAAACGGGTTAGCTTAGCGATTATAGTTATTATATTTTTCTATGTATTAATGAGTTAGGAGGTATCTATCGTAAAATTGAACCAGGTACCTTCTTGAATAAATAAAATATTTTGAAGAGAATCTGTGAAACTTACCTTCTAATAAACATATTATTTCGACAATCACACCAACCGTCTAGCCCAAAACCGAGCAGAGCTTGTTATGTGGCGAATATACTGACATTATTTTATTTGACGCACTTTACTCAGGTGAAAATAGTCATACTCATCGCAAAAATATTTGCCCCTTGCAGGATTCAAACCTACGATCGCGAAACATAAGGAAGAAAGATATTAAATGTCACAATTAAATAGTCTAACGTTTTGAAGAATTAAGGGTTCTTTTAAATAAGTTAAACATGTAGCAAGACGAACCGAACACGGAAAATTTAAATATGACACCTACCAACACTTAATGTGCAGACTGAATAAATCTACACCTGTATGTAAATAGTAAATATAGGTATTTCTTTCTTTTCTACATTCTACCATGATATTGTCTTGGACCTGGGTGTTGTTTCTGACTGAAACTTACCTTAGGATAGGCGGATAGGATAGTTATTATATGATATGTAGTCCAATATAGTATAAGTTACAGACAATACACAATCAGTCTCAATTAGATCCTCAGTTATTAGATCAAAGAGGAGGTGAAGCTGCCAATATTTCCCAGTTCACCCAGACCCGCCGACGGGGTCAAATAGAAATATTTGTAAGAATGGCAACTGATAGTTAGCAAAGCAATAAATTAGTATCAATGAATAGTTGAGGCCGATTGTCCTCGGTGGGAACTAGCTCAGGTGCATCACGCCTCCGCTACCGGCTACCTGGGCCTGGGTCGAGTGAGCTAACGATTGGTGACCATACGTCTATGTATACGGACGGATTTTGCTAAAAACACATTTTGAGAACCGCCAGTAACTGTTAATGTTTTCAGTTATTATTTATATTTTTTATTATAATTATTTATTATCTGGCAGACAGTTGAGACAACTGATGGTTGTCAGTATGTTGCTGTATTTATGTATTTTTTTTGTAACAATTTTGTAGAAGTAAGGCAATATGTTATACACATATTTTTTTATTTTTTTGTTGCTCCTACGTGATTATGCAAAAGCGGTGCAAAGTGCAAACACGGTAATTGACTAGAGTTGCAAATTATGATTCATTACCTATGTAACATCATCATCCTCATCATCATCCATCAGTCTTTGAAAGACCACTGCTAGTGATAGGATATAATGTTTGTAACACTTTTGTTACAAACATTACGTAATAGCTGTTGAGATTCCAAATGAAATAAAATAACGGGAAAACAAAAACAAAGTTAAAACTTTTAAGAAATGAGAACAAAATGTTCTTTATCACTTTACATCAAGTTACATTTTTAATGATTTTTTTTTATTGCTTGCTAGACGGCGAAAAACATTTGTTATTCAGAGATTATTTATAGGTTTCGCCATAATAGGTATCTTAAAGGTAAACTTTAAAGTGTGGTCATCCTACACGTAAGCAAATCAATTCGTAAAGATTGAGTTAACAATACAAATGGGATATTTACCGCGGTCATTACCCAACAATGTTCATTCATAACTTTTAAACGTCCAAAAAAAATTCTCACAGCAAGCAAGTACTCGTACCTTTGCGCAAATTCGCCACGCAGGTTGTCCACCATGTTTTTTTGACAAGTGACAGTTCAAAGCGCGCCTTTTTTACGATACTTGATCGATTTGATCCGATTTTTGTGTTTGTTTAGTCGACCTTTGTGACTTTTGCCACTTTGCGCACCTTGGTATGTCTCCCACGCATTCAAATAACTTATTATGTTATAGTACATTTATTTAAAAAACAGTTTTTTTTTGTTTTCAGAGAGGTGGATTGTTTTACCTACCCAAACGAAAATGTTAAAATGTCACTTTAGTAAAACAATCGAGCAGAGGTATTACTTAATTAGGTAAAAATAAGAAGCGTAGTCAAAAAATTAAGCAACGGTTATAACATTAAATGTATTGGTTAACCTAACACTTATAGAAAAAATATTCTATCCCATTGCAATACCTACTTATATAATAGACCATAAATTTAAATATATCAACGCTAATGATGTCACTTCCCGCGGAAGGAAGCGCGCGAAATGTCATGAAACAACATGGCCGCCACCCATGGCGCACATTTGTTACCGCGGTAATGATGACGCAATGAATGCAATAGAATTCATTGATCCACTATTTGTATTGAATTTGTGGTTTCGTCAATCATTAATAATCGACATTTTATCTATTCATAATTGAAACGTACGATAAAAATAAATCTTCTGTAACAACTTGACGTTTGACGAAAGCTTTTAAAAAAAACAACATTCAGTCGGATTAAGAAACTTCCCCTTTTTTTGAAGTCGGTTAAAAATTTAAATTACTCGTCACTATGCTACGACCGGAACAATGTTCTATGGCTTGAAATGATAAGGTTACAGTAGATATAATAATGTCTAAAAACAAATACTAACTCGTCAGCACTCACAGCAAACGTTTTAAGTAGTAGGATCGTGCAATAAGTATATTTAACATTGCAATTAAACTAAATAATGATCTCCAGCCTTTTGTATATTTTGTGTTCCCAGGTTCGATTCCTAGTTTTTGTCAATTCAGAAAATGTTCAAACATCAGAAACTCTCTTACTCTACACAATCATTGTGACGACCTCCGTAGCCGAGAGGCGAGCACGCCGGACTTTATATGGCGTCGCCATCTCTGAGGTTCCGGGTTCGATCCCCGGTCGGGTCAATGTAGAAAATGAACTTTTATATTGGCCCGGGTCTGGGTGTTGTGGTACCGTCGTTGTATCAGAGCAATGTATGTGATGTTGTCCAATATTTATATTAAAAAATATATATTTATAAAAAAACATGTTTTTATTCGTATCAACTTTAGTAACACAGGTTTTACCCAACCATTAAAGTTAAGTGACGTTTCTGAGTGCGACGATATTAGTCGTAACAGAGAATTAGGTACACCACTGTTGTAGCCAGCGTGTTCAAAAATGATTTCCAAAGTGCAAGGCTGCGAGCTGCGAGAATGTGTAGCGAGGAGTGAAACGGTGTGACCCTTTCTACCAGAGCTGTGCGAGGAATGTGTAATATATACAAATGAGCAGTGCGTGAATATGTAGCGGACTCTTTTCGAACACCATTGACTGACTGGGAGGTAACATATTCCTCGTAAAAATCTCGCTCCGCAAAGCCCATATTCTTCAGAGCTGTGCAGAGCGAAGCTAGAAAATGAAGTGATTCTTTCGGTGGTTACAAAACACATTCCTCGCTACCAGCTTAGCACAGCTCTGGTGGATGCTCAGCCTAACGGAGGTCTAATGCTATAAACCAGACTAGGATCATGGTCAAAGTGTATCCCGACTAGGGACGGGACGAATAGCTTGGCTGTTCTAGATGTAAATATACCTTCAAATCCCAAAGTAATTTTTACAATCACTACCTTTACCCCACCCCCCCTCCATTTCCTCCGCTTCGACACCTCGGACGGTGACTAGCCTTCCCATAGACTTAGGATTCGTTTGTCGTCTTCCATGCTCGTCTCGCAGACTAAACATTTCGATCCAACTGAATTAACGAAAGAAATGGCAACCAGTTAGCACATCACACCATTCTAATGTGTACCTACGTGACAAAGCGTCAGCACTTCCACGCAAACTCTATGCTCCTACATACTAGTAGTATTGTGGAGTCCATCTTATTCTGTACATCTACAGAATCCTTACTAAACCGCATTTAGCCACACAAAACGCACTTGAAGCTTCCATACATACTAATTAGAAGCCTAATTTATTTTATTCCTATTCCTCACTTTTATACATAGTAGCGTGAAGTCCATCTTATTAAATCTATGGATAATCCTGATTAAATCTAGCCACCCTAAACGCACTCGAAGCTTTATAAATTAGGCGTCCGCATTCACCACAAACATAACAATAAATCAATTGCACAATCGTTCGGCAACAACAGCGATGGCGGGGACGACCCTCGGCGCCCAGACCACACACTGGGGCTCGCTTATGTGATGGGGCATCGAAGTTATTGAAAAGATTGGTGAAATTGCAAAATGAAATAAAATTAAAATAAATCGACGATCTGATTGACTTAGTTTACTCAGATTGACTTATCACAAATTACGCTTAATGTAGGGGTTTGTTCGAATATCGGTAGGTTTAAACTTTTCTAATTTGCTCAGGCTTAAGGTCAGTTAAGACATCTCCGCCAAATATTATACTTAGTTTTTTGGTAGCATAAAAATCATGCATTTTCATTTGTACTACCATGCCAGTCTCGTGTGTTGCCTGGATCATATTCATTTGTCGGGTATTGGAGTCGTCTTTTCGACTTTATATTAAGGATAAGCCCTCAATAAAGGTGACTAAAATACATAATCCTAGTAATATTATAAATGCGAAAGTTTGGGTGTATGGAGTATGGATGTTTGCAAAAACTACTGAACGGATTTGGATGAAATTTTGCACGGATATACAATAGGTTAACATATAAGTAGGATAAGTTTTATCCCGATTGTTTCTGTGGGATCTAATGAATAAACTGAAGACCACGCGAGCGCGTAAGTCGCGGGCAACAGCTAGTACGTTATATATAAATCTTTGGGTACCTCACACAAAATAAAGGCAAAAATATTAAAATATCATAAATGTATTAACGTAAGTTAATGGAAACTACATATCCCGACATCTTACAATTCGTCCTTCACAGTATACTTTAGCTCTTTATCATAATCTTCTAGAACTGCCCGTACATCAGTTACATTTAAATCCAAACTCTCCAAATACTCCTTCTTTTTATCATCTTGCACGTATTTCAACAGCGCACTGAAAAGTTCTTTAGCTTTATCCCGACGTCTGATGGTATCTAAACAATATGGTTTCATATTCTTTATAAGGTCCAGAACTGGGCCGATCACGTCATTGTCTTCATTGATGTAAGACCATGTATTTTGGAATATATTCAACAATCCATTACAGACTGTGGGAGATGACATGCGCTCAATCAGACCAGACTGTTGGTAAAGCATAAGCTTGTCAGAATCAACTTGGCTCCTCTGCATTGTATCTTTACGCACTTTGATGTGCTCGTCTAAGATCGTATTAAACAAATCGAGGAGCGTCGCAATCACCGATGTGTCCAACTTCGAGATCTGATGGTAAAATGGTTCGAGTCCTTTGAGCTTCATAATTCTGAGTTGCGCTTTTGGATTCTCTGGAAGCCAAATGTAAAATATGTCGAGAACGTGAGCCTTCATAGCAAGGTTATCGTCGTTTTCGAATATCTCTAACAACTTATCTATGGTGCTGATGGGAATGACAGCGTCAATTGTCGTTGGAACTACTTCGAACAGTACTTTAACAAGTATGAGCAATGGGCCTCTAAGTTTAGAATATGTTATGTCTAGATTTGGGAAGATGACTCTATCAACGCCTTTTGCTTTGAGAAACTTGTAAGCGTTATCTGGGATTTTAACCATTTCGATGACATCGGTTAGTGTCTCGATTATGTCGTCGTAATGTTTTTCAGTTTCTTCCGAGGGTAGGATTCCTGCGCGTGATATTTTTGCCGCCATACGAGCTACGGATTCCATTTTTGCGATAGCTTGTTCGATGATTTCGGTGGCGGTTATTGGTTCAGGAGTTGAAGCGGTGACAAATTCAGCTAGAAGTAAAGAGATGATTAAATTAATCGATTAACTAATTAACTGCATTAAGAATTCTCAGACTAAATATACGTTATGGAGCTTGACGAATAAGTTTAAATAGTTTGCAATATTATACTATACTTAAAAAGACTTTCGTTGCATTCACTTCATTCAATCCCTTCGAGCCGGTTGGTGTAAAACCACCTCTACATTTATGATGTTGAATGTAAACGACTGTATGTAATAAAGATAGGTTATGCCTCCAGTTATACCCCTGATGGGCTATGCCGGGTAAAAGTGACTCACATAAATAAATAAATCCTTGCGATAATCACATCAGTTATCAAGCCCAAGTTGTGTCGGTGGGGGTACTCAAGCAGCGCAGACGCCAGCTGTGAATGTGGAGAACCCCTGCAAACCATGGCTCACCTCACTAACTGTCCCGCGTGCCCGACCACCTGCTCGCGTGAGGACCTACTTGTCAGTAACCAGAGGGCTACCACGGTAGCCGCCTTCTGGGCAAGTAAGATTTAGCCCGTGTTCTTGCCGACACGAAAGAAGAAGAAGAAGAAGATCAAGCCCCAAACTGAGCAAAGCTATATTATAGCGAAAAGATATTTACATACTTCAATCATTGTACTTGACTTAAGTACAAATGGTGCTCATCACACATACATTTTACGACCGGGGATCAGATCTTTGTAGTTTCCGACTTCGGAGCGAAAACCACTAATCGTGGAAAGTGGAAATACCTCAAAGCGTTTTCCACATTTTGTATATTTTTTATAGTTTTCACAATCGCACCAATTAGCTTGTGCTCATCACACAAACATTCGCCCCTCGCGGGATCCGCCAGGCTTTGTAGTCCGGAGCGCGAACCACTACACCAGACGTGATCGTTTCGTTATTGAAATAGTTTAAATAAAATTAAATCTAGAAGCTTAAACATACCTGGCCCGTTTTCAGTCTTTAGAGTGCTTTCAGATCTACAAACCTTTACAATGAGAATGAGAGTAAAAACTAAAAGAATAAGACGATTCATTTTAATTTTCGCCTTTTTTCCTTTTCTGAAAATTATGTCCGAAATTTTAAATAATTGACAGTCTTGACACCAACAGTCCAAAATAAATTCTACACATGTTTTAAATTCAATAAACTCAAAATGATGTATGTTTGTAAAAAAAAGATCTATGAAAGAAGATTTTTCTTACAAATAAATAAATTAAGGCTCGGCACTATATAGATATTTATCTTTTTATCTACATCCATGATTTTTATAGAGTATTTACTTTACCTTAAAGTTTGTTTGCGATTTGTACTCAACGACACACTTAAATTTCTCGACGTACTTAGTCCCTAAATAAAAGGCAAAATGAAAGAATGTTTGACAGAATAATATGACAAATTGTCGTGACTAAAATCCTAATCAACAATACAAAATAACTTAGAAGAATTTATCTAAGAACAATAAAAATACCTTAGAGGATCGTAAATAATTGACTACGTTCGAAGTATCTCTCTTAAAAAAGGATATCTCTCTCTGATAATGGAGACCGAACTTTCAACAAGGATCAAGGAGTCCCTTAGCTCGCTGGGGGATAAACTACCAAGGCTGATACCGTGTGATGATAACACCTGCTGCTGCATTCCCCGGAGAAGCACCGTCATCTTCATATCCATTATCAACTTTGTGAGTATTTATTTATTTTATTTTATATTATTTGGGAAATCAACGGCGACAGAAGAAAATTACCTTAAAAGTTCTTAATAATTATGTACAGCTAATTACAGATTTCTACGGATACATAATACAATAGCATAACTGCAAGCTGTACAAAAGTTAGAAGGACGTGAAAATTGACAGCGCCTTACAATTATATCAATAAACATGCGTGCGTGCCTGTGTGTGTGTGTGTGTGTGTAAATCTGAGTGAGTGAGTGAGTATGTGTCTATGTCTGTGTGTCTGTCTGTGTGTGTGCGGGAGGACAGCGGGGCGTTTTGAGCGAGGAAGTCTCACTCGCTCACTCCCGGATGCCATTAAGAGCCTGAAAAGGCTGCTTACCATCTGAGATGACCTGGGCTGGTTAGAGCAGGTAACAGCACGCACAATGGCCCAATCAATCCTAAGTGCGGAAACTGCTCATATAAACTAAACGGTGTATTGTCTGGTCTCCAGCTAGGCTGCGTGATGGAGCTGATGTCCAGCGAGTCATGCCTGGACGTCTTCTGCGAGATGCGCGCGCTGGCGGACTCGGCGCACAAGCTGCTGGTCACGCTGTTCCAGGCGGCCAACCTGCTGCTGCTGCTCGCATCTGTCTTTGTTAGTACTATAGAACACGTTACTTTGTGTCATCACCATCATCATCATCCTATCAGTCTATTACAGTCCACTTCTGGACGTAAGCCAGGCAAAGAGTGCCAAAGAGCACGATCTCCCGCTTTTTCGATACAGCCACTACCAGCCATATTCTTAAGCTCGTTGGTCCATCGAACCGGGGGCGGCCTCCACGTGAGAATCCGCTTATTTCACCTAAACTTCCCCCAAAGAGCGCTAAAGAGCACGATTTTTCATCAAGCCATTGCCAGCTATCTTTCTAAGGTGGTCAGTCCTTGGAGTTAATTCGTTGTCTATCGATAGTTCTCTAATTTACGATTGGTCGATTAAATTTCAGTCTCGCATGTGGCCTCTATTTTTCCAAAAATACCTAAGTAATTAAAGTATGTATGAACTTATATTTTTAGTAGACTTTATTTTTAAAATTTGGTACTACGTTGCAATGTAGCCATGTATTTATTGGTAGTCACAATAGTCACTTAAAGTTTCGTTGCACCTTTCTGTTACACCCTGTATAAATATTTTTTGTTGCTACAGGAAAACGCCCTCCTAGTGGACATTTACGTGTGGTACACGCTGGGCTACATCGTGATGGGTTTCGTAGTGGCCATTTACGATTTCGTGGTGAAGACCAAGCGCGTGGGCATCCGGAGTCTCGTGACCTTCGTGCCCGAGGTCGTGTTTTTGTTTGGTGAGGCCATTTTGTTTTCAAAAATTAAGAACAGCCTGTCGATTCTCTTACGTCTTAAGTATTCACAGTGGATTTGCTAGTCCGGGTCTAAGGTTAACCTACAGTACATAATTTGAACACATTGAACAGCACTATTAACCCTATAAGAAGTTTTGCGTTAGTCAGTTTACTTACACCGTTAGCTAAGTATATTTTGTTTATAAAACGCATTATATTTTTAAGTAATTTTTTTTTTCTATTGCAGTCGTATTTCGTTGTCTCCCTCTAGTGGACTTGTACAGGAGGCATCTCTACAGTAATGCAGCCTTTTCATAACCAGTAAATAAATTACCTAAATAGCCTTAGGAACTGTATTCCTACGCTTTTTAATTATTTGATTACTTACCGGTTTACATAATGTGTTTATATTTCTTAGACGTCCTTTTATGAGTAATTGCTAATTATACTTTTTGGTGCGTTAGAGGTGACACGAGCAGTCAAAGTAGACCCATTCTACGGAAAAGAACCAATTCGTTCTATTTCAGGAAAATATTAACACTTATACAGGGTGTGGAAGAGAATAGGACACTCCTTAAAACCACGTAATCAGCTGTTCGTATACAACAACTTTTTCAATGGGAGTAACCGAGATTTTTTTAGGTGCTCCATACAAACTTTTTCGCGTACGTTGATGATAATATATGGAGCATATGAAAAAAAACATTTGGATGTTGCTTCCAGAAAAAAGAATGTTGCATATAACCAGCTGATCACGTGGTTTAAAGGAGTATCCTATTCTGTTGTACACCCTGCATATAATATTTGGAGAAAGAAGAATCTCAATTAGAAGAGTGGTTGAAACTCGCGACGTCCTAATTCCTCTTTTTTCTTTCATATTCTGAAAATCGGATCTAGGAAAACTACTCTGTCAATTGTTTTATTAATAGCTGACATAGGAAGAAAGATTTATTTTACACCTATTAAGAAACAATGAATAAAAGAATGGTAGGTATATATTTCGGTCTTCTTGTGCTACAGACGTCCGTTACTAATCGTGACAGTTTGTCCTACCAATCTTGTAAGAAATGCCTAAAAAAATTGGCGGCCAGTTTTTTTTAGGCATATCTTATTTATTTTATTAGGCAGATAGTGAAGGCGATACGAATTTTATAGAAGAGGTTTAGGGTTTAAAAAAAAAACGAAGAAAAATAATTTTAAATATTTTCATTTAATATTTTTGTACTATCTACTATATACATGGTGAATATTAAATATCTATAGAAAAACACATCGTACAACAAACGTAAAACTAACGATGACAAACTAAAATAGTTAACTCTTACTCGTCTGCGTAAACACTTAAAGTAATTTAAAGACTTTCAATACATATTGGAAGCCATTTTATAATATTTACATTCGTAGCATTCGCTTATCATGATAACAATGTGTAAATTATTGGCTGGGAAACTTTTAATTCCATACATTACGACAAATAGCTTGATGTTTTAGGTTCGTAACTTGAATTTGACTTTGCAATAAAGCACTTTAATAATATTAAAGTGCTTTATTAATAATATTAAAGTGCTTTATTGCAAAGTCTCGGCAAATAGGAGTTCACGAGTGACTGTGCAAGAAGCGGAAACACTAATGTTAGGGCTGCCCGCTAACGTCAGACTTTTTGTAGGACCGATAGTCGGGACGATTTTTCCTAGTATGAGATTTTCTGACCTACTTTTTGGTAGGACTTGAGCGTTGCAGTATTGCAATCAGCCACTGTAGCATGACAGACAGAACACGATATGCTATGATATGATATAGCGATTTATCGACAACCAACTGTCAAAATATGAACATTGATACATTGAACATGACCGTGACGTCAACGGCACAGAAATGCTTCCCGCTTAAGACAGCGGCTAGCTATATCATATTTTGATAGTTCGGTGTCGATAAATCGCTATATCATATCATATCGTGTTATGTCGGTCATGCTAGCCAGGCAGTACGTTCTATTTTTCTCTTACAAAAATCGTACACCGATTATCGAACGTGGGCGGGCAGCCTTAAACAAAAAATAATGTCAACAGCGCATCCATCCTTGCTAGTTATTATATCCAGTCTCTCGTTTAAGTATACTTATCAATGAGTTGAATTCAAATATTTTCATCGGTACATCTCTTTCCCTCCTTAGTGAATCGAAAGAGACAGCATGCAGCCACCAAACTAAACTTAGCATTAATAGACAAGTAAGCATTTATGTAATATTATATCAAACACGATTAAAATATTAAACAGACAGTTCTATATTTCTGTCTCTCTCATTTTTCACTTGGGAGAGAAAGATATAAAGCAAAATTAAGCTGAGAACATGGCTTCTTTTATCTGAACATGATAAATCGACATAATTAATACGACAAAATTGAACAATATTTTTACAATCATATTTATGTAAAACTAACAATGTAGGTCTTACTTTATACTGGCTAGACAGAAATTGAATATTATGGGTTCTTTTCATCGAAACGGTATATTGAACAAAAACCTACATCGAGTGAATGAAATAGTATTTCTTCAGAAACGATAGGTTACTAGTATTCAAAATGTTTATTTTCTATTACGCAATTGCCATACAAATGACTCTACATTTACGATGTATTGAACGGTGTCTAAAGGCAAGCCGAATGAATATACACTATAACAATATTTATTCCGATATTCAAGCTAAAGCATTACCGTCGGTACAAGTTTTAATAATATTAATTGACGATTTCTTTCTCAAAATGTGAAAAATGACAAGTTTTCTGTCCTGCCCCCCTAGCATGACCAACAAATCACTATCGACACCCCACTCAAAATATAATCTTTTATCAAAACAGCGAGCATGACCGTGACGTAACCATGCTCGCTGTTTCGACAAAAGTTCAAGATGGCGTCTATGTATACCATATTTTGACAGATGGGTGTCGATAAATCGCAATATCATATCGTGTTTTGTTGGTCATGCTAGAGGGACGGATTTTATACTATATAATACAATATAATCTAATGGGTATAAAACAGATTTTTTCTTATGTATTTGGTGTTTTAAAATGCTATTTATACATGCTGGCTTATTATACAAAGGCACGAATTTCGTATTGAAGAAATACCACTTCTTTCACTTTAACTAGTGTTAATTTAAAAAAAAAAACTATGATGGTACTAAAACTGCTTTTATAGCAAATAACTATAGCCACTTGTGTAATAATAATAATAAAGCTGGTAAAATATAAGAACAGAAAAGATACATCTTTACAATATTTTGTCCTTTCTTCACAATATTAAAATAGCTAGGATAGAGAAAGAGACAAAATATTGTTCATAATCATCTGCTAAAGCCCCGCAAATAATACACAAAATTTAAAAAAATACTGGCTACTGGAGACTCCCGTGGATATTTTATGTCCTTTTATGCTTTTAAACCGTCGTAGTTCGTAGTCGTTACATCTCACAAAATCAATTGTTATTTATACAGTTTTGTCCAAAGCTGATTTGTTTTGGCTTAAAAGAATGTATCGTAAGCATTAAATTTTAAAGAGATTCGAATCATTTGTTTATTATTTAATGTGAGTAGAAAAAATAAGGTATTTTTTCTACACACATTAAATAATTTGAGAAAAAAAGTCACAAAAAAGTCGCGCTTTTAATGTCCAGTATAACTTGCTCAAAATGACAAATATCATTTTCATCTCAAACACATCGCTCTATAAATTCGTATTACTTTTAGTACACTATTGGCCTTACTACAAAAAAGATAGACTAGGTTTAAACACTGTCTTTAGACAGCTTAGTCAACCAATTGAAAATGATTATTAATAATATGCCTCAAATGTCTGGTGTTTCAACATTTCAAATTGGTTGGCTATTCTTTAGACATTGTCCTAGTCTATCTTTTTTGTGGTACGCCCAGTCGACACAATATGACCTTGTATCAAAGTCAATAATAGGATGTGCCAAGCATCTGGTGATCCATTTCTCTTAGTTAAGAATAAAACGCACATTACATAAAAAGATACTTTGTCGTCACAAAACATGTATGTAACTTAGAAGAAAGACATGATTTTAGGTTGATTTTAAACACGATCGAACATAATTTATTTTTAGTCATGTCAGGCACAGCACAGGATACCTAAGGCCACGGAGTGAAACCATTAGCGGCCGCCAAACGCTGTCGTCTTGCGTAAACGTTTCTTTTTTCATGGCGTCTTACTAAGACCCTAGACACTAAGTCAAGCGTCAAGCGGAGCACTAAAAAGTGCTACCAAGAAAGCCTAGTGTGAGTTTGATGCATAAATCGATCGAAAAGTAAACGTGAATTCGGCCTGTGGCCTTCGGGGTTGTGCCTCTGACTTTCATCACCGATTTTTTTCCTTAGGGGTCGTCCATTAATCACGTAGTTTTTAACAAATTTTATTCCTGAACTTTAACGGCCTTACTACAAAAAGATAGACTAGTGTTAAACACTTGTCTAAAGATTAGTCAACCAATTTGAAATGTTGACACATAAGACATTCGAGACATATTATTAAGAAACATTTCAAATTGGTTGACTTATCTTTAGACAAGTGTTCAACACTAGTCTATCTTTTTGTAGTAAGGCCATAAGTTTTTTTTGTGCGGGTGTGTGTGTGAGTGATAGGATTATTATGTTTACAAAACGTCAACACTGATTTATATTAAAAGAATAATCCGACCGTTGAAACATTTTCACACAACTTTTGCACTACACGCATACTTCAAAAGACAATTATTGCGTTACTATAGTGTTTTATTTTTGTCAATTCCATTTCAGCTGACTTATATCCTTCAGCTCGATAAATAATTAGTTGGCAATACCATTTAAAATATTTGAACACTTAAAGCAAGAACACTTGATAAAAGTACACTTTACGATTTATTCTGTTAAGTTTCAGGCAAAATGTACAGTTGGTGTAAAAAAAAACCTTTCCTACTCCGTCTTTCATTCTGAAAGCCCTTTTACAAACCTAACGTGTAGCTATTCCACTATCGTATTAAAGATAAATTGTAACGTGTATGAAACGTGAAATATAACCCAGTTTTTTTTATTTAAAATTTTTGTCTGCATTCAAAATGTGCGAGTGCCATTTCATAAAGGAATATCTGGACTTCTTAATAAATATATAAATAATTAGATCGCTATTGAATTTCACAGATCGAGATAATTAGTCCAATCTTCATAAACATTCAGTTTTGAACAAAATTATGAAAACGAGTCTTTGACAAAAGCGAGAAAACAGTAAATTTCAAATCTCGTATTGTGATAAAATGGCCTTTAAATTGCTCAATCAACGTCAAGAATGAAATAACTTTTCAACCATGATTTGAAAATGATCGCCAAAAATTGTGTTATCAAGGCCAATGTTCGAGTGATCTAAAATAAACAATAATTATATTGTTTAATCCACTCGCTCAGTTCGCGCACACATGTGTCGCGAGTCCATTGTTTTTCAACTGTTATCTTTTTTCAGAGTTAAATTAATTGATTCTTTAATTAAGGCACAAACATATATTGCTACATTATCAGTCCAAAAAAGGTGTTTTTAGAATGAAATTGTAACTTTTAATGTTTTTTGCCGCCTATACATTTTGCGCATAATGCTACAGAATTATTTATCATTTTTACACTTATCTATCGAGTAAGGCTTTACAGGCATACATGTCATCTGCAAGTTACAGTAATGTCAAGACATAATACACATCTACTTTTTGTTTGTGGCAACACTGGCCACTTTCGGATACTACTTCCAATTATTTTTCGCACGGCATTTATTTCTATATAAAACAACACTTTATTAATTTGCTGAATCTCTTTTAACCAGCCAACGTTTATTATTTCTTGACGACTATTATACATCGTTATGTTTACAATACAAATATAATTACAGACAAATTAAACTATTTATTTATCAATAAACTATTTGCCAAAGCAATCTGGTACAACGGTAGTATTCGTAAGGCTGCATTTTCCACGCCAATTAGATACAAGGCATTATATCTATATTATTTATAAATCGATTAGTATTAATGAGCCAAGATGTCCGGAATTAGCAAGAAATGATTTTTAAGGCGACATTTTTTTCACAAAGTTGTCAGCGATTAAAATATTAATCGATTAAACGAGAGTATCAGCTTATAAGCTAGCTACGATTTTGTAACCTTAAATCAAATCAAAATCATTTATTTCACATTAAGTCCACATTATGTATCATTTTCCCCATCCAATCACTGTATCCGTATCATTTGCCGTATCACATCAATTTCCGCATCGCGTTGTGAACACGATTTTTTTCGTGTCGTAAAACGTGCCGTATTTGCATCCTTGATGATCGGACAAAAATAGACTAGAGATGGTACGGGGCCGTATTACTTATCGTATCAGCGGCGTAGGTAACAAGTTTGCGTATCACAACAGGGTTGTGGACACCAATCATAAATAATCCTAAGACATCATTTATTAAATCTGACACCTTATTTTAGGCCCGATAACCTGGTACAGTATCACAATTCGAAGAATCTGATTTTTGTTTGCTTCAAAACCAATAAAAAGTTAGGCAGTTGAGTCCGGTAAACGATGACGTCAAAGCTTGCTATCTACACTATAGGGCAGAGGTGCGTTTTGACAGTACTAAAAAGTATGTCAATTGACTTGGTGGCGTCAACTCGCCTTACTGTCCACATATGCGATGATGATACGAGTCGGCGATGCGGATACAGTGATCGAATCAGGCAAAGGATTCGCCAAGCCGACTACCACTATCAGAATGATACAGACAAAATCGAGACACTCTTTCAAGTCATTGTTATATTAATGTCGGGAACTTCTATTTTTGTTTAATTAGTAAGGCAATGCTAAAAAATCATTTTTAATCAAATATTTGTATTTAAGAAAATGTTTTTAGTTCGAATGAATATTTTAATTTTAATGAATAATTGTATCAATAATATGACATCTTTAATTTAAGTAGTATGACATTTTATATTGTATTTTGTTTATTGATATTTGCACGCCCGCATACAGGCTGAATACATGGACAAATGATGCTTTTAAGTTCTGCATTATAAAATTGCATGTATGATGTATTCTTGTAAATAAACAATTGAATTTGAATAAGGCATTAAAAAAATGTCGTCAAATCTTTTCCGCTATCGAACCTTAGCTACACATACAAGAATAAATCAATTTAAACATATTTTCCAGACAACAAAAATGATTTTGGCACTAGAAAGATACTGTAGTATACACCTTTTGACCGCCCAGTGAGATCATGTCTACATTATAAAACTTCTCTTTACGACAACTAATAAAGACCGCCATAGAAAACAACTGAAACGGATTTTATATCAACCGGTGATATTTATCGAATTGTTTTTTATATTCTCGTTAAAACTGGTAGCAACATAGTTACTGTTTGTTTGTAGTTAATTATATACTGGAGGCCTACGAAATTGTTTCGTTCGTTCGGACGTATTACCTGTGAAAACAAATAACCATTTACTTTTATCAAACCTTTGATAATTTGTGAACTATTGAAAACGGTCGGGTTTTTTACACGGCTAGTTTGAGTTGTTCCTATTTTGTCAAAGGATTGATACAAAGAGATGGTGATTTTAATTTGTTAGGTTTATACGTCCGATCAAACGATAAATTTTCTAGGATATCTGCAGCGTAGGCGTTCGTCAAACGTATGCGTATGCGCATACCTTGATAACGCAATGCTGATCGCTGAATTAGCGTCTCGCGACGAACGGATTCGTTGGACAAACGAATGAGAAGAAGCCTACTTGCATATTTTTCTTATTACTCAAGATTTAACTCTAGATTTTGGCGAATGCTTAATTATGAAAGATGCGTCTTACTGTTAAATGCGGAATTTACGAATAAACGGGAAACGGACTCCCGTTAAGGTTTAAAATTATTCTTTCTGAACTAAAAGTAAAAGTTAACGTTTTTTTTTTTAAGAAACTATCGTATCATTAAGTTTTACTTTAGGTAATTAGTTCAATATTTTTAAGAAAACTACATTTTAAATCAAAGGGCACTTGAATCTCAGCAAAAGACGAATATGGTTTTATTTTAAGTAGTAATTAAAAGAAACCTAATTTAAAGACAAAATGAAAAATAATTTGAATTTTATTCGAATATCAACGATTGAGTTTAAAGAAGTGAAAAAAGTTTATATTACGTGAATATATAATTAAGCAAATTCACATTAAAATATAAATCTAGAAACGGACTCTAGCTAGAAGTTAATTATCATTAAGAAAACAGTTTCGTATTGGGATTTCTTGTTCAGATCAATCACATGAAACTTCTTATTTTATATTGATTTTACGATAATCATATATTGTTTACATATTTGATTTAATTCTTACCTAATGTATTTATGAAGCGGTATTTTTAAACAAAAACACACATATTTTGGTCCCTTGCAAATTCAGTCCAGGCTATTTTAGTATGTCACATCTAACTTTCAAAACATGACTTTATTTAATTGTAATTTTAAATGTCCTTTAACGCGCCCCTCATACAATTATGAACTTATTAAAAAAAAGATAGACTGGGTTTAAACGATGTCTAAGAATAACCAACCAATTTAAAATGTTGACACATCAGACATGTCTCGGTAGTGATGACTTACATTTAAAATTGGTTGGCTAATCTTTAGACAGTGTTTAAATCTAGTCCATCTTTTTTGTATGCCGTTAAAAACCAGGTTAGTACCAGAGATAAAATCCCCTAGGCCTACTACGAAAATGTTTCGTTCGTTCGGGCGTATTAACTAAATAAATTAAAATTACCATCTTCTTGTGTCAAACATTTGTCAATTTATGAACATTTGAAAACGGTCGTGTTTTATACGGCTAGTTTTAGTTGTTCATGTTTTGTCAAAGGTTTGACACAAGTGAACGGTTACTTCAATTTACTAGGTTAATACGTTCCGAACGAATGAAACATTTTCGTAGTAGGCCTACCATTCACTTTGCCTTTCAGCTAAAATTTTCACTTGTCATCTGTTTCCCATTTTTAGGGTTCCGTACCTAAAGGGAACCGTGTTGAAATTTTCACAGATGATATATTTCTGTTGCTGCTATAAAAATACTATAAAACAGAATAAAATAAATATTTAAAGTATTTCATACCACAGATATGTTTTTTTCCTTTTAAAGACAATGGTACGGAACCCTTCGTGCGCGAGTCCAACTCGCACTTGACCGGTTTTTATCTTCTCCATCAACTCTTTCGTTGCATCAATACTTCACATCCAGTGTTATCTGAATATTCAGGTTAGATCGAGCTCGTGGTATAAATCCCTACATTCACAATCATGCCGGAATTCAAACTCAATACACGGATTTGAAGTGAGACTAACCACTGAACCACAATACTAAAAAAAAATTCAGTTTAGACACATTTTTTTGGACAACTTAACATACATTGCTCAGATCCTAAGGTAAGTAGCTAAAGCACTTGTTTTATAGAAATCTGAAACAACGAACGGTACGACAACACCTACGGCAGGTCGTCTAATGTGCTTTTAATAATACACCATCAAAAATGAGTTTTAGTCATGCATGCCTTTGCGTAATTAAACTCTTAGTTTGTCTATTGCCTTCGGCAGAAAACCTATTCTTAATTCATAGAGCGTCGCTGCTTCGAGCGTGAATCTGCAATACTTTATGATTTTTGACGTGAAAAGAACGTTTAACGCGGAGGTTGTAAACACTTAGATATCAACAAATCAAGTTAAAAAAAACAATTCTTTTATCACCGATCAAATAATTGGTACATTTGGCAGTACACTGACATTTATTATTGGAAAATTAAAAGCTAATATTTCGCCTCCCACTGTCTATGTAAGCTAGTTATAAAAAATCGAAAAACTTCATATTCCTTAACCTAACTATTAAAACTCAGTCCTTCATTACATCTCAATTACGACACAGTGCGAAACCAGTTCACGAAAACCACAATACGATACTGTTAGAGCGTTATCACACTAGCAATTTGAGAGGGAATTTAGAACGATGCGAGATCGCAGTGGTATCGCCACGAGATCGCAGCAGTATCGTCACGACATCGCAACGGTATCGCATCGAGATCGTAGCGGTATCGCCACGAGATCGCAACGATATCGCATCGATCCCTCGAGATCGCCGCTTTCTCTCTTTAAAATCGCTCGCAAATCGCTAACAAGATAAAGCTCTCATATGCGAAACTTAACTCACACTCTGGTTGGCTATCGACACGACTGGCTGCTGGTTATTGGCCGATATGACGGTAGACCCCGGCGGTATCTTCTGTGGGACCATGCCGTCTATATGCCGGTACTTCTTGAGCCTCGTCCATTGGCCGTTGTTGTAGTTCATTTGGAAGTGCATCTCTGATAGCATCGTTAGGTAGGTGTCGTCCGATTGTAGAACGTTCTCGATGTTCTCCGAGAGCTTTATCGTTACTATGTTGCCTAGGTTGGGACAGGGGTTATCTGAAAAGATATGGTTGTTGGTCAGTTTAGATTTATGAATAGACTTACTTCACACGATTTCAGAAAATACCTACACCGAATAATGAAAGATAGAACACTATGTGTCAAAAATACGGTGTTATAATTTGGGCTTATCAAGAATCTGACGCTGGAACAAGCCATGAGCATAAATTTATACAGTGCGTCCCATAAATGAAGCTACACCTAATTACTAGATATTCTAAACATTATGATGAACGTTTTTTTGTTGCAGATTTGCATAAAAAATATTGTAAAAACATTACGCAACAGTAGTTTTCAAAGGGAATAAAATTGACAGTTATTTACGGTACACCTGTATATATTTCTATTTCACTTTAAATCTTATTACCGCGAAGTAAGTAACGAAATTTATATTTCATTGCTCGATATTGGTTTATCAGAGAATCTCCAATCTCTCCCACGGATTCCGAGTCGGTCGAAAATCCCCAAAAATCTTAGATCAACACACTATTGGCTAATATCAAAATATATTAAATCATGATCAGATCACAATATGTTGAATTCTTCTTGATAATGAACCTGGTTATAAACATTAAAAAAAAATACAACATGAGCGTGTACAAACAACATCACAACAAAGTGAGCAAGCTTGAGCAGTATACGTACCCCTTGAGCCGGCCATGAAGCCGAGTATGAGCGCCTTCTCTGGCCGCGTGACGCGGTTCGCGTTGCGGAACATATCCTGCGCTTCCAGCATTTGCTCGCGCTGGAATTATATACAGGTTTTAGCTAAAAATATACTTATAAATACGGTGTTAAGAATACAGTCGAGTCTTGAATTTAGGATAAATACAGGGTTACTGTGGGACACCCTGCCAAAATTAAATATAATCTAAGGGAAGTAATAAAAACATAATTATTGAAAAAATATTTTTTTTCTTATAAAGATCCGGTTTTTACAGTCACTTTTTAAATCCTAATGGCCTTACTACAAAAAGATAGACAAGTGTTGTACACTTGTCTAAAGATTAGTCAACCTATTTTGAATGTTGACACCACCGAACAAGTAAGACTCGCTACGCTCCCTGTTCTGTGGTTGACACATCTGACATTCGAGACATATTATTAAGAAACACGCCGGAAGGCGTAGTGTTGGTAGGCCCCCCACAAGGTGGACCGACGATCTGGTGAAGGTCGCGGGAAGCCGCTGGATGCGGGTGGCACAGGACCGATCTTCGTGGAAATCCTTGGGGGAGGCCTATGTCCAGCAGTGGACGTCTTTCGGCTGATGGATAGATGGATGGATTAAGAATAGAATAGAATAGAATAGAATATATTTTTATTTCAGTCTAGGCATACAGATTGCACTTGTGAAAGTCATATAATTATAGAAATATAACAGTAAACAAAGCAAAACAATAATTCAACTAGTAATTACACAATAAAACAATCAAATAAAATATTAGAAGAATTTAACAAGTCGTTAGGTGGAGTCAGATTGACCATATAATGTTTTTGTCATTTAGGAATTCGTCAATGGTATAATAATTCATTTTCAGAAGATTACGTTTAATACAGTCCTTAAATTTATAAAAAGATAAATCTAAAATGTCTTTTGGTATTTTATTATAAAATCGTATACACTGTCCAATAAAAGAATAATTTACCTTGTGTAACCGAAACTTAGGCATAGCCAGTCTATTTTTACGTCGTGTGTTTATTGAGTGGATGTCACTAACTTTTGTATATGAATCTATATTTTTTCGTACATGTAAAATGCATTCATAAATATATTGCGCCGCAACTGTGAGAATGTTAATTGTTTTGAACAATTCTCGTAATGAATCGCGACTCTTTAGTTTATATATAAACCTAATAGCTCTCTTCTGTAAAACAAATATCATCTTTATATCAGCCGCCTGTCCCCATAGCAAAATCCCATAGGTCATCACACTATGAAAATAAGCAAAATACACCTGCCTTGCTGTCTCGATATCTGTAAGTTGTCTAATCTTTTTTACAGCAAAAGCGGCTGAACTCAGTTTAGCTGCTAAGTGTTTTATGTGGGCACGCCATTGTAGTTTATTATCCAATGTAATACCTAAGAAGGTTGTTGTTTCCTCAGTTTTCAAAAATTGGTTATTTAATTTAACTGTTATATCACTTTTGCGAACATTGGGCAAGGTAAATTTTAAACATTTAGTTTTTTTTGAATTTAATAGTAAATTGTTCGCCGTAAACCATTTCAGTAAAAGTACCAAGGTACTATTCACATCGTCATAATTTGGTTGTTTTCTATCAATTTTAAAAATCAAAGAAGTGTCATCTGCAAATAAAACAATGTCACATCTATCCTTGACTAGGCTTGGCAAATCATTGATATAGACTGTAAATAAAAATGGCCCTAGAATAGAGCCTTGCGGTACTCCCATTGTTATTAAAGCGCCTTCTGACCTTTCTCCATCAATATCGACTTGCTGCGTTCTTCCAGCAAGATACGACGACAATAGCCCTAAAGCCAAGCTACCCACACCATAATGTTGCAGCTTATAAAGCAGAGTTTTATGATCTACGCAATCAAAGGCTTTTGATAGATCGCAAAAGATACCCAAAGCGTCTTTTGAATGCTCCCAAGCATCCATTATTGACCTGATCAAAGCAACACCCGCATCAATTGTGGACCGACCTTTAGTGAATCCGAATTGTTGTTTGTGAATAAGACCTCTTTGAATAAAATGGTATTGCAATTGGTGCAGTAGAAGTTTTTCGAATATCTTGCTTAAAGTGGGCAATATAGAAATTGGTCTAAAGTTAGTTGGGTCTAGCCTACTCCCTGATTTAAACAGTGGGATGACCTTGCTTATCTTCATAAGATTTGGAAAAATGCCTGCATTCACACAATTATTGAAAATAACTGCCAAATAAGGGGCAATAGAAGCAATAACTGTTCTAACGGTACTGACTGACATACCCCACAGATCTTCCGTCCGTTTCAATTTAAGACTAGAAAAGGCTTTAATTATTCTTTCAGCGGTTACAGAGCTAAATTCAAACAATTCCAAACATTCCGTTACATTGCTTTTTAAAAAACTTCTAGATTTAGTAGGACAAGATGCTAATGATTCCGTTACGTGTTTTGATACATTGGAAAAAAAGGTCTCGAAAGTGTCTGCAACTTCTTTTTTTTCAGTTATTATACGCTTATCTGTTGGGGATTGCAGCGAAAAAGAATTGATTCTTTGTTTTACTTTGCCCGTTTCGGAATTTATTATGTTCCATACCGCTTTGACTTTATTAGATGAGTTGGCAATTTTTCTATTCAAATATAAAGCTTTTGCAGCTTTACAGACCCTTTTAAAAATTTTTGAGTAGTTTTTTACATACTGGATAAAATAATCATTTTTGTTATATTCCTTTTCCCCATATAGTTTGAATAGTCTTAATCTACTTTTATAGATTCCTGGAGTAGCCCACTCACAGAAAACTAACTTATTTTTGTTAGTTACTTTAACAATGTCAAAATTCATTGTAAATTCTCCTTGAAGTAAGTCAAATAAATAGGAATAGAGTTTATCAGGATCTTCATCATATGGCAACAGGGTCAGCTTTTTGTCAATACAGGTTTTAAAATTTGTTAATCGATTATGTGTTATGGGTCTGTACGAAAACGATGTGCTGCTGTCTTTAGTTAAATGACATCCAAAAGATATTTGCTGTCCACGGTGATCTGATGTGAAATAATTAATAGTTGACTTATTTATAATCTCACAATCACAAAATATATTATCAAGGCAAGTCGCCGTAGTCGGTGATATTCTAGTAGGCTCTAAAAATAATCGTACAAGGTTAAAAGATGTAAACAAATTAAGTATCATCGCAGTATGTGCGGAGTTTATCAAAAAATCTATATTGAAATCACCACAAATAATTAGTGCTTTATTGTTGCGGCTTAATTTATTCAAGACATCTTCCATTACGTCTTCGAAATCACAATATTTGGCGGAAGGAGGTTTATATACGCAAACAATTATATGTTCATCTAACTCCACACAAGATAACTCTGCAACTCTTTCAACAGAACAGTTTACTATGTCCTTACGTTCCTTCACATGATGACATTTTTTTGTTATAATAAACGAACCGCCTCGAACAGCACGGATACCAGCAGACCTTCTACAGAAGGCGCTTGAAACAGAATGATTCTTATAGGAATTGATCATCTTCAATCCAATGTTCAGTAATACAAAGTATATCAATGTCATTAAGTGTTAAAAATAAATCAATGTCTAACTCTTTGCTGGAGAAACCCTGCATATTTTGATGAATTAATGTCAAACTACATTGTTTCTCCGTTGTCATATCATTTAGTTTAAACATGCTAAAGGCACACAGTCGTTCTTACTATTTACTGTAAATTTAGATGTATTTGAATTAACATAACAAGAATTAAGATTGTTTATATAATCAGCCATTAATTTTGCCATCACGCGTTTAACTACCTTTGGAAAATTCAAAGTGCGTTGGGTCATCTTAGGTCTAGGTACAATTTTATTACAGTCAAAAAATATAATGTCATTATGATATGATAAAGTATACATAAACACGTTTTTATTTAATATAATATTATTGTAGTCATTGGTATCATTATCTATATAAGGAAATGAGCACAAGATGATTTTACACTCTGATTCTTTTTTAATACGTTGAAATGTCTCAAAAGCATGTGCTATTTGTTGTTTCGATACTTTTCTACTGTCCCCGATATGAATAACAATATTTGTATTCTTATCAAATTTTGTAAGACTAATATTATTAATAATTTGAGTAAAAGACGCTCCCGGAGTACATATATTTAGAATTTGGTGATCTATGTAATAACATAACATTTGTCCAATATTTTTACCCACACTGTCAGTAAACAATAAAGTGTTCTTATTTGAGAGGTCCACAACAGCATGTCGATTTTCTTGACGTATTCTATCTACAGTTTGATTATATACCGAATCTGTAAAAATTGATTCATCCTCGATATTTAATTTATCTGTCAGTGACTCAAACCGTTGCATATTGTAGTTTCCAAGCATAAGCAGCTCATTGGCTGCAGCGATGTGTTCTTTGATTTCGTTTTGAGCCGAGTCATATTTACTGGTAACTGCTTCTAGACTAGTCTGTAGATCTAATACTTGATTTGTCAGATCTACTATTTCTCTTCGTAATGGCAACGCCTTGTTAAACTTTTTGAGCCTGGTTAAATAAGTTCTGATTTTCTTTATATGTTTATTGATTTTGACATATTTTTTTATTTTATTACAGCCTTTTATCAATTTAAAATTTGTAACCAAAGAATCAGTGCTTTCTTTAGTTAGGTCGATGACCACATCTCCTGTATTTCTCAGTGGGACTAGCTCTTCATATAATGAAATCGTATTTTTAAGTATTTCTTTCCTTTTATTTTCCTCTAATTTATTCTGCACAGCTTCTAATTTTTGCTCAGCAATTGCAAGTTGCTGTTTAAGCTCCATATTTTCTCGTAGTTTTAGTTCATATTCATTGCGGCACGAGTCGAAAGAGTTTAAAAGATCCCTCAGCTCCTCGCATTGGATTTGTAAGCTTTTTAACTCTACATCTTTGTCAGATAATGTCTTCTTAAGTAATGTATTTTTTTCGTTTATTTCTTGTACTTCTATTTCTCCCTCGTCTCTTTCTTGTAGAAGAGAGTTACTTAATTCTTTATATTTCCTTAGTTCTTCCAATGTATTATTAAGCTTGGTTAACAGTTCATAATTCTTTCTTGTCATCATTTTCAAATCCTTTCTTCACTTTTAGGGCATAAAATAAATATAAAAAATGTTTGTTTCAAAGTTCATATGAAAAAAAAGAAAAAATTAAAAGAAATTTAAAAAAAAAAGAAGAAAAGGAAAAAAAAAAGTATAAGAACATTTTATTGCTCATAGGTGGTCCTGAACTCGGTAACGTTGAACTTAGTGTCCAAGTCCGATGCAATTACCACTACACCAGCTAGTCTTAAATATTGACGGCGAAACAAGAGTAGCCTTGGTGAATATGGTAACAGTGCTATGGTTCGAGTCTCACTCAGTTGTCACACTGTATAATCCAGTTTTGGGGGTGGGTGAACACTCGTAACGGCTCACTACTTTAACGACACATATTATTAAACAGTTTACAACAGCACTTGTTTTTATGTTAACAATAGTCAAACGATTTGATATTTAATAAATGTAGTAGTTTTAAGTTTCTATTAACGTTTTGTTTGTCCGTATGTGTCACTATACTATTTTGTTTGCGCACTAAATGGTTTACTTTACACTGTTTATTTTATCACATCGCGGCTTTGTATAGTCACACAAACGCTCACACTTCGGTATCGAACTGTTTAGGTGTTAAGTTCCGTATAATTGTAAAATAGTCACTTTTAATATTTTTTAAATGTAAATAAACACAGAGACAATGTTAAGCGTGGCAGTGGCGCCACCTATCTATATATAAGAAACATTTCAAATTGGTTGACTTATGTTTAGACAAGTGTTCAACACTAGTCTATCTTTTTGTAGTAAGGCCATAAATTACTAGACGCGCTTGATACGCCGCGGCGCCTACGCGCGACACGTTACTCGTTACAGAACGTACCTATCGTACGAACAAACGAGTGGTAACAATTATGTTTTGTGTTTGGAAAAATAGGAAAAAAAGGTAAAAAAACAAATGATTTTTATTTCATAAATTTGATGTGCTGCTTCTACAGAATGACTTGAAAAAATATGGCGGGGCGCCCAAAAATAATCCTTTATACACAAAAAAAAAAATGTGGAATTCATATTTTTGTTTGTAAGTTTAAAATGTTAGTTAATTTTTGTTTTATCAGAAACGAAACCCGTGCGATTCAATTATTTTTTTTAATCATTTGATTTTTTTGATAAAATTTTGTATATTAATAATTACAATAATATTATAACTTTTTTTTTTTCAAATACACGGGCCTAAGCCAAGTGCAGTCCTGATTGTTGCTGATTAATTGCTACATTGTTTTCAACCTGAAGAAACTTCCATACGATTCTAAATTAGTGATTTTATAATAACAGCGTAAAATCGATTCGTTTATTTATTATATTGAGTAACATATAAGATGTAAACGTATCAGGTAATTATTTTTTAGGAGGTGGTTCTACTGCTCAAATAAAACAACTTTTTGTATGAGACCAACTTCGAAATCGTAAAAAAATATTTCATATCTTTATACAAACTGATCTCGGCTGGTCTGCCGTATTATATGTCGAAATGGTTTTTTGTTTTGCGATTTTGAAGTCGGTCGCGTAGAAAAATTTGTTCTATTTTAGCAGTAGAATCATCCCCTAGAAAAGAGTTAACTGATAAGTTTACACCTTATATAATATAGAGTGTTTGTGTGTGTGTGTGTATATGTAATATAGCAGCCCGTCCCAGCTTCGCACGGGGTAGACAATTATCGCTAATAGTTTCGGCAGCGCATTCGACGAAAGACATTTTAAGACTCATTTTTCTACACCTTCGGTTACATTGTTCAAATTTTACCAAGGATCCCTAATTTTTTTCAAAATGAAATGTAGCCTATGTCAAATTGGAAGAATGTAGCATTCTATTGTCGAAAGAATTTTTTAAATCGGCCCAGTACTTTTTGAGCCTATTCATAACAAACATACAAAAATAGGTACAAATCTTTCCTCTTTATAATATTAGTATAGATGTGAGAGTACAGTGCCACATACCGTGAGCGAGAGGCCCCGGCGCGGCAGCAGGGGCGCGGGGGCCGCGGGGGCTGCGGGGGCCGCGGGGGAGCTCACTTGTGCCTGAACACAGATATACACTTATTACATATTCTATTCATTAAATAAAAACCGCCCAAGTGCGAGTAGGACTCGCGCACGAAAGGTTCCGCACCATTATCTATAGAAACGAGCAAAAATATCACGTTTGTTGTATGGGAGCCCCCTTAAATATTTATTTTATTCTGGTTTTTAGTATTTGTGGTTTATAGCGGCAACAGAAGTACATCACCTGTGAAAATTTCAACTATCTAGCTACCACGATTCATGAGATACAGCCTGGTGACAGACGGACAGCGGAGCCTCAGTAATAAGGTCCCGTTTTACCTTTTGGGTACGGAACCCTAAAAACTAACTGTTGCCCGCGACGAAATCTTTAGTATATTCATAATGCATATAAACTGTTCTCTTGAATCACTCTATCCATTGCTGAGAACTGCATTAAAATCCGTTGAGTAGTCTAAGGGCGTGTTTCACAATCGCTATGTAATGTTCTACGAGTAATTAAGCTACTTAGAACTTGTTGATTTGATGCCTCAGACTGCAAATTGATTCTTTAAATCTTGTTTTCATCTTTTAAGTTCACTTTATACGCAGTCGGGTTTTTGATTTTTTTAATTAATTAATTTTATTCTATTTGAATTTAAATCTCATTACCGCGAGTAAGTCTAAGTAAAGTTCTACGAGTAATTAAGCTACTTAGAACTTGTCTGCTCAGTAAGGGTAAGGCCATAAAGAGGCGGGTTCCCGGTGCAGACAAACCGGTACGGATAGGTACCGATCCGTACAAGTAAAATATGCCAATGGTATCTTATGCGCTCACTTATAAAGAAACAGGCCATGCCTGTTTACCTGTTTATTTATAAGTAAGCGCATAAGATAACATGGAAATATTGTACCTGTACCAATCGGTACTGATCCACACAGATTTGTCTGTTCCGGAAACCTGTTTTCTTATAACCGCACCCTAACAAATAGAGATGATGACTTTGACGTTGACAGGACACTTTTGCTTGCTTTCAAATGCTTTTCTAATAATTGACAACATTACTAAACAGATTAGCTTACTTAGAACTTTACTCGGCGATTGTATAACAGGCCCTAAATGATTTAAACGAACAGATAGCAGAAGCAACTTAATTTTATACTGCGTAAAGATAAAGATATGTATACACGTATGACGCAATAAATGAATATGAATATGATATGTTTCCGTTTCTTCTCATCACCAGCCGATATGTTGTCCCGAAGCAGTGGTAGGGCTAAGTTATATGTTGGGACGTGTATAAGTGCCCGGAAGAGGGCCTATATACAGAATAAAGAATTTCATTTCATTTCATTTCATTTATGAAAGGATAATATACCAATTTGTCGTTCATTTATCAGAGATAATGCATGTTCATGAAAGTCTCGATGTATGTAATCTAAAAGGGGTTTGATTCTGGTGCTCAATTAAAAAAAATACAGAACTTTCATCAAAATCTTGACAAAAAAAAATGCAAAACTAAATTTCCTCATACTAAACCATACATCGTCGGTATAGAAAATATTTTATTTTAATTGCAATTTAGGTCCCATGATAAAATTAATATAGTTAAGCACTATAGTCATCCTCTTTGGATATTTTTTTGCACATACAAGGTGTAAAAACCTGGAAATTCGACAGACACGTGTGTAACAATACACGGCCCACAAATCTAATAAGACCACAAAACATATGTTAAAACAGGTTGACTTTTTTATCACCATCCAAACCTTCTGTGAGGACTCCCGTCCGCGATACAAACGAACAATTCTAACTGCAAAAAAAATCTGCTGTTCCATACATTTTGGTCAAATGAATATTGATATTTTGTATGGACTACCTGTTTTTTTTTTTGAAGTTAGAGTTGGTTTAATAGAAAGAGTTGTTTGTTTGTATCACGGGAGTCTTTTAAGAAAGTTTGAATGGTGATAAAAAAAGTCAACCTGTGTACAGGGTGTACAAGAGAATAGAACACTCATTAAAACCACGTGATTAGCTTCTCATATACAACAACTTTTTCTATCGGAGCAACATCGAAATCGAGAATATTTATTTAGCTTCTCCATACAAACTTACTCGCATACCTCGATGATAATGTATGGAGCATCTGAAAATAAAAACACGATTTTGGTGTTACCCCCATAGGAAAAGTTGTTGTATATGACCAGCTGATCACGTGGTTTTAAGGAGTGTCCCATTCTTTTGTACACCCTGTATAAAAACAGTATATATCTCACCGGTTGCGGCAGCTGGTGCTGTACAGGCTGCGGCTGCTGGACCGTGTGAAGCGCGGGCACCGGGGGGACCACTGTCTGTGTCACCTGCAAACATATACTTGTATAATACTAATAATATAGACAAAAAGACTCGTTTTTGGAAGTTCGGCGGGTAGTGGCACAATAACAATAGGCCATGTAACACGGCGCGGCAAAGACTCCATAGACTCTAAGGAGTCATAAATATTTTTTTTATTTGAGATGGGCTTACTCTTGACCCCAATCTTGCTCTAGAGCATAGATGGGATCTACGATGGAGCGAGCTTGCCCAGAAGATGCCTATTCACTCTGGACTTTAAAGAGAGTCAGGTTATATGCACTCGGAAATACAGACGCAGGCAGGGAATTCCAATCTTTAGCTGTGCGCATTATAAAAGATGATGAGAAGCGCTTAGTGCGGATTATGGGTATAACAACTAAGAACGGATGGTAGCCGGCCGTGCGTCTGGATGTCCGACGCCTATTTTTCTCTTGGCTCTGCGTTCTTTGAGCCTTAGACTCGATGGTGGTGCCAAAGTTGAGGTCAGAGGACAACTCCATGCCAAGAAGTTGTAGAGTGTCGGTCACTGGAACAGATGTACCTCGGAAAGTAGGAGAAAGGGTGAAAGGACTCCTTTTTGTGGACAAAAGACACGCCTGCGTCTTAGAGGCATTGAAGCTGACGAGATTGTCATCGCCCCACTGGGAGGCGTTACTTAACGTCAGGCTCGTACGCTCAACCATGGCCTCTCTCAGTCTTTGGACCTCAACTCCACCGGCTCCTGCACTAGACAGATACTTCTCCGTGACAGTACTGTCATCTGCGTACCCAACAATACCTGAACATAGCAGGTAATTGATGTGCAGCAGGAAAAGAGTCGCAGAGAGCACAGACCCCCGAGGAACTCCGGCGTCAATGGCTTTGAGGTCAGAGGAGCAGCCGTCAATGACTACTCGGATCGACCGTTCACTTAGGAAGTCAGCCACCCAGCTACAGAAGCCAGTGGGGATACCGTACGCTGGAAGCTTGCTCAGCAGACTCGCATGCCAAACCCTGTCCAAAGCCTTCGAAATATCCAGCGACACTGCGATTGCTTCGCCGTGGTTTTCGATATAATGGAAAATCAAAAACAATTCCATATGTCTCACACGCCTACCATGGAAGGGCCTTCAAATAAAAGTGCATTTTTTCTATAATTCTGGCCCTCCTCAAGAATTTCTTAAACTTTGTGGCCCCCCATTGAAAAAGTTTGCTCACCACTGCCATAGAGCGTCTAGTAGTGCAGGGAAAAGTTGAAGGGACTAGACCACGCGGCAGATCTCCGATGAGGTGGACGGACCAAATTAACGCTGCGACAAACTGCCCCCTGCATGAATGTACTAGGAAGGCTGAGGTTCGACAAGAATGGCGCCGAATGACGAACCTTGTCACTCAACGTGCTCCTGACTGACGACCACGGACGCTCTGCCGAGAGTGAAACGACTAAGAAGAAGAACAATAGACTAATTGACACCTCCAATCGATTGACATACGACCTGGGTAGCCGAGAGGCGAGCACGCCGAATTATATGGTGTCGCACCATCTCTGAGGTTCCGGGTTCGAGTTCCGGTCGGATCAATGTAGAAAACGAACTTTTCTATATTGTCTCGGGTCTGGGTGTTGTTATACCGTCGTTGTTTCTGATTTCTATAATACAAGTGCTTTAGCTACTTACCTTAGGATCAGAGCAATTTATGTTATGTTGTCCAATATTTATTTATTATTTGTTTATTTATACTTGTTATGAGCTGTCAAAACGCACTTCTGCCGGTTTAGCGGACTCAACAACTTTTTTATGATTTGAAGCAAACAAAAATCAGATTCATCTAATAAATGGTAATGTACCGGGTTACCAGGCCTAAACTAAGATTCAGAGTGTCAGATTTAATAAATGAGGACTTAGAATTGTTTATGATTGGTGTCCTCCATGCCAATTGTATAAAATATAATTGACATACTAGGTAAAAAGGGAATTTTGTTGAATGCATAATACTGCCCTGCTCGCACAGGTACATTTACCTTGTAATGTAAAATATATACTATTTAAAAAGAGGCTGACAATAGTGACCGAGTTTCTTGCGCTACTTCTTCTCGGCGCTAGCCCAAAATTGTCCCGAAGTAGTGGTAGGGAAAAAAAATATTGGGACGTGTGAAAGCGCTTAGTTTAAGCCTATTTACAGAAATAAATTGGTTTTAATGGTTTTTAAATGACTGAGAAACTGCATTCTTCAACGCTACTTGCAAATACCTGTTTTGTACACCTTCAAATAAAAAATTCTGCCGTTTATTGTACTTCCTATTTTTTTTTTTATAAAACCTTTAGAAATAAGTAGTTATCCAGCGCCCAAAAAGAAATGTATAGCATAGACAAATGGGTAGTTTCTTGACGATCTGATTGGGGTAGTAGCGAGCGATTGAACTCCTTCTCAAAATTGGACCTACCCAACTGGATCACTTGTCCCAGGTACACATGTTTATCAACAATTTCGAGGATAGAGCTCCCAATTGGTACTGGGTAGAGCGCAACACTGTTCTACTTACTGGTTTGATATTCTGCAACAGCACAGCTTTGCCACCAGGTTGAAGAATCACAGCTGAAGTGTTGAGTAGATTCTGTGCGGACAGCAGTAGAGGCTTCCCGCCCGGCTGGCCCGTTATAAGCAGTTTTGGCTGTTGCCCTATCACTATCGGTTTTGCACCCGTACCCTGGAAGAGAAAAAAAAGTGAGACCACATTGGTTGGATAGTCTTTACTATATACGGCGTCACCATCTCTGAGGTTCTGGGTTCGATCCCCGGTCGGGTCAATGTAGAAAACGGACTTTTATGTTGTCTCTGGTCTCGGTGTAGTGGTACCGTCGTTGTTTCTAATTTCTATAACAAAAAAGCTTTAGCTACTTATCTTAGGATCAGAGCAATTTATTATTATTATTCATAGGTCAAAAAACTCTCGCGTCTTGGGCGGTAACGACCGGCAATTGCACAGCTGGCCAGGAGAACAAAAAAGAGAGAAATCGGCGGACGATGCGTGCGGTATCAAGCACCACGGCCGCAGCGCATTATTATTTATTATTATTAGAAAGAATAGAATATGTTTTATTTGACACACACGGAATACAAGAGAAATACATAACAGGATTAAAAATAAAAAATGTGTCAAAAAGGCCCCCCCGCTCAGCATTTGTCGTGACAGCCAGGGACGTATCACGACGCTGATTTTTAGCAGGGTATTGACGGTAGGCTCGGTCTATACCCAGCCGGAAACCGGACAGGGCTAACGCGGATTCAATCCGTCGCCCAAGCAATAAGATCGTTTTTGAACGGACTCCTGCGGACGCTTATTATGTGTGTAAGCTTCCCTGAGGATAATGCTTGGATGGCCCCTAAGTACCTGTAAGCCAGTAGACAAGTAATATACATACCTGCACAAGTATAGGGCTGGCGCGCGGTGCGGCGCGTTCTGTAGGCTGGGGGGTCGTGGGGGCGGGGGCGGGGGCGGGGGGCGCGGGGGCGGCTACATCCTTAGCCGGCGCCGGCGGGGCGGGGGCGGGCTCGCTCGTACTCGCTGTTGAGAAGAAAAAGATATTAATCTTCACTCAATCATATCAATTATTAAGCCCTCAAACTAAGCCTAACTGGTATGACAAACAAAACACGATATGTTATGAATGTCAAAATATGATATACGTAGCCGCCATATTAAACGAAAGTCCGTACTGGTGACGTCATGCTCGCTGTTTCGATAATTGGGTGTCGATAAAACGCTATATATTATTATATCGTGTTTTGTCGGTCATGCAATTAATGGTATGTCGATAAAATTATATATCGAATTTAGCCTTAATTAGGGATAGAAGTACTGTCCATAACACATTGTATAACACGTTGTATAGTACTCACCGGCTGGCAGTTCCTGCTTGGGCAGCGGTTTGAGGTCAGGCGGCGGCGACGCTGGCGCCGCGGGCGGCGGCTTCTTTGCGCCCTCCTCCATTTCTATATAGACCAGAAAATGTGTAGTTGATAATTATAAAGTTTATAAAACTATAACCGGAATACGTAAAGTTTAAAAACGTAGGTACGACCGCATTTTAAAGTTTCTTATCAAACAAACCGTTTTTCGATCCCTCAACAATGAAATCGACAAGCTACAACCCAGTCACCTAGTTTTCTCCTCATAACTACTATACTTACTATGGGCCTTATAAGGAAGCTCTAAGTTGCACAGGGCGCTATGGTAAGGGCTATGCTCGGTGTTTCATTGTGTGATCAAATCAGAAGTGAGGAAATCCGTAAACGAACAGAAGTCGCTGACATAGCCCGACGGATTAGCACGCTGAAGTGGCAGTGGGCGGGGCACATAGCACGTAGGACTGACGGCCGATGGGGCAGAAGGTTCTGGAATGGCGGCCACGTATCGGCAAGCGCAGCGTGGGACGTCCACCCACAAGGTGGACAGACGACCTGGTAAAGGTTGCATGAAAACGCTGAATGCAAGCCGCTTCCCACCGGACCATCTGGAAGGCACTGGGGGAGGCCTTCGGAAGTGGATGTCCTGCGGCTGAAATGATGATGATGTTATCGGCTGTTCGGTGATGTAGTCGAGGGCTTAAAGTTCCATAGCAAATTACTAACCGTTTTCCGACTACTACATCATCATCATTTCAGCCACAGGACGTCCACCACTGCTGAACACAGGCCTCCCCCAGTGACTTCTGTCATCGGGGGGTTTCTGCCATACTCGCCTTGCTCGCCTCGCTTGGCAGGCGGGTTGGCGAACGCAGTTTTTTATATTATTTTGCACGCAGACGCTGCTCCCCGTCTCGTGCTACAGGATTTAGTCGCCTCTTACGACACGCTCCTGTTGGCGTCGGCGACTACTACAGTCAACAATGAAATCTACATGCTACAACAAGCCCACTCACCGAGTTTTCTCCTCTTCTTGATCTGCGCGTGCGTGGCCGGCTGCTCGGTGATGTCCAGCAGCTTGATTGATGCAAACTAACCGGTTTTCGATCCCTCATCAGTGAAATCTACAAGCTACAACCCACTCACCGAGTTTTCTCCTCTTCTTGATCTGCGCGTGCGTGGCCGGCTGCTCGGTGATGTCCAGCAGCTTGATGCCGGCGCGCGGCGGCGGGCGCGGCACGGGCGGCAGCGCGCGGCCTGCGCTGCCGCCGCCGCGCGCCGCCCAGCGGGACGGCAAGCCTTTTAGCGGAGCTGCACGAGATGTTTATAATAAATAGAAATTTCGAGGTATACTCTATTAAATCAAAAAAGAATTATCAAAATCGGACTACTTAGTTAAAAGTTATGCGTGGTCAAACATTACAATCACTGAGTGAATCTATCATCCCCTGGTTTCCTACCCAAGGTTGGATTTTTTTTCAAATTTATATGGGACAAACTTCGGGCTTTATCCTTTCTATTAAAAAAGAATGAGAATTATCAAAATCGGACTACTCTGTAAAAAGCTATGCGTGGCGTGATCATACATAAAAAAAATACGCGTCGACTTGAGAACCTCCTCCGTTTTTTCGTCGGTAAATGACGTGAATAAATATTAATAAGTAAATTTATAATATTGGGAAACGGGTTAATCCCAGCCACATTAAGTGTACACCTGAAAAAGCTGGGATTCGTCGGCGGCTCGCTTTCAGCAAAGATGCAGAAGGCGGTGGTGCCTGATACCGCACGCATCGTCCGCCGATTTCTCTCTTTTGCCCTGATCCCAGCCAACTGTGCAACTGCCGGTCATTACCGCCCAAGAGGCAAGGCCTGTAAACTCTATAGTAAATTGTTCCTACAATCACACCAATTAGCTAGCCCCAAAGTAAGTATAGCTTGTACTATAGCGACCAGAGAGCGACGATCTAACCTGCGTAACTCTATCTATCTATAGATAGAGTTACGCAGGTTAGATCGTCGCTTCTGGAGACGTATTTTTGAATCATGCGAATTACAATTCGAATACGAAATGGCAAGATTGGCAGGCGAATGACTAAAATCGCTATTTTTAAAAATTCATTTTGTGAATTCTGCAACGAGTGGTCCGACCCACTCGTATTTCGATTCTACTATTAGAAAGTTTAGAAGTATAAATTTGACAAGTAAACATATGGTTCACAGATTAAAAACTTTTTTTTTCGTTCCGTTCCATGCGATTCATTGCCGGTTTTTAAAATCAGTAAGTTTTTGCATTCCGGTTTTAAATATTTTCTGCGTGAACGAAAGAATTCGCACACGAATCGTATTCGTGTTCGAATTCAAGATTCAATACGAATGCTTCAAAAATACGTCTGCTGGACTGCTGCAATCGACTGTCAAAACGGCGGACGTGGCGCACTTCTATGCCTAAATCAAATGACATCTACGACTACATCACTGAGTGGCGGGCACTGGTTTTATTTCAAGGTAGTAGACACTTACTGAAGCGTTTTATTTGTTAGTACACACATTTGTAAGTACTTACTGCCCTCCTCATTTCATTTACTAGGTAGGCACTGAATAATTGCCTATAGAGGTAAAGGTTGCAGGAACCGGCTGGATGCAGGCCGATTCCAACCGGCCGATCTGGAAGTCACTGGGGGAGGCCTATGAACAGCAGCGCAGTGCTACCGTCGGCTGCATCGTCGGCATACTGCCGTTCGTGTGTAAGGCTTGGACTATAAGCAGTCAGATTTTTTATAACCCGTTCAAAAAACGGCCTTTTTGCTCGAGCGACGGATTGAACCCGGGCTTTACCCGGAACCGCTTTAGGCTACATAGTTATATTTTCAGATGATCGACGTTATTTTAGGTCAAAAAATCTGCAATTCAATTTAATCATATATTCAGAGAAATAATCAATTTTTATTTATTTCAGTTTTCGTCTAAATGAGCCAAAATAATGACAATCAAAAGCCATGTTTAATTTGACAGCAGCCCGTCTATATTCATATAAGGTCAGTTTGGCCCATAGACATGTTTCCGAGCCAAAATACCGAAATAAAAAAAAAGTTTTCAAACTGATTCTGTCACTTTGAATTTTCGACGAACCAAATTGTAAATATTGTAATTTCCTGAGAAAAAGCGGTTTTCCTCGACCATTTGTTTGTTTTTACAAAGACAAAACTGGTGGTCGTTAAAGCAGACTATTGAAACCTGTTTTATTTAGTTTTACGATAGCTCATGATGTCGACCAGCCGTGTGCGTGCTTCGGCGTTTGCATCGTTTCCTTTTCGACAATATAACAAAGCGCACATCGCTGATATGCATTATGTGTACGGTTTCTGCGACGGCGACGCGCGTAAAGCCGCGCGAGAATACAAACAAAGATATCCACGTCGTGTTGCACCGAAAAATTTTCGTCTATTTACGGAAATCCATCGAAGTCTCCGTAAACATGGGATACCGCAGACTAAAGAGCCACGATTTAACAAGATGGAAATCGCCGACATGCATTTTATATACGGTTTTTGCAACGGGGACGCTCAAGCGGCTGCAACTGAGTACAAACGAAGATACCCTACACGAGTCACACCCAGCCCTGAAGATTTTACAATAGTTCATAAAAGAGTTCGCAATCAAGGGAATAAAGATGATCTGATTCCTGAATTGGATGAAAAAGAGAAAGCCAAGATGAGGTCTTTCTTCCGAGAATCTTTTAAAAACCCAAGTCACCGAAAGGCCATGTTAAGTTTGGGGATGCATCCAGCTATTATGTCAGAAATTTTTAAGAAAGGAAAGCCAAATGTAGGATTGCTACAGTCCTTGAGTAGCTTGAAGAAGCAAGGGATAAGACTCTCTTTCAAGGAATGCAACATTGATAGTAATGATGATGACAGTGATAATGAAAGCGATGATGAAACAAGTTACAGCAATGATGAGAGTGATGAGGAAAACGAATATGAGGATGAGTGACAGTCTGTAATCCAGTTAAAATTTCAGTTCAATTATCTGCATTTGATTTGAATTTTTTGTTAATTGTTATAATAATTATAGTCATGATTAAGAATATGTGTTAGATAATAAGTAAAAGTATCCTAACAACATATCTGGTTCTATGAACCCAGTGTATTTTGTGTTTATTAAAGATGTTTTTAATGATAAAAGACTTCATTTATTTATTAAGATGTGTTTACTCTTTTCTCTATTTATTTTACACTTTCCACTTGTTAAGCAGAGTACTAGGCGTATAGCATGTAACATATCTGATACTTTATCTCAGACTGTACACGGCTAGGTGAGTACCTTGCTCAAGATTAATATTGAATTGATTATGTCAAAAAATTGACCCCACACAACTTGCTTACTAAAGAAAGTCAAATCAAATAATAATGTTGGTGCAGAAGGCACCAACATTATTATTTGATCCTATTAATATTATAAATGCGAAAGTTTGTGAGTATGGATGTTTGTTACTCTCTCATGCAAAACCTACTGAACGGATTAGGATGAAATTTTGCACACATACCAAATATGATCGGGATTACACATATACTTTTCATCCATGTAAAATGTTCCTGTGGGATATATTGAATAAACTTAAGACAATGCGAGCGAAGTCGCGGGCAATAGCTAGTACAGAATAGTTAAATATGAGTCATTCTGAGTAAATTGAACACATTTACAGAGTTATCTAAAACACTATCTATCAGGGGCGTGCGGTGTATATAGGCAATAAGGCAATGCCTACCTGATAAATGAAATGAGGTAGGCAGTACGTACTTACAAATGTGTGTTATTGGTGAAGACCACAGATTTTCATTAATAAAAGAAATTTTTAAGTATCACTGCCTACCTCAATATAAAACCAATGCCCATCACTGCTATCTATGTATGTAAACTGAATGGTTTGAATGTGGAATGAAAATGTGTGAACCAAGAGGGCACAAAAGAACATTTTATAAGCTTTCATTTCATCTCAGAACATTTTTTGTAAGATACACTTGTGTAAAAGAAATCAGAAGCAATGACTCATGAATAAATTATCATAAGCCTAAGCAATGTCTTCCCAAAGAGCACTCCCGTTTTTTTTTATCGAGATAAAGCCTAAGCAGTGTCTTCCCAAAGAGCACTTTCGCTTTTTTTATCGAGATACTGCCAGCCATATAAGGTCGTCGGTCCTACTAACTAGGGGATTGTACACATGTTTGCCAAGTCAAATGACATTTTTAACCGACTCAAAAAAAGGAGGAGGTTCTCACTCAATTTGTCTGAATGTTGTTTTTTTTTTTAAATAATGTACTACTATGCTACAGTACGCGGTATCCAATATTTTAAAGATTAGTTTAAAATATTGGACAACATCACATACATTGCTCTGATCCTAAGGTAAGTAGCGAAAGCACTTGTGTACTAGAAATCAGAAACAACGCGGTACCACAACACCCAGACCCGAGACAATATAGAAAAGTTCCTTTTCTATATACATTGACCCGACCGGGGATCGAACCCGGTACCTCAGAGATGGCGACGCCATTTAAAGTCCGGCGTGCTTTATGGGGGTCGTCAAATGAATGGGGATCGCCTGCGCATCTTACGAGACGATCATCGTATCAGAGACGCGGGTGCGTGGAGCTAACAACCAATCACGGCCGGCGATTCACGCGCAGCGCGCGACTAGCCAATCACGTAATCATAATGGTATTTGAGCAGCTTTCGCCCAGCGCTTAACTTCTGTGCCGCCAGTTGTGCACATACTTGTGTCAGTCATTTTCCTAGGCATGCCGCGGCTCCGAACGGGCACAGTAGGCGCCTGCGCCTTCTTCTGATTGGCCTGGGCCTCCGTAGCCTTGGCCAGCAGCTCGCTGCGTAGAGCTACTGATTTCGGTTTGCGTTTAAGGGTAAAGTGTTTCACTGCGTTGGGTTGCTGACCCACCTGGAAGAGGATTTAAGTGTTAAACATTGGTCAGTGGGTATGGACAATTGGTATTTTTTGTGTTCTAATCATGTTAAGGTTGGCAGACCAAAGTAAAGATGGGCTGATGACTTGATAAAAGTTGCAGGGAACAACTAGATGGAGACTGGAAAACTCCAACGAAAAATGAAAGGGTTGGAGGAGGCTTTTTTTAACCCTAGAAGGGGACCATATCTCAGAAGACTAACAATATATAAACAACTAGTCATAAACACCAACACTACTTATAAAGAAATAAAATGTAAACATCTAATAGATGTAAATAGGATATGGTATAAATAAAGCTATATTATTATTGATAAATATGATCTTACTTTTTGGTAAAATAGCCCCTAAATTAAAGACGATTTCGGAAAATAAAAATGCTGGCTCGTTCCTCGCTCAAAGGCTAAGTATAGCTATTCAGCGAGGAAACGCTGCAAGCATTCTCGCCTCCTTGCCTCATGGACACGCGTTTATTTTTGAGTAGTTTATTTTTTATTTTAGGTAAGTTTAGTTATAGAAATGAAATTGTTGTTTTTTATAAGTTATTAAAATAAAAATCATTCGATATCCAATTTTTAAAAAAAAATATGATCTTGTTGAAGATAAAAGGAATATCTGAACATCTCTACTTCATGTAGAGAGCCTGCGTTGTTCCTTTCACCCGTATAAGTCTTTGACTGCCACAAAACTATACACAATATAAAAACTGTTGTTTGGTTTATATCATCATTGGACATGACTCTCAATTTGTTACTTTTGTTCAGATAATAGTTTCTCCCTTTAAAGAAAACAGATAATATACATTAATGATCTGCCAAATTAGGTGGGTTAATATTCCGAAAATATGTCTGAATATATTTACAAATTTAGACCCATAAAAATTGGAAAAACACAGGACATTACTTGCAGGAAATTAAAGTTAATATCTTCCATTACTAATCAACAAAATGAACTTACCACAGAAACTAAAGCATTCTTATTTAAATATAGGCACTCTAGAGGTAGAAGTCCAAGGTCTGAATGTTTGGCCAGCGCTCGTCTTAGCTCTCCGATCATGTCACTAAAAATGGGCCTGGTCTCGTCAAACTCAGCTATCTCGGTGTTGAGAGTGCCCGCTGAGGGAAACGTTTTGAGTACCTCAGCGAGCATGGCCACCCATAGATCTGAGTCCACTGCTGCCACCTCAATGATCTCTTCGAGTTCATTTCGCCACTGAAAAGTGAAAAAATGTTTTGGGCATTGATGAAAAGTAAGTTAGCACAAATCTGCCGCCTATAAGCTAAAAGGCTGCTATATGACATTTGGTAATTTTTCACTTTTAATGAGATTTCCTTTTAAATTTTTTACTTTTATTGAGATGAGGGCTTTTATGCGCTTGTCGCGCATGAAAGCCTTTTCATTTGATACACCACATTGTATGTTTAAAAGTTTTTTTTTGTACCGCCGACTTTATGACGTCGCAGTTACAACCCCCACCGTTTTCGCGCTTTAAAAGTGAAAAATGACCAAATGTCATTTAGCTGCCTTTTAGCATATAATGGAAGAAATGTAGTCTAGATAGACTGATATTTAAATTAAGAATGATCTTCCAACTGCATAGTTATGTTAGTTGGAGTCTTTCAGAATTTAACAATAGCCATTTTGCTACATTTACATCATCACAACCAGATATAAAAAAGGAGGTAATGTTAATCTATGGCCACCAGAGTTGAGGTATTGCAAGGCAAGTGTTCAGACATGTCTATCAATAACCTAAACCATATTATTAACTTTGAAATTCTTACTATGGCATGAGTTAGTATTATTATGAAAATAACCATGTATACAGTGTGGTAATTTTTGAAAAATACTTGAATCTGGCAATTAAAAATCTTTAGCTAGGCAGTAATATAGGACATGCATGAAACAAACCATAAAAATTGTAAAGGTTAAAATTTACAATGAAATATTTATTGCTTCATGAGTATTATTAGGTATTTATTGCTATTGGCTTAGAATTCGAGGTACACTCTACAAATGTGTAGTAAATGATTTCTAATTAGTTAGGATTAAGGAATGTGAATTGGTTTGGAACACAGACCTTGGGGATAGTGGAAATGTAAACCAATACAAGATAGGTTATGTATCCTTATTGTGAAAGTGTAGCATACAAAAAATACATTTATCCAGTGTATATAAATGTACTAGGTGGTTGTTTTTATCAATCAATCAAATAATACTAAAACCGGGATGACTAACGAAAATAGGAGGGAAAATATTACGACGCTCAGATTGTCTAAATATCGTAATAAATTATTTTTAATGGCAAAATAAATGGTGTGGTTTATTAAAAATAAGGTATTATAGGTCTGAATTCCAATACAAAATCATTTAAAGATTAATTTGAAGGAATTTGTCGTGTAAATTACTACATGACAACAAATAAAAACTACTATATACGATCGTACCTCTCTTTTTGACACATTGCATTAAAGCGCAAAGAGAGAGATACCAAACACAATACAGTTACGCAAAACCATAGAACATCAAAGAGAAAAGTTACCTCTTCAACATTTCTGCGCGGGATATGAAAGAAACTTAGCAACAATTTCAGTTTCACTTGTGTTTGAAGGTCTGGAAAGCAATCCTTAATATTCTTTAAAACTTCGGCGTTTAATTGTGTACAAATTGAGCCACTAGTCCACGAATCATTCGATGTACCGAGTTTATTGTGGAGCCACAAAGATGTGTCACTATCCCGCACGTTCGCCATCTTGTAACTGAGGTAGTGAGGTATTCGCAATCTGCGGCCATGTGCCTTTTGAGCTCATAGCTCATCGAGATGCGCAGTCTTGTATGTAAAGCTTGCATGCATGGATGAGCTAAAAATGATCAACGTTCGTTATTTTTTTAACAATGTCTGCTGTGGAAAAGCTAGTTGTTTTCTATAGAAATAGCACTCAAGCAGGCCTTTTTTTTTTAAAGTTTATTAATTAAACCTCATGGTGATGACGCCAACTGGGCGAGTCAGCCAGTCCAGTGCGGCACATATGCACCTCAAAAAACATGTTTTTGGGGTACGTTCCTATTAATGTAAAATTATTATTAAACATAATTTTAATAAAATTGATCATAAATTCCGAGCCGAAAGTATGAGTAAAAGTTGTTCGTGGTAAAACGACTCGCTTGACCTCAACACCACAGGTTAAATAAATTAAATGCAGAGAGCTAGCTCACTAAACTAAAACATACACATCACTACAGTTGTCTATGGTTTTAAAATGTCAAAAAATACCACGATCACGCTTGTCCGCCGAACCGAAGCCAATGCCGTAGTTTATTTGATCAGTGGCCAATGCCGAAGATAAGGCCGTGAAACAAATACTGCCGTGATCCGAAAATGAAATAGTGCTACCAACAATCGATTTCTAATTAATCGATAACGTTTACGTCAAATTATATATAAAAAACAATGGGGAGGAACAAGCAAAGCTTTTTGTAGATGGCGCGATCGTCGCTTGTACCCTGTTGACTGCTAGTGTCAAGTGTGTATTTCCGATTTTTTCGCATATAAAGTTTTTTAGCGTTTAAAATGTATTCATTAATGTCTTTTTCTGAGCTTCAAAGCGGATTTCGTAAAAGGACCAGAACAATTAACGGAAACGTTGTGATTTGATAGAGAGGTAAGCATTGAAAATATTGAAGGTTACATTCTATTCCCTGTGCATAATTCTGGTTAATTTGGACTATATCTGTTATTTCTTCTAGATTGGAGGCTTATGAGCGGAACCGAAACTTTGGCGCTGACTATAACATTACAGATAATGTTGCATATGCCTCTCTGGTGATAAAAAAATTCAGAGACATTAATGCCGATTTTTCACTTCCAAGCTTAAGGAAACATGACTTACATATTTATTTAGAAAGGTATAAAGTATATTCAAATAATTTCCTGATATTTATTCAATACACTTTTTAAATAATAAGTATTTATCATCTGATGCTTTTTGTTACACAGATACAACAACAAGGAACAAAAAGTTCTGTATGAAGCATGTCATCTCCTAACTGTCCACCTCTACTCTGCTGGTGGTATCACATACATGAAAGGATAATGTAAAGCAAGGATGGAGAAAGTTAATTTTATACCATTGTGAGCGCTGCGGATAGTGGCATGTATGCATGATGTAAACATGTATCTCTAATTCAATACCAGAGGTCATGAAAGTTCTCCAGATTATGGGAAGTGTATTTAGGATATGTGGTGGACAAGCGTGACTTGGATTGTGAATTTCTAAGTAGTCTTGATAAACTTCTAAGCAAAGATACAATAATTAAATTAAGCACCCGTATAAAGCTAAAAAAAAGCTTGATATATGAAATAACTGTGCCTTAGTTAAGTATTAGTGTTAGAGAGTTGTCCTTTAAACAGAAAATTCCTTACTACACACAAACACATAGATATTTATTTTGTACTGGTAGGAAATTCTGCAATTTGATTGATGCATAGCATGTAGTCGTGATACTATATCTTTAGTAATAAGTAATACTCACATTTGTGAAATGTTACTTTTTTTTATAAGCATCATTATGAAGTAATGGTATATTTAAAGTTGGTAAAATGAATAAAAGGTTATTTGAAAATAATAATAAAAAAACAGATATAACTTCCTAGACTTTTATTGATTTTTTTTATAAATAGATTCCCTAAAATTGCAGCGCTTGAGAGTTTCTCAGTTCTTCATAATAGTGAGGCCTAGTAAGTAATTGAGATTTTCCTTTATGAATAGGAGGTACCTGTTCTAACTATTACATTTCTTTCTGTCTCTTTTGTAAGTATATTGCCTCCGCTTTGTCATTTAGTTAAAAGTTCACAGCACTCTACAGTAGAGAGACAGGCAAGTAGTAGAGTCCTTCATAAATTCAAGAAGAAGACAGGGTAAAGCACTAACTAATATTTTCAATGTATTAGTATGTTTAAAACTGTTCATGGTCACTAACATTAGAATAGTTTGTTACGGGATTGCTACCATGTACCTTATTTTTGAGTTCCCGATATTTCGGCACTGTTGCAAGCGCCATGATCACGGAGTAACTCGGAGTTACTCCGTGATCATGGCGCTTGCAACAGTGCCGAAATATCGGGAACTCAAAAATAAGGTACATGGTAGCAATCCCGTAACAAACTATTCTAATGTTTAAAACTGATCCATGAAGCTTGTCATGATTTGGGCATTTTAGGTTTCTGTACTTTTGTTTCAGTGCCAGTGAATTCACTAAACTGTTACCCGTTTAGTATATTATACTTTTTCCAAAATAGTCTTCTTCTATGAAATATGCTGTGAGTAATCGTGCAATTTTTAATCCGTAAAGCAGATTCCCACTGATTTTTGCGTTTATAGTCCTTAGGGAATAAATGAACTACTTCAATTTTACAGTTTAAAGCACCACACTGTTGCATTGCGACTTTAAACCTCGAAAATATGGTAAACAAACAGAAATGATTGCATACTTCCATACAATCTGACAGATGTTATGTCAGATCTAGGTACAAGACAATAAGCGCCCCTGGCGTGATAAAAAGTTAGTTTTTCTCCCCATTGGTTATTGTCAAACTTAGTCTACAAAAAAATAATTTGGAATTTTTATTAAAGATTGATAGAATTCATAAAATTGATTTGTAATCGATTGAGTTAAGGATGATAATTAACTATGTATACAGGGTTACGTTGCAAGTTAGTGCCAATTTTTCAGGGAACACTCAGAATCAGTAACTAAATCGATCTACGTAAAAAATAACCATTTTTTTCATACTAAATTATACTGTCCGCTGTTAAAAGATGGTACGCGTAGATAATCTTGTCTCACTCATAAAAAATACGCACGCACTATCTCTGTGCAAAGTAGAATGGCAAATTTTATTATGAATGACCAAGCAGGTCACCTTGTCGTTTTTCCCGGATATTTTAAAGTTAATGTCATTAAATAATAGTAAAATAAAGAAACAAAAAAGATGTAGACACACATTTTTTGTTTCTTTATTATTTATTTACATAAAGCTTTTGTCATACCGGAAAATTTTAATTAAGTTTGTAAATGTAATTTAAGTTTATAAATAAATAAATAAATTTATATTATTTTTAAGATCCTATTTTTTAAATTTGGCACTACCTTGCAATGTAACCCTGTATTATTATGCAAATGTATCGATTACATTACATCCCATTGATAATGTAACAAAAACATGCAATCGATGCATTTTAACATTTGTGTCAAAACATATTTTAGATTTAGCCAGTTGAAAGCCATTTACATGATATCTTCATAATTATAGTTGTCTACACAATTAATATGATTGATTATTAATAGCAAGAAAATTAAATTAACCTAGCTTTATTATTAATAACTACTAAATTTTAACCTTGTAAGTTATAAATATGATCCTTGTGTACATTATACCCAAGATGCTGGCAGCATTACATCGCTGGATTGTGATGCCCAATCGCTGTGCTACCACCTCTTGGGTCACCAGTCACCGCTACTGTCAGACAATCTCTTAATATTCCATCATGATAAAAAAGAAAACTATTATGTTGAAAACATCTCATTACTCATGGCATAAGTTATTTACAAAAGTCAAAACCAAATTGATACGGAACTCTGCGAGATAGACTTTAAGTTAAAAATTAAATGAGATTTTATTTTTGTCGTTGTTTGACAAGCTGTTGAATTTTTTTCATATTCATATTCATTTAATCACTTTCATAATGTAACATTAGTCCACAATACAGGTACAAAAGGTATTCATTTTGTTACAAAATGACTTTCTAAAGCATTCGTGATTTTTTGATACTAAACAATTTAAATTAACATTTTTTAACACAATTAATTCGAATTCTATTTATAAATTTTAATCATACAGTACTAATATTAAAAATAATCACAAATTGTCACAATATATAATGTTATGTCAGATCAAATCAAATAAAATACATGATGAATAATAATAAATTACAATGTCAAATAAATTAAATTAATGTCAAAGTCAAATGTATATTAAAAGCCTGTCAATAATTTTAGTCAATTAATCATTCTGAGCTGGATGAGAGTAGCCGTGGATCGTGCAGAGTGGCGTGCAATTGGAGAGGCCTATGTCCAGCAGTGGACTAGTGTGGGCTGATGATGATGAATCATTCTACACTATTTCAATTTATCATCAAAAAAATCTCTTAAATTATAATATGATTTGTCAATAAAAAACTTCTTTAATTCACTATCATATTTTCTACCTTGGAGGGTTTTAATGGAGTTTGGTAAATTATTACGAATTTTGACAGCCATATAATACGGCCCGTTCTTAAACAACGTGAGTCGCGCTGCGGGTAGAAAAAGATCATTTGCATGGCGCGACTCGTAGCGTCTTGACGTATTACCAATGTACTGAAAATACTTGTTGTGCTTCCTTACAAATCGACACAATTCATAGAGATAGACGCACGTGACCGTAAGTATTTTATATTTACTAAAAAACAGGCGACATGTGTCTCTCGGTGCTGCATAGGCTATAATCCTCAAACATCGTTTCTGCAATACAGATACTGCGGGTACTTCGGTCGAATTGCCCCAGAATACGATTCCATAGCGTATCCAGGCAGCGGCATGTCTGTGGTACGCCGCAAGTGCACACTCCACATCTGTGCTTTTCCGAAGCTCACGCAGCGCATACCAAAAACTACTAAGCCTGCCCACTAAAAGCTCCACATGCTGTTTCCACGATAGTGTCGAGTCCATCGTGATCCCAAGAAGTGAAAATGTACTAACTTGTTCTATTATTTTTCCTTGATGTGAAATGGGCAGTATAAGATCTGTTCTCTGGTACGGCCTGAATTGCATCAGTTTTGTCTTTCCAAAGTTTAGAGTGAGACCTATATATTTGAGATGCGTAACAATTTTTTTTAAACATTCATTAATAATTGCTTGCAAATTATCTATATTATCTTGCCTACAACTGACCAAGAGTGTTGCATCATCTGCGAATGAAATATTTTTTTGATATACTACCGAAGGCAACTCGTTAATGTATGTCAAAAACAACAAACATCCCAACGCACTACCTTGTGGAATAGACCCTGATATAACTTTAGTTGAGGATTTTATTTGCTGCAATTTCCTTATCTTTCCACTCAAATGTACTTACTGTACAAATTGCTTTCTAGTTGAAAGGTACGACTTTACATTGCTTTTAATATTGATTTTAATAATTTTATAAAATATTATTATTTAAAAAAAAAGCAACAAGTATAATATTTGTACCTTACTCTTATATTGAATACCGTGTTAGCCCTTTTTTCTCATTTCTAGAATTATATCTGCTGCTCATGAATCAATGGGGAGGAACACGCAAAACTTTTGTAGATGGCGCGATCGGCGCTTGTACCCTGTTGACAGCTAGTGTCAAGTGTGTATTTGCGATTTTTTCGCATTAAAAGTTTTTCAGCGTTTATAATGTATTCATTAATGTCTTTTTCTGAGTATCAAAGCGGACTTCGTAAAAGGACCGGAACAATTGAAAATATTGAAGGTTATATTCTATTTCCTGTGTATAATTCTGGTTAATTTGGACTATATCTGTTATTTCTTCTAGATTGGAGGCTTATGAGCGGAACCGAAACTTTGGCGCTGACTATAACATTACAGATGATGTTGCATATGCCTCTCTGACGATAGAGAAATTCAGAGACATTGATGCTGATTTTCCACTTCCTAACCTAAGGAAACATGAAATACATCTTTATTTAGAAAGGTAGGAACTTATATTCACATAATTTCCTGATATTTATTTAATACACTTTTTAAATAATAAGTAATCATCATCTGATGCTTTTTGTTTCATAGATACAACAGCAAGCAAGAAAAAGTTCTGTATGAAACATGTCATCTCCTAACTGTTCACCTCTACTCTGCTTGTGATATCACGTACATGAAAGGATAATGTAAAGCAAGGATGGAGAAAGTTGCTTTTATACCATTGTGAGCGCTGCGGGTAGTGGCATGCATGCATGATGTAAACATGTATCTCTAATCTAATTAGTACCAGAGGTCATGAAAGTTCTCCAGATTATGGGAAGTGTATTTAGGATATGTGGTGGACAAGTTCATCAAGACTCCTTTGAAATTCACAATCCAATCCATGATTGTGAATTTCTAAGGAGTCTTGATGAACTTCTAAGTAAAAACACAATATTAAAATTAAGCACCCATATAAAGCTAAAAAAAAGCTTAGTACTTAGACTGTGCCTTAGTTAAGTATTAGTGTTAAAGAGTTGTCCTTTAAGAAGAAATTCCTTACTACACACAAACACATAGATATTTATTTTGTACTGGTACGAAATTATGCAATTCGATTGATGCATAGCCTGTAGTCGTGATACTATTTCTTTATTAATAAGTATGATACTCGCATATGTGAAATGTTATTTTTTTTTATAATTATCATTATGAAGTAATGGTATGTATTTATAGTAAGTAACATGTTTGCAGGTTATTTGAAAATAATAATAAAAAACAGATATAACTTAGATTCCCTAAAATAACAGTACTTGAAAGTTTCTCAGTTCTTCATTATAGTGAGGCCTAGTAAGTAATTGAGATTTTCCATTTTGAAAAGGAGGTACCTGTTCTTACTATTAAATTTCTTTCTGTCTCTTTTGTAAATCCATTCTCAGCGAGTATATTGCCTCCGCATTGTCATTTAGTTAAAAGTTCATAGCACTCTACAGTAGAGAGACAGGCAAGTAGTGGAGTCCTTCATAAATTCAAGAAGAAGACAGGGTAAAGCACTAACTAATATTTTCAATGTAATAGTAGGTATTCATCGTATGTTTAAAACTGCTACATGAAACTTGTCATGATTTGGGCTTTTTAGGTTTCTGTACTTTTGTTTCAGTGCCAGTGAATTCACTAAACTGTTACCCGTATAATATATTATAATTTTTCCAAAATAGTCTTCTTCTTTGAAATATGCTGTGAGGAATCGTGCAATTTTTAATCCTTAAAGCAGATTACAACTGATTTCTGCGTTTATAGTCCTTAGGGAATAAATGAACTAATTAAATTTTACAGTTTAAGGCACCACACTGTTGCATTGAGACTTTAATCCTCGAAAATATGGTAAACAAACAGAAATGATTGCAAATTTCCATACAATCTGACAGATGTATGTCAGATCTAGGTACAAGACAATAAGCGCCCCTGGCGTGATAAAAAGTTAGTTTATCTCCCCATTTAAAAAAATACATTAAAAGAAGAAAAATGTATAATAATGTTTACGTTACCATGGGGGGGGGGGGGGTAAGAGCTTTGAATACTTTTGCTGACGGGGGTAAATAATTGTAGTAAATCTGCTTACGTAATACTTGAACGGCCCCTGATCAACTGTCGATATTTAAATTATCGATAGATCGGCAACACTCGTGTCATCCGTCGTGCTCATGTTCTTTTTTTATTGTTACTAACAACCTAAATATTTGATCGTACTCAAAGCTGATTGAATGGACCATATTTTGTCCTAAAAGTGCGTAGTTTATTTGATCAGTGGTGCATGCCATAGACAAGGAAACGCGCGCCATATTTGAATTCATTCGGTGACGATTTTGCTAGGATATTTTATTGACGACACAAGTGTGAGTAACTTACTATAAAATAATGTCTGTTTCATCCGAATCATGCACAACAGCAAATATTTACGACGAAATGCTAAACGACGAAACTATTTGTGATTTAGCATGTAAAGACTTGGAGGTAGTTCCCGACATCAATAATAAATTGTTATGTGTAAGTTTATTCGAAATTAATAGCCTGTATTTTATTTTTTCTGTGATTTTAATTTTGCAAATTATGAAATTCACCTCATTTTATGTAACGTTACGTATTCCAGATATTATACCTCCAGAATAACCGAATTAAATCGTTATCAGATGATTTCTTTCCATCGTTACCAAGTTTGATGTGGCTAGATTTACGTGATAATGAACTGGTCGATATACCAAGAACAGTAAAGAACCACCCTAGCCTCACTCATTTACTTCTACAAAACAACCAACTAAATTCTTTACCCAATGAATTGGGAACTGTTAACTTAAAAGTTTTACAGTTAAATGGCAACCCGCTAGTTTACCCTCCAAAGGAAATCGTTAACGGTGGTGTAACAAAGGTTTTAGGGTTCCTCCACGATAAGTTTATAGATGTAATGTTCACGCAATCCCAGTCTGATGTTTCCGAAGACGCTGCCAGTACGGGAAACTACCCTGAAAGTGTGAACCACGAAGTTGTAAGTTACAATTCAGTTATCGATGGGGATAAGTTGAAAGAAGCCAAAACGTTGTCGATACAGTTTAGTGAGAGAGAAATTGAAGAATCTGGAGACGAATGCTACGCTAAAACTAAAGGGAAATGCCCAAAATTAGCCAAAAGTCGCACGCTTATGCCGACGTACTACCAAAGCTCGAAGTACGTGGTTCCTCAGGGCCCTGATTGCAAAGAGGTGCAAAATATAAAAATGAGGCAGAGTTACTTGAGGGATGTGGCAATAAAGAAACATAAGGACTTGCTTGCTACTAGGGATAAGATTTTGCAAGGGCGAAAGTACGTTTTTGCATACTTAATTAAAAAGAGGCCAACAATAGTATGCTAACCGAGTTTCTTGCTACTTCTCGGCGCTAGCACACAATATTATCTCGAATTCGAGTCTCGATTGCACGCAGGCCTATTTACAGATATAAATTCGTTTTATTAGTAATATAATATTAACTTTTACCCGTCTCGAAGGACCAATTTAGATGTTGGCTTACCTACTGTTTTAAATTACTATTACTATAACTATACCTTATTATAATATTTTGTATGCATTATAGATCTAACGAATATTTCCAGAAATTTGGAACTATTAAAGAACTGGCGCCGCCATTACCACTATAAACAGCAATTCGTCGACTCCACCTACGAATTAGACCCCCAGAACATTCCGTACGACACTGCCCCAGAGTACATGACCTTCTTAACTCGGGAGGATATTGAGAAGGACCTCCCTGATAAATACAAGAAGAGGTTGATTAGGAGGTCGAAACCGTCTGTTCCGAGAAAGAATAATAATGATGTGCATTTAGCGATGAAGATAAAACAGCTGTTTGAGAATCTAGAGGCTATTGACTTGAACAGGGATGGGATGACGCCGAGAACTGAGCAGAAAGTGCTACTGAATGAGATACAAAAAGTAATTATTACCTATATAATTACATATGACTCAGGCTGCGAGTTGCACAACAAAACAATCAAGTCACTAATTTCGATCGAAAAGTACTTAATACAAATTAACATTTGACTTTTCGATCAAAGTAAGTGACGCGATTGTTTTGTGCAACTCCCACTAGGCCCTCAGATGATTTGGTTCAAAGCTTTATATAGAACACGTTTCGTCGTCCTTGCTAAAAATATCTTTTAATTTCCTATCAGTAATTTCATTACCTACATACAAGTTTTTTAAATAAGCATATCCGTAGCTCACCATAATTAGGTAATCGTAAATAATATTAGTTTTTTTTTTATTTTAAAATAAACATTGTCTTCAATTTATAAAGACGGAAGGCCTAGGATAGCGTTCCTACCAAGGTTCATAAGATTTTCTTGAACCTGCGAAGAATGGAAGCCTTACTATTGAACTGCAGTGGTTCGTCTGGTGATACTCTAAGAGTTGGTACTCTAAGAAAGAGATGGCCACTGTTAGAAAGCTTTATCCCATTTACACACTTTCCTCGCGGTTTAAACAACATTTTTTTTTTGCGTCGCGACGGTACAGAGATGGTTTAAGTGTTTTACTACCAAAATCAAATACTCTCCAAAAAAAAAGTTATTTTAACTTACAACAACTTAGTGTTTTTTCTGATTAAGTTAAATGATGAGTAGCAGAATTACCCCCAAAAGGGAAGTTTAACTAGCAATAATAGGACCACATAAAAATGTAAAGTGTTAAGCTACATCCACACTGAACGGCTTTGGCGCGGCTGGAACGCCGGAAATGTCTCGTGGGTTGTGTGGTGTTGGTGTCTGTGTATTTTCCTTATTTTTAATCTATTAATTGTTTTTCAGATAACTGAAATAAAACAGAAGCTGTCTGAACTATCAACGAGTAACGGAAGATCGGTGGCGGTGGATTAAATGTATATTTCATTAATGTTCTATTCACCTTTTTTATTTATTTTTATTCAAATCAAATAATTTATATTTTGTAAATTCATTAAAAAACAATATAATCATAACATTATTTATTAAATGCTAATTTCAAAATAAATTCGCTAAATGTAATTTATATTTATTTAATTTCATTATATTTAAAAGGAGTGGTATTTGTGTAACCAAGAATAGTAAGAAGAATATTAAATAAAAAAATATTTCACACTCGATTCGTAAAAGTTTATTTTTAACAAATAACAGTAATATTCTTAATAAATAATAATTTAAAACCACACAAAGACGTTGCATCAATTTTCTTAGGTAGGTTAGGAGTATGTGACCACCGATTACGCGTCCTTGAATGAGAGCTTCTTTTCCTAAAACAAAAAAAACTTGTTACAAATTGCATTCTGGCTCGATATTACGTAGCACTTGCCCAGCCTAAAGCAATACTTAGGCTAAGAACTCGGAGCGGTTTTTAGCAGCGCCCGCCGCGGTTGCGAGCTCGCAGCGTCTGTACAATGTAGATTTATAAGTAAAAAAATAAAATTCAAACACATCTCACGACGCGTTTTACACCTGCGGCGCGCGCGATTGTTTGCGCGCCCGCCACCGCGCTGAAAATGAAAACCGCTCCGTGAGTTCTTAGCCTCGGGCGATAATTGTAACTGCTGCGTACCCGTACAGAACTCCGGTCCCGTGAGTTTTGAAATAAAACCGCTGTTCCTCCACCGAGGCGGGCGCGGGTGAAAACCGCTCCATGAGTTCTTAGCCTTCCGCACCTAGCCGTGTAGCAATAACGTACTATCGCGGTCTCCGACGCCTGACCAGTCTTAAAGCTAAAATCGATTGCAAGCACCTCATTGCCACCACAAAATAGAAAAATCGATTGCAAGCACCTCATTGCCCACAAAATAGAAAAAATACAGAAGGTCCACTCCCGCCGTTCTTGAAAACAACTGCCTAAATTGGGCTGACTACCAAGGGTTGCCATTCTGAATTTTTGAAATAAGTTAGTGTGCTTTATTACTCTGATACATCGATTAGCTTATACATTCATCTTATCATACGTCCAAGCTTAAATGGGAAGACAAAGCAATATTTACTCTCCTCAACTTGGCTTCTTCAATGACTGTCGTTTTTAACAGCGGCGGCAGCTGTGCGTTGGTTGACAGAAATTATACGTACTAACTTGTTATATACTCACATAAGGTGATGCGTTTATCCTAGCAACGATAATGTAAAAATACCAATGAATAATTTAATATGTCTATTATCTTTTATTTACGCTTACCTAAAACACTGGTACCAGCGACGATATGCTAGGGAAAATTTAAAAGCCCATTTCTGCTGAATGTGCAATGAAATTAATAATTGATCGCTATCAAAACTTATCTTTAGCTATACTATTTACTTACTTTACTTTACTAACAAGAAAAAACCAAGACCTAGTTTTATATACCTTTCAATATTATTTGGAAATTTGAAGAACGTGTAGTCACAATTTTGTGTTGTATTAAAACATCCAAACACACTACAGCAGTAATAAAAACGCTTATCCATTTTTTGCACGTAACAATGATCAATGCGTAGTAAACTGTCGCGAGTGACAGCCCGCTATAGCTCTATCCCCGATCGTCCGAGATTTCTAGTAAATGCAATTGTTAATCTGTGCGTGACGAGTATGAAGCTTAGTTTCGAGTGGACTATCTGTCTAGCGCGCCGGCGCTATACGTAATTTGTGTTGCCACTCAGTTCAAGCCACCTCCTACGTTCATTTATGTTTCGGGTTCAATCAAGACAATAGGTGTTTAGGCACAAGCAAGCTTCTATTTGTATCATCTAATTGGCTGTAGTAAAACGTAGTAAAATGCATAACCAATCAGGGCGGGTTGGGACGTGTCCGCCGCGAGGCGCTTACACAGGAATATTTCTACAAAGCGGTAGGGCGTCGGAGCCCGCGATAGTACCAACCCTGCTTAAACCTCAAAATACAGTTTTGTCCGGTCCAAGTAACATTAATCTCAATCCAGTATTTCTTAAGCACCTATATTAAAAATAATATGTGAAATTGTTAAATAATATTATTTAGTCAATTACTGGTACCCACTTTTAAAATGGCCGTCGATCGTTTCCTATCTCCTGAGCGGCCGACACGATGTTTCACACTCACATCTACAAGAATATAACTGGCACTGTCGGAAGCTCAAAGACGTTGTCCGGTAATTTTCACTGGTCCATAGAATCCTGTTGTATAAACCTAAAAACAAAAGTCCACCTTGGATGGATAAGCAATAAGAAATTTTGTAATGTTGTTATGTATTATTAGAATATACTATGTCGCGGTCGGCGGTTTAACCGCCGGGTTTTTTTACTGAGTTGTTACAACTCCGTTATGTACGTATGAACATGCCGCATTGCATTCTATTAGCAGTGTAAATAAACAAGCATATAGAAGGAAACTTTAATAGCAAACGGCAAGGGCGCAATATAAGGGCGCTTTATGAATGCATCGCGCTTTTTATGCTTCGTTCCATTCAGCGCAATACATTTTCATCTTAGAGCGCCCTGGTTCGCTTGCAATATCAAGTAAGCAAAAGAAATACATAAATACAAAGAGCGTAATTCGCAACGCAACACTTGAACGCTCCGCTGCTTACCGCAATGCAAGTACGAACGAGTTACTACAGAAGCGTCTATTTCCACAAGTTCGTGTCTCCGAAAAAGACGAAGCTTTTTAAATGAGTAGGTGGTGTTATCATACCTTCAAGAACTCTCCGTATCCTCCTCACAAATGTTGTCATGTAAATACAGCGGATGGCACCCGGTAGCGGAGCGCAGCGACACCCGACACAGCGGGCAGATCCTCTTCGAACTCATTGCCCTCATCAGGCACTGGGTGCAGAATACGTGGCCGCAACGCGTGGACGAGACCGCCTCGTTGGTTAGATTGTTGAAGCATATTGGACATCTGATTTTCAGGAACTTTTGAGGTTTCTTCTTTGTCTGCAAAAGGTAAGGATTATAATTAGTCAATGTATTAGCCAGTGCACTGCGCGACCGCTGCTATGGGAAGGAAGGGTCTTGCTCGGTGTTTCTTTGCAAGATCAAAATGAGGAGATCTGGTAACAAATAAAAGTCGCTGACATAGCCCAACGGATTAGAAAGCTGAAGTGGCAGTGGGCGGGACACAGACAGCACGTAGAACTGACGGCCGATGAAGTATAGGTTCTAAAATGGAGGCCTAGTACCGGCAAGCGCAGCGTAGGACGTCCACCCACAAGAGATCTAATAAAGGTTGCAGGGAGCCGCTTCTAAGTTTCTAACCAGCCAATCAGAAAGTTACTGGGGGAGGCCTATGTTCCGCAGTGGACGTCCTATGGCTAGAACGATGATGAATTAATAAAGCTCGTTTTAAACTGCTTTAGATTCTGTTCATGGCCCCATTATTACTTTCTCATCATCAGCTTTTAAAAGTCCATTGCTAGATATAGACAGAGCGGCTCTATGCAGTCTGCATCCACAACCTGGACTAGGTCGTCAGTCCGCCTGTTACTTCATTACTGTTAAAAAGCAGAACGGATTTAGATATTTACTTATCATCGTCATCATTTTCACAGAACGTCCTGAACGTGCTGAACATAGGCATCCCCCAGTGACTTCCAGATTGGCCGGTTGGAAGCGACCTGCATCCACGGGCTTCCTGCAATCTTTACTATATTTACCCGACACGGCATCATCCTAGTTAAAAACAGTATAAACTAGATCTAAGTAAACTGAGACTTACTTTTGCTACTTTCGCTTTTTTGGTTTTCTTCTTTCCTTTCGCATTAGTTTCTTTCACGGCGCCTGTCTCGGTCTTCATCTGAATTTGGGTTTGAACTAAAACTATACCTTACACCTAAACTCGGTACGATTACACAATATCACAAATAATTTCACATGGAGTGTTGACTCAAATTGTTTTACCCGCGGAGAAGAATTATTACAATTCCTCCGTGTCCATCTGTCTGCAACTTTGACTGACAGCGTCATTAATATCATTTTTTAGTGAAGATTATCACTGTTTCCCGTTTTCTGATAAGTCATTGTTTCAGAACGAAAGAATAATTTCAAAACCTTTTTAAAATTCAACCACCAAAGCCATAAATTTTGGAGCGTTCGAATTCCAATTCGCATACGAAATCACCAAGAAAAAATCGTGTACAATTTAATAAGGATTCGTATAAGATTGTTGTGAATTCGTATGCGAATTGGAATTCGAATGCTTAAAAAATACAGAATAAATAACAGGTACTTATGTGTTTAAGTAATTCAAGTTTCATATACATACATAGGAGGACTTAATGCCTCATTCATGGCATTATTAAATTCAATTCAATGAAGCTTGATTTCTGAAACCCTTAACTGTTATCCATTCTGTGGTTTTAATGAAAAATAAAACCGTCCAAGTGCGAGTCGGACTCGCGTACGAAGGGTTCCGTACCATTATCTATAAAAACGGCAAAAAAAAAATACGTTTGTTGTATGGGAGCCCCCTTAAATATTTATTTTATTCTAATTTTTAGTATTTGTTGTTATAGCGGCAACAGAAATACATCATCTGTGAAAATTTCAACGGTCTTAACTATCACGGTTCATTAGGTACAGTCTGGTGACAGACGGACAGACAGAGAGACAGACGGACAGTGGAGCCTTAGTAATAGGGTCCCGTTTTACCCTTTGGGCACGGAACCCTAAAAAGGCATAGGTAGGTACTTCACACATTTAAAAGACACTTTACAAACTTAAAAAGTGTTCAGGCTATCCATCAGCTACGAGTAAGTTGTATATAGAATGTAAGTTTTAAATCGATAAAACGTCCATAAAAAAATTGATTTAATTAAGATAGTAATGAAATAAGCGATTTAAAATGAGTCTAATAAATTAATGTACTATAGGGTAATTCCGAAGCAAGTAAATAAAAAAATCTTAAAATTATTTCAAAGAATTTATTTTTGATTTATCGTCAGACGGCCGGCACCCTATTTTCATAAAACATGCATATCATAAACTTAAAAAATTGGGCTGTGGAAAATTATGATAGTATAAACACAAATAACAATTATACATTTCTCAATACATAGCAAAAACTAATACGGCGCCGCGGTGTATACTTAGGTATACATACGTTTGAAATATTGAACTTATTATTATAAGCTATTTGACATCATCAATCAGATTTCGCAGGATTGCTTAGTACAGTATAATGAATAAGAAAAGATGAATTAAATGCAAACATTTATAACTTAATCAAAAATAGGGTTTTTGATGATGTGAAATTCAGACAAAAAAAACATTTGTGCAACTTTTAGTTAGAGTAATCATGAATTATTTTGAATGATTATTAGTATATTTCGGTATACGGTTTAAAGTACACTTATTAATCAATAATTTAGTAACATCTGGTACAAAGATGGATATAGCCTATTCGAAATAAAATACAAAATTGTAAAAAATAAGAAAAAAAACTATAGATAAATCAACGTCTGGATTGCTATTATTTTTAGAAGCGCCCTGTACTTTTATTCGCGCTTTGAATAAGTAATGATTAGCTTTGAATTTAACACTTTGGGATCTTATTGGTTTATGGAGCACTAGCTGTTGCCCGCGACTTTGCTCGCGTGATCTGTAGTTGATTCAATGTATCTCACAGGATCATTTATCGGAGATAAAAAGTATCATATTTGTTAATCTAGATCATATTCTATACGTATGCATAATTTCATCCAAATCCGTTCAGCAGTTTTTGCGTGAAAGAGTAACAAACATCCATCCATACTTACAAACTTTCGCATTTATAATATTAGTAGGATTGTCTCCTTCATTTACGCGTCAACTGCCAGGTGCTGGAAGCGTAAATTTTTCCTGTAGCATTTTTGTGTAAATACACTTTTAACACACAATTTTGTGCTCAAATATGTTTGTCCAGTAAATCCCCCGTCAGACTTTCATGTACACATCGTCTAATGAGGTGTACACTGTCATTGTACGATGAAACTTGTCAAATGTTAAATTATGAAATACAAAGATTGCACGGTTTAAGTATTTACTTTTAGGTACATGGATGGCCGGGCCGATTTTTCAATAGCCAATTAACTTATGTACGAAGAATAAGTTTGGCACGTTAACAGTGTTCGTATAGAAAATGTGTCAAAACGTTATTTTTTATTCGTTCAATAAAAGTTGTTTGGCGTTTGGAAAACCGGCACTTAAATTGTTTAACGTATCACAAATAATTATTATTGATTGGCTAGTATTTTTTCAGCAACACCAACATTGGCAGAAGTTTTAAAAAAATTAAAAGAAAACACTTCTTTTTCGAATGTTCTTCGTTTACAATGATCTTGTATAAAAATAGTGTATAGTCACATTTATAGAACTTAACGAACTTAAATTAATATAAACTACTTCACTATTGTTTTGTAAGTAATTAAAAACCTGAGTGTCATGACCACGATGTTTATTACTAAGAACTTAGACTACCTAGTATATCGTGAAAACCAAAATAACTTTACTTAAAAGTAATAAAATTAATACTGTAGACAAACAAAAGCACAATGCACCTACAAACGCTAAATTGAGGTTCTTATCTATTAAATGTAGTTTATAAATGCGATATTGTGCAACATTACTTACTGCTGCACTAAGAGACTTAACTTAATGGTTACTTACGAAAACCCTTATAAATAATAAATTAAGACAATACGAAAAAAGACCATTATAAAAACAAATTTTAATCCATACTTTGTTGTTAATTGATGTCTCTGAGCGCAGTAGTTAGTATTTAAATGATATTTTACATAATTAATAGGTATATTTAAATTCTGAAAATGAAGCTTAGGTAGTCCTACAGAAACATGCGAAACTGCTGGAGGCGTATTTTTGAAGCATACGAATCCACCAGAGTCGTTTAGGAACTCCTAGAAAATTGTAAAATAAGAAACCTATATTTTTTGCATCTTGACATCTTTAATTATTATTATTCTTGAAATTTGTATTGCAAATTGTTATAGTTATTTTAAATTGTAATCGTTATTTATTATATTAATTAATTAATACAAACTATTATGAATAAATTGAATTGAACTGTAAACGATTCTTGGGATTTTTTATGAAAATTAGAATTCGAATGCTTCAAAAATACACCTCCTGGTCAAAGAAATGACACAAAGAAATAATATCAGAGATTCCCAGACACATTTACATGCTACCCTATTTTATTACCTAAAATGTACCTAATCAGATGTTGGATCAACTTGAAACTAGAAGTCGCCCATCTTCTTTAACAAAGCATTATAATTCCCGTCAAAAAAACATTAACAGCATTGAGAAAGAGAATAAATGCTTGCTGCTTGCTTGTACGGAGCCGTTTCCGGATTCATGTAGTCCGACACCGGACTACATGAATCCGAAAACGGTCCATACTTTTCTTACAAGGACACGACTAACCCGACGCGCGACGTGTACTTGAGTAACACTTGTCGAGTGAACTCATATAGAATACAGCTGATTAATGGGAAAGAACGAGAAATGTGGTAGATTGTAGGAAAGCCTAAACAAACTAATCAAAAGTGAACGTAGGCTTGACCCGGTTCTTATACGATTAAGCGTGAACGTCGAGATTTAAGCCGAATAGTTAAAATTGAACATACGGGATATTTTTTCGTCCTTATTCCCGTTTACACTCTAAAATAAAAGTGACGACGTACTACAAAGCCGGTGCTAGTTAAATTATAAACTTTAGTCATATTTTAAGTTCTGATATATTAATGTAATTTTTGGCGGGAATTACAACCTTTTCATATTCATTCGAATTCGAATTTCGTTCGAATAATCTATTCTATCCGTACTATCCATATAGCAAACTAACGTACCGCCGCCTATACTTGTATATATCACAATAACTACACTCCAATCCGTACCAGTCGTTCCATACTCAGTCTTTACCAAAACTTGACTAGGCTTTGTCCAACACATAGCTTAATCTACATCTCTTAGCCACAATATGATTAACTTTCAAAAAGATAAAAACATATACCACATACCTTATGGAGTAAAAATTTTGTTTATTCTGTTAGATACAAATTCCGCCATTATTTAATCTGTGATGGTACTGGACGCGTAATTTTAAAGAATTCGAATTCCAATTCGCATACAAATGCACAAGAATCGCATATAAATTCTCAATAAATTGTATACAATTCTTATGATTTCGTATGCGAATTGGAATTCGAACGCTTTAAAACTACACCTCAGAAATTGTTTTAGTTTGGGCGAGAGTTGACACTTGTCATTTTATCAAATGTAAGTGAAAAATTACTTATTAATGAGAAAAATAGTGCATTTAGCTCCTCTATAGGGTATGTGCCCGATGTATAAAAAGTCGTGAGCACAAGCTCCGAAAAAAAAGCAAATTATTTTAGATTGCAATGACAAAAAAAAAATGGTTCACGGTTTTGTCGTATAAAAAAAATACATTTTAGAGCTTACGTGTAGAATAGAAAGCAAATGTCATAAAATTTTTTTTTTTTTTAATTTCTTATTCAATATCGAAAATGACGACGAAACGTGCGTTTAAAAAAACTTAACTAATTAATTTTCTATAATTAGCGACCTAAGTAGTAATAGGGAAACACATTATATCTACTCACAGTATTTGCTACAAAATTATAATACATACGTATATTTTTTTTAGTTTTCATTTATATTTTTAAATGTATATTTACTGACCTAGCTGAAAATTGTTTACGTTTCTTATTTACTATAGGAATATACATTTATATTACCTAATCACACTTAAAGATAAAGCAGTAAGCAATTTATATAACAAATTATCTTAAAACATCTGACCAATTACGTCGCAGATTGCTAATTGGGTCGTAAACAATTGATAGACACCAAAATTCAACGGTGTCTATGAAGACGGTCGTTGACTGATCGGTCGTAGTGTTACCGTTGTCCGCATTTGGCGGACTATGGTCGTCGGTCGTTCGTAACGACCCAATACTGCGATCAATAGATATAATTAGCTATAGGTATTTATACTTAAATTATAAGTAATTTACAGTCCACGTATGATATGGATTATATCAGATGTTTTAAGTAAGAATAGTTTACATGCATTTTGTTTATAATTTTAATATTTAATTTCATAAATTATAGTTTTATAAGCTGCCTAAAATTATATTGTGATGATGATTACTTGATAATGTTGTTAATATACTATTATCATAAGATTTGATATATTCGAATACAGTTTCGTTCTCTGATGGATTTTTTAATTTCTAAAGTTGTTTAACTTGTTGAGTGACTTCAAAGTCAAAGTCATTTATTTCTGCAAAGTGGCCATTAAAAGCAGTTTTTCTTCTACTTGGAAACTATGGCATAGTCAGTGCCTATTTACTTCAAAGTTGAAGGCTCAGATTAAAATTAGCTTGAGCGACGGATTCAATCCGGGCTTGTCCGTAGCCGTTATTAGAGAGTTCTAAAAAAAATATTATCAAATGTTCGATACAAAAGTAATGAACATTTATACAGTTTCTAAGAATCGTAGTTACGAAATGGTTGTAATTTGTAGAATAGAGATGACGACTGGGTAAAGAAAATTAAATTCTATTTAGTCCGTCAGTTGGACAATAAAAAAACCTCTTATTTTTTATGAATTTTATTACTTTTTCAAATTTAGAAATTATAATAAAATAATAAGATCTTTATTGAGTCTTGTTTTTTTTTATTTAAAAGATATTTTTATTTTATATTGTGGGTAAGTTTATGAAAATTTATCTCAAATTGCTAATACATGACAAAGTCAGCAGTTTATACGGTCAAATGTCAAAACTATTGTTTACCCCATAAATTATTGCATTGGCCCTAATAAATAAGGCAGTGTATAAGTTTCAGAGTGGTCAGTTGTGTTACAATTATTTATAAATATAATTACAAATACTGCAAGACGAAATTTTCTTTTTTAATTTACACTGAAATATTTTTGGGTCAGCCGGTGCTATATGTAATGTTGTGGCTTGTATGAAATCGGAAGAGACCAGTATTTTTAAATATTGTAAAGATGAAAGGAAATGATCATACGTAGGGTACATCTAATCGATAAATATAGATTATAACTTGTGCTTATTATGTTATTCTACGTTGTAACCTACGTAGTAGTGAAAAGCAGTTGGTTTCGTAGCAGCGGAAAGCAGTTGGTATCGTAGCAGCCGTAGCACTGTGTTGAATGGAGTAATTTAAGAAGAAGTTCAAGCAAGGCTGACCGGGCGGCATAACTCAAATCGTAGCAGTGAGCAAGCTCGTAGCACTTTGCTTTGTAGCCGCAGCGCAGGCTTCGCGACGTAGCATCGCTACTACAAGTTGCGTGTAGTGTGTGGCGATTACCTAAATACTATGGCACTTGTAGCATTGACGAGGATCGTAGCAGTGACAGGAATCGTAGCAGGGTTTTATAATTTGTGCGGTTGCGGCAGCCCTGCGTCGTACGGCCCTCGTAGCCATCCTCGTAGTAGCATGTACAAGCGCGGGCGCCAATGCGCTTGTACACGGCACGGCCGAATCACCACTAATAAAAGTGTAATCTTATAATTTGTAGTTGTGGTTTCGGTTATCTGAATTTCGCAGGACGTAGCTCTCGTAGCAGTGACAGGGATCGTAGCACTATGCAAGACAAATGAAAGTATATGCGGCCACGGCACCCTGCGTCGGACAGCCCTCGTAGCCGGCTTCGTAGCAGCGTGGGCGCCGTAACCCTGCACGGCTGAATCACCTCTAAACTAATACAAGTTGAGTAATCTTGTAACTTGTTGTAGTGGTCGCGGCTACCTGAGTTTCGCAGGACGTAGCTCTCGTAGCAGTGACGGGGATCGTAGCAGTGACATGTTTTGCAGCAGTTGCATGTTCCGGAGCAGTAACGTGTTTCGTAGCAGTGACGGGGATCGTAGTCGGAGCACTATGCAAAAGGAATTAAAGTTTATGCGGCCGCGGCACCCTGCGCCTGACGGCCCTCGTAGCCGGCTTCGTAGCAGCGTGTAGCAGCGCGGGCGCCGTAGCGCTGCGACGCGGCGCGACGCGACGACGACGCTAGAAGGCACGCGCGAGGTATACGCGCCCGCCCGCGCTGCGATGTACTTCCACGAAGCCTAGTTTGCTGTAGAACTGGTGCAGGTAGTGGTCCGTCGCGTTTATGCACGCGTGAACGCCGGTCGCACCTGAGGTAAGAGAAACGAGATGTTATCTTAAGGTTTTAAAGGCAGACAAAATATAACCAAATTTGTAGGTACTGTTTCAATTTCAAATTGCATACCATGTCGTCACGCCAGGGGTAGGGGAAAATCACTAATATAAGTCTACTATACTCACCGTGGGCGAGCAGGCAGGTGAGCAGGCAGGGATACTCACCGTGGGCGCGCAGGGCGGCGAGCAGGCAGGTGAGCAGGCAGGGCTACTCACCGTGGGCGCGCAGGGCGGCGAGCAGGCAGGTGAGCAGGCAGGGCTACTCACCGTGGGCGCGCAGGGCGGCGAGCAGGCAGGTGAGCAGGCAGGGCTACTCACCGTGGGCGCGCAGGGCGGCGAGCAGGCAGGTGAGCAGGCAGGGCTACTCACCGTGGGCGCGCAGGGCGGCGAGCAGGCAGGTGAGCAGGCAGGGCTACTCACCGTGGGCGCGCAGGGCGGCGAGCAGGCAGGTGAGCAGGCAGGGCTACTCACCGTGGGCGCGCAGGGCGGCGAGCAGGCAGGTGAGCAGGCAGGGCTACTCACCGTGGGCGCGCAGGGCGGCGAGCAGGCAGGTGAGCAGGCAGGGCTACTCACCGTGGGCGCGCAGGGCGGCGAGCAGGCAGGTGAGCAGGCAGGGCTACTCACCGTGGGCGCGCAGGGCGGCGAGCAGGCAGGTGAGCAGGCAGGGCTACTCACCGTGGGCGCGCAGGGCGGCGAGCAGGCAGGTGAGCAGGCAGGGCTACTCACCGTGGGCGCGCAGGGCGGCGAGCAGGCAGGTGAGCAGGCAGGGCTACTCACCGTGGGCGCGCAGGGCGGCGAGCAGGCAGGTGAGCAGGCAGGGCTACTCACCGTGGGCGCGCAGGGCGGCGAGCAGGCAGGTGAGCAGGCAGGGCTACTCACCGTGGGCGCGCAGGGCGGCGAGCAGGCAGGTGAGCAGGCAGGGCTACTCACCGTGGGCGCGCAGGGCGGCGAGCAGGCAGGTGAGCAGGCAGGGCTACTCACCGTGGGCGCGCAGGGCGGCGAGCAGGCAGGTGAGCAGGCAGGGCTACTCACCGTGGGCGCGCAGGGCGGCGAGCAGGCAGGTGAGCAGACGCGCGGGCGCCAGCGGGTCGCGGCAGGCAGGCGGCGGCAGCACGCAGCACGTCAGCAGCGCGGGGTGCGCGCGCGTCACGCTCTCGGGCGCGCGCTCGAGGCTCGCGAACTGGTGGAAATGCCGGACGCACTCCTGCGAGATACATGGATAGATAGTGTTAGCGTCAAAACACTTAGGCCAAGTCACAAATTTCCGCGAATGTCAGAAGCAACGGAGGAAAGCTTCCCCTTCCGGTTTCCTTCCCCGCGCACCCCTCCCCACACCTTACTCGATCGCAAGCGCACAAACGCATCACGCGTCACAAAAACCACAAGAAAACCAGTGATTAACACATTTATCACTGGTTTTCTTGTGGTTTCTGTCTCACAACAAACTATATCAGTGAAAGTGCCTCCTGAGCCCTCTACCCTTTTCAAGTTCAGTAAACAGATAGATATTCTTTATTACACACCAAGCAAGGAAGTTACAGTTGATATTTATAGAAAAAAGTACAATTAAAGCGATCTTATCGCTCTTTAAGACAACCTTCCGGCAGGGAACAAATAAAGAAAGAGGAAAGTGGTGCAGAGTGCTTACTGTGAAATATGGGTATTGTGTGTATACTCAGCGTCACATTTCCATTTTCTTGATATACAGGTTGTAAAAGAGAGTGAGGACACTTCTTGAAACCAATCAGCTGCTCATATAAAACAACTTTTACTTTGTGAGCTACATCAAAATCGTGATATTTCATTTCATGATCACTATCATTCTTCTTCTTATCTTTTCGTGTCGATAGCTATTTAGACAAGTTTTTGATGACCAGTGTTTCGCCACACAAACTCCACTTTTAGTGGCACATAACAGATCATCTCGGATGTAACTGTCCGTACACGCGGAAATAAAAAGATGGCCTATAGGTTTGAAGAAACATCGCTATTGCAATATGGCAATTCAATAGCCGTCAATAAATAGAATGAGCATATTTTGTACAAATCGTAGGAAATTAGTCATAGAGTTCTTATAATCAATATAGCAGAACGGAAATTATCACGAATACTTAAGGGTGTCGCACGGGGCAGCGCACTAGGTCTTTCATTATTATCTATTACTAGAAACATAAACCTATCCAACCGATTTCCTGCTACTTTTAGAATTGTGTGGTGTTCGCACACGCAGGAAACCAAACTAGACCCCATTTTATTGCTTCGTGTATTGATTTAAAGTGTAACACAGGGCACCACACGTGGTCGAATTGTATTCCTGAGTATACGACTGGGCCCCTTTTTATACCTTTATCAAGTATTTAATGTGTAACACAAGATACCACAAGTGGTCGAATTTTATTCCTAAGATAATTAATTTTATATTCCTACCTTAGCAGCGGGGCTAAGGTCGTCCCTCTCTGCAAGCGACTCTGGGTACTTGATACACATTTCGGGTATCCAAGCGATCTCTTGCCGCTTGTAGAACTCCTTGCTGTTGATCACCGCGCAAGCGTAGCCGACAATCTCTGGTTTCACACCTGCGTTAAAAGCATGCATTGTTGACAATGCGAACATGTTTAAACAAGCATGAATGTCTGAAAGATTGAGCATAGTAATTAGGTAACAGTAAAACTTGGATTTACTAGGGTGTTAAATGAATGATAATTAGATAATTAATTGTTTATAAGTGAATCGTTACATAACACCAAAAGCTTAAAATCTGTCATAAATGTAGTCAATTGAAAACTATTTTACATCCGTCAAATATTTTCAAATGTCAAATGTTAGGGGTATAACTCAAACTAATAAAAATTATTCATAAAAACCGGTCAAGTGCGAGTCGGACTCACGCACGAAGGGTTCCGTACCTATCTGTTAAAACGGCAAAAAATCACATTTGTTGTATGGGAGCCCATTTAAATATTTTATTTGGGTTTTTAGTATTTATTCGGGTTTATAGCGGCAACAGAAGTACATCATCTGTGAAAATTTCAACTGTCTATCAGGGTTTATGATATACAGCATGGTCACAGACAGACAGACAGAGGGACAGCGAAGCCTTAGTAATAAGGTCCTGTTTTACCCTTGGGTACGGAACCCTAAAAATAGTAATGAAACGTGATGTTTAAATTTTTCTAAAGAAAATTTTTGAAACAGTTAAAACATAAGCAGCAAAGTATTAAAACTTTACACTTTACAGGTAGTACAGCTAATCCGATCACAATATTTAGTTTTTGAGCTTGTAGAATATTTTTTTTCTCGGTCCTTCAATATTATGCTTGGTTGAACACGTACCGACTTCGAGTATTTATGTGTGTTGCACAGGGTGGTCCCTTTTATTTTTTATTTTTATGCTTAGTTCAACCGATTACATTATTCTGATATTCCCCTAAATCGAGATAAACGAGTTGCTGTTCGTTAAAACAAGGTTCGTGATTTTATATAATCAAAATTTTAATCATTCTGAATTTTTTTGTTCGGAAAAAAGAAAATCGGAATAAAATATTTCGGAAAAATTGGGTGTTCCCCTGAGTATGATGATGATGAACACGTACCGTTGACTCTAGGTTCAATTTTCTCCCCCGCCGACTCATCGCACTCTCCATCGGGCACGTCCCCGTCTGGATGGAGACATTCCTCGTCGTCTTCGATCACCATGCACAGCTCCGGAGTTAGGGTTAGGAACGGCGCTACTAGCCTAGGAATAATAGGAAAAGGAATATAGATTGAGAATACGCTGTGATGTAACCATAAATGACATCAATCTTTAATGAGCAAAATCGCAAAAAAATATGCAATTTTATACATGGATTATAACAGTTACTTAGGCCGGATTCGACCAAGTTGGAATAAGTCGTAACTCGAGGGTAAGCCACTGTTACATCTAGAAATAAGCCCATTTTTCATTTGACCAACTACAAATATAAGAATAAGGTAATGAACAAACATATATTCATATGGTTAATGTCAAAGGTGGCTTTCGCCAAATCGACACTAGTCGCTTAGAAACTGAAAAGATGTCAATAAATGGCATTGACATTCTCTAACCCTACAAAATTGAATGGTTGAGGCATTTCAAGACAACCTAGAAGAAAATGGACTTCATAAATTTTGGTAGGCTTATACATTCGTTCATCATTCATTCTTGAACCATATACAACAATAATAAGAACAGTGTATGCCATAAATAACTTGGAAAAACGTAAACGAAATAAATAAAGATATTCTCATAAAAGCTAAACTGGGATAACTTAATATTTTGTCGAATTCAGCCTTAGTAAGTTATTAATCAGCCTATCTGTCATAGTCAAAATGGTACGTTTATTGTTTAATAGTAACATTTATGATTCCAACCTTGGATATCTAATAAAATATTCACATACAATTTGAGTGTATCTCTCCATATAGATAAAATACAGAAGTAATAAACTCTTACCTATCAGCTGGTAAGGTTTGCAAGTCGCTAGGAAAGAGGTCACTGCAGTCGTAACCATCGCGACACGTTTTGTGGCAGATTGCGCAGACCTAGAACAAATTGTAAGCTATATTACGGTTGCATCAACGGCAGCGAAATGTACCCATGAAATACAAGTTTATACAACCTACGCGCGTCGTACGTATAAGTGGAAGTGGGCGGGTCATATTTGTCGAAGAAGGGACAGTAGATGGTGCTGGAAGGTGTTGGATTGGAGGCCTAAGAACTGGATGTAGGTGGGCAGACCGCGATCTAGGTGGACTGATAAAAAATTGATTGATTGGTAAAGGTGCCGGGGACCGGATAGAGCAAAAGGTTTAATACCGTTTTAACTATGAAGGATACACTCGGCATTGGGTGGAGACAGATTAAAGAAAATGGATCTAAAACACGTCTTGGGCCAAATACTTAACAAAACAAACTTTTATTCTTTCCGCTTCGCCACGCGTCACTAGTCTTTGTTAGCTTCGCTCATGCGTGTTACCTATGCTTAATGTGATCGGAAAACGTCAAAACTGTCGTAATGAGTGCTTGCTCGTCCGCATACGGGGTCGGTAGCTTTAGCGTGTGGGCTGTAGTGTGTCTAGTGTAGTACTAGAACTAACAGCTAGCTCGTCCGTGGCGTGGTTGTGGCTTCACTCCTGCGTGTGACCTGCGCTACAGTAATTAACTAATTAGTAGGTACACCACTAACCGCCTGCTCATCCGCGGGCACATACAGCCTCGGTCGCTCCTGCTTAAGACCTGCGCTACAGTAATGTGACTAATACACCACTAACCACCTGCTCATCCGCATGCACATACAGCCTCGGTCGCTCCTGCTGTGACCTGCACTATAACTAGTACACCACTAACCGCCTGCTCGTCCGCGGGCACATAAGGGCGCGGCGCGTGCGGCGCGTGCGGCAGACGCGGCGCGGGCGCGGGCGCGGGCGCGGGCCGCAGCACGTCGGCCGCGCAGTCCACGGCGAGCAGGCGCCGCAGGTCCGCCGCCAGACCGCCGCGGAACACCCACGGCTCCTGCGCCCCGCTCTCGAAAGCTTCGCGCCAGCCTTTCGAGAACCCTGAACGAGAACAAGATCCTTTTCAACCCATCCCATTATATCAATATTCTTTTCATCCTATCTATTCGAAAGGCCCTTTTTTCCTCAATAAGTGCGAGCAAAATAGGTCTTTCCGGCGCAGTTAATTACTGTGACGAAATGACATCTGAATATGGAACACTTTTAAATTAAAAAGTTTAAACGCGATTCGCTTCTATCCTGTCCTGTATTAAGTCCTGGCCGGTAATATAAAAAAAGCGCAGCATTATTTTACTCTTAAAGAGGGGAATGAAAAGCAGAGTGTGCCACACGGTATCAAAATTTTTCAACCTCGAGCGTTACGTAAAATCCCTCTGTAAATGAACGTATCGAGGGATTCAATTAATACGTTGAATCCCTCGATACGTTCATGAATCTACTCTAGAATCCTTCACTCCGCTCTGGATTCAAAAAATCGCTATCACCGATATGCTGGACTAAAAATCCATGGCCATTTAGGCTGCTTGTCATACCCAGATTTGTCAGTCAAATTAAAAACAAAGCTAAATATGAAAAGGTCAATGCTTGAGACCTCGTTATGGGATAAAATCATCCAGCTGAAAAAACGTAGCAAGCTAAAATGAAGCGGCACTGGGCCAGTCACATGTGTAACAGCATCGTTGAAGTGTGGAATAAACGGGTTCTTGAGTGGAAAGCATGTGTCGGCAAACGTATGATATCTCCCCAGATCGACCAAAAAACGATGGTTTGACGATTTGACCAGCCTTGGAATTGAGAAACTTTGGCACTAGATTTTGAGGAAGATTTTTGACCGGCAGTTAGATGGCATAGGAGAAAAAAAAACACTTTTACAACTTGTGTTCAGGTAACTAAAAGTCTATAAACTCGAGATCTGCGCTTGATGCGACTTGGTAAATAATGTTTACCTCCTCATCATTTATCTCATTTATTAGGACAGCCAGCAAGACAAACAAAATTAGTAAAACAAATATTTATCAGATATATAATTGTAATTATTTAGAGATTAAAACTAAAACTTACATGTATAAGTGCCTTGTATATTCGTGGCTACTTGAGCAGGGAATTTGCCCAGTTCTGTAACAAAAACAGTATCAAGGTTAGACAATAAACTCAAGAAATAAACAGGTAAATACAAAGTGTAAATACCAAAACGCAAAACCAGTTTTTACTAGCGATATAATTTCTTTACACCTAGTAGTGGCTGAATTCAATGTTCAAACACAGCTTTTCTGGAACCATAATTGAAATCTCTGAAGAATTACTCAAGTTGTAGTATTTTAGCACAAAAAACTATATTTTGCGGACAGGGTGTGATTAGAGCCATAATTAATAAAAAACTAAAAACCGACTTCAAAATGAACCTAAAAAGCGAAAAATAATATTGACTAAAACATACCTAATCAGTTCTTTTTGGAGTCGGTGCCAGCCATCGAGAGTTAAAATGTATTCATTCGCACCGACTCCAAAAAGAATTGATTAGGTATGTTTTAGTCAATATTATTTTTCGTTTTTAGTTTCATTTTGAAGTCGGTTTTTAGTTTTTTTTTAACTTATTTTATTTCACAATTTTATGTATTAAGTCCTCTATTTTTCCCCTCCTAACTTCGCCAAAAATGACTTTACAGCAAAGTGACCTAGACAAATGTTGGTCTTCTGAGGACCACCCACCCAATGGTATAATAAAAATAGGGTGCTATTAAATATCAATTTTTCTAGTCCCAAGTATTTTACTTGGGACTAGAAATAAATTTCGTTTAGTAGCTTTAGTTTAGTAAAGCTTTAGTTTTCACCTTCCAACTCCGCCAAAAATGACTTTACAGCAAAGTAACTTTAACTAATGTTGGTCCTCTATGGACCATCCAATGGTATGATAAAAATAAGGTGTTATATAGGGTCAATTTTTCGACGAAAATTTTTAAGTGTTAACAGGGTTTTTCTACACTCCAACCAGAACGGCGGCTATTTTGGTGTCGTAACCATAGGATAAGGTCTTGCGTTAAATACCAAGTCAATGTAGGAAAGGAACTTTTAAATTTTTTTCGTTACTGGGTGTAATAAAAATTGGCGGTCTGGTACCTCTTAAACTCTGTCTGCTCAACACACTGCGAAATAAATACGTTCTGTCGACAAATTGCAGTATTATCTTCTAACTCCTATCCGTTAAGGAGTTCTGTAGCTTCCATCATCAGGTCAGCAACATGAAATGATGATTACCAGACCCAAAAATCAACATTGAGTCAGAAAATATATGCAAAACATTATGGGTGCCTATAAAAATTTAGGGTTGCCCTCGATTTCCCAGGGATCCCATTATCAGAATCTGACTTGGTGTAAATGGGGCCACTTTGGGAGTATACCCTTTCAAATTAAAAAATAAATTTTGAAATCGGTCCATAATTGACGGCGTAATCGCGTAACAAACATACAAAAAAAAACAAACAACATTCAGACGAATTGAGAACCTCCTCCTTTTTTTGTAGTCGGTTAGTAAAAAAAACAATGTGTCGCGCATTCTGTCTACGTGTTTTATAAAGGTGACATTGACCGGTGATCCAGGGGGTAATGTAACAGAGAATGCTTGCTTTGTAACTATAAAACGAGCATTCGCGTAGTCACCTAAGCTACGGAAAAACAAGCGAGGAACGATTTTAGCATACGGCGTAACGTACGTAGCGTGCTAGCTGCAAATGTGTCATAACGTACCATAAACTCCTCCATCCACCTCTTACCCCTCTTATCCTACCTTCAGGGGAACACTCCCCAACACACGCTCGCCAAGTGCAAACTAACACGAAGATTTGAAAGTTTGAAATTAATGGTTGCAGGAAGCCGCTGGGTGCAGGCACCGCACAACCGTCTAATCTGGAAATCACTGAGACAGGCCTATGTTCGGCAGTGGATGTCCTGTATGTACCAGAAATAATGATTTCACTTCACCCACTCACTCCTCTTCTGTACTCATACCTCTTCTAATCTTACGTGTACTCTACTCAGTGCTCACCCAGCCAGCGCACGAACCCGTCCAGCAGCGCCAGCACGCCGCACAGGTCCCACACGTAGGGATGCAGCTCAGCGCACAGCTCCCTGTTGCAGGCGCCGCGCTAGCCGCTACACTCGCTCACTTGTACTCTACTCAGTGCTCACCCAGCCAGCGCACGAACCCGTCCAGCAGCGCCAGCACGCCGCACAGGTCCCACACGTAGGGATGCAGCTCAGCGCACAGCTCCCTGTTGCAGGCGCCGCGCTAGCCGCTACACTCGCTCACTTGTACTCTACTCAGTGCTCACCCAGCCAGCGCACGAACCCGTCCAGCAGCGCCAGCACGCCGCACAGGTCCCACACGTAGGGATGCAGCTCAGCGCACAGCTCCCTGTTGCAGGCGCCGCGCTAGCCGCTACACTCGCTCACTTGTACTCTACTCAGTGCTCACCCAGCCAGCGCACGAACCCGTCCAGCAGCGCCAGCACGCCGCACAGGTCCCACACGTAGGGATGCAGCTCAGCGCACAGCTCCCTGTTGCAGGCGCCGCGCTAGCCGCTACACTCGCTCACTTGTACTCTACTCAGTGCTCACCCAGCCAGCGCACGAACCCGTCCAGCAGCGCCAGCACGCCGCACAGGTCCCACACGTAGGGATGCAGCTCAGCGCACAGCTCCCTGTTGCAGGCGCCGCGCTAGCCGCTACACTCGCTCACTTGTACTCTACTCAGTGCTCACCCAGCCAGCGCACGAACCCGTCCAGCAGCGCCAGCACGCCGCACAGGTCCCACACGTAGGGATGCAGCTCAGCGCACAGCTCCCTGTTGCAGGCGCCGCGCTAGCCGCTACACTCGCTCACTTGTACTCTACTCAGTGCTCACCCAGCCAGCGCACGAACCCGTCCAGCAGCGCCAGCACGCCGCACAGGTCCCACACGTAGGGATGCAGCTCAGCGCACAGCTCCCTGTTGCAGGCGCCGCGCTAGCCGCTACACTCGCTCACTTGTACTCTACTCAGTGCTCACCCAGCCAGCGCACGAACCCGTCCAGCAGCGCCAGCACGCCGCACAGGTCCCACACGTAGGGATGCAGCTCAGCGCACAGCTCCCTGTTGCAGGCGCCACGCTAGCCGCTACACTCGCTCACTTGTACTCTACTCAGTGCTCACCCAGCCAGCGCACGAACCCGTCCAGCAGCGCCAGCACGCCGCACAGGTCCCACACGTAGGGATGCAGCTCAGCGCACAGCTCCCTGTTGCAGGCGCCGCGCTAGCCGCTACACTCGCTCACTTGTACTCTACTCAGTGCTCACCCAGCCAGCGCACGAACCCGTCCAGCAGCGCCAGCACGCCGCACAGGTCCCACACGTAGGGATGCAGCTCAGCGCACAGCTCCCTGTTGCAGGCGCCGCGCTAGCCGCTACACTCGCTCACTTGTACTCTACTCAGTGCTCACCCAGCCAGCGCACGAACCCGTCCAGCAGCGCCAGCACGCCGCACAGGTCCCACACGTAGGGATGCAGCTCAGCGCACAGCTCCCTGTTGCAGGCGCCGCGCTAGCCGCTACACTCGCTCACTTGTACTCTACTCAGTGCTCACCCAGCCAGCGCACGAACCCGTCCAGCAGCGCCAGCACGCCGCACAGGTCCCACACGTAGGGATGCAGCTCAGCGCACAGCTCCCTGTTGCAGGCGCCGCGCTAGCCGCTACACTCGCTCACTTGTACTCTACTCAGTGCTCACCCAGCCAGCGCACGAACCCGTCCAGCAGCGCCAGCACGCCGCACAGGTCCCACACGTAGGGATGCAGCTCAGCGCACAGCTCCCTGTTGCAGGCGCCGCGCTAGCCGCTACACTCGCTCACTTGTACTCTACTCAGTGCTCACCCAGCCAGCGCACGAACCCGTCCAGCAGCGCCAGCACGCCGCACAGGTCCCACACGTAGGGATGCAGCTCAGCGCACAGCTCCCTGTTGCAGGCGCCGCGCTAGCCGCTACACTCGCTCACTTGTACTCTACTCAGTGCTCACCCAGCCAGCGCACGAACCCGTCCAGCAGCGCCAGCACGCCGCACAGGTCCCACACGTAGGGATGCAGCTCAGCGCACAGCTCCCTGTTGCAGGCGCCGCGCTAGCCGCTACACTCGCTCACTTGTACTCTACTCAGTGCTCACCCAGCCAGCGCACGAACCCGTCCAGCAGCGCCAGCACGCCGCACAGGTCCCACACGTAGGGATGCAGCTCAGCGCACAGCTCCCTGTTGCAGGCGCCGCGCTAGCCGCTACACTCGCTCACTTGTACTCTACTCAGTGCTCACCCAGCCAGCGCACGAACCCGTCCAGCAGCGCCAGCACGCCGCACAGGTCCCACACGTAGGGATGCAGCTCAGCGCACAGCTCCCTGTTGCAGGCGCCGCGCTAGCCGCTACACTCGCTCACTTGTACTCTACTCAGTGCTCACCCAGCCAGCGCACGAACCCGTCCAGCAGCGCCAGCACGCCGCACAGGTCCCACACGTAGGGATGCAGCTCAGCGCACAGCTCCCTGTTGCAGGCGCCGCGCTAGCCGCTACACTCGCTCACTTGTACTCTACTCAGTGCTCACCCAGCCAGCGCACGAACCCGTCCAGCAGCGCCAGCACGCCGCACAGGTCCCACACGTAGGGATGCAGCTCAGCGCACAGCTCCCTGTTGCAGGCGCCGCGCTAGCCGCTACACTCGCTCACTTGTACTCTACTCAGTGCTCACCCAGCCAGCGCACGAACCCGTCCAGCAGCGCCAGCACGCCGCACAGGTCCCACACGTAGGGATGCAGCTCAGCGCACAGCTCCCTGTTGCAGGCGCCGCGCTAGCCGCTACACTCGCTCACTTGTACTCTACTCAGTGCTCACCCAGCCAGCGCACGAACCCGTCCAGCAGCGCCAGCACGCCGCACAGGTCCCACACGTAGGGATGCAGCTCAGCGCACAGCTCCCTGTTGCAGGCGCCGCGCTAGCCGCTACACTCGCTCACTTGTACTCTACTCAGTGCTCACCCAGCCAGCGCACGAACCCGTCCAGCAGCGCCAGCACGCCGCACAGGTCCCACACGTAGGGATGCAGCTCAGCGCACAGCTCCCTGTTGCAGGCGCCGCGCTAGCCGCTACACTCGCTCACTTGTACTCTACTCAGTGCTCACCCAGCCAGCGCACGAACCCGTCCAGCAGCGCCAGCACGCCGCACAGGTCCCACACGTAGGGATGCAGCTCAGCGCACAGCTCCCTGTTGCAGGCGCCGCGCTAGCCGCTACACTCGCTCACTTGTACTCTACTCAGTGCTCACCCAGCCAGCGCACGAACCCGTCCAGCAGCGCCAGCACGCCGCACAGGTCCCACACGTAGGGATGCAGCTCAGCGCACAGCTCCCTGTTGCAGGCGCCGCGCTAGCCGCTACACTCGCTCACTTGTACTCTACTCAGTGCTCACCCAGCCAGCGCACGAACCCGTCCAGCAGCGCCAGCACGCCGCACAGGTCCCACACGTAGGGATGCAGCTCAGCGCACAGCTCCCTGTTGGCGCAGGCGGCCAGGCGACGCGCCAGGCGCCGCGCTCGAGCCGCCCACCACGCGAAGCGGCTTCGACGGCGGCGCCACTCGCTTGTCTAAACACAAATAATTGAACATTACTGCCGCGGTCGCCGGTCTGTAATGAATGCTGATAGTGCAGATCATGTCCAAAAGCTTAGCTCTAGGCCAACACAGCCAATGTCTGAAAGCGCAGGATATCACAACGCGATCAGCATTGAGCCCTTGATAGAGAAGCTGGAATAAAAGACACACGAAATCTTTCGAAATAAATGTGCAGTGGGGAATCATTGAAGATTTGTCGCAAAACAGATAAAAGTCAGTTGACAGTCATTTGATTATATATGTGCAAGATGAGCCGACAAAGAGAGCGAGAAAGAGAGCTTAAATAGCTTAACCGTCACCTTACTTTAGGCTTGTTCCCTCGCGGCAACATGAAAATGACAAGAGACGAGAGCTGTGCTGTGGGACAGAGAGAGAGATTGAGTAGCCCTGTCTCACCTCGGGCTTGCTGCCCCGCGGCAGCATGCTGGCGGCGTGCGTGGTGAGCCAGTTGAAGTCGTGAAGGAGTCGTAGGCCGCGCGAACCGTGCTCGAAGGGCAGGTAGAACAAATCGCATAGTAGTAGCAGGTCGTCAGCTATGAGAGCGTTCGCGTCTATCGCTGGCTCTTCTAAAGTTCTGTGGAAATCAGTTGTTATGAGATGTTGCACGCCTAATTTGGACGCCAGATCCTCACTTAGGCATTGTAAATCTTTAAAAAGTCACTAAAAATTATATGTTGTTTTTCCCTTTTTGAGGAAATAAGCGTTTATATATGACAATGACAAAACGCTTTCTTCGCTGAGATACAAACGACCTTTACAGTAAAATTCATTCTAAAATCTACTGTCTACCTTTGAACCCACAACCACCTAGATATGTAGTTCAGATAAGGCCAGATCAGACCCCATCCATCCATCAGCCGAAAGACGTCCACTGCTGGACATAGGCCTCCCCTAAGGATTTCCACGAAGATCGGTCCTGTGCCACCCGCATCCAGCAGCTTCCCGCGACCTTCACCAGATCGTCGGTCCACCTTGTGGGGGGCCCACCAACACTACGCCTTCCGGCCCGCGGCCGCCATTCAAGGACCTTCCTGCCCCAACGGCCATCAGTCCTGCAAGCAATGTGCCCCGCACACTGCCACTTAAGGTTTGCGATTCTGAGAGCTACGTCGGTGACTTTGGTTCGCCTCCGGATCGTCTCATTTCTGATTCGATCGCGAAGGGAAACTCCGAGCAGAGCTCTCTCCATCGCCCTTTGAGTGACCTTGAGCTTTCTTATGAGGCCCATCGTTAGCGGCCACGTCTCAGATCCGTATGTCATCGCTGGCAACACACACACAACAACGCTGGATTCCATAAATTGGTCTTGAGGCATTGCGGTAGTGTTTGTGAGGAGAAGATATTACGTAGATCGACTTCTTTCTGGAAGTTGGACTTACCTAGCTGGACTGTTTGTCCAAGGTAAATATAGCGGTCAACGACCTTCAGAGTAGAGCCTGCGACCATATGAGGAGTGGGTGCGACATGGGAGTTAGCCATGATTTTCGTCTTTTACATGTTCATTTTAAGACCCACTCGTTGTGAGACTCTACTGAGGTCATCGAGCATTGCTCCAAGATCCTCCAGGGTCTCAGCCATGACCACGATATCATCGGCAAAACGAAGGTGAGTCAGGCACTCGCCGTTAATGTTAATGCCAAGTCCTCTCCAGTCCAAGAGCTTGAAAGCGTCCTCCAGCGCTGTGGTGAATAGTTTCGGGGAGATTACGTCTCCCTGTCTTACACCTCGCTGCAGCTGAATCGGTTCCGAGCTCTCGTCCTGGAGACGTACTGACATGGTGGCGTTTGTGTAGAAAGACTTCAACACTTATAGTCGATACGACGACGATAGTCAGTTTGGCACCGCTGAAGAGATTGGAGCACTGCCCAAGTCTCGATCGAATCGAAGGCTTTTTCGTAATCCACGAACGCCAGGCATAGTGGCCGGTTATTCTCTTCTGTTTTTTGTATAACTTGCCTGAGCGTGTGGATGTGATCGACGGTACTGTAGCCTTTACGGAAACCGGCTTGTTCGGGAGGCTGGAATTCGTCAAGCCTGCGTGCGAGACGGTTCGTAATGACTCTCGAAAACAACTTATAGAAATGACTCAGAAGCGTGATGGGTCTGTAATTCTTCAGCAAAGACTTATCGCCCTTTTTGAAGAACAGCACCACCACGCTCCCGTGCCAAGCCTGTGGCGTTTTGCCCTGGAGTAGGACGGAATTGAAGAGCCTCTGCAAAGCTTTTAGAATCGGCGTACCGCCAGCTTTTAGTAGCTCAGCCGTAACTCCGTCGTCCCCCGGCGCCTTATTGTTCTTAAGCTGTTTGAGAGCCATACTAATCTCGTACAGGCTGACGTCCTGGATATCTTCAGTATAGTGTCGGGATAATTTAGCTCTCGGATCTGCCGCTATACTATTAACAGGCGGTTGCGTTGTCGCGTACAAGTGTCCATAGAACGTTTTAATCTCTTTCAGGAGCTCGGGTTTGGACGATACGATTCTGCCGTCGTCGGTTTTCATCTGCGTCAGTAAGCTTTGCCCAACGGCCAGATCTTGTGCGAATACTTTCGAGCCCTTGTTTTTCTCGATTGCTTCTTTAATACGGTTTGTATTAAAGTCGCGTATGTCGCGAGTCAGAGACTGTTGACCCCTGTTGAGCCACCGATATTGAACTATATCCGCCGACGACTGCAGAACCATAGCGCGTCTTTCCTTCATGAGCTCCAGAGTGTAATCGGAGATTTTCTTCGTTCTTTTGGTACGCTTGGGCCCTATAAAGTTTTTCCCAACCGTAAGGACAGTGTCCACGAGCCTGTTGTTGTACTCGTCCACGTTGACACACTCCCCTAGGCAATCGAAGCGGTTGTGCAGTTCCAGCTGGAAGTTCTCAGGGTTTTGGATTTGGGGCGGTGCTGGTCGGAGCGTAGACTTCATCAGACGCGTTCTTCCAGACTTTATATTAAGATTCAATGTGCCTCTTACCATTCGGTGATCGCTTCCTGTTTTAACTGAGTTGATCACGGAGACATCATTGAATATTCGCCTTTTGTCGGTCAAGATGAAGTCTATCTCGTTTTTAGTAGCACCGTTGGGGCTCTGCTAGGTCCATTTACGATGTAGCGACTTCCTGAAGAAGGAATTTATCATAAGAACTCCCTCCCTCTACATGAAGCCGGCCAACATTTGACCTCGAGCGTTCCGTGTCCCAATCCCAAATGGCCCAACTACCAGCTCGTCACCGCATCGTTTGCCTAGTTTTGCGTTGAAGTCTCCCATGACCACCGTGTAGTGAGTCCGTGGGTTACGTATAGCTTTGGATATATCCTCATACAATACCTCCACGTCCTCATCGGGGCATGTCGAGGTCGGGGCGTAAACCTGTATGACCTTCAGCGAGTACCATTTAGATGCTCTGAGCATAAGGTACGCCACCCTGTTCGACACGCTCCCGATTTCTACAACGTTGTTCACGAGGGACTTGTGGACTATAAACCCTGCACCACCCTGGGACTGTTGGTCGCCCTCCCGAAAATAGAGCAAGTTACCGGACTTAAGCACGATCGTGTCTCTTTCCTTCTCTTCGGACTTCAGAGAGACCCACGATATCCCAGCGCAACTTGCTCAATTCCTCCTTCAGTTCAACCAACTTCTCCTCTATCCGCAAGGTACGGACGTTATTTGTTGCCAGGGCCAAGGTCGCCTGGCGGGGGATCCTCGCTGCCCGGGGATTCTTGGCACCCCTGGTCTCGGCGCCGGGCCAACTTCCGCCTCGGTCGGCTCGGCCACCGGGGCCGCCAGGCACTTCGGGCCGTTTATTATGTGCGACTTCCATTTGGGGGGTTTTGGGCCGTCACCCACCACGCTGGCCCAGTGCGTGTTGGTGGGGATATGGACGCCAGAGCCTCGTTCGTTGTTCAGCAGGGTGTACCACGTGCAGGAGAGGTTGGCTTGGGGGCCGAAGATGTTATTTGGCACCCCTTACACCCCTAGATCAGACACGGTCGTCAAGTATAAGGCTAAGTTTAAATAGTCGCGCGTCAAAGGACTTCAAATTACAAGCGGTAACACCAGTCGGGCCTGCATGTTTTACTGCTTTGTACGTTAGTAGGCTAAATCCAAATAGTCACGCGTCGACGCGCGTCAAAGGACTTCAAATTACAAGCGGTAACACCAGTCGGGCCTCCATGTTTTACTGCTTTGTACGTTAGTAGGCTAAATCCAAACAGTCACGCGTCGACGCGCGTCAAAGGACTTCAAATTACAAGCGGTAACACCAGTCGGGCCTGCATGTTTTACTGCTTTGTACGTTAGTAGGCTAAATCCAAATAGTCACGCGTCGACGCGCGTCAAAGGACTTCAAATTACAAGCGGTAACACCAGTCGGGCCTGCATGTTTTACTGCTTTGTACGTTAGTAGGCTAAATCCAAATAGTCACGCGTCGACGCGCGTCAAAGGACTTCAAATTACAAGCGGTAACACTAGTCGGGCCTGCATTTTTTACTGCATTGTACGTTAGTAGGCTAAATCCAAATAGTCACGCGTCGACGCGCGTCAAAGGACTTCAAATTACAAGCGGTAACACCAGTCGGGCCTGCATGTTTTACTGCTTTGTACGTTAGTAGGCTAAATCCAAATAGTCACGCGTCGACGCGCGTCAAAGGACTTCAAATTACAAGCGGTAACACTAGTCGGGCCTGCATTTTTTACTGCATTGTACGTTAGTAGGCTAAATCCAAATAGTCACGCGTCGACGCGCGTCAAAGGACTTCAAATTACAAGCGGTAACACTAGTCGGGCCTGCATTTTTCACTGCATTGTACGTTAGTAGGCTAAATCCAAATAGTCACGCGTCGACGCGCGTCAAAGGACTTCAAATTACAAGCGGTAACACTAGTCGGGCCTGCATTTTTCACTGCATTGTACGTTAGTAGGCTAAATCCAAATAGTCACGCGTCGACGCGCGTCAAAGGACTTCAAATTACAAGCGGTAACACTAGTCGGGCCTGCATTTTTTACTGCATTGTACGTTAGTAGGCTAAATCCAAATAGTCACGCGTCGACGCGCGTCAAAGGACTTCAAATTACAAGCGGTAACACTAGTCGGGCCTGCATTTTTCACTGCATTGTACGTTAGTAGGCTAAATCCAAATAGTCACGCGTCGACGCGCGTCAAAGGACTTCAAATTACAAGCGGTAACACTAGTCGGGCCTGCATTTTTCACTGCATTGTACGTTAGTAGGCTAAATCCAAATAGTCACGCGTCGACGCGCGTCAAAGGACTTCAAATTACAAGCGGTAACACCAGTCGGGCCTGCATTTTTTACTGCTTTGTAAGTTAGCAATCCAGTCGCGCTAAACAGTTGAACATGCCGATACTTGAGTTCTTCTTCTTTGCGTGTCGACTCACTCAGGCTTTTATATATGTGAGGACCAAAACTCAGCCCACCGATATAGCGCTATCGGTGGCCTTGTAAAGATCTTCGCGTGTGAAGGTGTAGGGACACGCAGGGCATGACAGATGTGCCATTGTTTGGGGGGAAATACCACTTGAGTTGACTATAGGAATCAAGATACCGGCGACGGAGCAGCAACAACCGCGCGTATTTGCAAGCGAACGCGCGTTCGTGTAAACGGTTGTTTATAATAATTTAGAATTTCTTTATACGCGCATAAGAATGTACGCAGTCGACGTGCGACCATCTGAACTTAGCCTAAGTTATATATAGGTACAACTAGCGGCACGGATCTGAAAGACAAGGAAGGACGCGCAGAAGACAATTACGATTACGTGATTGGCTAGTCGTGTGACGCGCCTGCTCCTTCGGTCGTGATTGGTTGTTAGCTCCGCGCACACGCGACTCTGATACGATATTCGTCTTGTAAGATGCGCAGTCCCCTCTCTTTTCCCCCAAGCTCTCAACATCGGTGCCGGGACTGTAGTATCATATATTGTGTCATGTTTAAGGCTATAATCCATACTTTTGTGCGCACTAAACGCTAACTAAAAGTGATAATGTGCAAAGATTATTAATAAAACTATGTACTCACTCGTCAGAAGGTTCCGTAGGCTCAGCCAGTTCCACCATCATGTCTGTGCTTAGCGGACTGTTGCTTGGCTCCACTTGCATTGAGCCATTCTGCAAGGAACATGAATTATATACTATCTTCTGTACGCCCTGTTCTTATGGAACTCCCTGTACCCTGTCCCCTATAGGGCGTATAATAAGAACAGGGTATAAGTATAAATATACAAGGCAGATAAAGAACCACCTTAACACTATATTTTCTATATTTGTGTTAAAGTTTCTTTTTTAAGCCACACAATAAAAATTGTATTGTTATTTAGAGCAAGACAGTTTAAATTTAGAGGTTACTTTAAAAAACCGGCCAAGTGTGAGTTAGACTCGCGCACGAAGGGTTCCGCACCAGTATCTATAAAAACGGCAAAAAATCACGTTTGTTGTATGGGAGCCCCCTTAAATATTTATTGTATTATGGTTCATTACATCATCTGTGAAAATTTCAACTGTCTAAATATCACGGTTCATGAGATATAGACGGACAGACAGAGAGACAGCGAAGTCTCAGTAATAGGGTCCCGTTTTACCCTTTGGGTACGAAACCCTAAAAACGACATTTAGGCCACAATCACTGATTGTCAATTAGTTTATCAAGTATTCGTTCGATATACAAGGTGTGCAATAAATAAGGTAGGTACCCACCTCACTCATCCCGTCATTCATGCAGACATCTGACTCCGTGGCTGCCGAGGGTGGCTCCACGTCTAGCGGCTCCATGATCCCCACTTCTGGGATGGACATAGACACGCGGCTGGGACTTAGCGTTTGTGGCGTGTCTGAGAAGCGCAGAGGATAAAATTGTACAACTATTAACACAAAAGTTGAGCGCTGGGCGAAAGTTGCTCAAAGACCACGATTACGAGATTGGCTAGTCGCACGCCACGCCTGCACCACCGGCCGCGATTGGTTGTTAGCTCCGAAAACAATGATCGTCTCGTTAGATGCGTAAAGCGATCCCCACTCTTTGCCCCAGCGCTCAAAATCGATGCCGCGTACTGTATAATACAGTCTCTTGAGGCGTTATTACACTGGCGTTTTGGGAACGAATTCGCTTTTATAAAGACTCGCTTATGGTTTGCGTAGACGAGGTATTTTTTGTTGGTTAAAATAGATCGTTCAGATCGACGACTAAAGGTATTATAGTTCTTTCAAGATAAGAAGAGTTTTGTGACAGCTCACTGTTGACACTTATAGACATGCGCCCTAACGAAATCCGATTTTTATGGGTATCTTGAAAGTTAATAGAGCAAAGATCGATTTAAATATAACTAATCTTTTATTTTACACCCTTTGAATATTATAATAAATAAATAAATAATTATATTAAATTACGATTATAACATAAATCGCATTTAAGAAAAATTTTTACATGCGAGATACTCACCACCCATACTCATATCTCCATTCCTCTGCGGCTCCCCCACTAACGGTTCCATATCATCCACAATTATATTATCCGTATCATCGTCTTTATCCTTCTTCATTTCTTCTATAAAACTTGCACTTTCTAGAATACTATCCCCACTTAAAGTGTCATTAACCTTATCAGTCATTGATTGGTCTATTTTATCCCGACTCTCTTCTAAAGCCTTAATTCCAAGTATTGGCACAGGTAGGGTTGAGACGGGTATCTCGGAAGGGAGGGAAATGTTGGAACTGGCTATGGGAATTATAGGGTTAGGAATGGATTCGTTGAGGATTACTTTAGTCGGTGAAACGAGGGAGTTCATGACGGGGTTGGAAACTGGATTGAAGGTTTCGATTTGCGATACCTGTAACAAAATTTGAAGTAACTTGTAGTTTATTTAATATTCAGAAATGTTCTTTAATGTTCAAAATACTGGACACGTGATTAATCTGTTGTATTATCTAAACGCAAACCAATTTTGACAGCTGTCTTGTTTGTATTCTCTCTGCTTCCCGTTCTCATGTCTTCCGGTGTGCTGTCTGTAGTGTGCGAGCGAATTACATTTTCAATATCTTAATAAATCTTTGTTCACCCTGTGGGAATCTTTTATTTATGGCCATAACCCTTCATAATCTCATCATCATCACTAGTTTAAAAGTGATTTTGTGGTGAGTTCTGCTCTTTCCTTTTGATTTTATTCTTTTTTTTATTTATTTTTATTTGAGATGGGCTTACTCTTGACCCCAATCTTGCTCTAGAGCATAGATGGGATCTACGATGGAGCGAGCTTGCCCAGAAGATGCCTATTCACTCTGGACTTAAAGAGAGTCAGGTTATATGCACTCGGAAATACAGACGCAGGCAGGGAATTCCAATCTTTAGCTGTGCGCATTATAAAAGATGATGAGAAGCGCTTAGGATGGTATTCCATCTCATTAACCTTTTGATATCGAAGGTTGAATTAATTGGTGGAAAAGGTAATTGAATTAGCAAAGTAGTCAAAAGTACCTTAAAGTTAGACAAACGACCTGGTAAAGGCTGCAGGAATATGCTGGATGTCAGCCGCTTCCAAACGGTCTATGGAAGTCATTGATTGGGGAAGCAGATTTAAGCAGTGGACATCCTATGGCTATAGCATATGAGTGACAGACAGCCCCATATCAGAGCATGCATGGAGGCAGAAAAAACACCACAGCACGTGCTAATAGAATGCGGAAGCGTGGCAGAACAACGGGCACAGATTCTTCAATCACCAGGATCACTCCCTGAAGCCTTTAAGAGCCTAAAGGCTGCTGAGCTTCTGTGATGACCTGGGCTAGTTGGGGTAAGGAAGAAGATGCAGCACGCACAATGGCCCAGCACAGCCCAGCTTAACTAAACAGAACTAATCCTATTGCTAAAATGATGATGATGAATTAGCCAATAATATTGATCGGTCATTGAAACTTAAGAAAGTCGACAGCCAAGACTCGTAACTGACTGGTGTGGCCTGAGAAGATACCAGGGATCATTCCCGATAATACTCACCCCAGTAGCCAATATCGGTCGGTCGTTTGAAGCCGAACAAACATCAGCTAAGGCTTGCAGTTGGCTGGTATTAACGCAGGGGATGCCGGGGGTCATATCGGCAGTGCTAGTAGTCGAAGTGTTGCTCGTAGACGTGACGAGGGACATGCACGTGTTTACCGAGGGGAGGATGGGGATGATTGGCACTGGAGGGACTGGAACAAAAAAAACAAATACCTTATTGGATCCTTTGTCGATAAGGTTTAAGTCATATTAACACTGCAGTTTGAACTACAGATAAAATAAGCAATGTTAACACCATTCATCAATTATTCTAATATATTTTTATTACATACAATTAGGAATGTTAGCAACATAATTATAAATTTACAATAAATAAATCCAAAATATATTTTTTGGGTTCCCTAACTTTCGTAAAGGCTTACAGCTGGTTTTTTTTTTTTAATACTGTGTTGTGTTTTGTTATTTCATTTAGGTAATTAAAATTATTTATGTCATGCAGTCTATGTGTAATGTCTGTTAGTGGATTAAGCTATTGAATTAATTTAATTTAAAAAATACCTGTTATGGCCACCGGTTGTGGCTTGATGACGGGTCCTTGCGACGTTTTAGGTATTAAAAACTCCGGCAGCCATTCGTTTATTGCTTGCCTATAAAGAAAAAATATTATTTGACACTAGCGAAAGGCCGCGGCTCCGCTTGTTATAACGGCTCGATTTCATCCAAACACCTTGTTTCGACACAAGAATCTGACCTTTACACGTATTTATTTAGGACCCAGATGGCGTAACAAGTGGCACAGTAGTTCGTCTTTAGCAAAAGAGTCTTGAGTTCGATTCCCAGTAGAAAACAATTCAGCAAAACCAACTTTTCAAAATTGATTTGGATATAGGTGTAATCGGAGACGACCCTAGCAATCTCTATTTAAACTATTGTCGAGACCTCGTAGCAAAAATAAATTAATAAGTTATGTGCTATGTAAACTCATACGGTGCATCCACAAAGCAGTTACTTTATCTTGCACAACGTTTCCAAGTGTATCTCGGCAACATCCATAACAAAGAAAGTCTCCAGGAAGTTGCTCAATGTTATCTAATGATTACACGTTGCCAAATGCTGCACATAAAGAAACTGCAATGTGGATGCACCATTACACAACGTGCATTTTTACTGGTTGTCTTTTCGCAGTGTAAACATTTGGGTCTCAATATTACAATCCATTCGTAAACACTTTTGTCCTGAAAGTCAAACAACTGATTTACAGCGATGGTCAGCGGTACGTCTAACAGTCTAGTGAGTTACTATTGTTTTTCACGCTTTCGAGTTGGTGTTTTTATTAATATTCGAACACAAGAATATGTTACTTTCAAAATTAAACTTAGTGAATCGAAAGTACTACTGATACCTAATGGTTCTGCTGCGGGAAGACAAAGAATCAAAATTCACGGTGTTTAAAGGGTGTAATAAAAAAAAATTAATCTGGTAAAAAAAATATACATAAATATTGGACAACATCACATACATTGCTCTGATCTTAAGGCAAGTAGCTAAAGCACTTGTGTTATAAAAATCAGAAACAACGACGGTACCACAACACCCAGACCCGATCCAATATAAAAAAGTTCGTTATCTACATTGACCCGACCGGGGATCGGACCCGGAACCTCAGAGATGGCGACACGCCATTTAAATTCCGGCGCGCTCGCCTCTCGGCTACGGAGGTCGTCAACTTAACACTTAACTTAAGGGTGGTATACTTGGCGTCACGTAAAAAGAGCGGTGGCCAAAATGGGAACTAACATATTTTTTTTTTTAAATTTATTTATAAGATAAATCACATGATTGTTATTCTGCCAAACTGTGGAACAGTTTGTCGGCAGTTAATTCAGTACTGCTTTAAAAGTTCGGTGGAGACAAGTAGCGCCACCCTTCAGCGTTCTTTTTATTTAAAGAAAATTATAGCACCCTTAGCGCGTTTGCCCCTCCAAGCTAAAACTGTCATTACCTCAAAGCCTGCCGATGGTGGTAGACATGTTTTCCCAAAGGCAACGGCGCTTCGTCTTCGCACACGCCTTGTTCGCTCTCTCGCTCTAGCTTTATGTCCCACGATACTGCTTCCACTGAAAGATTGATATTACTTAAACTCATTGTTATTTTTAGTGAATGAATGATGTCATTTAGTTCGTTCGTTAGTGAGAACAAGGAGGGAGAGATTTTTGCCTAAAAGTAGGGACCAATGTCTTATTCATGTCAAGTCATTAGTGAATAATTTAAAGTAGTTTCGAAGTCATATTCTAATTGTAATTATTTGCGCGTGTCATATTAATATACAGGGTGTCCAAGAGAATAGGACACTCCTAAAAACCACGTGATCAGCTAGTCATATACAACAACTTTTTCTATGGGAGCAACATCGAAATCGAGAATTTTTTTCAGCTTTTCCATACAAACCTACTCGCATACCTCGATGATGATGTATGGAGCATCTGAAAATAAAATCACGATTTCGATTTTGCTCCCATAGGAAAAGTTGTTGTATTTGACCAGCTGATCACGTGGTTTTAAGAAGTGTCCTATTCTTTTGTACACCCTGTATACTTTAATATATCTGTCTGTGAACAAGTGGCCATAGATCAAGCTTTGATTAGTTTAGAGCTCGATACTTAATGCGATGATTGGAAGAATCTCTTGTTATTAATTATTTAAAATAAATACAACAAACAGTTGGGGTTTGCGTGCACCACACGCAGACGAGGATCATTTCAAGGGTTTTTGTGAACCAAGTTGAGGGTATTTGAGAACCCAGAGAGGAATGTTGGAATTGTATTCGCAGTTGGGATATGTTAGTACCCAACGCAGGAGAGGAATCAGTTCCGAACGCGAATAAACTAAAGTAGAATACTTACTGTGAGCAGGCGCGTCTAGACTGCAGCTAGCCCAGTGGGCGAGCGTCCGTATCGGGATCATGTTGGCGTTGTATTCGCAGTTGGGGTTCGTGAGCACCCCACGCAGGAGAGGAATCAGTTCAGGGGACCGACCGCAGTATGGACCTGTCAATGAATGTAATTTGTAGTCACAGAATTCATAAAACAAGTGGGATTAATTATAATAAAGACAATAATTTTACTCAAAGTAATAAATGAGGACTTAAACCATAAACAAGGTGTAGCCTAATGAACGCATATCCTCATAAGGTCTGATTCAAGTGCTTAAATACAACAAGTTTTAGTATAGGGAGAACAGCAAAGCACAACAAAAAAAACTCCCATCTCTATAAATGTCCAATTCGCTGAAATGATAGGATTTTTTTTGTGTTTTTTTCGCTGTTTGTTCCATAAAAAAGTTATTATATTGCACCAAACTCACCCCTACGATGTACATTAATCAGATTACATCTTGTATAAGAAGTTACAAGTTACTATAACAAAAGCGAGTTGTAAATAGGTCCCTAACCTACCTTACCTTGAATACTTAGTTAGTTAGTTAAACCTTTGAGCTTGGTCGGACTTGGCCCGGGCAGTTCGATCTTATTAGGCGCCACTTTAAACCTTGTTTGCTTAGAAATAAGGTCCAGAACTGACCGGTCAGTCGGATCCAAGCTCAAAAGGTAAGCACCTAACTCTAATTAAAGCAACATAAAATCAAAATCAAAAATATTTATTTGCCTTAAACAATCGTATTTCTATAACAAGTGGCCAGTCTCCTTAATTATAAAGATACTTGTGCCAGGAGCCTCTGCTCTTCAATAACATTGTTAAACTTAAGCTGGGTCCGCAGCGCCGTGTTTTCGTGTTTGCAACACGATAACATTGCTTGCTAACCGAATAGAGACGTGGCCAAAGAATATTGGTAATAAAACACGATAACATGTTTGCCGTCACGAATAGATAACATCACCCGCGTTCGCCTGCGGGGAGGGGAAGTGACACAATTTGACGTATCGTCTGAAGTTTGTGTGTGACAATTCAGATTTAAAAAAAAAAACAAAAATAATAACAACAATGGCGCAGCGGACTGGCTGTTTTGCTAACACGTTTTAAAACACGTTTAATATCATGTTTTTTTAGAAAATTGGCGCTGCGTATGCCCTTTATACTTAATTTAACAACAATATAGTAATTATTATTACCTTATTTTAAATGGCCTTACTATAAAAAAGATAGATGTCTAAAATTAATCAACCAATTTGAAATGTTGACACATCTGACATTCGAGACATATTTCTAACAAACATTTCAAAATGGTTGACTTATCTGTAAACAGGTGTTCAACACTTGTCTATCTTTTTGTAGTAAGGCCGCTAATAGCTAAAAGCAAATTTTCTTACCCAGAAACATCCTCTTCTGGTCGTAATCGTTGGCGTGTAGATTGTCCCAAATGACAGGCGGCCGCCGTAATACTTGGGTTATTTCCTCGATGCACTCCGTCGTTAGGATCTTCGATATCACTTTTGGGCCTGGATAAAAATAAACAAATATAATATACCAACCGGCCAATCTGGAAGTCATTGGGGGAGGCCATGTTCAGCAGTGGATGTTCTGTGGCTAAAATGATGATGACCATGATAAACGTAAAATCAATTATTTCTACAGACACAATAATTATCTATTCTCAAACTAAGCAAAGCTCGTGCTTTGTCAGTTAAATAACGGTTAACACACTTAAATGAGTTTATGAGCACTCATGACAATGACTCAGGTACAAATACTCATAGTCATCACAAAATCATTTTCCCCTTGCAGGTTTCAATCCACATCTGACTGGCTGTGAAGTTAGGAGTGCAAATCACTAGACCAGATACAAGCTTTGCTTAGTTTAGAGATAAATAGCTGGTGTCATTGTGGAAACCATTTATTTATTTAAATAGGCGATTAGCTGTGGGTTTTATGTGAAAATTGAACTTTTATTTTGATTTTGATATTGGTCCCACAGTAAAAGGTAGTTAAATTCTTTAATTTACGACCTTATGTGTATAGGACGTCCAGTAAGAGGTGGACAGATGACCCGGTAAAGGTTGCAGGAAGTCGCTAGATACATGCCGCTTCCAACAGGACAATCTGAAAGACATTGAGGGAGGTCTATGTTCAGCAGTGGACGACCTAAGGCTGAAATGATGAAGATGCACTTACCAAAAATATTGCTTCAGTTGACTTATTTAGCACCTCCAAACGATCCTTCGGGAGGAAAGCTTGCAATTCGTTAGCTAAAAGCCCACACAAAAGCACACACATATCATTTACACTCGTTAACACTCGTACTCATACACACCCATTCATTCACCCATGTGCAAGTATGCTCTTTGTTTTAATTTATATTTTTATACATAGTTTTCTTTTCATAATATTTGTTCTGTAAAATTCACCCTTTGACTGTTATCTTTAAAGATGTTTATTAGTATATAAAGAATACATTATTGGCTGTAAGTTATGCATAAATGTGAATTGTAACTTTTTTAAGAGCTGTGGATATTGAATAAATAAAATAAATATAAATACCTGTCCACATGATGTCGATCTGCTGCGACAGCTTCGTGCCGAGCGTGTTGAGGTACTCGGAGCTGTTGACGGTGGGCACCGCGCGCGTGGAGCAGTACTGCGTGGGGCACAGCAGGAAGCGCGGGCAGCCGAGGTGTTGGTGGATTTCGTTCGTTATCGACACCTATTAAAGTTAAGACATTGTAAATTTTTGTTTTTAGCATTTCCATGCAAGGTTTAATTGAAGATAAATAACACTTGAAAGAATCATCGAGTCCCACCTGAGGTCGATGATTTTTTCAAGTGTTATTTATCTTCAATTAAACCTTGCATGGAAATGCTAAAAACAAAAATTTACAATGGTTAAGCATTTCTGATCTTAACCAATAGTCAAATATTTGTAAAAATATTTCTATATGGTGTTGACTGTAGTATTATAGCTACAACATTGATCAGAATACGCTGGCTTTGACAGCGAGAAAAAACACTTGAGGAATTTCATCTTGTCACGTGACGTCCTCGGTAGCTTAGTGGTCAAAGCACTCGCCCGGTATGCGATGGGACATGGGTTCGAGTCCCACCTGAGGTCGATGATTTTTTCAGGTGTTATTTATCTTCAATAAAAGTTAAAACACTCTGATAACATGGAAACCTTACTCATCCCACTAATATTATAAATGCGAAAGTCTGTGAGGATGTTTGGATGTTTAGATGTTTGTGACTCAATCACGTGTAAACGGCTGAACGGGTTTGAATGAAATTTTGGACACATGGAATAAGAGCTTGATTAACATATAGGATACTTTTTATTCCGGTTCAACTTTCCTTTGGGATATATGTGATTAACCAAATTATATGAGATCAAAGCAGTAACTCAACATCATCAATCGCCTACCCTGTTCCCAGGTTATCTGGGGTCGGCGCAGTACGTTTTCTTCTTCCATGCAACTTGTCGAGTCATTCACTCCCTTCTCAGACATATCTGCCCTCACACAATCCATCCATCTCTTATTAGGTCGTCCTCAACCCCTCAATCCATCAATACTCATACCTATCACTCTCTTCGTTTCATACCCCTCTTCCCTTCTCATCACATGTTTGTACCAAGACAAAAGGTATCGTAAATTTTTGTTTTTAGCAAGTGTTATGTATCTTCAATTAAACCTTGCATGGAATTGCTAAAAACAAAAATTTACAATGTTTAAGCATTTCTGATCTTAACCAATAGTCAAATATTTGTAAAAATATTTCTATAGGGTGTTGACGGTAGTATACTACTCAGCTATACATATAGCTACATTCAGCTACAACATTGATCAGAATACGCTGGCTTTGACAGCGAGAAAAAACACTTGAGGAATTTCATCTTGTCACGTGACGTCCTCGGTAGCTTAGTTGGTAAAGCACTCGCCCGGCATGCGATGGGATGTGGGTTCGAGTCCCACCTGAGGTCGACGATTTTTTTCAAGTGTTATTTATCTTCAAAATGTATTCCTTGATCTTTCAGCAGTTACTATTTAATCGTAAAAAAACACTATATTTAGTCGCTAAAATAAACAATTATAGCAGTTATGCTACTGCCCTAGCCTATAGCCCATTGCCCAAGTTCAACCTTAGGAAGATGGCTGGCAGTGGCTGGATGAGAAATGAGCAAGAGATTGTGCTCTTTAGGGGAAGCTTTTGTTATCGGCGAAACGAAATGTCCCTTTTTATCTCTAATTTAGACCAGTTTTTTTTATTAAAGCAGTGAAAGTTGACCCACAATTAAAAACAAATCAGTGAGTGTTAGAATAAGGAATAGAAATAGGCGTTCAAGCGGACTAAACGCGAAGTTCGACGGCCGTTATAATGTGTTTCTGTTGATTCAAGTCTGGGTATTTGAAATAAGGACGATCTGGCGAAATGCATTCTGCTAAATAGATTGATGATGTTAATTTGATTCCTTATACAACAGAGATATTGATTACTATTTGAAAAAAAGCTAATTCACCTTTTTTAAATATTTAAACTTACTTGTGCATGAGCAAAACTCTGGAATATCTGTTTATCCGCTTCACTCATTTCTGGCTCAATGTCATCGAAAAGCAAGGCAAAACATGTACATCCAAATTGTGAGACCTGGAATTACATTAAACTCATTACAAGATAACTAATACAAAGTATTTAAACAACGAATAAAAAGTATCTTATTAAAGACTAGCTTACTACATACCTGTTCCAACTTCCGTTTCAAAGCAGTAATCTCCTTTTGGTTGCTATATGTTATGTCAAGTCCCGGAGATAATGCATAACAGAAAATGATGCCTTGGTCTTTGGCTGCTGATATGAGAGACGTCAGATGTTCTGCCTCCTCCACGGTGTATAGTTCTCGCCAGTAAGCACGATGTTTGTAGTCGTCTTTTGGAGCATAAACATACATGTCCATGCCCCATTTCTTCAACCTGAAATTAAGAAATAACTTCAACTTTTAAAATAGAATTTATCTCATAGTGATGGATTATGAAACATATCTGTGCCTGCAACTGCTTTTGGGTGGACTACATGATTTTTGGGTATCATATGTAACGAAAAATGTTTAAGTAAAGAACAATTTACCAAAATATCCCAATCCTAATATACCAATTTACTAAAGTATCCTAGGTTGTATGTAAATCCAGCCCCTCTAGCACAATCAACAAAAAACGATATGATACGATATGATATAGCGATTTATCGCCTATTTACTTAAAAAATATTATAACATAGCCGCCATCTTGAACTTTTATTGAAACAGTAAGGATGTCCGTGCCGGCGACGTACAGTTATGCTCGCTTTTTTTATAAAAGTTCATATTTCGACAAAAAATATGCGATAAATCGCTATATCATATCGTATCATATCGTGTTTTGTTCTACATGCTAGAGGGGCTGATCATATTCTATATGTGTGCAAACTTTCATCTTTATCCATTCAGTAGTTTTTGTGTGAAAGAGTAACAAACATCTATACATACAAACTTTCCCGTGTATAATAATAATAGAAAGGATAAATTGATACACTCTTATTACCAAAACAAATCGGACCAAAAAATATATTAGAATTTGAATCGCAACATTTTTTTAAAGCAATCATAATTACTACATTTTTAAGTAAGCAACTAGTCAATTCCCAGACAAGGCTATTTTAAGATTTTATTCTTCTTATATAGCCAGTCTAAACCGTCAAGCTAAAACCACCCACATGTGGCTTCGTAGCAATAACATTTACCAATTTATTTATGCAAAGAACATGACATGATCTATACATGGTATAGAATAGCATATACAGGTTACATATTTTAATGTAATTTGCATACCTATGTCAACAGTTCATAAAGGCTATCCTATGGTTCTTTTAATAGGTAACATAAATACAAGTGATTGTGATCAAACACAACTGATAAGATGAGGTACATAATAAACATTATATCATAAATCAACACTTACTTTTGGAACAGATCCTTCCTTTGTTCCGTAGTCCACGGCCGACCGTAAAAGCCTGCAATAATAATCCTAGGTCATTCACTTGTCACATCATAAGCATTCTACATAGCTAGGTATAAAATCTAGACACACTAAAATCTTGTCCAAAAATAATGCTCACCTTCTACGACGCCGCAGATAAAGTCCTTCCTGTTAGGGCTAGCCTCGTCTGGAGAGCTATCAGTCATTTTCAGTAATAAACTGCCTTTCTATTGGCTAAAATATGGAAATCCGTCAGAAGCGGTAACTTTCCACGAAAGTTATAAGCTGAAATCTTTCGTGAGTTATAAGTCAGTGACAGACAACGAGATACTAAATAACTGTATTATCAATGTCTAGACTTTAGCGCACCGGTTGACCCGTTTTAGCAGATAAAAATGATATTAATTCGTAAATTTCTAAAATTCCGACATGAAATTATTCGGAGAAGTCATGATGTGTCAAAAATGTATTTTAGGTTCTTCAATGTGTCGTTTTTTGGTTCATGACCGACCACATTGATGAATCTGTCATGTAATTTCTCCGCAACACAACTATAAGGTCTCAAAATCATTTTTTAGCCTTGAAAGCTAAGTTTTTTGTAACACAATTTTTAGATTTTTTAAAATTTATAGATTGTCTTGATTTTCATTAGATTTGGAGATCTTAGAATAAAAGCGTCGACTATAAAGAACTGGACTTACAGCTTTTTTTTTCCTTATGGCTGCGTTCGTACGTAACCAAAAATTTTGGTAGTTTTCAGTAATACCTAACAACAGAAATAGACTTCTTTATAGGTTCTTGATTGAAAGTTACTATTTCTAGCGTGCGATAATTCTAAAATATACCTTGTTTCGGGTTAGATAGAGTATAAATTACTTCTGAATTTTAGCAATGGATATGGTATTTTTTTTTTGTCTTTAGTCAGGCAATTTTTAAATATTTCGTTCCGCTTCCGCTGAATTTATTTAAAAACAGAAACCGTTCTTGAGGTTAGGTTATGGTATGATGGAAGATATTTCGTTGAAGAACTTGAACAAAGTGTTTAGTTAAGTATTTGCAAAAGGTAAGTGTGTGCCTAAGTTCTAAGGGCCTAGCTACTGTGAGTTCCACAAATCAATAGCCTGTATACCACATGTGTATGTGCACATAAAAATCTGCATGTATTAGTTATCTTATGCTTTAAGTAGCTTTGGAGTCTTAATACCATTGACTTATATATTACTTCGTAAGGACAGGGCGGACCACACGTCTGGGTGTTGGACCTAAAGAGACCCGAAAATGACCCGACCGAGGCCGATGTGACGTAGTCAGTGGTCGGCGGTCATCGTGATCTGACATTTGTATAAAAAAAGAAATATGCCTAGATGTTCACTGAAAGGTTGCTTAAATTACGACAGAAAGGTCATTAAAACAAATTCTAATATTACTTCTCACCAATAAGCCGCATATTTGATAAACACTATACTTATTTACATTACTTTAACAATTTTCTAACTTCTTTGTCAATTTTACAAAGCAACGCCATATTTACCGAGCAAAACCAATACAACTTTGTAGCGGCGTGCATTAGTTGTATGGTTATAGTATAGCCATAATAGTGCTCACAGTGCACTAAGTGCAGTCCAGTACATGCGATGTAATATAAATATTTTATTTTATGATAATTTATTGAATACTTATTTTAAGTTTACGTGATGCACTATGAGTTAAAAATTGAAAACATGACAAAAATAACAAAAGGAAAAAGTTTAAAAAATAATGTTTTGATCGAAGGACAGTGAAATGAAATAAATAAAAATATAAATTATCTGATATAGTTTTTTTTTAAGTTTTAAGGTATAATTCCGTATATAAAAATAAATTGTATCCACAAACACTCAATTATCTAGCCAAACTAAGCAAATCTTGTGCTATTGCGACTAGATACAGATAATAAACATATTTAAATACATTTATAAACATACTTAAATACATTTATAAACATACTTGAATACATTTATAAACATACTTAAATACATTTATATTTATTGATATTCATTCTATAGACACGAAAATTAACGAAGTGAAACAAACGAAGTTCCTAGGTTTAACTATAGAACAAGACGTGAATTGGAAAACGCATATAGATAATGTTTGTACAGCAGGCAAGAGCTTTGGCAAGCGATGCGCGCGAGCCGCGCGAACGCGACCTTTAAACTGGCTTGAATGTGAACCAGAACCGCACGCGCGCAGCTCGCGCGCACTGTACAAGTCTTGCATGAGTTGCGTTAAAGAGACGCACCAATCGGTTGCAGTAACGGATCGCGTGCCACGCGTGTGCAGCTCGCGCGAGACCTGCGCATTCGTGGCGCGTTCGCCAGATCTGGACCTATCCTTACAGAGTCATCAAGTTTATTTATGCCTTAAAGCAGGTTAGATCTGTAACAAAAACTGCGATTGCTACCTATCATGCATAGTAGGTTCTAAATTACGCTACAGTTTACTGATGTAGGGCAATAGCACTAATATAAATGGAGCTTTTATTGCCCAAAAAAAGATGCGTTAGAGCAATATGCGGTGTCCCTCCACGAACATCATGTCGTCTTCTATTTGCACAATTGTAATTACTAACATTGTCGTCCCTGTATATATTTGAAACATGTGTATTTGTAATGCAAATTATGCATATTTTTTATAGGGCATTTGACATTTATCCACGGAACACAAGAAATCAAAATATCCTGGTGCTACTAAAAACTTCAATAACAATGCAGTATTATATATAGTAAAAAAAGCTGCATGACAATGAGTATAAAAAAATCTTCAATAATATACCAACTAATAAATTCAAAACATTGAATAATAATCAATTTAAAACAAAACTGAATAAGTGGCTAATCTCACATACCTACCATCAAGAAGTTTTAAAAAAATAATAAATATTAATTTCAACATAATTATGATATGACTGACATCTATGTACCTAATTTAATTTAATGCAATTTTAGACTCAATTTCATATTTAATTTTAGTTCAATTTTATATTAAATTTGTATGCCTCGTTTTAAATGTTCGGCTAAACATGCTTGGCACGTTCATTTTAAAACACCTATGCATACCGTGTTTAAGCATATAAAGATTATTTTATTTTACTTTTATTTATGTTGACGTATTTAATTTGAAAAAGCAAAAAGTTATATTTACTCTGACACTACTTTAAATATAACATCTGTGCAATAAAAACTTTTTTCTTAGTTCCTCTTTCGTTTTAAGCCGCTCTTACAAGGTTGCAATTTGACAGTTGACATCTAAGTCTAACAGATGGGGTTAGTGTGTCATGTATGGAGGAAATGCAAGGCGATTTGTTCTGTCAGCCGTATCTTTACTTTTTACATCAATGCTTAATACAATATAACTAGTATTGCCGATTGCTTATTTTTGTTGCATACAAAATCTTTGAATGCTGACCAAATGATTAAAATGCTGATGATTTGTTTTAACCAAATTTTATTACGGCTAACCATTTTATTACTTCTCTTATTTATTTATGTGCAGATGCTGCCCAGGCATGGTGCTTTTGTAGATAAGTACTCTTCATCTAAACACGAGACGTATTTTTGAATCATGCGAATTCCAATTCGAATACGAAATGGCAAGATTCGCATGCGAATGACTAAAATCGCTATTTTTGAAAATTCATTCTGTGAATTCTGCAACAAGTGGTCCGACCCACTCGTATTTCGATTCTACTAGTAGAAAGTTTAGAAGTATGACTTTGACAAGTAAACATATGGTTCACAGATTAAAAACTTTTTTTTTCGTTTCGTTCCATTACATTCATTGCGGGTTTTTAAAATCAATAAGTTTTTGCATTCCGGTTTTATTAAATATTTTCTGCGTGAAACAAAAATAGTTAAAGAATTTTACCATAATAGCAATACAGAATTCGAGTGATTCAAAAATGCGTAAAATCGGGAGTGCTAGAAATAGAATTCGCACATGAATCGTATTCGTAATCGAATTCAAGATTCATTTCGAATGCTTCAAAAATACGTCTCCAGCTCTATGATCATATCTGAGGGCAGCTGCTCTGAAGAAATCCGCCGTCGCACTGCAATGACTAAAAGTGCAATGACAAACCTCGGAAAAATCTGGAGGAACCGCGGAATCCGACAAAAAACCAAAATGCGACTGGTCCGGGCGGTGGAATTCTCCATATTCCTATACGGGACAGAAACGTGGTGCATTAAAAGTCGCGATAGCAGCAAAATTGATGCCTTCAAAATGTAGTGTTGGCGAAGACTACTACGTTTGCCATGGACTGCCATGAGAACTAACGAGTCAATTCTTTCGGAGCTCAAAATAACCAAGCGACTCTCAACCATATGCCAGGAACGAGCTCTCAAATTCTTCGGACATATAATGCGCTCATCTAGGCATCGTCTGGAGAGGCGTCTAATGCTGGGGCAGATGGAGGGTAGACGTGCTCGGGGCAGGGCGCCAACTAGATGGACAGATGCGATAAAGAGGGCTGTCGGAGGAAACATATATGATGCGATCCATGAAACTGAAGACCGCGCGGCTTGGAGACGTGTTGTGTATGGTCGTGATCCTCAGCACTGAGGGAACGACGAAGAAGAAGAAGAAGAATTTTTGCAAAAGCGGGGCGAATTTTTAAAAAGTGCGTAAAACAGATCTTATTACCAAACTAAATTGCTGTATCATTAAAAGTTATTAATAATTAAATGGAAGGCTTATTGATAGGTAGTTTTTAAGGTTCCGTACCCAAAGGGTGAAACGCGACCCTATTACGGCTCCACTGTCCGCCTGTCTGTCTATCCGTCTGTCACCAAACCAGGCTGTAGGTATCTCATACCGTGATAAGTATTCAATTGAAATTTACACAGATAATGGTATTTCTGTTGCCGCTATAACAACAAGTACAAAAAAACAGAATATAATAAATATTTCAGGGGCACCCATACAAAAAACGAGATTTGTATACCGTTTTTTAGATAATGGTACGGAACCCTTCGTGCGCGAGTCCGACTCGCATTTGGTCGGTTTCTCATAATTGTTGTTGAGGTGCTAAAGACAGCAGGGGACTGCCAAAGGCCGATGATTAAAATGTGGATATGAATAATGCAACAGAAATAAGATTGTAGGGATTTATTATTTAATTTTAAGTTTTATTTCATCATAATTAAAGCTATGATAATACTGACAATTAAAATGATGCAGGAAATCTAATTTTCCTTTATTACATAGTGACTAGATGAACGCAACACGTGATATTTATTTAATTACTTACATAACTTTAATTAATATTTACAAAATAAAATACAATATGTTTTTATTTACAACGTGTTAGTCAGTGAGAACCATCATCTACATAATGAAGGTCAATTTGATTGGTTAACTGCTTTATAGGCGGTGATCCTAATGCTCAAATAAACAATTACATACATTTTGTTGTATTTAAGGATTAAGTATAATCACCTCCTAAAAAGTAGTTGACAAATAGGACCTTTAAGTCTTGATATGATGGTATCCTCTAGAAAACAGATAAAAATATGCCTCCATAATAAATTGACGTCTGTTAGCCAGTAGACGCCACTCAACATAAGAACAAAGTAACGACGTGTCCTCATATTTGACGTATCGTACTATTTGAAGTGTCTTTAAAAGTGACTAAACCTTTGTTTGACGTTTTTCATATTGTCTACCTCATATTTACTTGTCCTAATATTTGACGTGACCTCGTATTGACTAGTCCTCATATTTACTTGTCATAATATTTAAAGTGTCCTCGTATTTGACGTGTCCTCATATTTGATGAGTCCTCATAGTCACGTGTCCTCTACGTGAGATTGAATGTGTAGCTACACGTAGGATACGGCAGGCAGGCCGCAACGCTGCATCTGTCAGCCCAGGACGCCTCCTGACATGTTGCCGTGGACTCTCATGTGGCGATTCAGATTGCCAGACTGGGAAAACCTGAAGAAAAAACGGCAAGTTTTAGTGTAAATTATAAACTTAAAGCTCAATTAGGATAAGTAATTAAATATGCAATTACTAAAACGCCACTTGTCGTATTTTTAGATTAGATGAAGCTAATTTATAACTACCGCATTAGGTTTATTGTTATAATTTCAATTTTATGTAAGTATAGTCAACAGCACGTCGACCTACCCCAAAAGTCAAAAATTCTCCAATAGATTTTCAACTTTAAGCCTGACATATAGAGTTCATTTTCAAATGAGAAAATTTGACATTTTGTGGTAGGTCGACGTGCTGTGGTCCGTACATTGGTATAGCCAAAATATAACAAGCTGTGCCCTTTTTGAAATTTTTAACTTGTGTACTTAAGTATTAATCGACGGTACAACTAGTAGTTCGAGTTAAAATCGCGTTAATTCCCGTTTCATTGTGTTTTAAATTATGCAACGCGAAAGTAATTACAACTAGTAGAGTTCGTAAATTAGTAAAAAAATGCGATTACTTTCAAAGAATAATAATTTTTACCCTTTGGGTACGGAACTACTAAGGCTTCGCTGTCCGTCTGTCTGTCTGTCCGTCTGTCACCAGGTTGTATCTCATGAACCGTGATAGTTAGGGTTGAAATTTTCACAGACGATGTATCTGTTGCCGCTATAACAACAAATACTAAAAACAGAATACAATAAATATTTATGGGCTCCCATACAACAAACTTGATATTTTTGCTGTTTTTATAGATAATGGTACGGAACCCTACGTGCGCGAGTCCGACTCGCACTTGGCCGGTTTTATTAGAATACTGCGTCTACAAACCAATCCACCTTTGGAATCTAGAATACAATCTGGAGTTCCATATAATTAAAACTTTCTTTAGTTCGAAATTAATACACGCAACAGGAAAAAACAATTGTTACATAGCTATTTGTATATTTTAATGTCATATTATTTTTTAATTCTTTATTGCACGAAATAAATGTGGAATTGGCGGACTTAATTCCTTAAGGCATTCTCAACCAGTCAACCATTAAATTGGGTACGGCAGAAACATTGAAAGGCGGTGGTATCCACCAATACTTAGAGCGTTAAGAAAAAAAAATCGTTACAAGTTCAAAAAAAACGCCTTGTCTAAACATTCCTTGTTTGATTCTTAACGCAAAATACCTTCGTCAAATTGGCGAAGAAACCAAACATCTTTGCAATTATTGCCGTACCATTTTAATAGGTACATCTGCAATGTGATTTAAAACGGAAAACCGGACTAAGGGAATTAAAAGTTTTCTTCAAAATGGTCTAATAATAGCCTCTAAGTATAATATCCCGAGACACCTAGTATTAGCTTACAAACTTTTTAGAACTATTAGAAGTTTTATTGTTATCAGCAAGCTTTGCCTAAGAGTTAAGCAATACGGAAAAACAACAACAAAATTACTCAAGTTAATACTTTACCTCAGTAAGCAAAGTTTGCATTGGTACGGCTTTTCTCCAGAGTGTATTCTGAGGTGTTTCGTCAGCGTCGAACTGTCGGAGAACGCCTTTTTACACGAACGGCACCTGAAGAAAATTAGAGAGAGGGAATTAGGCTCGGCGGACTATAAGCAACAGTTCCATCCAGACCGGATTTTTTTAGAACCCGTTCAAAAATATAGCATCAAAGTAGGTAAGTAATAAGCTATATAATAAAGTAAATAAAAAGTTAAATATCTACCCGTTACCCTCCTAAAAGTGTAAAATGAAATGCCTGGATTGGCTTCTCACTCTATCTTATGAAGATACCGAGGCCTTAATTGGGAAATCCTTTTAATTTCTGACAAGCTTACTACTCGTAATTCTGCATGCAGTCACATATACTCCCACGTATATACAGTCACATATACACACACACACACACACACACACACACACACACACACACTGACAACACCATAGTATTTATGCATATGTTTCTTTGGTATTGTGAGTAAAATGGCTACTTACTGGTACGGTCGTTCACCGGAGTGAGTCCTCATGTGTGTCGTCACACTCGAACTCTGGCTGAACCGTCGGTCACAAATAGGACACCTATAAAAATTAACGTACCACATTATCTCAAGGACCCAGTTAGCTTCATGCGGTGACAGGGTCCAGAGTTTGATTCTCAAATGGCTCAATTCAGAAAACAAACAATGAACTTATTGATCACTTTTCTTGCAAATAAACCGATTTAATTTGATTTGAACCAAATGTTATTTATCCATCATCATCATTAGCCACAGGTCCACTGCTGAACACATGCCTCCCCCAGTGACTTCCAGATTATAAGGTTGCGTGCAGCCAGCATCCAGCGGCTTCCTGCAACCTTTACAAGGTCTGTCCATTTTGTAGGTGGACGTCCCACGCTGAGTCGTTGACATAGCCCGACGGATTAGCAAATGTTATTATTACATTTCAAAAAATACCAATAGAACCTAGTGCAATAAATGACCTATCCAATTATCCAACATAAACATTAAAATTGGACGTCCGAATTAAAAGTTCTGCTTGGTTTAAGGCGTGGTTAAAGGTTAAAAGATTTTTTTTTAATACTTTGACCTATGTCGAGTTGAAAAACAACATTTTCATAAGTCGATGGCAAATTGTACTTTGTATTACGATTACGATGTGGTAGAGCCGTAGAGAAGCATTTTTTCATGATATAACATCATCATACCTTATATTTCCTTACCTAAATGTTTCCTACCTTCATACAACACCAGTGCTTTACTGCGCTGTCTGTGACCGCAGCTTCAAATCAAAGTTTGGTTTCGCAAGTCACGTGCGTGCGCATGCTAGGATGTATGCAAACGTCTAGTAACATTTGCAGGGTGTCGCCATTAACGGATACGTCTGGGAGGACATCATCATCATCATAATTTCAGCCACAGGACGTCCACTGCTGAACATAGGCCTCCCCCTGTGACTTCCATATTGGCCGGTTGGAAGCGGCCTGCATCCAGCGGCTTCCTGCAACCTTTACCAGGTCGTCTGTCCACCTTATTGGTGGACGTCCCACGCTGCGCTTGCCGGTACGTGGCCCCTATTTCAGAACCTTTCTGCCACATCGGCCGCTAGTTCTACGTGCTATGTGCCCCGCCTACTGCTACTTCAGCTTGCTAATCCTTTGGGCTATATCAGCGACTTTTGTTCGTTTACCTAGCATAGCCCTTTCATGGCCCGCTGAACGACCTTGAGCTTCCTTATAGGGCCCATAGTGGGAGGACATCATCATTACCTAAATGGTTTCTGTCCAGTATGCGTCCTCACATGAGCTGTCAGGTTAGCAGCCTGCGAGAAGCTCTTGTTGCAGTCGCCGCACCGGTACGGCCGCTCGCCGGAATGCGTCCGGAGGTGCGTCTTGAGCGTGCTCGGACGCGCATACGTCTTACCGCATATGCGGCAGAGGTTCGGCTTCTGTTCGTCGTCTTCGGAACACCCGCTGAGAGAGCCCACCTAGTTTATGAGAGGTTTTCATGATATTGTGGTTTATATTGTAGTCTTATTGCTTAAAATAAAAAAATACGTCTGGGGCATGAAATTTCTTCACTATTGTAATCTAACTAATGTTATACTTTCATCCAATGCAGCTTAGCTAAGCTACCGAGACGCTAGCTGACCCCTGACTTACGAAATCTTTCAAGTGTTTCTCGCTGTCGAAACGTTATATCATCTTGAATTAATCTAGCGTACCTAATTGCTAAAGTGTTGTTTGTTTTCCTAATCGAATCCAGGACTCTTTTCGTTCAAGGGGCCTCGCCTCACTACGCCAATCCGGCCTATAGCGCTCCCGGCAAAGACAACAAAACCTCTCGCGGCAGCAACAAAAAGCGTCAAGCTATACCTCTTTGACGACCTCCGTAGCCAAGAGACTAGCACGCCGGACTATATGGCATCGCTTTCTCTTCCGGTTCCGGGTTCGGGTTCGATCCCCGGTCGGGTCAATGTAGAAAATGAACTTTTCTATATTGTCTCGGGTCTGGATGTTGTGGTACCTACCGTCGTTGTTTTTATTTCTATAATATATTAGGATCAGAGCAATTTATGTGATGTTGTGCATTATTTACTTCTTTAAACGTTGACGTTGGTAAGCTGTTTGTGATAAAAACAGAAAAATGTGTCAATTATTTTAGAGAAAAAGTAGATACTTATTGCAAGACTACAGTGGGGTAGCGGTTTTTACCGGGTAATATAATGTTTTCGCAGAAAAACAAAAATTACCGACTTTCTTCCTAACTGAGTAAAGAAGTGAGCAGATCAGGTCACGTGGGTAGTTTAAATAATGACAGATGAACCAAAAGGTCAAAGAACCTTATGGAAAATAACGAGAAACCAGCCATTATATCGAGTCACATCGAGTGGGTTGAGGTTAAGGCGTTGGCGGAGATTAGATCGTTAGCCACAGCTAAAAATAAAAAAAGGGAAAGTGGAGGAACGCTCTTACCTACATTATACCTCAATGGCGGAGGAGGAGGCTTTTACCCGAATTTTGTCCAGACAATATACGGGCAACAGCTCGTCGACCTACCACAAAATGTCAAATTTTCTCATTTGAAAATGATCTCTATATGTCAGGCTTAAAGTTGAAAATCTATTGGAGAATTTTTGACTTTTGGGGTAGGTCGACGTGCTGTTGACTGTACCATGAAATGAATAAATCTTGTCATTTCTTCTATTTTTGCCTCAACTAACTAAGGCCGATGGAATAGAATAACTGACCCATTTATTTTTATTGGCTGGCATGTTCTTATTGTTGAAGGACTAGAGAATGGCTGCTTTTCGTATCGGTTTTTTTAATGTTGAACAACATCACATACATTGCTCTGCGGGTCTAAAACGGCCGCATTGGATGTTTCATTTTTAATCTGATTCATTTAGTGAAATGTAGCGGAAATGATTTGCAAACCCTAAAACATTAATAAATGAATCATATGCAATTCATTTCATCAAATGAATCATATTTGATGACGTTAAAAAAATATAGTGACGCGTCCAATCTTACTTTACGGTTTTTGTGAAAATGAATGTTTTTAACAACACAAAGGAACAAAATGTTTCAAAATACTCAAGTTTTGAGTGTTCTACAAATATCAATACAAAATAATAATAAAAATAACATTAAAATGGTGGTTCACCAATTTGACATTTAATATGAATTACTCTTTTCATAATAAGTGGACCATATTACGAATTTCAATACAAAACTGTCAAATTAGATGTACTGCAAATATGAAATGTTCGAGACTCATTTTATGATTCATCAAATAACATTTCATTTTAAGATTTGCTAAATGAAACATATTATGAACGGAATATGAAACATCCAATGCGGCCGTTTTAGACCCGCTGATCATACGGTAAGTAGCGTAAGCACTTACGTTATAGAAATCTGTAACAACACCGGGACCTCCTACCACAACACCTAGACCCGAGACAATATAGAAAAGTTCGTTTTCTACATTGACACCGGGGATCGAATTATACCTATTCCTTATATATATCCTATTATCCCGCTCACATGTGTTATAAAATGTATGTATAATTAATGATTAAACGAACTTACCTGTATGTGAAGTTCTATTAAGCATAATTGAAGATAAATAACACCTGAAAAAAAAAATCATCGACCTCAGGTGGGACTCGAACCCACGTCCCATCGCATACCGGGCGAGTGCTTTGACCACTAAGCTACCGAGGACGTCACGTAACAAGATGAAATTCCTCAAGTGTTTTTTCTCGCTGTCAAAGCCAGCGTATTCTGATCAATGTTGTAGCTGTATGTATAGCTGAGTAGTATACTACCGTCAACACCCTATAGAAATATTTTTACAAATATTTGACTATGGTTAAGATCAGAAATGCTTAAACATTGTATTTTTTTTTTGTTTTTAGCAATTCCATGCAAGGTTTAATTGAAGATAAATAACACCTGAAAAAAATCATCGACCTCAGGTGGGACTCGAACCCACGTACCATCGCAATCGCATCAATTAAACGTTGCATGGAATTGCTAAAAACAAAAAAAAATTACAATGTATGTATAAGTAAACGTATCCACGCACTTGATCATCCATGTGATTCGGTAGGACAAAAGGTAGAACCATGAAAGGTCAAATTCTAACTCTAACTTAATCTAAACCCACCTGCACTTTCCCCGAAGCATTCACACAGGCCGTATACCCGTACTCCTGAGGGTGCATCTGTCCTTGATGGTTCAGTATCGTGTATCCTCCCATATTCTGTTCCTTTGGGTTCTCTTGCATATACATCTTCGAAGGCGGCCTCTTCAGCGTCTGACTTAAGCTTTTCTGAGAAAAATTCGGCTTCTGCTGGAATATCGAGTAGTTCTGTGTCGGTTTCTGCGAGTTCTGTATCAAAGGCTTGAAGGTTGAAGTGGCGGTTATGAGGGGATCTGATTGGTTGGGCGTCCTGAAGTCAGCAGTGAATGAGTATGTGGCAGAAGGGTAGGAATTCGGACTGATCACGTTCTGGGTTTGAGGGTACACCACGTTGACAGACGGCGTTGAAGCGTTCTGATTCCATTGAACCTGTAAGAAGGTACTGGTTATTTTTGCACAATATCATACTCGAATTAGCACTTCAAGTTCGAGCGCAAATTCACCCACTCTGACCGACAGACGGGGGTTAAGGTATTACTTAGAAAGAAGAATTCTTAGAAAGGTAGTGGAAGTTGTGGAAACTTGTCAATACCGATTGTGTTCATGGTGAGTGAGAGTCAGTAGGTTGTTTTGTTCAAAATTCTCAGTATTTTTTGATACAGAAACAAAAATGTCTATAACCCTAGTAATACATTACTCTCGTGATCCTTAATACCGATATAAATTTTTAATTCAAAATTCAAAATATTTATTAGCTTAAAAACATGGTATAAAACTTTAAATAGTACAGACATGTTTAATGTTAATGTTGTAAGATACCATTGACGTGTCTCTTACCTGCGAGCACAGCTGGTCCGGTGGGCAGCCGTGCATGGTCATGTTCATGGAGACGTTGACGCTCATGGTGGGGAAGAGGGGCGCGCCCCCGTAGTGCTCATAGTAGGGGTACCCGCCGCCGCCGTTCACCATCATCTGTTCAAAGGAGATATGATAAAACCTTGGGCTATGGTCACATCTATAGATTTGACGAAGTGAATTGGTGGAGTGGGTGCTTTGCCTTGAATGAAAGGAGTAAATGATTGATAGCCGGTTCGGTTGAAGTTAGAAACGGTGTGAAATATTAAAAACGATCGCGTTTTTTATACGTTTGTGCTGGTCATATTTTGTCAAAGGATTAAAACAAGGAGATGGTAATTTTGATCTGTTAATACGTCCGAACGAACGAAACGTTTGTAGTAGGCCTTTTGACGCGATTTATTGTCTGGAACATCATAATCATAACAAATGATCTTGATTCCTTACTCCGAGACCATGACAATTGGGGTTTTCTGTGTTGCAAAATGTATTTATTTATTAAAGATTTTTTGATATAACTTATCATAAGAACTTGCATTAATACAACATCTTCCTCTTAACGCTTTAACCTGTTCCTAATCAAACCACGTTGACCTTCCATGATCCTAAAAGTCCAAAACCGTTAGACAAGAAAACCAGGTATTTTCTTTGATAAACAGCATAACCAGTATTATCTAAATTCTAAATGTGTTAGTCCACATCGCCGAGCAAGTGCCAAAAAACCCCGAATGACTGAAAGCGCACCCCAAATTGGGAACGGGCCAAAGAAGAAGTGTGTCTTATTTATTTATTTTAGCTCGATAGCACAAATGGAACAGTGTAAAATATCCCCAACGCGTTCACGGGAATTTTCTGTGACAAAACGATTTCAACGCAGGCAAAGGCATTTTCTCAGGTACTAACAGCTTTTTGATAATATTCTCCTTAAAATCAGTGTTCATCCTGAAAGATTCATAAAAATATACTATGATCCCAGATCTAGTAATAATATATATATACGGAATGTTTTACTTTACTTTAAATTATACTAAGAGACGATAAATATTCAAATCTACACCTTTTCATTACACTTATTCAAAGCTTTACTTTAAAATCCTAATTATATTATTATTATTAAACTAAAAGTTACCAAAAATTACAAAAACCAAGCCATCCTCGACAAAGTTTATTTAGTGCTACACATTAAGTACGTACATAGATTTAACTCCGTAGTTAATTTCGGTAGCTTTGATTTGAGTCACAGGTCAAAAGGTCAAAGGTTGAGAAGGTGGGTGAAGTTGATAGGCATTTTGCTACGAAGCCAAATTAAAAGACTACGATCGCACTATTCGTAGTAATATAATGCTACGGAATTGACTTATGACTACAGTGTAGCGTTGTGTAGATAAAATACTGAACTACAAGTAGCAGGTTACGCAGTATGACTTTTGTTTTAGATTTTACGTGCCGTAACGTAAAACATATAACTTGTTGAATAACTGTACAAGGTTTAAAAACTCTGATCGATCCCTAAGGGGGTGATTCTACTTCTTAAATAAAACAACCTTTTTCTATGGGGTTGGTCTCATAGTAAAGGTTGTTTTATGTATAAATCAAAATCCAAAAAGCGTCTTCCCATACTTTAGTATTGTGGTTTACCACAAACCTAGGCATCCGTCTGTATGGAGAGATGATTTTTTTGAGATTTCGATGTTTGTCACACAGAAAAAGTGGCTGTATTTGAAATGACGCCCTATAAGAAAGTTAACTAAAAATAACTATAGTATTAGCTGTTGCACGCGACTTTTATTCAATATATCCCACATGAAAATTTAACCAGGATAAAAAGTCCTTTAAGTTAAACCAGCTCATATTCTATATATGTGCATAATTTCATCTAAATCCGCTCAGTTTTTTTTTGCGTTCAGTTTTTTTTGCGTGAGAGAGTGACAAACATCTAATACATCCATACGAACTTTCGCATTTATAATATTAGTAGGATATAAACGTTACAAACATTTTATTATAAAATTAAGCAATAAAAATCAGCATAAGTATAAAAATCCTACGCGAGATCAAAATAAAGCCTCCTTTCTCGTGCCAGCTCAAGTCTTCAACAAAAGACTTGTAATTTCGCAAAGCCGCCCCCGACCTAGTAGCTCACACAAAATGCTTCACAAAAGCGAAGCCTCACAACTCGATGCCATATTAATTACAATAATTTCGCTACCCTTAGGATTTCTGATATTTTTAATAGACTCCCCTCGAGAACACCCTTTTTCTAACCCACATTTAAATATCACTCTTACTGTTAACTCGATAAAGTTGAAATTCCGTCACTGGTGCTAGCTTGCAGCATCGCTCAGCGGCAATCGATCTGTCTCTGTTTGTGTTTACAGATTTGTATGAAAGTGAAAGAGACAAACGTACTTGTGGGTGGACGGCTTCGGAGGCGCAGTCCCCGTGCACAACGGCATGCTTGAGAGAGAGCAGGACGTCGGCTGCCTCCCCCCCGCCCCGCTCCCGGCATTCGCCTGTCGAGTTTCTGCTGGATACAAGAAAATTACTTCAATTTCTCTTCAGAAGAATAATTGAATAGTCAGCCTGAATGAACAATGTTGTTACGTAGATTTTTTTACTTGGTTCAAAAATATAGTTTTAACCTTTATTTTAGCTTACGTCAAGAGGATCACACTACAACCATTTACAGACCATGTAGAGTAGACGTTTAAAATATACTCATCAGATACCTACTGGAATATAAAATGTCAATAGTAAATAACTCAAATAAATTAATACTAGAAATCCTTTTATTTTTGCAAAAAAAAATAGGAAATTCAACACTTTTTAAAATAAAAACAAAAAAAATATTTCTGATTCTGAAATTTCTTAAGTAGGTATTATAATTCCGAATCGCATTTATGAAACCCAAAGAATTGTACGCTCTAAACAATTGCCTAGCTAGAAAGTCGCATTTGATTCTTAAGATTTAGTAAGCAAATTAAAAAGTAGTCTTCAAGTTTACTAACCACTGAAAGTAATTAGGTCTTACCCTAAAAAAACTTTTTTAAAGTTAACAGACAGGTTATAAGAGCTTGTACAACAATTAATAACATTTACAAAGATTTACAGATCATTACTACTTAGACTATTAATGACCAATAAATAGTGTATTACAAAATAAAAGGTGAACTACGTGAAATCATAGATTAATATATTGTAATTTAATTAAACATAATAGTTTTCAAACAATAAATTCAAATGCAACATAAATGAAATGAGCCCAATTATCCACTTTCCATCATCTGATCAGGGGTGTACTTCCGGCCGTCTGAGCCCGAGTCCTAGAGAGATCTGGCATAGCTCAGACAGCCGGATATCAGGCTGTCTGACCACACGTTTTTCATGATTCCGCGAAAACCATTGCATCAAAATGGATGAAACTACTTTATATGCCGTCACATATCGCGTCACTAAACTTTTGATAAGAAACGGGGCCCTAAAACTCTCTAGAATTTGAGATCCAGAGTGTCGGAAAACGTGAAATTCTGGCTGTATGATCCAGGTGTTTTTTCAATTTTCAAAAAATCTATTGCGTCACAAATGATGAAACCTAGATATATTGGCGTCACCTACGATTCGTTATCAGCCTAGATATGCGAGATCTCTCTAGAACTCTGGCTCAGACGGCCGGAAGTACACGATCAGGGGGCGTATTTTTGAAGCGTTCGAATTCCGATTTGCATACGAACATCCCAAGAATCGTGTACAATTTCCTAGAAGTTCGAATACAACTAAGTGAATTCGTATATGCGAATTGGAATTCGAACGCTTCAAAAATACGCCTCCTGCCTGATCAGATGATGGAGCCATTAAAAAGCCCATTTCATTTATGTTGCATTTGAATTTATTGTTTGAAAACTATTATATTTAATTAAAATACAATATAATTAAAAAATATTGTACAGTCATCCGAATAACATACATAAATTTAAATATCACTCTTTTACACAATTGTAAAAAATATTCTCGATAGAAAAAAATCACAAACATGCATCAAAATGTTACGACGATTCGTCTTTATTTAATGGATAAATTACATATACTAATGAAACTCTGGCAATAAACTATACTAAGTGAAATGCGTGGACTATATTTTTTTTTTTAAAAATAAGTATTTAATCACGTTGTAAGAAGTAAAACTTTGTAAAAAGTTGTAAGAAGTAATTTGAACTGGAGTTATATAGGCTCTTAAGAAAAACCTGTAATACCTACTTAAGTCTATAGAGCATATGAATAAATACCATTCTTGAACGAAAAAAAAAATAATGCAGACTAACTTTAATGGTTCTAAGAAAATATACCAATAATATAATGCGTTGATTAAATCTTTTGTTAATTGACGGAGAGACTTATTGTGGCAGTAATGAAACAGAAGAACGTGTAGGGAAAGATTAGATTACATAGTTAGCTGTTCGTTACAAGAAAAGTTACAAGTGAAGCTAAATTAAAGAAAATTAAAAACAAAAATAATATTTTACTGAAAATAAACATACTCGTAACTGTGCCAACAACACACGGCGCAATAAGACCAACTCCTGCTTAAAATATCAAGTTCCTGAAAGTTACAAAGTAGGTCATACAAGGCTATGTGTTCTGACTGAATAATTGTAAAAACTGGCCAAGTGCGGGTCGGACTCGCACACGAAGGGTTCCGTACCATTGTCTATAAAAACGGAAAAAAGGACGTTTGTTGTACGGGAGCCCCTTAAATATTGATTTTATTCTGCTTTTTAGTATTTGTTGTTATAGCGGCAACAGAAATACATCATCTGTGAAAATTTCAACTGTCTTTCTATCACGGTTCATGAGATACAGCGCGGTGACAGACGGACAGTGGAGCCTTAGGGTTTTTGGGGTTCCGTTTTACCCTTTGGGTACGGAACCCTAAAAAGAGTGGAGGTATCTGCACTAGGTTCTAGAATGTTGTTCACCAGTAACGACAGATATATACTGTCTACTTTACTTTGTAATTTTTCGTGGTCAACTATCATTGGCTATTTAAGTTATCTCTCATGTAATATGTCAAATTATGTATTCTATTGTTGCCCCAAATATATATAAATAAATAAATAAAAAATCGGATATTGATGATGTTGGTTGGTATAGAGGTTCGCGCGTTTCCGTAAGAGGCAAGTTTTCGTGTATTAAATTGAGCACACACACAACTTTCATTCCTAAATCATGGATGTCAATGACTATGTTTTCGATCGATACATAAAAGGTTTTTTTAACAAGAACTTTTTTCAATAGGGGCAAAGTGGAACAAAAACAGTTATGACAATCTGTTTTTTGCCATAACAGTAGTTCTAAATCTCAGTAAAGTAAAGTAAAGTATGCCTATATACGTCCCACTGCAGGGCACAGGCCTCACCTCAACTATGAGGTGGTTTGGGCCATACTCCACCACGCGGGCCCGGTGCGGATTGGTGGAGGGGTGTTGTAAGGCCAGTGACTAAGCCTCACTGTCAGATGTTATCAAGCCGCCTTAAGGCCTCTGACTAGGCTTCACGACCAATATCAAGCGATATTGGCCGGGACCAACTTTTAACGTGCCTTCCGAAGCACGGAGACGCTCGTGACAAATGTCACTAAATATGGTCGGAATGGTCACCCATCCACTCATGACCGCGGCGTTGGTTGCTTAACTTTAGTAATCGATACCAAAGCGCTGCCGCCACTGAGCTACGAGCACCTCTCTAAATCTCAGTAAAAAATAATAAAAATCATCTTTGATAATTATGGATCTGTAAAGAGTTACATTTCGTAAAGTTCGTGATATTTTCAGTTAAGGGCGATTGCCCTTCCAAGATCGCTACAAAAAATGTTTTAGAGCTAGATTAATAAATTATATTGTGTGAGAAAAGAAGTATAATATTCTATTATCAAATCAATAATCAAAACGTACATAATTTTGTACGTAGAAGAATCGATCGGAAACTGCCCTTCCAGATGTTTTTGTTAATAAAAATAAATAAAACAAGTTTCTTTGATAAACCTGTAAAATCATGAAATATTTTTTTCTGTGATAAATATCTGTCTTTGTAAAATCGAATAAAAATCAATGGACAACTAAAAATAATCTATTGTGTTCTAGCATTGTATGGCACTAAGTCGGTGCTGTGAAACTTTAAACATTCTACTGCTTATTTGCAATATTTTTTTTCTATGGGAACAACATCGAACTCTCAAAAAGTGCCGGCGGGTCCTAATATTACCCCATTTAATTTCCAAGAGTAACTGTAAGCAAAACCCATATGTTTTACCCATTGATGAGCCACTTGCAATGTGCTAGACTAGAACACTCACTTGTACCCGGAGAACGAGCCCATGTCGTCGATGTCCCTGGCCTCGCTCACATAATACTGCTACTGGTGTAAGTATACTAGCAGGCCGTGATGTTAGACTACTCACTTGTACCCAGAGCAAGGCGAGAACGAGAAAAGGGAGGGCAGCGGGTCGAGCTCGAGCGGCGGCAGCGAGAACGAGCCCATGTCGTCGGTGGCCCACGCCTCGCTCACATCATAGGTACTGCTGCAGCGTGAGTATACTAGCGGGCCGTAATGTTAGACTACTTACTTGTACTCGGAGCAAGGCGAGAACGGGAAAGGGAAAACAGTGGGTAGAGCTCGAGTAGCGGCAGCGAGAACGAGCCCATGTCATCGGAGCACGTGGCCCACGCCTCGCTCACACCATACTGCTCCGGTTTGAGTATACTAGCAGGCCGTGGTGTTAGACTACTCACTTGTACCCGGAGCAAGGCGAGAACGAGAAAAGGGAGGGCAGCGGGTCGAGCTCGAGCGGCGGCAGCGAGAACGAGCCCATGTCGTCGGTGGCCCACGCCTCGCTCACATCATAGGTACTGCTGCAGCGTGAGTATACTAGCGGGCCGTAATGTTAGACTACTTACTTGTACTCGGAGCAAGGCGAGAACGGGAAAGGGAAAACAGTGGGTAGAGCTCGAGTAGCGGCAGCGAGAACGAGCCCATGTCATCGGAGCACGTGGCCCACGCCTCGCTCACACCATACTGCTCCGGTTTGAGTATACTAGCAGGCCGTGGTGTTAGACTACTCACTTGTACCCGGAGCAAGGCGAGAACGGGAACAGGGAGGGCAGCGGGTCGAGCTCGAGCGGCGGCAGTGAGAACGAGCCCATGTCGTCGGTGGCCCACGCCTCGCTCACATCATACTGCTCCGGTGTGCGTATACTAGCGGGCCGTGGTGTTAGACTACTCACTTGTACCCGGAGCAAGGCGAGAACGGGAACAGGGAGGGCAGCGGGTCGAGCTCGAGCGGTGGCAGTGAGAACGAGCCCATATCGTCGGTGGCCCACGCCTCGCTCACATCGCCCGCCGCGATGGTCTCGCACGCGGCGATTGATTCGCTCAGTGCGTTTAGTTCTTCGCCATTTTCTGGACAGCAGTTTTCGTTTTCTTGCTGTAAAGAGAAAAATATTTTAGATACAGAATGTACTATTATTATGAAGAAGGGAATCCACATGCTTACGAAATCTGCAATCATAAAGACTTGATTTTTTAATAAACAAGTAACCCCTGAGCAGATTAATTCAATGGATGATACGAGTGTAAGTGGCTGTCATCGCCCATGCACATTTGCAATACATTTCTCTTCTTTCGTGGCACGAAACTCTAAAAATAATTTCATTAAAGTCGAAAAGAAAACAAGTCAAGTACGCTTAATACAAGTCTAGTTGAATAAACCCATTTCCATCTTCCTACCCAACCCGTAGACAGGAAATATTGTAATTTCCTTCCAAGATCAACCACGGAATAACCTCAGTACCAACAACCAAACCAACCAAAAAAAACTGACTAGGTCAGTAATCGAACTCACGTCGTTTGACTCTACGGACAAACTACTTACTCAGACGTTGTGAGTAGTGAATACATAACAGTAAAAATAACATTTAAAATTTGTGTTCTAAATACCCCCTTAGCTGTATCTTATCATATAAATAGTGATAATAATGATAAATAACCCCAGGGGGCAGCTTGTGGCAAGCTGTAGGTGAGTGGCGAATCCTCGGACCCCGATTCGCCGGAGGGCCCAAATTGGAAGAGCAGAATCTGTGCACCAGGTTGGAAGTGTAAAATGTCATAACGCCAGGGGCCTGCTGGCTGATTGGTCAAGGCGAACTGGGCGCCACGCAGACTCATCTCTCTACAACCTTAGCCGCTCACACCAATGTTGCCCCTTGCTACCTTCAGGTGGCTTTAATAAGTAGCTAAAGCACTTGTGTTATAGAAATCAGAAACAATGACGGTACCACAACACCCAGACCCGAGCCAATATAGAAAGTTCGTTATCCACATTGACCCGACCGGGGATCGAACCCGGAACCTCAGAGATGGCGGCGCCTTAAAGTCCGGCATGCTCGCCTCTCGGCTACGGATGTCGTCAAATGTCGTAATGGAGCGGCCCATTTAGTAAGTGGCGATTTACCGTCAGTGGTGATTATCGAGATAAGACATTAGATATGTCAGGCGTCCCGTTGTCTCGTCAAAATCCCAGCAACCAGTCCATCAAGTTCCTTTCCATAGACCCGGTTTAGTTTCCATCTTATCTGCAATAGTCCTTAGTGTCCTCCTAACGGGTGATGTCTTTGGCTGTATCTTCTCAATAGTAATAGTAATAGATAGTACCCGCTAGGGCACATATCCCAACTCAGTATCGTATTTCAAATGGGCCTCTTTGTGTTGGATCTGTACCCCCACAAACGCCTTCCAAAAAGACCGGCTTCCGGACCATGATTTCCCGAAGGAGACATACAAATAATAAATATTGGACAACATCACATAAATTGCTCTGGTCCTACGATAAGTAGCTTAAGTACTTGTGTTATAGAAATCAGAAACAACGACGTTACAACAACACCCAGACCCGAGACATTAAAGAAAGGTTCGTTTTAACCTTAGACATGGCGACGCCATATAGGTATAATGGAGGTCGTCATGATATCATATCATCTTCATCATGATAATGCTCATAATTGATTCTCGGATTAATATACCGTTTTGTCGTCGTCTCATTTTAAACGTTTAATTAGCACATTCGGAGAGAGAGTTCGTGCGGCCGTCTTGTAGGGGTTGTGAATGTAAAACAGCAAAAAGCTTTTAAAATTCTCCTAGCGATCTAAACACTCCCTCTGTATCTTATCATATCATCTTCATCATGATCATAAACGTAATTGATTCACAGATTAATATACCGTTTTGCGGCTTTCAAGAACCACTTGTACGTCTCATCTTACACGTTTTCATTATCAATCGTGAGCGCTTGTGCGGCTTACATGCGCCACGTGGCCGAGGGAGGAGGGCATGCAATTTTTGTCTTTACCACCCTTCATAATGTTATTTGTTACGATTAAAATTGAGTCGGGTGAATTGTTCAACTACACTGGTATTTTAAAGTAAAGTTTTTTATTTCTGTTTTAAGGGTTCCGTACCTAAAGCAAAGCCCAAAGGGTAAAACGGGACCCTATTATTAAGGCTCCGCTGCTGTCCGTCCGTCCGTCCGTCCGTCCGTCCGTCCGTCCGTCCGTCCGTCCGTCCGTCCGTCTGTCTGTCGGTCTGTCTGTCTGTCTGTATCTCATGAACCGTGATTAAGAGTTGAAATTTTCACAGATGATGAATTTCTGTTGCCGCTATAACAACAAATAGTAAAAAACAGAATACAATAAATATTTAAGAGGGCTCCCATACAACAAACGTGATTTTTTGCCGTTTTTATAGATAATGGTACGGAAACCTTCGTGCGCGAGTCCGACTCGCACTTGGCCGGTTTTTTAAATAGTGATTCGTTTCCTTGTCACAAAATAATGTTTCGACATTTTGCACATAAATGCACAATCAAAGTTATTTGATTTTAAAGAGTCGAAAAAAACTTATGATTGGTTATGCTGGAAATACAAAAGGCATCTAAATACTGTAAATATCATTATTATTGGGTGGCCCTGATTCCACGATTATTGGGTTTCGGAGGTCTATTAGCAATTGCTCAGAATGTAATAACCCGACTCACCGCATTTAGGATCATATTCAAACGTACAATCCCCGGCACCGATGATAAGCGCTGGGGCATAGAGTTTTCGCTTTGCGCATCTTACGAGACGATCATCGTATCAGAGCACGTGCGTGGAGCTAACAACCAATCGTGGCCAGCGGTGCAGGCGCGCCGCACGACTAGCCAATCACGTAACCGCAATGATCTACTGCGCATCTTTCGTTCAGCGCAGCGCCTAACATCCGTACCCGACTTAAATGGGAAAATGTCCTGGGAGGATGGTTAAAAGCGCCTGGAATAAACTGCCGCGTTGCTATTTCTATATAAATGTGGAATTAATTGTGTACTCAAGTAACTCATTGACTACTCGGAGGGAAATCAGCCTGTCGATTTTTTAAACAAAACCTCGCTCACTTCGACACTGAACTCGCTCATCGACAATAAGTAATATGAACCCACTTACTAACATGATAGGGGCTATGTTCGTTCGCTTATGATTATGTGTTAAAAATTCAAATATAATTCCTATATACCATGCAGCTTTTTAGGGAGCTGGAGACAAACGGTAAGAACTGATGAATGATAATTCACTGATCTCAACGTTTTTTGATAATTTCTTCTAGACTGTCTGTCAAATACTGTCTGTATTGACAGTCAGCGCAGCATATCAAGTACTTTCTAACAGTTCCAACATCAATCACACCGATTAACTAGTCCTAAACTAAGTAACAGTTATATTATGGCGCCAAAAAATAACAGCTATACATTTATAATATAGCATATTTATAATCATCCATGGCTAAGATGCAAACGCTCGTGCTCCTCACACTTTTGACCCTTGCGGGACCCGCAGCCTGGCGGTTGCGGGTTCAAATTCCGCAAGGGGCAAATGTTTGTGTGCTGAGAACGAATATGTATTCAAATATGTTTAGCCTTTATCTAGTCGCCATAAAGTATAAGCTCTGCTAGTTTTGGGCTAGCTAATTGGTGTGATTGTAGAAACAATTTATTTTTTATTTTTTTCGTAATAAACATAAATACTGCTTCTGGACTTGGACTTTGGGCTTTGGGTCTAACTAGTGTGTAGTTGGGAACTTAAGTAGGTACCTACCTGCTCCGTGCTTCTGTTAGACTGCTCTTGAGGAACCGAGCACTTACATACATAAGGTTAAAGATTTTTATTCTCATACGAAATTAAATTTCATTTATAATGAGATACAACATACATACATTTATTCTAAAACACCTTAAAAGTCCACTCGCCTTGATTTTTCCGTACGTGACTGGGTATCAATACTATCAATTCAATCAAAGCTCTCTTAACAACTCCTAATCACTCACACAAAAGCACTGTTCCGGAGTAGATACTTTTTGTTACGCGATATTCAAAGATCTTTGACAGTATATTACCTAATCACTTTGACTTTTACATCGTCCTGGCTGGCACACAAGTTGTACGCCATATAAAGAAAAAAAATCTTATATCCACATCGCGCGACTTGTACCCTACCGACCGGTACCCTGATTCCGTATGTTGAAAAAGCAATGCAATTAGCAAAAATTGAGCAATTATGGCCGATGGGGCAGAAAGGTTCTGGAATGGAGGCCACGTACCGGCAAGCGCAGCGTAGGACGCCCACCCACAAGGTGGGCAGACGACCTGGTAAAGGTTGCAGGACGACGCTGGATGCAGGCCGCTTCCAATCGGCCGATCTGGAAGTCACTGGGGGAGGCCTATGTTCAGCAGTGGACGTCCTGTGGCTGATGATGATGATGAGCAATTATGGCTTTTAAATCGCAAATTGACACCGAAAACAGTGCAATCTACTGTCAGTGCTGCCAATAGATTTTCAGCATCAATCAGGCGATGACTGCGCGATTATTGCTGATTGCAGATTTTTTAGGAATAAGGGTGCTGGAAGTCCTTAGCACGTAGGTGCAGTGCTGCAGTGGGTCGCAGCAGAACTCCCCCAGCCCGTACTCGTGATGGACCAGTTATAGTAGTGTTTTCACTTACCTGCCAATTTTTACAGTTCTCAGGTTTTAACGAGAAGCAGTGTTTTCTTTTGGATGACTCCAGCCAAAGACTATATTGTCCCGCTACTAGCTAAAATTTGTTACCATTTCTATTTAGAAAAATCTATTACAGATATTTATACGAGATCATGTGTTTGTCAGCACTGGCTTGGTGTAAACTGCTTTTAGTTACATACTTATATTCTAGACAGCTTACATCCACTAACCTCGATTTCCCCGTGATAAGACTGTTGTATCAATCGAAGATCTCTTAACAACTCCTAATCACTCACAAGCACTGTTTCAAAGAAGATACTTTTTGTTACGTATTTGACTTTTCACTAATCTATCGTCCTGGCTGATTCACAATTTATGCATGCCATAAAAAGAAGAAAAAAACTTTCAAGATGCTATCCACCTCACGCGACTCGCGCTAGGTACCTCGCGGGCTGACTACCGACCGGTAACGGCTGACGCACCTGACAGCAGTCGTCCTGGAAGTCCCTGAGCACGCAGGTGCAGGGCTGCAGCGGGTCGCAGCAGACGCCGTGCCCCTGGCAGAACTCCCCCAGCCCGTACTGCGGGTTGTTGGGCACGTACTCCATGGCCCCGCCTCTTTGCTCCGCGCATCGTTACCGCGCAGGGGCGGGAACTCTCATGGTCCTCCGTTATTTTCGCCGCTTGTAGTCCCGTGTAGGCATGGCTGGAATGTTTAATGGTATGTATAGTTATGGAGTTAATTTAGTGGGGTATATTAGAGTGATGTGAGACACTTAAGTCTGAGATAAGGTCGTTTATTTATTTATTTATTAGGACAACCAACAAGACAAACACCAATACAATTAAGTTACATAATCTGGCAAGTCGTTTAACTATCATCATGTACATGTAAGCATTTTTTTAACATATATTTTTTTTTACTAGCTATGCCCGCAATTTTGTTTGCGTGGACTACAGGATATTTGGTATGATATGTAAGAAAAACGTTTAAATAAAGAATATCCCACGGGAACATTTAACCAGGACGAAAAGTATCCTATATGTTAATCCAGATAATATTAATATGTGTACAAAATTTCTTCCAAATCCATTCAGTAGTTTTTGCGTGAAAGAGTAACAAACCTTCGCGTTTATGATAATAGTAAAAATACTACATTAAAACTGTTTAAAGCTTTAATTATATAAGAGAAAAATAAATTATAGTGCAGTGAATTACCGAACAACGTATATAAAAGACATCGACCAGAATAATAATAGGCGTTAGATAAAGAAATATGAGACCTATTTATTAAGAGCAAGTTCTGTACCTTAGCAATCTGGTTTACTTAAGCAAGTTCCCTTTTCGATGTTAGTATTACTTATGATGAGTATTACATATTACGAATGGTTTTGCCCATTGTGTCTTTCTTAGGCAAGGACCGGTTAATTTGATTTGTATGTATATTCAACCCAGATAGCTCTAAGAAAATAAATAAATGTTTTATATCAAAGTAGATTTCGATAGTTCGATGACATCCTCTGATTACTTACATGATATCTCATACAAGTATCCATATAACCAGATTTATTTATTTATTCAGTTTCAAGCCAGCCACTCTAAAAGTCATCAGTCACTCAGTCTATGAAGAAGGCGTACCCTCTGTTCAGCAGTTGACTGGCCGAAAATATGTTGAGAAAGATTATCTTTATTTTTATGCAAATCAGTATTTTGCAAACCTATCATTTATGACGCTTTTTTTTACTGACTATAATGCTGTTGGTTGACTAGACTTTTCAGTTTTATCAGGGGCTTGGTTGAGCAAAAATATCAAGCAATATTATAGATTTCAACATTACTTAATAAAAAGATGCTTCCTCTTTTGTAACCTTTTACAGTGTCCAGCAAGGTCGATAATGGTTTTAATCTTATAATGTCACAACTGAAATAATGTTAATTTAGAATGCAAAGAAATAATGAGTATTTAAGCCTATTCAAGAAAAGCTGGATGCGGCGATTGCAACTAATTTCCTTTCTTTTATTCCAAGTTCTGGCTTCCTGACATCTCAGTCAGATTTTAGGCAGATGTCGAGACTGGTTATTTTAATTTGTTAGGTTTATACGTCCGAACGAAAGATACATTTTCGTGCTAGGCCTTCTGAACGCGTAGGTTTGGTCAGACCTTTACACAAAACACTGCCAATGATAAATAAGCTGACTGTACAGATAATAAAGGTGGCCGTGACTGTGACAAATAAAGAAAGTTTTTTTGGGTTCCGTACCTCAAAAGGAAGAAACGGAACCCTAATAGGATCACTTTGTTGTACTTTAGTCCGTTCGTCTGTCCGTCAAGACCCTTTATCTCGGGAACCCGTCTAGGTATCGAATTGAAATTGAAACGATATACTCAGGTCTACAGTCTCTTGAAGCTGTGAAAAAATCAAACTTCTAAGTTAACGTAAAAAAAAGATACTATTTGAACACTCTCAAGGGAATCAAAATTCATAGGTTATTTTTCGTTGACCTTTCCTTAGAAAGTAATACCGTCCTAAGCTACAAATATAGGAAACAATCTAAAAACAATACATTTATAATTAATTCGTAAAAAAAAGGTCTTTGGGGTTCCTAAATTTTTATTTGAGCTATTTAACCGTGTCATGTCCCTTTATACGATACCCTTATCGTATAAAGGGCTAGGGACAAGCTTAAACAGATTTTTTAATTTTTTATGATGTAAGTATAGGATTTGAATGATGACGAAGATACAAAAAAAACTATTTTTTTATTAATATGTTACCTACAAATTTTTAGGGAACCGTTGCGTCGGTGGGCGAGTCCGATTCGCACTTGTCTGGTTTTTTTTTCTTTTTGTGGTGTCAAATTATACCATATTGTTTTGCTTTGATTTGCTACGAAATTGTTTTAAATCTATGATTCCATGCTACGACAAATAATTCACACTTGCTACGAAATTGAATAGTTTGCTACGGTTGCTACGACAGAAATACAAATCATAAGACATCAACGAGCCTGTTTAATTTTTTTATGTGGCAAGTGAATTGATTTTCGCTACATTTTTTCTCAAATTCTTTTGTTAAAAAAGTAATATCTATCTAGGTAGGTACCGAGAGTTCTGTTTTTTCATTTATTTCGGTAGTAAGAAATTGCCAAATGCACGCGTCGCTTTTTTTTTCATCTAATACACTCGTGTAATATTTTTTACTTTACAAAAGTTTTTTTTTTTTTTTCAAAGACATCTTATGATTTATTGATGTGATATTTTCATGTCCATGCAAGTGTCAAGTGTAAATTATTTTACTATTAGCCCTAATTAAAAAAACTGATTTCGTTTTAAAAACTCTTCTATTTTTTCACAAAAGTTCTCCATTTTCGTAAATCCTATAACTTACTGTTGTCTTTTATTTACGCGAACACGATACATTTAAATGAAACTACTTTTACGGATTATTTCGCGATTTATTAACATTTTATTTAACCTGACGTTTTACACCCAACCATTTCATACGATTTGACCAGCCTAAAGTCCTTGCAAGAGAACGACGATTTGTTCCTCGCATGTTACGGGAGGCAATTGAAATTAGAAGACACCCGAATTTCAACAGAGAAGATGGTTGGAAAATACCACCAGCATGGGATCCTGTTTTAACGAAATCCCATGCTAGGCCCCGCACTGCAAGACCTCTAGATACAGTTAGCCCCTTTTTGCGTAGATAGGAACACAAATTAATATTAACTGAGTGACGGTAGTTTATATTTTTCAAAATATTGTAAAGACGAATAACACCTTAGTCTACCTGTGACCACGAACGCTGTAAAGTGTTCGAAACGTCAGGTTAAATAAAATGTTAATAAATCGCGAAATAATCCGTAAAAGTAGTTTTATTTAAATCCTATAACTGTCATCGATTAATTGAATTATTATTAGCAATGATTGATTGATTTACCTAAAACGTATACTTAAGTAACGTATTCTTAATTATGAAATATAATAATACTAGCTTACCTTACTCTCAGTAGAAATCCCAAAACGCATCCAAATTCAGTGAAATACTTCAAAAATACAAAAATAGACACCAAAACACAATATCATGAGCACCTCTTTTCACTAATTAAATTAACCGCGTCGATCGAGACATGCGCCATGGCAACACTGTATAAAAAATAAATATATGGTGACGGAGGACAATCCCTGGCAGGTTGTTGACTGTAACTAAACTATCCAAGTGCTAAGTGCAGTCCACTCCCGCCCCTCGTAATTGGCTGTTTGTATCATCCCCCTCGTCTGAAAAAAAAACATGACATATTGTGCGCGGGAAAGTAGCTGTCACCGGGTATCGGGTTAACATGGCGGCTGCTTTAGTTTTTGCGGTGAGAACCGTTTAGTGGCATACGATACTATTTAGATAGCTAATGCGGTGATTAAAATTATTAATAATGTGTTCAGAGCGACATTAAGTAATTTTAAATTGTTATTTACTGTTATTGCGAATTTACCCCAAAAGGGGAGGGTGGCATATTGATAATTGGGGTTAAACTAATGCCTAAAACAGTATTACTTCAACCTTGATTTGAGTTTGAGGTAAGAACAACACTGCTTAGAGTTTATGGTTAAACCCTTGGAGACAAGTCTTTAGTGTATAATATTCCATACCATAGTCACAATATTATACGTATAACGTTGTAATAACAAAGCCTCAAGTCATGGTATCGTTTTAGTATTCGGAAGTAGGTACTACTACCTAATTGAATCTAAATACTTTTTATTTTTTTAAATACCGGATTGTTAAAATAAATCAGCCTATAGTTGGTATTGATAGGCATTATATGATTTTCCCGTACCTCTTACGGTCCAGTGCCAAACTAGTGCAACCCAGCGGGTCGCACAATATCACAAAAAAGATCCGTCGTCCCTCTTGCCCCTCAATCGATTTTTGACTACTTTGGTCTACTGGCGTCATGGCGTCATGGCGTCTAGCTTAGAGGGTAAGTTAGAGGGTATAACGGCCAGTCGACCAAACTAACCTTGAGGCTTAGACTAGACTATACTTGCCACAAGTCACCGTCCGCGCTCTCGGTTCGAATTCATTCGCAATTTGGCAGTGCGATAACGCTCTAGTGTCCAACCAACCCCACATTACATGTAGTTTGATCACTGAGGTATAATGTACTAGCCTACTAGAGAACACATCTCGAACTTAATGTTTCAGCCAAGTATTGTAGTATTGAACAATCAAGAAGCAGTTTTGAGAACTTCAATTATTGACACTGACTGAAGCTTTGTAGTCCACTGAACTACAATTCTTTGCTGAAAAATTTAGTTCGCGATGTGTTCTCTAGTACGATAGTACATAATACCTAAATGAGTTTGATTCATTGTTTTTGACTTTCGTTCTTCGTTCGATTAGGTTGATCATACAAAGTGATACAAAGCAAGTGATATTTTGAGCGCGAGCACGCTCTATAGTGGTGAGTGTTTGTAATTCATACTTTTAAGGATGTTCTCCTTTGTGAGAGTCAATGTTTTTGCAACTGCTTATTTATTCATTTTTAATCCTTATTCCTACGAGTTACATTCTCTCTTACTTGTAGCGCTTGATAGGAAGTGCGCCAGCTAAGTCTAAATAAAACAGTTGAACCGAACTGAACCGACGTAGTTTTTGCTCTCCATTCAACTCCTATTTCAAGAGTGCAACTGTCACTTTCACTATCAACCTCGCTTCCCATCCTCCCGCGTTGTTTCCAGGGAATCCAAAGTTGTGACAGGACTCCTTAAAGTGTTATCTCACGGGGTGATTTTTCGTGCTGCAGCTACTTTATTTTATTTTTTTAAGCAGCCGTTTTTACTTATGAGTTAACAGACAATGCTGTAGTTGTTTAAATGCAAAAAAATAATTAAAAACTAATTCTAGATCTTAAAAGAAAGAATCAATTCTTTCTTTCTTCAGATTCTTTCTTTTAGGGTCTAGAATTAGCCCAGTGCTAAGTGACCTAGCACAGTGCCACTTAAAACTGGGTATACAATACAAAAGTTTAGAAAGGTCGTTTCTTTTTACCAATACAACTTCGTAAAAATAAATGGACCGTTTTGGCTATAGAGCCACCTGATAATACAAAACTGTCTCTTATTTTTTTGTTCTTTTAGTGCATCGAGTCTCGTCCTATCTATACATTGTGCCTTTTACAACTTTTGTCTTTAAACCAATAATCGTCCCGTGTGTATCAACATTGCATCAAGTATGAATGAACTCTCGATCGGCATGTGATCAGCAATGATCAGTGTCGTCGCTTCGGCCACCCAGGTAGCGCCGCTCATGCGGAAGAGCACCCGAGGGACCTCGGGAGAAACGTTTAGATAAAATATTTAATCGAAGAGATTTCTTTTGTTTGTCACCATGAAGATCAATAAACAAGTATAAGATAATTTGGTTTTAGCTTCTCTGCTTTTAAAAGATGTTTCATAGGTATAGCTATATACGAGGAAAAGTTCTGCGCACCTAATATATTATATTAGAAAGTCGTAAAACGCGTTTAAAACATCAAAGTATGTAAATAAATATAGTAAAATAGCTAAAAAAAACCAGGCAACATATTTTATAATAACCAGCAAATTAACTAAATCAAGTATGTTTCAATTTTTATATCTACTACTTTTTTAACTACTATATGGTTGCAATGGAGCAACTTAATCAAATTATTTTAATACATATTTTCAATCTGTGATATAAAATAATAATGACTATTATATTATAACACTTACAACAATAAAACCCACTTGCGATCCATTTATTTCAGTCCTTTAAAAAGCTAGGGATCTACAGCTGTGCACTTGCATTGCAACATGAATTAAATCATGATTTGTGTGGTTAAAATACTTAAATTGTATATACTTTTGCTCTAATTATCCTAAAACTTACGAAGCCAAACAACCATACAAAAACAGCATCCCGTGTGAACGGCATTTTTTGACATTTTCACACGTTGTGCAAATGCGTGCGCGCAGTGACCAGCCGGCCCAGTGGTCAGCGATGCCTGCGCCTAGGTGGTCTACCCCACACGACGGGGTGGGGACATGGTAACGGAAAAAAGCCATATACAATATGTGGCCTAGAACCGGGGAGAATATTGAAGATAGGACTCTATAGGTCACTGTAATTGACTTATTATGGTCCCAACTATTAAAATCTTAACTTTACTTTTTGATTTTTTCTAAAAAACTTAATCGTATATTCAATGCAATAGTTCCCGCTGAGCTCGAACGAGTTAATTCTGCAACGTACTTATTCGGAGCATGGATATAGTTTTGACTACTACACGTAGTATAATACTTAAGCTATGGCCAAACCAACGCGGGGGCGTGGGCGTGCGCGGTGGCGTGGGCGTGGGCGTGCAGGCCAGTTCACACCAAACACGCGGACACTAGTAGTAGTAGTTCAGGAGGCCTAGCACGAAAATGTATCTTTCGCTCGGGTGTATAAATCTAACAAGAAAGAGATTAGTCATGAATCAAGTCAAAGAAGATTATGAATGTTAGTCATAATAAAGGTATCTAATGATGTTGGAGAAATTATGATTTAAGTATTATAATGTTTATCATCCCTTTTACTAAATAAACAAAGAATTTTTGTAGAGTTTTTAATTAATTTATTTACTGAGTTTCGCATTAATTAATTCCAACGCGGTTACCCGAGCGAAGCTATTTTAACTAACACTATAGGGGCTTGTATGTTAAGTTGCCTGCAAAAAACGAATTTTATTTTATTTAAAATTTATTTGATAGATATAGATAGATGAAGGAAAGAAAAAAAACCTAGTTGGCTTCACTCATTGCTTATCGGAAAAAAAATAGTAGCTTTAAACGTAATTATTTATATTATCGTAGTAGCGCACCATCTGTCTGTTGAGCCTGTCACGTCAAATGTCATGTCCTCGCGTGCAAAAGCTGAATGTCAAGCTGCACGCGTGATGCACGCCGCCGCTGTCCGCGCTCAAAACTCGTCGATACAAATGCTATGGCACGATCTGAACGCCCACGCCCATGCCAGCACGCACGCCACCGCGCACGCGTCTGTTTGGCCGGGACTTTACTCTGTGCTACTAGGTACTTTATCCATGATTCGGAGCTACTTGGAACGTCTCTTTGACAATCGACATTGACAACGTCAACGAAAGTATCGATTTTGAATCGTAATTCAATACATGGGTTTTGGTTAGCTGGAATCATTTCCAAAAAACGTAATACTCTAGCTAGAGAGTCTCGTTTTTCAATATTATCCCCGGTTCTAGGCCACACACTGTATAGCACCTGCGGCGGTAAATTAGGCACAAAATATTAGCAGATTATATACTATATCGCAACTTATATGAAACCACAGTAGTTTGTTCTATATCGTGCGTGTTTCTACTTTAATTCCTAGACGGAGTTGAGTCAGACTTGAGCCAGACTACATTTGATCGACCGCTGCGGCGACACGAGTCAGTTTTGTTTCTGTGGCATTAGTTAGTAGCAAGTTATCACAAATAGCAAACAGAATAGACATATTTCGTTTTATGAGATGTCTTGACATCTATGGCTCGGGTACAAACTAAATGCACATCGAACCCTCAAGACCATTACTACAACAGTATTTGTAGATATGTACTGTGCCAATATCATTAAAAGTTATGTTTCATTTTGACACAGACTCGTAATTATTAAAATAGTCAAAAGCTGCAAACTACAAGCGTAAACATTAGTAGATCTTAAAGTTCAAATTTTATAAAGCCACTATTTATTTCGTATTATTATACTATTATCGTAGAGCCATATCAAATAAAATATTACAATTCAAAATAAAACCATTGCTTGTCTTTTTGTACACAGCTATTTATTAAATAATAATTAATGCACGTCAACAGTCAAACACTTGCATCGCATTCATAAAATCTAAGACAGTAGTTATCATATTCTTGCAGTTTCTCGCTAATCGCTTCCGCCCATTCCTGTAAACACTTGTTAATATTTCACCCATCTGTAAAAAAGAAAAACAAATTATTTAGTTGACAGTCCTTTTTAGGCGTTTGATTGCAAGTCTGATCGATTTAGAAAACAAAGATTTAGACTAGGCGAAGACTGAGTGACTTGTAATGCCCTAAGGAGCTATGAAGTGAAGAAATCTTTTATACCAACGGGATGTTAATATAAATTAATTAATTCTATTAGAATAGCTCTTTCGTTGCTATACTAATTGAACAGTAAAGAAGGAATTTATTGTTGAAAATATTAAAATAAGTTAGGCCCTACAAAATTTTGTATTTCATAATCTTAAATTAACCTAAATTGTATACGATGAGGTAGACGATGAAAATGTAATTCGTCATGTTACATGTATAGTATAGGAGCTAGGAGGTACCCTGAAAAAACTTTTTTCTACCATTTTGTCGGCATGATTGATTTACATTATCTCCACAATAACAGCTCTTTAGGGTTTAAGCAAAACCTCAGACCCTTATAGTTTCGTCATGTCCGTCTGTCTGTGCAGACAGAACTTGTCAGGACTAATGAACCCTAAAAATGGCAGAGAGAAGAAGTTAAATGCCCGAATTTGTATTCTCAAAATAGCTATACCTATACACCAAGCAAGTATGAAACCGTCTTTCAAACACCCATATTTAAAATACCCAACTTCTTAATAAAAAATGCTTCTCTAATTCCTAATTATTATAATCTAAATTTATTCTAAATTTAATCCTTCCATCGGCTGGTTCGATCCTCACCTGTCTGAAAGTCGATCGCTCGGAAACGGAAGTACCGGTGTCGTGTTCGCGGACACAGGATACTGCGACGTCACGGGATCGATGCCTAGCCGTCTGGAATGGTGAGAAAGGGTATTCAGTATAGTTATTATGATAGTACATCCATACCAAAGTTATTTTTTTGTGGAGGAATCTTTTTGAAGTCTAAGACAGAATTTTTTTGTTGCACACCATCAAAGAAGTAACAGTGATGATGATGATGTTTACAGAAGTTGTACAATTTAGGCGGCCATATCGCAAAGAGCGAGCGTTTCCAGATAACTATTGCTGGTCAACATAGATAAATTGATAAATATTATCATGTAGGTACACACATGTTGGCGACAGAACTGGCAACCCAGTTGCTAGGAATATTGTGTACAGACTTTTGCCTAGCAACTGGGTTGCCAGTTCTGACACTAACACCACACAAAATAAACAAAGTAACAAGAAAAAGTACCTACATTAAGGGCCTGTTTCACAATGTACGGATAAAGTTATGTAAAGATAAAAATTTGTAGAGGATAAAAGTAAAGTAAAGATAAAATTCATATGTCAATAGCGCTACTAGACGGTGGTGAAAAGCAAAAATCGTGTTTATCCTTCAGTTAAGTAAAATATAGCTTATTCAGAACTAATGCAGAACTTATCCGTGCATTGTGAAGCGAGTCCTAAGAATAGCGCAATTTAGGTTTTATCTCTTGAAGCGATATCTTCCAGATATCCTTTAGATAGAAAACATGCGATGTAGAGCTACACAATTAGTCATAGTTCGCACCACGAATACAAAAACAGGACACCAGTACAAAAGCAGCGGTTATGTGTTTGAATCCCGCAAGGGGCAAATGTTTGCAGCATTTTTACCTAGGTCATAGATGTTTATACTAATCGTATTTAAGTTTTTTATTTAATTTTATATACAAAACATAATTTATGGGATTCAAACTAATCTAAACTTAAAACTAAACCTTAAAAAAAGAATAATAATATTCACAAAATAAATCACAAATAAAAAATTGGTCTCAGACCGCCGTCCAAGGACAGCGACATAGTGCTCAGAAAGCTAGCCGCATTCACATCATCCGTAGGGCTCTTGCTAGCGCTTCAGTACCAGCTATTCTTGAACCGAATGGCCTGGTGCGGAGCGAAGGCAGGAGACCTGATGGTATGACGTTGGTTCTGTGGAGGATGGGTTGGCCCCTAGTGTGGGATGCAACCAGTGTTGACACACTGGCTCCAACTCATCTTTCACAAACCTCGTCAGGGATTGGCATTGCTGCTGCATCAGCAGAGTCCCTCAAACGTCGCAAATATGCAGGTATTAGTAGTACCTACATATTGAGCTATTTGGGGTCGAGACGCTTGACCGTGGGGATCTAGTGCACATCGGCTGTACAGTCAGTTAGCCAAGCGGCTGATTGCTGTACGGGCGACCGGGGGGCTAGCACATTTCTAAGGGCCAAGTGCGAGTCGGACTCGCGCACGAAGGGTTCCGTACGTAATATTTATTGTATTCTGTTTTTTAGTATTTGTTGTTATAGCGGCAACAGAAATACATCATCTGTGAAAATTTCAACTCTCTAACTATCATGGTTCATTAGATACAGCCTGGTGACAGACGGACAGACATACGGACGACTAGACAGACGGACAGCGGAGCCTCAGTAATAGGGCACCTTTTTACCCTTTAGGTACGGAACCTTAAAAACAGAATAAAATAAATATTTAAGGGGGTTCCCATACAACAAACGTGTCATTTTTTGCCGTTTTTATAGAAATATAGATAATGGTACGGAACCCTTCGTGCGCGAGTCCGACTCGCACTTATCCGGTTTTTTAACTTCTCACAACCATTCGTGGGAAATTCCTATATCTCTACCTATAATCGCTCATCATCTTCATCGATAAAACTACCAACACACTGATAAAAATCTGTTCCAATTACAAAAACAGTGTTAATCCCAAAGCAAATACCACCAGACCATAAATAATCGCACTCTATGATCCTATCGGCACCTGTGTTTGCCCCGAGGCTAAACAGCAAGTGTTTGCGCCCATTCAGACAATTGTTTGATATTTTGGCAGGTAAATTGTTTACTTAGGGGAGCTGACAGCTTGTTTTTTTATGCGTAAAACGAGTTTATTAGCCATTGTTACGCAGTTTTGTAGGGAAGCTGTTCTGTTGATGTAACTTGAGTATTATTTTAAACATTATATTTGATTAATAATGCAATTTTAGGTTTTATATTAATTTTAGGTTTCTGTACTGTACACAGAAGCCTAAAAGTTTCGCAATGTATGTCTGTCTGTCCGCGGCAACGACACTTTTATTTTACAAAAATCACACTAATAAATCTTGACGAGTTAGTTTGCGATTGCTAAAACACGTCTTTATAGTCATATCTTTTAATTGACTTGAAAGCTTAAATTTTTAAAACGATAATATCAAAAAAACCTAGGTATTAAGGCTCTACCATTAGACTTAAAATTCGCTACGTACATTCTATATCTATGGGCTCTACAGTAAGAAGGACTGTGATAACGCTTCATACGTTCTATAAAAAGAGCTAGGTACATGTTATAACAGTATCATATCAATTAAATTAAACCTAGTAATTACTACGACTTGCGCTAAGAAGACTTACACCCTCTTGCTTAGAATCAAATAACAATCAAAATAATTATTCGCACAGTCCATTTACAAAAATAACATACGAAATGTTTCCCAGCGAAAACAATAACATTCGAACAAATTAATCAACCAGCGTAAACCGATACGGCCCAATCGGAAATGTAAATACAAGATAATAGTTTGTAATTCAATATTTTATCACGGATTCACTAAACTTATCTCCGAGATTCTTTCAAAATTCAATACAAATCGTGGTAAATCCAACAATATTACGCTACCCAAAAAGTTAGGCGCCACTGTCTTCACAATTTGCAAAAAATCTATGAAAAAGCTGTAGTTCTATTTTTGGCCACTAGCAATCAGTAAAGTTGTCGGGGAAACGGAGGGTAAAAAGCGCGCGTGCCTGACTCGTGCCACAGAATATAGCGGTACCATATTTATTTTTCTTTTTTGTTGTCGGTGGGCCGGTTGCATGCCAGTATTATGACCGTAATTATTGTCATTTTATCGTTGCGTTGTGTAGTGGCTTGCGGCAGAGGGTAGTTAAAGGATTTAACAGTGTGAAAACTATTATTTTATAGCTACCTACATAAATATGGGGTTTTGTACTTAAGCCGTGAAAATAGTTTTTTTCTTTAGTGACTAAAAATGTAAACAAACATGACGGTGCAAGGTTTTTGATATTTTTATCTACAAGTATATTTTGTAAATCGAAAGCTTAATCCAAAGCGGTTGTATTAAGTTACCAAAATAATACACTATCTACTTTAGGAAAAGAAATCATATCCTAAATAAAACACTTTAGATTAAAATCTATGTTTTGACGAAACCCCTTTCCGGATACAAGCTAAAATTTCAACTGACTGAAACCCAGTAAAAGCAATGAACCCGAAAACATTATTAAGCTGGTGCTAATCGATCAAAATTCTAAAAATAATTTTACAAAAACTTCCTCATCATCATCATCATCATCAGCCCACACTAGTCCACTGCTGGACATAGACCTCTCCAATTGCACGCCACTCTGCACGATCTACGGCTACTCTCATCCAGCTCCTGCCAGCAACCTTGCGATGATCGTCACTCCATCTAGTCTGAGGGCGTCCCACACTACGCTTGCCGACACGCGGTCTCCACTCAAGAACTCGTTTACCCCAGCGGTTATCGGTTCTGCGACAAATATGGCCGGCCCACTGCCACTTCAGCTTGCTTATTCGATGGGCTATGTCGATTACTTTAGTTTTCTGTCAGATTACCTCATAAAACTTCCTCAGCCTACCCCAAAAGTTTTGCTTAACTAGGTAGGTACTCAAACAATTTTGAACTTAAAGTTAACTACTCTTAGGTCCTAAGATGTTAATTCAAAAAGAGCCTAGATAGAAGTTGATGTTTACTGAACTAGAAATGACAGACGTTGCCCACAACTTTGTCCTAGCATTTTTTTCACTGCTCTCTCACCCTGCACTGCATGCATAGGTCATTTTTTTGTGATAAATATTGGACAGTATGACATACATTGCGCTGATCCTAAAATAAGTAACTAAAGCACGCGTGCTATAAAAATCAGAAACAACGACAGTATCACAACACTCAGACCCGAGACAATATGAAGATTTCTTTTTATACCTTGACCCAACCGGTGATCGAATCCAGAACCTCAGAGATGGCGATGCCAAGTATAGTCCGGCGTGCTCGCCTCTCGGCTACGGAGGTCGTCAAAGGTCTCTATCGCATTTTAATAATAATTGGCATTGGAGAAATACATTGGAGCACCCGCTTAGTTAGCGTAGTGGAGCGTAGTGTGTCTTATTGCTTGTTCTGTGAGAGCACCTAATGCACGCGGCATGGATGTTGAGCAGAGGGGCAAAGAGTAGGGATCGCTTTGCGCATCTTACGAGACGATCATAGTATCAGAGACGCGTGTGCGCGGAGCTAACAACCAATCATGGCCGGCGGTGCAGGCGCGGCGCGCGACTAGTCAATCACGTAATCGTAATGATCTTCTGCGCAACTTTCGCCCAGCGCTCAACTAACGTGCCGATAGTTGTAGGTATGTACGTTGTAGGAGGTGCTTATGTGTCCTATCAAGGAAAGGCACTCTAAAGATTAGAGATTTTATGTTAGAATACTTAAATTAATTATACACTGCTAGAATTAAGAGCAACAACAATGTAAAAAACATTTATGGCGTTTTGTTGATCAGTACCTAGAGCCTCTTTTAATCGTATGAAGTTGTAAAAGGAACACATACCTACCTAATTATAACAGAAGTATGCGATCATTAAAATACATATAAGAAAAGCGGGGCTACGTAATGTAGTAGGTACCCATTCTTTGGCGTGACGTAAAATAATCTTTATAGCCAAAAACTGATGCGGCAACTACACAATCGTAGTTTATAAAATTTGATTTTTGCTACCCAACTTTCATCATCTAACATTTCGGCCATATAATGTCGACTGCTTAACATAGGCCTCCCTCAATGACTTCCAGATAGGCCAGGTGGTAGCAGTTTAAAAAGTATCCAATTTTATTGTTTGAGATATTTTACTCTTGCATTATACATCACCTTACACTAATTACAATGTTCAACAGTGCACAATTGTGTTACCAAAAATACGACGTTTTAACTGCTCCAGCCGACAAAAGTAGGTTTTTAATTTACTGAATGTCGAAGCTTGGGAAGCCACTCAAAAGCGAATCGATTTGCCGGGAGCTTTCGAAGAGGGGTGTTTGAGCTAAAAGTAGACATAAAGGAAGGAAATGTTTATAAGGAAAAATCCAATATCTGCGTACTTGTTTTTTCAGTAAAATCGTTTTTCACGAAAGCTTCTTTCTTTAAGTAATTATTGTCTATAATTATATTTTTTTATCATACAGACACTTTAAACCAACTTTTTAAATAATATAATAAAACCTTAAAACAGAGAGGAGAGTAGGTATTGGTGCACTGTGATACAGACTATTTACCGCACGTTCTGTCTGCAATCTTTTGTCTCGTCTCTTTGTGATTATTAAGATACATTTAAAACATTACACAATACTGTCGAAAAAAATTGTAATGACATTAAGTATTACTTTTGAGAGTAATAAAAGCGCAGTCATTGGTTGGCTCAGGGTAGGCAATGACGAATTGAATGCCTAAATAAATAAATAAACATTAGACAATATCACATACATTGCTCTGATAATAAATATTGTAGAAGTAGCTGAAGCACGTGTGTTATAGAAACCAGAAACAACGACGGTACGACAACACCCGAACTCGAGACAAGACCTACATAAAATTTCGTTTTCTACATGACCCGACCGGAAATGTAACCCGGAACTTCAGAGGCGGCGAAGCCTAGTCCGGCGAGCTCTCTCGCATCTGGGTTTATTGCTATGAAGTATTTTGTCGTCCTTATTATTTAAGCGTATTGAAGGAGCACAAAAACATTCTTAAGAGTAGGTATAGATAAAAAGATAAAACAAGTTTTTCTATTAACTGCACATAGCAAAAACAGCAAAAACCTGTAAAGTGCAAAATCTTTTCCTCTATTTTTCCACAATCACACCAATTACTATCCCTAATATTTACGACACATCCATGACTTAAGTACTTAAGCTCGTGTTCATCACACTCACATTTGCCCTGTGCGGGATTCGAACCTGTAACCGCCAGGCTTTGTATTTCAGAGCGCGAACCACTACACATCTACTTAAAACAATGGATATGAGAAAAAAACAAGGGGGACAAACATAATTAAACCTCTTTATACCTCATATATTTTACCTCATCTAGTTTCGTGATGATGTCTGAATGTAAACGATCATGGGCTGAGGGTAAAGCTGAGGGGCAGCAGGTGGCTCACCACAATCAATACACAGTAACACAACACAACACAACACCACAATAGTAGATTTTCATAAGGAATTTATTATTTTGTGAACGCATCCATAACGATGGTAGAAATGTAATGTCAAATGTGGCAACTATTCAACAATTTTATTCAGTCTGGCAACATCTAAATTTACAATGTCAAATTTTTATTGTCGCAAAAATTTCAGTCATTATTTTCGTATTTTATTACGTGATTACAAATAGCCTGTAAAAAAATATATATTAGTCGAAAATACAGCTCGGGAGTGAACGCCGGCCGTCGGTTATTTTGGCTGTGCTCTTTAAATTGTGTGTGCTAACGTGTGCAAAGGATAGCATAAATGAATAATGTCGTTGAGGTCGAAGGCGCTGGCTCTTGTGGAGGTGCTACTGCGAGTGCCGCCTCTGTTTGTGGTGGATGAGTTCCTGAAGATAAGCCTCGGGCTGCCGGTGTCGGGCGCCGAGGAGGTGTCGATCCTGAGCAACATCACCATAGACCACATCGATGTGACCGACGCTGACGCGACTTATTACGATGCGAACTTCTACAACGCTTTCTTCTTTACATTCCTCAAGTTCTTCATCTGTTGCTTAGGTACGTACCTTTCCCTACTTACGTTGCAACATATGGCGCACCAGATTGACAGTTGCCCAATGCTGTTTCGAAATATATCTCTGCATTGGCATTTATTCTAAAATCGTATACATTTCCTATTAGTTGATTTCAATGTAAAACTTTGATTAATGTAGCTAGTCCTTAATTGTTTAGCTTTTGTATATTAGTCCAGTGGTTCAGTAACACAATATTATGATTTTAAACAAACATACAAATATATATTAAACTGAATATAAACAGATATCTCAGTACACCTGCACTTATATCAATATTTAAAAAATTTGCATGACCCTATAACCTCTAGCAAACATGAAATTCATGCATCATTAATATTATCTTAAAATGTAGGTAATTCTATGTAACATGTAGGTATGCAATGCAATTTAAAAACCTTTTTTTATCTTTTAAGAATATTAATGAGGAAACTTAGAATACAAACAGACTTTTTATCAAAAAAGACCCATCACCTTGAGAGTTTGTTTTCTTGTTTAGGGTATAGGTATGACAAAGCAATTATTTAAACTCCAAATATTTGACAGGGGATAGTAGGTATTCTGTTTGATTTTTTTGTGATTTCTTCCGTTTAGAGACTTGGTTTCTGTTCTGAGTCTTGAAAGAGTAATAACTTGATTTTCTAAATAAATTAATTATTCAAAATATTACAATAATAATTTAGCCTTCATTTGTCCAAAACTCCTTTATTTGACATTTGATTAATTGTGTCTAGATGTCTGTATTAGTATAACTTTTAATCTGTATCTAATTAACATTGCACTTTTTTTAGTTTGAGGTTTGTTTCATTATTTGAAGGCCTCTTTCATCAGTTTCCATGTTTTCTGGTCTTTTTCTACTATAACTCCTAATTTCGGAGACTATTTTTAAAACTTTGTTGGTCTGTTAGTTGATTTCTACAAACTTTTATTGTACCTTTTGGACCTTACCAATTTGTAATGTTAATAGTCCGCCTGTTTTCCATGCAAAGTTAACAACCTGTCCATTGCAACTTTAATTTTAAAGCATGCTATAATGAAGTAGCTGTCAGTGCTGTCACTCTCGGCTTACTTCTGATTATTTATTATTTTTTATCTACCTTTTTTATTTTTAATAAATTCCTTTGCCTTCCCCTCTGTCTTTGTCTAGTCTCGATTTTGTCCTATTGTAATTCATGTTTGGCAACTGCATGTAAGACAAGGTGGGATATGTATGTTCCCTTACAAAGTTATACAGTATCGTTGACTTGCTACACTTGTTAACTGTCACGTTTTATAAATATTATCATATAAGTTATCGGGTTAATCCCTACGCCATAAACTCTATCCAAAAGTCTATCAACTATTTCCAGACATCTGATATATTTGCTTGTTTGTGGCAGACAGACAGACAGACGGATTGACTTACGGCAGTAGAGAATTGTGATAACACGATACACATGGCGATACATAATTTTTACTTGAATACAGGGAGTATTTTTTCATTTACAATACAAATTATTGCTTGAGATTTCAACTAGATAAAAATAGTAAATTTAGTGATTTTTGGTTCGAAAATAAACAATTTCAAATATGAAATTTTGCCCTTTTCACCCCCTTAAGGGTTGAAATTAAGTCTCTAGGTTTAGCGGTTTGGCCTGTATATCAGTCAGTTTATGATATTATATTCTTTACTTAAATACAATTTTTTATCCTTATCCCTTAAGGGTTAAAATACCGACAAAGTCGCGTGGGCTTAAAACCATTACATAGGCCTAAATAACAAATTTATTGATTTTTAATTCGACAATAAAGAATAATAAATTTAAAATTTTAACCTCATTTTTACGTCTTAGTTAGGGGTTGTTATTCCAAAAAGTAAAACACCATTAGCGTGAGTTTCCAACTTAAATACCGATTTTTTACTTCAAAAATAAAGAACTTTAAATATAAAAAGTTATCCCTTTCCACCCTCTTAAGGGTTGAAATTCAACCCTAAGCCTAAATAATAATTCTAGTGATTTGTACTTTTAAAACGAAGGACTTATCATACACATCTTTGACCCCTTTTTCACCCCATTGGTGGTATATTTACCAAATACGCCGAGACACCTATTACATCATTTCCACCGATTCATGTCAGCCAAGACACAAAATTTTAAGATGCTTACTTTAAAACTAACAGACTTTCATACAATCTTTCTCCCCTTTAAGGGTGGAATTGCCACAAATCCTACCTTAGTGGATGCCTACACTCTTTAAGGTGTATCTGCAAAATGACAAGTCTCTAGGTTGAGCAGTCTGGGCTGTGTTGATAGACCAACAGTCAGTTTAGCATTTTATATGCGTGTAGTGCGTTGATCTGTCAGTCATTCAGGACAAAGCATTTTATATGTATAGATTTAACACTACAGAAAAAATGCCTAGAGACATTTTAGGGAATTTATGGATTTGCCTATTACATGCATTATGCCTATGAAATCCTGAAAAAGAGACCAAATAAAAATTACATTGTTTCACGATCATGCATCTTCTTGAGGTTTTTAGGAGTTTTGACAAATGTAAAAATAGTCTTTGAAATTAAAGACTATGTTGATTTATATATAGCTAGCTGGTGGGATATAGAAAGCTGGTGGGGGGATGGGTAATAAAAAATAAAAGATGTGTGAATACATATCCTATTTCCATTACAATAGGTTTATCAACACAAGACTAATGATGTTGACTATCAAGAATTGGATTTTAATATTTTTCTTGTCTATTAAGAAAAATATTAAAATCTAATTCTTGATGGTCAACATCATTAGTTACTACTTTTCAGACACTAATAGGTCTATGCTTCTGATATCCTCATTTGTTTTAGCTAAATAATAAATAAATGTTTTATTTTGGCTAAATAGGCTTGTTGATTGTGGCAGTGATTTTATAATCAAAACAAGTTTTTTTAATTAAGTTAAATGTTACATCATAGCAGTTTATAATATCATGATTACTTGACAATTTACTAATCGGAAAACAATTTATTTTGGTACACAATCATGACATTTTAATATTTTATAAATAGAATAAGTTAAATAACATTTTTTTTAAATAATGCTGATTCTACAATAACAAGAATTCTGAATAGCTGAAAATTATTAGTAAAATGCAGTACTGTATTACACTATAATAACTTAACTAATTTGTTAAAGATAAATAACACATGAAAAAAATCATCGACCTCAGGTGGGACTCGAACCCACATCCCATCGCATGCCGGGCGAGTGCTTTACCAACTAAGCTACCGAGGACGTCACGTGACACGATGAAATTTCTCAACTAATTCTTATTTTCTGAATTAATTAGCGTCATATTATTGAAGAAACAACAAAAGTGGGTACTTCACTAAAGAGTAATTAATTTTAGGGTCAAGCATGAAACATGGATTAGTTTTTCATTAGTGTGTAACATGTTTCTACTTGGCCTTGCTTACTCCAAACGTATTATTTATATTTTTCTTGAAGTTCCTCATGTTGTATTCTTTATTTTCTTGCATGATTTTTATTTTTAGTGATTGACGACTTGAAGAGCGCCGTCCTAAAAAAATTACAACAAAATACAAGCAACAACGGAACCACAACACCCCGACCCGAGGCAAAATTGTAAATTGTCATCGTTTTCATGTATCTGACTGTGACCGATGACGACGATCGATATCGTTTTGCTACCGAGCAATTTCCACTTACTAAGCCTGTCAGTGGATTGCTTTGTTTTTTTTTTTTGTTGTCAATTTGCGATCTTAAAGCCAGAATTGTTCAATTTTCGCTATCGGCTTGCTTTTGCAAGATACGTATAATAAGGGTGCCGATTTTAGACGAACACTTTATCTTTCAACGAACACAAAAAAACTACAATGCTCGCGCTCCATCCGTTTGCACATTGCAATGAGAATAACCTTGTCAAAAAACATTATTATGCAATTACCTAAAGGTTATAATGTAACACGCATTCAATTGTTCAAAATGAGTAATGCAGTGTGGGCGAGTCTGTCTCGAATCTTGATCCGTTATTTCCTAAACGCGGGTTGATATACATCTGTCATTATATTATTTATATCGACGGCGAAGTGCCAATACCTCCTAGCTTATAGCTTATACTGTTGTAGTTCAGCCCCTCTAGCACGATCAACAAAACACGATATGATACGATATGATGATAAAGCGATTTATCGCCTATTTACTTTCAAAATATGATAACATAGCCGCCATCTTGAACTTTTATTAAAATCATGTCCGTGCCGGCGACGTCACAGTTATGCTCGCTTTTATGAAAAACGTTCATATTTTGACAAAAAATATGCGGTAAATCGCTATATCATATCGTATCATATCGTGTTTTGTTGCACATGCTAGAGGGGCTGGAGAAAATGTTATCGATATACGAACGACATAAGGTGTAACATTATTGAAGCACTAATGTGCTTATTATAATGAGAAAAGACCATGACAAATTGAAGATACAGCCTTGAATAATGGCTATTGTAAGTCAAAAATCTCGCCCCATGTAAGATGTTAATAGTGCCGTAACGTATCGTAACATATAATCTTAGAATAATGAGAGCATACAATAAATATTTGGAAGGTGTGTGTTCCAGATGGTCGGAGAGGATGGGAAGTGTATGAAGTATTTGCAAGACTCGTTGTCATTTGTCCTGATCAATAGCCACATCTATTGGTGTAATATGTTTTTTTTTTTTTTTATTTAGGAAATCAATTATCGAAATCGCAATGTTCGGTTACATCGATGCAACTGATAAAAAATAAACAGAACAAAGAAAACGAACTGGTTGTTTGTAAAAACCTTTTAAGCCTTTTTTTACAATAAACTGTCTACTAACAATAGCAATATCTATTTGGATTGGACGGTATCGTTTTTGAGACGATATGAAAAGCAGTTTTCTGTAAAAGGCTTTTTCTATGTTTATTGCCAAAAAGATCCGTGCAATGCTGTCTGCTAAACTTGGCAATTAAAGTAAACCACAATCTCACTTTCGCTCGTTGTTACCTCTCAACGAGATTCGAATCCTTAACCCACACAGATAAACGAATCGAATAAACGTCGATCTCTAAACCGGTATATCTTGCGAAAGTCTATGTCGAATAAATAAACCAAAATCGACTTTGACTTTGACCCCGATTTGCTTGGAGCCGCGATCGTGACCTTGTCTCAGTGAAGACTTAACGAAATGTTACAACTGAAGTTTAATTTGAAAAATATACGAAATATTTCAACACCTAAGACACAAAACGCCGCGCCGCTATACGTAATTTGTGCCTAAGATGGGTGTTGAACGCTGCGAAATGTGTAGTAATAGTAGGGATCCCAATCCCACACACCCTCGCGGGATCTCGGTATCGGCGGGATCGAAAAAAAACAATGATGCGGGATCTCGGTAGAACGGGATCCCGCCCGATTTTTTAAAAACTTTTAAGGTAGTAAGCAATAAAAAGCTTTAAGCTTGTTAAGTTGATTCTTAAAGCTAAGAATCAACAATTATTTATTACTCTGAACACAAAAAAAAATAGCAATTATTATTTTGAAAATGTTTTCGTAAGAAACAAAGCATCTCCAATGTGTCATCACCCAGACGACTTCTTATCTTGCTGCAAAGATAACCAGCAGCGGAGAATGCCCGCTCAGCTTCAACGCTTGTCGGCACGACTGACCTTAAAGCATTGTATGTTAGCGTTCAAAATTTTCCCATCGATCCTCCTGATTCATAAAGAGTCATCTCTTTTTTTATAATTCTTTCAATCTAAGGAGTTCGAGCTAGCGATGCGATGAATTTCATATTCTGAATCAACTTTTTGATATCCTTGCGAATTACGCTTTTTGGTGGTATTCGAGCGTCAGCGCTCGCGACACGACGTGCCTATGACGATTTTTAATCCCGCAAATCCCGCGGGATCCCGCATGTTTAATCCCGCAGCCGGCGGGATTAAATATCATGCGGGATCTCGGTATACCGAGATTGGGACCCCTAAGTAATAGTAACAATGCTATTTTTTGTACTGTACATACAGTTCGTATTGGAAAATAAAAGCCCGGCAACCAACAATTAATGTTTTATTGCAAATAAAGAATTTGAATTACCATACTGCGAATATTGCGATGGTAAACTCATTTTTCCACAATGTTCACGCGAGTTTACTGCGAAAATTGGGTACGTAGTACGTGCACAACAGCTCAGGAGGCCTAATACGAAAGCGCATCGTTCGTTCGGTCTTATTATCCGATCTAATTTAAATATCCATTCACCTGTATCAATGGTTTGACAATTTATGAACAATTGAAAACGGTCGGGTTTTTTACACGGCTAGATTAAGTTATATTATTGACACGTGAGCATAGACTAAAGGTCGAAGTGGTCGCCATGGCTGAAATCGGTCGGAGAGAGGTAGTTAAAGATCGTCTTAGAATAAATAGTGTAACAGAAAAGTAATCGACATACTTCTTACTTTGCTATTTTGTTTGATCAAAGTGCGGAGGGACACGTAAAAAATTTTGCTGAATAAAAAAAATGAACTTGATCCGGTGGCTATGTTTGATGAAAATCTGTCCAGCAGATCAGAAGATCGACAGTTATCTTGGTCTGGATAGAGATTCCGGCCCTGGGCAAATCGTGCTTAAGCTATTATATTATTTAAATTTACAAACAAAACAATGTATAAATGATATAATATTACTATGTTTAACTTAATTTCCAGTTTTTACTAAATAAATATATCACTATATGTTTTTTTTTTATATTACCTACTATACACAAAAAAAATAGGTAAGAGACGTAGTAGGTTTTATGAATTTCACACACAAGTTTCGTGCATTTCAAAATTAGACTGTCTGAGTTTACTTTTCAATGTGACATTCAAAATTCTCCAATGAAAACAGTTTGTTAGAAGTATTTTTTTTAATGCCAATAATTTTGTTCTCCTTAGATAGTTTATGTAATTTAGTAGGTAGCATCTGTTTGGGGTTAACTGGTCAAGATATTATGAGTATTTCTTTTTAAAATTTGTTTAAAACTCATGTAAAATAAATGTAAATAGCAATATTTAAGGATGATTTCATAAAACTTAACAAGTTAGAACGATTTTCTCTCATTCTTTTTTTTTTAATCAGCAAACGAGATAATTTTAGTGTTGTAATTATTTCTAATTAGATAATTAATAATACTCAAACAAGCTTGTATGTTTTAAACATTTAGAGCATATAAATGGTAGATAGTTTTTTTTAAATTGTTTTAGAAATAAAAATAAAGTAAGTATAAAAGATAAAAATTAAATATGTAAAGGATAAAAGTGCTTGAAAATTGTGTTGTTGTGTCTGTCAAAAATCGTGTTTAGCATTCAGATAAGTAAAATATAGATTATTCAGAACTAACACATAACTTACCCGTACGTTGTGAAACATGCCCTTAAGGGCACTTCGATTCGATTTTTAAAAAAGAACTGCTTGTTTGTTAATATATTGCATGGAATTGCTAAAAACTAAAATTACAATATTTCAATACCTTAACCATATAAAAATATGAAAATTATTCGTCCAACTAAAACAAAATCATCATCATTGAATCATCATTTCAGCCACAGGACATATACTGCTGAATAAAAAGGCCACCCCAGTGACTTCCAGATTGTCCGGTTGTGCGTGGCCTGCATCCAACGGCTTCCTGCAACCTTTACCAGGTCGTCTGACCTTGCGGGTGGAAATTCTATGCTACGCTAATCGCTTACTGATACGTAGCCTCCTTTCTGCTCCATCGCCTGTCACTTGTCAGTTCTACTTAAAAAAAGAGAACTTCCTATTGTGATGTCGGTTGAAGATTATTGTTGCTAACGACGCTTGGGGTCACAAATTTTGCACATTCATAGTGATCGCGCAAGCTCTAATCACGTATTCGTTATCTCTTTTGTTTACTTTTTCATTTTCCTTGTAATTAGATTAAGTATCATACATTCTGCCTACATAACTATCGACAAATCCCATTTGCATCGTACCTCTATTGTCAAAAAAGTCAATATAACACTAGTGTGCAAGGAAAAAGTACAGTAAGCCTAGGCTTACTGTACTTTTTCCTTGCAAATGACTTGAATTTAGGCTCCTTGCTAGTCCCCCGTACCCTGATTCCGTATCTTGCAAGAACAAGAGCAATGCAATAGCGAAAATTGTGCAACTCTGGCTTTAAAATCACAGCAAAAAACAAAAACAAAGCAATCTACTGTTAGTGCTGCCAATATATGTTAACACTAACCATCAATCGGGCGATGACTGCGCGATTGCTGTTTGCTAATTTTTAGGGGATAAGGGTGCCGATTTTGTTTTAGTAACCATTCATCGTACTCGCCCATCCTACATAGCCGAACAGCTGCTGTAGGTTATATGGGAACTCTGAACTTGTTTAAAAGTTGTTTTATTTAAGCAGTAGAATACCCCTTATAAATTAAATAAATCGATTTTACAATCACACCAATTAAATATTCCTAAACTAAGCAAAGCTTGTACTATAGCGACTTTATATCGGAATAAACGGATAAATAAACATACTTAAACAAGTTTATAAACATCCATGACTTATACAAATGCTCGTGCTCATCACACAAACTTGCCCTTTGCGGGTTTTTTTTTATTCCTTAAACTACTGTCTGCGGACTCTTGGTCCGCACCTTTTTTAGTTTAGTGTTTTTATTGGTTTACAGTCATGCTCCGATCTTGAAATTATTTACATAGCGGTGGTATGTAATTTTCCTATATATTATTATTAAATAAAATATCTCGCCCTTTTTTTTTATTTTTATTTTTTTTTGCCCCTTGCGGGTTCGAACCCGCAACCTCATACAGTAAAGAAACTAATAAAAACATAGGAGCTTTTTTACAGGGTTCAAAAATATCTGCCGCGCCAGTGGATGAAAGTATTACGTATAAAGATTACGATAGTGAAGAAATTTCATGCCCCGGTTGCCCCGGTGTCTTTTTATTTTTATTTACAAAATAAAAATAACCTATAACATTAATCTTTATTTTGCTTCTTTGTTGTTTAAACCATCTACACCTATCATGGCGGCTGCCTGCAGATATTTTTGAAACACCTTAAATTATATGTATAATAACTGAGTTTATATTATATCTAAATAAGACTTAAGTGAAATCGAAGATACAATATGGACAGCAAACTTCGTAACCCGTTGCTTAAAAAGGTCCTTAAAATGGCCTAGAAAGTCAGACACAGTATTTTACCACAAAACGTGGGCCGACTTACTCCACTTTTTTAAAGAAACAGCACTTATTGTTGTTAATTCGCCGCGTTCGCACATCTAACAAAGTTTTATCACACTCATCAATGATTTAGGAACGCATATGGATCAAACAAAAAAAAACCGGCCAAGTGCGAGTCGGACTCGCGCACGAAGGGTTCCGCACCATTATCTATAAAAACGAGCAAAAAAAAAAAGTCAGTTTGTTGTATGGGAGCCCCCTTAAATATATTATTATTTGTTGTTATAGCGGAAACAGAAATACATCATCTGTGAAAATTTCAACTGTCTAGCTACCACGATTCATGAGATACAGCCTTGTGACAAACGGACAGCGGAGCCTCAGTAATATAATAATATTAAATCATTTATTTCGGACAACTTGATCCATACTAGTAATAGGGGCCCGTTTTACCCTTTGGGTACGGAGCCCTAATTAGCAGCTTACAATATCGTCATATATTTTTACTTTATTCAGATCCATTATTCGTTGCATTGCAACCATTGTGCAACCGCATGTCGAGGCATGTTAACTTCACAAAGGAGTTATTATAGGTTACGTACTTTAATAATAAATGAATAATATGCGCCAAACAACAGATCAATTCTCATAGTCTCGAAGTACTTGAAGAATTAACATCCTTGTGTTACGGGTAACAGAAATGATACTAGCCAGGTTGGTGGTGATTCCCGGATTCGATTACTGGTTCGGGTCAATTCAGAAAACTAACTTTGATAAATTAGCTTGGGTATTCTAGCTAGAAAGATTCTTCAGCCACTAGCTCTTCCGGCAGTTTTACCGTGCCGGTAAATCTGCCGGTCCGGCACAGTGGGAAGTGTGGGAACCCAGCCAGGCGCCCCCTTGGAAAATTATTTGTCTGGTAATTTGTAACACTGGTGATAATTCCTTATTTCGAGACCACAGACTGGCGCATACTAATATATATTTATGGCTTCAGGCTTCACTTCTCGTAATAAAATAATAAATATTCAAACGTGTCCTTCAAAGATCCTTATTTATTACCAAAAGGAGTGCAAAGCCATGTGATTGTTTGATGTCTTCGTTTATTTTCAAAGTGCGATATTCACAGCATGAGCACGGCATTCAAATAAATAATATGTCATTGATAAAACTAGTTTGGAGGAATTTTGGTTAATGACTTACTTAATTAAATGACATCTTGATGAATATACAGGATGTCCAAGAGAATAGGACACTCCTTAAAACCACGTGATCAGTTGGTCATATACAACAACTTTTTCTATGGGAGCAACATCGAAATCGAGATTTCTTTTTCAGCTTCTCCATACAAACCTACTTGCATACCTCGATGATAATGTATGGAGCAAAATAAAATCACGATTTCGATGTTGTTCCCATAGGAAAAGTTGTTGTATATGACCAGCTGATCGCTTTATTTTAAGGAGTGTCCCATTCTTTTGTACACCCTGTATAAGACATTTAGTCGAATGTTGCATTAAAGTCTGTTTTAATTAATAAATAAATTATATACGTCAGGTATAATACTCGTATTTGGTATGGCCTCGTAATAATGAAGTAAATTCTTGTTTCGCACATTAAATTTTTGCTGCGAAAATTATAATACAACTGTCACCTGTTCGCATCAAATCCCCAGGTAAATAATAATTCATAGCGTAACCTTCAAACAAATACGTCTGACGTCAGAAATCGATAGGCCTGTCTGTTATTTTTCCCTCGCCTGACTTTGACAGAAGCGGTTTATTATATTTGTTTAAGAAACAAAAATAATTATATTTCTTTGTGACATAACAACAATTATACTCTTTCTACAAAAGTCTAAAAGTTTAGAAAAATCACTTATTACCGAAATTGGTATCAAATTTCGTTTTACGAATTATCCTGCAACGTGTCTTTGTCGTTAAAATTTTTTTTTAGCACAAAGCAGTAATATGCAGCAATGGTTAGCTAATAATAATAATATTTTTTAACAATCCGTAGTTAGTATTCATCTAAGTTACTAATTAAAACAAAAAAATTGATCTTATATTCTAGAATGTCTCGCAAGTTTGTCTCTCTCTCTCTCTCTTCCTAGCTATTAATCCCACATTGTTTTACGGTAGGCCTTCCGTATCTTTCTTTTCCACTTCGCTCTGTCCTCGACATCGTCTTCGGAAACGTCACAATCCGACATATCCTTTAGCACTACACTCTCCCATCTTGTCTTAAGTCTTAGTTTGGATCTTCGACCTAACAACCAAGTTTAACTGAGTACTGTTAGCTGGGAATCGATTGGTTTCCACCATCCGGTACCCACCGGGAACATCACTATGAACCGTTCGGGAACCGTGCTGTCATCTGTCATCGGGACGTCATTCAGTGTACTCGTCTTACTTGTGCTTTCGCGCGTTTTCCGTATCAATATTTAATTGATTATTATATCGTTTTATTTAGAAGATCCCTCTATTCTATCAGTACTTATATTTATTTTTAAACCAAATACATTAAATAAGGAAACAAGAATCAACTTTAGTTGTATAATGCAGACAGGTTTACATTCCATAAATAGGCATTCCAGAAACTGTAACGAAATCTTGATAAAAAATACATTATATAGATATGGCTAATTGCAATGTAAATGTATTAGTTACGTACTGTGAAATAAATTATTTTTGACCTTCATTATTTTATCTTACAAACTCACCTACTACACTTTTTGCTTTACCTGCATACGATTTAAAAATAAACCTGCTATCGAATCTGAAATGGAAAGATTGAGTGCATTTAGACCTTTTTGAGAATGTGACATGATTATTTTGACGAAATATAACTGTAACCATGATATTCTTGACCAAATATAACTCTAAATGAAACTACTTTTACGGATTATTTCGCGATTTATTAACATTTTATTTAACCTGACGTTTCGAACACTTTACAGCGTTCGTGGTCACAGGTAGACTAAGGTGTTATTCGTCTTTACAATATTTTGAAAAAACTATAAACTACCGTCACTCAGTTAATATTAATTTGTGTTCCTATCTTATATCTTATATTAACTGAGTGACGGTAGTTTATAGTTTTTTCAAAATATTGTAAAGACGAATAACACCTTAGTCTACCTGTGACCACGAACGCTGTAAAGTGTTCGAAACGTCAGGTTAAATAAAATGTTAATAAATCGCGAAATAATCCGTAAAAGTAGTTTCATTTAAATGTATCGTGTTCGCGTAAATAAAAGACAACAGTATGCAAATATAACTCAATAAGGTACAGATAACAGCTCTTCAATCTAACACAAAACGACAAAATTTATAAGGTAAATATATTTTTTAAGATATATTACATCAGGTAACTTCATTCAAAAGTTGCTCCTTTGTACTTATTTTTTTCCATAAAGTGTGATAAAAAGTACGAGTGTATCACTAGTTTGCTAAATGATTTTACCTCGTGCACCTTCTTTTGAATCCCTGTCATTTCTCCACTGCAGCTCGAGCATTTGCATCAGAGGGATATTATGGTTCTCATCTCTTAAATAAAAATGAATTGCTGTTCGTTAGTCTCAATAAAACTCGAAAACGGCTGGACAGATTTCCCTAATATTGTTCTTGAAATATTCGTGGAAGTCAAGCCCCTCTAGCATGAATAACAAAACACGATACGATATAATATATCGATTTATCGCATATTTTTTGTTAAAATATGAACTTTTATCAAAACAACGAGCATAACCGTGATTTCGCCGTCTCACTGTTTCATTAAAAGTTCAAGATGGCGACTATGTTTTCATATTTTGAAAGTAAAGAAGCGATAAATCGCTTGAACATATCATACCATATCGTGTTTTGTTGCTCGTGCTAGAGGGGCAGGAAAGGTTAAAACAGTACGAAAATATGGAACAATTGCGATGAAAATACTAAAAACGAGAAATTTCTTATTCCGAGGCGGTACGAAATTCGCCGGGACAGCTACTGTATAATATGTTTAAATGAATGTCTTGTCACTCGGGATAAAATAATTATTCTAACAATACCCCAACACACTACCCAATCTATTCAAACACTGGGAGATCATAACGATAGCATAAAAAACCCTGAGCTCATTTCACTTCTTTTTTGTTTTTGCAGTCGGGCATATATCACAAGAGATGGACGCGGTCTATCTGCCTAACTGAGTAACTTTCACATTATTAAAATATAAGTTTAGAGTTTTTGCGACATTTTTATCATCATTGACCCGGATTAAGTCCGTTCGTTACTTGTAAATGTTTTTGGATATTTAGATACTAGTTTATTAATATTTATTTCAGTGCCGACTACAACCTGCACCCCTTTTAGGATACTGTTGATCATTAACTCTACAATATCTTATTCGTTCGTTCGTCGTTGTTTCTGATAGTATACGATGTTGTCCAATATTTATTTATTTTTTCTTGCGAATAAAAAAAAATATGGTTTTATGTTGTTGACTTAGAACTTACAGACAAGTGACAGAATGTCGGCGACTTCTTCGGCGTAAGTCGGCGACGATCGGCGACAGTCGCTGATAGCCGCCGACGACACTTATTCAATTTAGACGACTGTCACCGACGCACCGCCGATGGTCGCCGACAATCGCCGATGCGAATTTTGCGACAGCGATGCGACATGACAGCGACATTCGCGACGCGTCAGCTGATACTGTCGCCAACCGTAGCCTACTACTATTGCAAGCAGTCGCCGACATACTTACTGTCATTCGTCTGTGAGCTCTCTTAGAAACCTTTACTCGAAAAATTGTGAAATTGTCTATAAATTAAATTTATTTGTGTAGACGAATTTCAGCTTTCAGCAAAAAAGAGTAGGTTCTATATACGCGGGAGAAACTTTTTTTTTGTGTTATTTAATTTAAAAATTCTTTTTTTATCGAAATTGTTAATTCCAAGTTGGTCCCACAATCACCAAGGCAGAAAACATACTCAATCAGTTTTTAGTTTAGTTTTTTTTTTTTTACAAAACTATATTTTATAAATAAAAATTGTTAGATCATAGCCAAACGAAGTCGTGGGCTACAGCTAAAATTAAATAAAACTTTAATGAGTACTTAAGTTTATGAGCATGACACACTTTTATGTAACAAAAACAAAGTGTTTGGTTAATTGATAGTTCATTAAACTTATTTGAACTCTAGCGTTACGAGTATATAACTACCGACTATCTAATGTTTTTTGTTTTGATAATCGTTTATTCAACCTCTGTTGCCAGACAGAGACCATATTACGTTTTAATGGGCAATAGTTCATTAAACTTATTAATTTTCAATCTTTATTGCACAGATTTAAATAGTACAAAAGGTGGTCATCATGTCATGCAATGGGTTAAGGCTTAATAAGTATCCTACCTAATTACTAAAACAAGTAAAATATTTTTTTGTTGTCTTCATTTAGACTATATTTGACATTTAGAAATACAATAATTTCGTTTTTGTGAGATCTTCATTAATTGAATCCTACGATAATTTCAACTATCGATTTGTTTTGCTATCGTAATGTATGTTGTTCGTTGTTTTCGGTTGAAGCACATTACGTATAGCGCGCGCGTTGAAAGATATAAGTACTTCTAGTTTCATTTAAAAACAAAAGCATAAATATACACTAGACAGACAACACAGTAAGTATTACTTATTATACAACCTTGTGTCACTTGTGTATTAGGTACCGGATTGTTTGTTCGTGGGCGTGTCATCTATTCTAGCCCTACACACACACACCCAGAAATGTTTCCAACCCACTACCACTTCAGCAATGCTTGTTCTTTACATCTTTACATGCGGCTAATTTAGGTAAGAGCCGTTAGGTATGTAGGTATAAGTGCTCATACGTGATAAAATACTATCAACCGTCTCCAAAAACCCCACTAGGAGCATGCTCTAAATTTTTGTTTTGTGTATAACCTAACGACGCACGACGTTTTATTGGGATGTCCAATTTACATTTTTATAAGCTTACTGTAGGTCTATTTAATCAAAACTTCGTCGAGAGAGATTGTCAAAGGTTTTATACAAGTGAATGGTTATTTGAATTTGAAAGGTTAATTAATATGTACCAAACAAACGAAATATTTTAGTAGTAGGCCTCGTATAATAGTGATCTTGAATAGCTGCTTATAGAACCTTCGTGTTCGAGGGCTCATTTTATTTGTTTTGACAATTTCATTACAATGTAATACGGTGTTGTAGTTTTTTTTTTACTATTATCAGGAAGCAGCTGGATGCAGGCCGCTTTCAATCGGCCAATCTGGAAGTCACTGCCTGTTTTCAGCAGTCAACGTCCTGTGGCTGAAATGATGATTATTATTAAAATTATTTGTTCGATAGGGTGGGTAATGTATAGGTTATAGGTAATTTGGTAAAGTTTAAAATATTACTCAGTTAGGCCCATATATTTTTTTATAAAAAAGTTTTCAGCGTTTAACAATCCGGCAATGGTAACTATTTTTTTAAATCCCAGTTCTTTAAAAATTTACTATTTGCACTTTCAGACAATCGTAAAGAAAGCTGCACATTTAAAAACCCTACAGTCTGATTGCCTATCTAAAGGTTTACGAATCGCTTCAAATGTATAATTTATTATTATTACTATTAACTAAACTAACCGCGCCGAGCAAGAGTAGGATCATGGTCAAGTATACCCCTAGAAACGGACGGAAGAAGGTAATTTGGAAACGAGTACATATATACTACGAGAATTAACCAGAATAGGGATGACGACTGGGTAAAGAAAATAAAATTCTATTTAGTTCTTCGTTAGATTATCAAAAAATAATGGACACAACAATTTTTCTTTTGTCAATCAACCAAAAAATTACTAAGATAAATCGCGTCAAACTTCGCGCGAGGGGCTCGTGACGTCACTTGTAAGTAAAAAAACCGGCCAAGGGCGAGTCGGACTCGCGCACGAAGGGTTACCATTATCTATAAAACGGCAAAAAAATCACGTTTGTTGTATGGGAGCTCCCTTAAATATTTATTGTATTCTGTTTTTTAGTATTTGTTGTTATAGCGGCAACAGAAATACCTACATCATCTGTGAAAATTTCAACAGTCTAACTGTCACGGTTCATGAGATACAGTCTGGTGGTGACAGACAGACAGACACTGACGGACAGCGGAGCCTTAGTAATAGGGTCCCGTTTAGCCCTTTGGGTACGGAACCCTAAAAATTGTACCTAGGCGTGACGTCATGCGATACTTGGACGTCACGTTAAAAAAGAAAAAAATATGTGTACAATGCTTTTTGATCTACCTGATAAACGAAGAAAAACAAGTTAGTCGTCATCCCTATTACCCATCACATATGAGTAATGACGTGTCGTGTCTTACTAATCTATTATTCGTCTCGTGTAGGACTGTAGACAACGTTTTATCTCAGTTGAACCTAGGTCGTGGGGCTTACTATGTGTTTATTGCTCATTGCGCAATCTGTCTACGACAGCTATGGTCAGGTTCTATTTTAGGAAAAAAGGTCTAGAGAGTTTTTAACGTATTTTGATCGAAAAGTCGACGTGTATTTGTATGAAACCGTGATTTACAAATCTAAGTTGACGTTATCATCAAAACTTATCAAATACAACTCACACTTGCCCCTTTGAACTCTTAACATACATACGGTTTAACACAATTTTTAGGGTTCCGTACCCAAAGGGACACATATTCTAAGACTCCGCTGTCCGTCTGTCACCAGGATGTATCTCATGAACAGTGATAGTTAGACAGTTGAAATTTTCTCAGATGATGCATTTGTGCAGCTATAACAACAAATACTAAAAACCAGAATAAAATAAATTTTAAGGGGGTATCCCATACAACAAACGTGATTCTTTTGCTCGTTTTTATAGATAATGGGGCGGAACCCTTTGTGCGCAAGTCTAACTCGCACTTGGCTGGTATTTTTTTAAATTTTGACAACGCCTACGGCCTATAGTAATTACAAACGGGTTTCCTATCTGAAATTGAATGCCCTATGCTCGAATATTAAATACTCGAAAACCTTTCCTCGGAAAACCATGAGCTCGACAGTTCGCTATCGCTACATCGATGCATCAAAATCTCGAATGACATAAGCCCGACGGATCGAATGCGTGCAAAATTCTTATCTCGAAGCATCATTTATGAAAATATCATAAGAACTAATTTTAAACAATAAATTGCCGATTTCTGACATAAAATGACCTTTTGCTTTAAACATAGTCAACAGAATAATAACACCTATTGCAAAACAATGGAACTAAACAACCAATCATGTTTAGCCACTAAAAGAGACATGCAAATTTACTGAAACCATAACATAAATTAAGTTGATGAAATTATTTAAATGTCAGTCGTATTCTTAAGAGACATAAAATAAGTTAAGTTTGTTACTTAGAAAGTACTTATGTCATAAAAAGTCCGTGGCATCATTTACATATTTGTTTTACATTAAAATTCATTGACTTTATTTCATTAGGAATTATTTAAATTGTTTTTTTTAAAGATAAAACATTGGTTTTGTTTTATACCTGAAGTTCAAATGTTGCAAATAAATGGTTACGTTACGTCACGTTGTTGTACCTTAATGAATAATGTTTCCTAAAAATAATTTATTCACTTGATAAAACTTGTTTTGAAGTGAGTCTGAGAATACCCGATTTGGTGACAATGTGTTCTTCTTAGGTAAAGTATTATTTATTTAAGTTAAAGTTATGGCTTAAAGGTAATGTGAATAAAAAAATCATTTTTTAAATTACTATTCGTTTTCAAAGGTCAGAGTCACATAGTATTGTGTAAAACTAGAAATAAATTAAACTAAGTTAATGCCAGCCATGATTATTTTTAGACTTACACATTCATGATTTTAAAAATCACAAATAGACATTTTTTTTTTGTTACACAATTAAATGAATTTCGAAGTTGTTGGGACAGATTCAACAATCAGAGTGGTTGAGAATTTGTAGTAGTTTTTATTATTTTTCCCTTTTTTGCATTGTACGTAACACCTTAAATTCACATCAATAATTTGTGCCTAAAAATTGCATCTCCAGAAGTCTAATGTACATAATAATTTTCCTTAAAATTATACGAAAATAGTCAAGTAACTAAAAATACTTTTGAGTTTTGTGTGAAGATTACACCAGTCGCGAGCGACATATTATGTTTTCGTCTAATGTGAAACGATTTCGATATCTCTTTTAATGGAACTTGTTGATTGAAGTAAACTCATTACTTCAAGAGTGATCCTATTTTAAGAAATGACTTTACTCTAAAGGTTGAAATCCGGGTGTTGTGGACCCGTCGTTGTTTCTGATTTCTATAACACAAGTGCTTTCGCTACTTACCTTAGGATCAGAGCAATTATGTGATGTTGTCCAATATTTATTTATTTAAAATAGGGATGAAACAGAATCATTTTAATTTATTATAAATTCTCCTCTGACTCGTTTCAAACATTACAAGAGTACATTTACTACCAACTAATGTACCAAAGCGCACGTCGCGTAGAAATAAACTAATAATTGGTATTTTGCAGTAAGAAACTCCTTGCTAAGTACGGAACTTGCGGTGTTGCGTCCTAAACCCACTTGACCGGTTTGAAGCGAACTGTACCAACTGACTACCTACCGAGCCTGCGATCACAGTCCACGCAGAAGGCGTATTTTTTAAACATTCGATTTCCAATTCGCATATGAATTCACAAGAATCGCATACTAGCTCCTATGAAATTGTATACGTATACGATTCTTAGGATTTTGTATGCGAATTTGAATTCGAATGCTTCAAAAATCCGCCTCCAGTAGGCGCGCTCAATGTCGCTCGCCTAGTAAGTAACCCCGAAATCGGACATTTGAGCTAAATCGATTTAAATTAACGATCGAAACGTGTTGGTACAAATATTGTAAGTAAACTCGATGACATACGGTTTGTTACGGCGCGCAATTAAACGTGGATTTATGACAATCGATGCGTCTTCCTTCAGATTTAGGTAGCGAAAATCGAGGAAAAATATACTTTTCGCAGGGACAATTAAAAAAACCCTATGCACAGTTAATACTTAACTATCAAGTTGGCCTATAAATCTAAACAAATTAAATCGGTCAAGCTTTTTACAAATGAAATAGGTTCAACTGAAGAAAGAGAAATAGCATCGTATATTTTTTTTTCTTTGACTTTTTTGATTGACTAACGTAAATTTTGCTCATGCGTAGTAAGCCAAAGGTTAGACGATGTTTCTAAAAAAAATCTTTATCTTCAAAACTTTTGAGAATAAAAAAATACAACAAAAGAAACTGCGTACGAGGAAACCGAATAAGTAACATTCGTTGTCAAACGTTGCAAAGGTTATACAAATAGGTAATTCGAGTGAAGGAAAGGTTAGAATTTTTAGGTGTGGGCGGTATTTAACGCGATGCATCATAAGCTGTCGAATTTCTCTTTTAATAACGGAACTATGCTGGCTGACATTGACATTGTCGCCGTGAGTGCTAAAAGTGCGTCTCGAAACGAAGGGTAAAAAGAAAAAAAAAAAACTATTTGGGATAGCAAACAGATGTCACAATTAATAGGAATAGAAAAATATTCATTTGACTCACACATCATACATAGAATACAAAAGAATTAAAATTATAAAAAAAAAATGTGTCAAAAAGGCCCCCGCTCAGCATTTGTCGTGACTGCCAGGGACATATTACGACGCTGATTTTCAGCAGGGACCCTGACGTTAGGGGTTCAAAAGCACGGCACTAGAGACAGGAAAAGAAAAAACTAACAGCTTAACAAGCAAATAATAATATTGACATTAGAAGAAGAATAATAATAATACTAATAACTAGCGTTATAATAAAAACAAAATTTGGTTTATCGTGAAGCCTATACAGTATACATACATACAAATCTTACAATGCAAATGTAAGTTTACATGAAGAGGGTCACTGTTACTGGTCATCATAGAGATGTGTTCTTCTAGTGGCCTTAGGTTACATATGGGCATTCTGTCTAGAAGTGAGACTACTAGTATCCCGTACACTGTGCTACGAACGCGGAATAAAACTTAGTCTTTGTGACACAAAATTAAAGATGACCTTCGAATAACGAGATTTATAACGGTTAAATTAAGCGTTTTACATCATCAAAGACTGTAACTTCTATAATTAACACATTAAAGCGCTTTTAACAAATCGACACGTGTCTGTTAAAAATCGATGCGGTGAAGTAACAAAGAAATTAATATTATGTATTTATGGAGGTCATATAATATTATATTCCGATCGAACGTAATATAATATATTATTACGACCGTCTGATGTAGTGTCTCGCGCTCCGGACTCCAAAGCCTGGCGGTTGCGGGTTCGAATCCCGCGAGGGGCGAATGTTTGTGTGAAGAGCACGAGCATTTGTGCCTAAGTCATGGATGTTTATAAACGTATTTATATATGTATATATATTGAACAACATCACATACATTGCTCTGATCCTAAGGTAAGTAGCTAAAGCACTTGTGTTTTAGAAATCAGAAACAACAACGGTACCACCGTCGATGCAAAAATAATAGTTTTACGGAAAAACAATCACTTTTAATAATCAATTAAGCGTAACAAGCTCCTAATTGTATTTAGACGACCGCGACAGACTTATCGGCGTCAGTTGAAATATTATTTTATGCAGTGATAACACTCTTGATAAACCTACTATCGGTTACTTGAAAGATATTCGTCAAGTTATGTCTAACTAAACTATGTTATGTCTAACTCATAGTCTATGAAAGTTTGCTTGTTTTTGCCCGCGTTATCTTCAATTTAATATAAAATAAAAAAGCCTTCTGTTGCGGAAAAAAAACTAAAGCTTCATCTTCTCAAATGTTTAGGAATGCATTTTTAAGCCATTAGCATATAGGCATTGGTGAAGCATGGTTTTATAATGTTTCTTAAACTGCCTTTTTTAAGAGGATGATTGAACTGGCTAAATAAAACAACTTTTAGTAGGACCGAAATTATAATTGCAACTATCGTTTACTAATGACTAATGAGTTTACTGTATGAAATGAGGAGATCCGTGAACGAACAAAAGTCGCTGACAGACCGACGGATTAGCAGGTTAAAGTGGCAGTGGGCGGGGCTCATAACATAGCACGTAGAACGGTCGAGGGGGCAGAAAGGTTCTGGAACGGAGGCCACGTACCGGCAAGCGCAGCGTGGGACTCACACCCACAAGATGGACAGACGACCTGGTAAAGGTTGCAGGAAGCCGCTTGATGCCAGCCGCGCGCAACCGGACAATCTGGAAGTCACTGGGGGAAGCCTATGTTCAGCAGTGCACGTCCTGTGGCTGAAATGATGATGGTGATGACATACTCTTTATTTATAAAGAAAGACTTACAATTTAGGCGTCCTCCCAGACAACCGATCAGTTATCATTCTATCTAGGTATTTCGTGACCGGTCGTTGACTTAGTAAGTCGTGCGTTGACATGATTTGTCATACTAATCAAACAGTTGTCAACCATAGAATGTTTACGCGGAATCGTGAATGAGAATAGCATTCAGAGTATTTATGCTTTAACCACAATAAAAAGAAACTCAGTAGTTACTCTCAAATACATACTGCGTAAACTTCAGAGCAACGCAAAAGTGAATTTACACCATCAAAATCTATTCCTAAGCTGAATACCTGTAACATACAGACAGAGTGTAGATTTACAAATTTTTAAATTTGTGTTTTTTTTTAAACCTGCAAGCTTACGGCATAACTATTTAAATATGACTACTAACTAGCTTTTACCCGAGCTTCCGCATGTGTAGACTCCAAAATTAAACCAAAAAAGCATCAGTAATGATGCCACCAAAAACAAATAAAAAATAAAAATTCTACGTGTTAAGTTTGATATAACTATAAAAGTGCCTTTGAGCTTATTCCGTTCAGACCATTTAACGTACCTAATTGAGTAAAATACAAACTTTGCGATTTTAATAACCCTTCTGTATAAATATGTACTATGCCTAGATTTCTGGTAGGTAATGTATAAAACATAACAATGATATAGCAATTTTGCATAGTAAACCACTAGGTACTGGCGTAATGTGTGTACTGGTTTACACGATATAGAAGTAACTGGACCTAGCAAGTTTATATCGGCGACAGTTACTTAGCTTACTTTGCACATTATGAGTAAATGCAGATTGAAGAGTAATTTAGGGACTTTTAATATTTTATTTAATTATGCGCCAGTCAAGACACTAATTGTTATGGTTTCGAAGTAGGCTACTTACAAGGTACGGCGTCTCCCTACGGAATTTAGAGAAAAATAATAATTAACTTACCCGGACCGGAAATCGAACCAGAAACCCGTTGCATTTAAGGTGATAAGGTTACCGAATCGTCGATTACTAAGGTCTAGCGCTTACTTAACTACTAAATTTATTTTTGTGGTTCAGACACATTTAGGTTTATAAATACTTGCCTATTCCGAACTAGGCTTTAGCCAAATGCAATCGAATATTTTGACGTTGCGTGGCCAATCAGAAACCAACAGGCAGCCTAAGGGATAACTTGGCTACGACTAGTAATAGAGCGTTATTTCAGGTAAGTACACCCTGCAGGCAAAATACAATAAAACATATAAAATCGTAACTAGGAGTAAGAAAGCACGGGGCTGCGTTGAATAAACTGCTCTTCATGCAAGTTCAGTGGCAAGACAGCGCTAGATTGAGTAGACCAGGGATGGCGAACCAATGGCACGCGTGCCATTAGTGGCACGCGATAGAATATTTTGGGCACGTCACCGATCACAAAATTCATTATGCACCAAGACAAAAAAGGTGTGAAGTAGGTATTATTATGACGAGCGAACGCGAGTGTTCACGCTATGGAGTGTTCACTGCACCCGAACTATCAACCCAATGATCACAAAGTCAAAATTATTTGATGGCACGTATATGACCTCAATAAACATTTCTTTAGAAAAAATGGCACTTTGTTACATAAAGGTTCGCCATCTCTGGAGTAGACCCTGTTCGCAAGTTTTAACACTATACTCAAAGAAGTTTCGCATACATTTTACTATCGCAGAATGACTATGACCCAAATATAACAGTTTATGTAGGTACTTCAAATAAGTATACATAAAAACAAGTGCCAATTAAAACCCTTCCACAGTACGATACTCTGGTATCCAAACTGGACCGAGTCCACTTCCGAGACGGCCGAAATATAAAACTGGTTTAGTAACTATAAAAGTATAATTAATAATGGTCTGTTGTAAAACTTTAGCTTGCTTCCTGATGCTTGCGGAAATCTACAAACGGAATTAATTAATTGTAATTGCCTTATTGATGTATTTTAAGTGAATTATTTCATCAATATATATAAATTAATGATGTATTATTAAAATTGATAATGTATTATTAATTTTAAAGACAATGAAGATCTACAAACAAAGACAGGGATAATAACATTGACTTATAAAGTAGATAATAAACCGAAATTGTCCAGACTTTTATTATTGCTTTTGCTCACGTTGCGGCTCCAATTGTGTAGTATTATCGTAGTGTTAAATAAATGTGCTAATTATAAGTTTTGCGAAGTCTATAAAACCATAACTGCAGGTTCTTGAAATTAAAAATAGATAAGAGAACTTAAAAAAAAAGGATTGTCTCAAGTCATCAGGTGGGAATCGAACCCACGTCTCTTCGGGTGCACTGTTCTTTTTCAAATAAAGCGATCGAGTTTTTTTTTTCAAATGTAATATTATCTTGGGTATAATATCTAACATGCGAAATTGCGAAAACAGCTGTCTACGTGACATTCATGAATGACACTTGCAACTCCAAAGTTCAATTAAACTTTTGTGATTTTGTCAACAATCACATAAATATCTAGTTATCCCCCCCATTCAGCACATATTACTTGCCCCATGCAAGATTGTAATCAGCGTCTGAAGGCCTAGTATGAAAATGTTTCGTCGTTCAGACGTATAAACCTCATAAATTATTTTCTACTTGTATCAAACCATTGACAATCTATGAGCATTTTGAATGCGTCGGAAATAATGAAACATTTTCGTAGTGAGCCTACTGCTATGGTTTTCTCGTCTCACTCGAACCATATAGCTCGAGCTATTATATTATGTGGATTATGATTATTGACTGGCATTTTTTCCTTCTTTCCAGGATGCATGTCAGCACTATGCATATTCGTGCTCTACACGAAGCACCTCATCATAGTGTACCTGTACCTCATGTCCGTGGGCCTCGTGTTCGTCTCGTACTGGACCAACGTGTCGGCCATCAAACAAATCCAAGGGCTTTCACTCACGGCAGCCACAGCCCAACCCTCCCCCAGCATCCTCGAGGACATACTCAACCTAAACATGAAGAACCTACTTGATCTCGACGGACCTGGCGTACTAGTCATTCAGAACTTCGCAATACAGTTCATCCTAGCGGTCCTCTTTAAAAACGTACACTTAGGAATACGACACGCGACTATACAAAAACTCCTACCCATGAGCTTCATGGCGCCCTCGTTTTTAGCGATGCTGCCAGTACCCCCGAACTTACTACACCATTCACCGGTATTCTCAACTCTACTACCGCTGTTCCTCGTCAAATACGTCCTTTGGTCTTCAGCGTACAATGTGATACAAGTAATCTACGCCGGATACCAACATGGACGGCTCTTCGTCAGCAACTACGGATTATCAGCTCTAGTTGAAACAGAATGGATGCGACTGAACATACCGTGCGTTCTTAGAGTATTCTGGGTGATGAGAGTGGCAGAGCACGCTATACTACTACTTATGGATAATTATGACGACGACGCCGAGGAAGGCCTCAAGGTATCCACTCTTCTCGCAGTGCAATCCCTCGCCTCAATGGCCAAGTCCCTTCTAGTCACAGGATGCGAGACCATCACAGCCGTATTGGGCATGACTTCAGTAATCTCCTTCTTCTGTCACTACATCGGCAACTTCTTTCAATGGATCCTACTGACTGACGAAGAGGAAGACAAGAGTATAGGCGCGGTCTCCGCGATCCTATTCTACATACTCGCATTACAGACCGGATTGACTTCACTCAATCCTGAAAAGAGATTTATCAGACTATGCAGGAATTTCTGCTTGTTATTCACGGCTTTGTTGCACTTCTTGCACAATATCGTCAATCCTATGCTGATGTCGCTCAGCGCCTCACACAACCCGAGCACACACAGGCACGTGAGAGCGCTAGGGGTCTGTGCTTTTCTGATTATATTCCCGATCTCTTTACTCGTCTACTTGTGGTCTCAGCATACGATATCAACATGGTTGCTAGCTGTGAGCGCATTCAGCATAGAAGTGATCGTCAAAGTCATAGTTAGTCTCATGATCTACTCGCTATTTCTCATAGACGCGTACAGAAGCACATTCTGGGAGCAACTAGATGACTACGTGTACTACATCCGAGCCTTCGGAAACACGATCGAGTTTTGTTTCGGAATATTTTTGTTCTTCAATGGGGCGTGGATTCTGTTGTTCGAGTCTGGAGGTGCGATCCGTGCGGTGATGATGTGCATCCACGCGTATTTCAACATCTGGTGCGAAGCCAGAGCGGGTTGGTCCGTCTTCATGAAACGGCGCACCGCTGTCAACAAGATCAATTCGCTAAGAGAAGCATCCGTTGACCAGTTAGACACGTTAGACGACGTTTGCGCTATTTGCTACCAGGAGATGCATTCCGCCAAGATTACCAGATGCAATCACTTCTTCCACGGCGTGTGCTTACGGAAATGGCTGTACGTTCAGGACCGATGTCCCCTGTGCCACGACATACTGTACAAGATAGACAACGACGCGAATAAAGACAACAACTCAGAAGCGGGTAACGAGGAAAACAGCAACAACCAAAACTTGCTTTTGGAGGAGGAACCAGACTTGCTATTGGGCGAGGACGTCAGATGACTCTTAGACGACGATAGGTACCACTTAGATTAATTCAGTGTCAAGTCTAGGGATCGGCTAATTTGAGTGGTATTGATTTGTATAGTAAGTTATTGTTTTTTTTTTTATATTATATATAAATCAGATATACCTGTGATTAGAGTGGATATGTTGTGCCGTGTGTGCTTATGCGAGGGACGCTGTACGTACTGTTCTCACACTTAATGTTACACGTTTATTAAATTTAAAAAAAATTGCGAGTGCATCTATTTTAGCTAACAAAAAAATACAAATATACGAAATGTTTGGAGTTGTCAGATATTTAGACGAAACAAAGCTATTTGTAAATAGTTAAGGTATTTAGAAATAGCTTTTAATATTTGATTGTAATTGGTAACTTAAAAAGAAAAAATATAAAAATAGTAATTTTTCTCTTAATAAACTGTAAATAAACTATTATTTTAGTAGTATCTTGGCAATTTTTAATAATTTTTCCTTTGCACATCTATTTTATTGAATGCAGTAAAAAGCGTAAATAAAACAATACGGTTTCAAATGTAATAAGTTTTTATGTAATATTATAATTTAATGGGTCGTAAAACATACATGTCTATAAAATTTACATTAGTACAAAAAGGCAATAATCGAGAAAGTTGCATCTAACTAAACAAAACTATCCGTGACACTTCAAATCGTGTCGTCTAAATATTTTGCTAAAAACAAATTTAGAAAAATACATTTGTATAAAATCTTTGGCACAATGACAATGACATTGACTAGTGCATCTCTCGTCATATAAGGCAGTTATGGTAGTTGTAATAATAATAATATTATACATCTCAATGGATTCAGACAAAGGTCACCATCTTCAGAACTTTCACCTGTCCTACAGAAACTTACAGCTGGAACCTGTTCCTTTTTGAAGTCCGTTAGTGAAACCAAGAACTTTATTTCACTTGTTCCTCCAGAAGTTAGCTTGGATAAAAAATTCTTAATGAAAAGAAGGAACAAAATTATCAGGAGCAACATCTGTGGTTGTCCCTACCAAAGAAACAAAAGAGGGCTCTCAGTATCTAAAATACGCTTTTATTTATACCAGGGGCCTAGTAATGAACGGTAGGTATAATTTGTGTCTCGTTTGCGTTGAACTCTAATAAAACAACGTCGAATAACGAAACGTGTACTGGGGCTTGGCAGTTATATCCGCTTTCAAACTCTATGAAGGCAGAGGTAAGCAACGAGGCAGAGGTAAGCAGTTTTATTAAACTATGGCGGTTAGCGGAACGGTTCTGAATTGAGCGAAGCAGATTTCTACATGCGATGTTTCGGTTTTCCGAAATCTGACTTCTCCTGCTCGGAGAAGTTTTTTTAGGGCTCCGTACCCAAAGGGTCGGGGGTTAAAAACGGGGCCCTATTTTCAAGACTCCGCTGTCCATCCGTCTGTCGCCAGGCTGTATCTCATAAACCGTAATAGACAGTTTAAATTTTCACAGATGATGTATTTCTGCTGCCCCTTTAACAACAAATACACAATATAAAAAAAAATTGCCGTTTTTATAGATAATGGTACGGAACCCTTCGTGCGCGAGACCGACTCGCACTTGGTCTATTTTTTATTATCAATTGGCACCATTCCGCCGTATTTTGATAAAACTACTCAGCTCTGCTTTGCTTCGAGGGAGATTATTATCGTATAAAACTCAGCTTAATGGACTCTCACTGTACAAAGAGTTTATGGTTAGCCCTATTGTCTTCTGTTGATTCTCGATAAACCCTCCAAGTCTCCAATCCAGTATTAGTTGAATATCAACTCCTTGTAGTTGGAGAGCAGGTAATAGTTGGAGACGCGGCAGTTGGTGGAGGTACGCACGACGGTCGTGCGGTCCGCGCGCTCGAAGTTCGCTTTTACGATCTCGTAGTAGCGCCCGTCGCTGGCGACAGAAAAACGAATAAATATAAACAGCATTCAGTTATGTTTTATAGCTTAACTTTTATGTATTACTTTAAACAAATGTAGCAAATATTGTGGAATACATATTTAAATTAGAAAAAACAACTAATCCATGCCGGGATTTGAAGCCTATCTCCTGCTTAGCGCGCAGGTGCTTTACCAATTAAGCTACAGGGACATACCCCGACCGGACGAAATTGGCCTCCTCAATTGATTTATCACAATAAGTCACTTTAGTTTGAAGTCATTGTCGATGGGGCACGAGTATTTAATTTAAATTACACTGCTCCTCTAGCATGAGTAACAAAACACGATATGATATTGCGATTTATCGCATATTTTTGTCAAAATATGAACTTTTATCGAAAAATCGAGCATGACCGTGATGTCGCCGGCACGGACATGCTCCTGTTTCGATAAAAGTTCAAGATGGCGGCTATGTTATCATATTTTGAAAGTTGGGTGTCGATAAATCACTATATCGTATCATATCATATTTTTATCGTTTTGTTGCTCATACTAGAGGGGCAGGTGTCCCAACCAATTATGACAAGAAGGTGTCCATAGATACACACATCAAGAGATACTTAAATCCTCTCTACGAACGTTTCGCGATTTATAATACAGTCAAATTAGGCCAAACAGTAGTGAAGGTACAAAATTTCCTACACAGCTCAAAGCTGGTAGGATTGTTCAGAAACACCATCACAAGATTTGATTTTTGTAAACCGGACTGCAAATAAAACCTCATCGCGGACGCCTAGACTACGATAAATCCGAAAAAACCTAGACTGGGCAATCCTACACTTGCCTCTAGTTTTTGGGATTCCAGTGTAATTTATATACTTGACGTCTTATAGATCAAGTGTTGGGCGGCATAAACAGTAGTTGTGCTTATTTTGTCTTTTCATTGACATATCAGTACCATCCTTTGGAAGTCTACGGCTGGACTTAGGCCTTCCTTATGGAATTCCACAGCGAGCGGCTCTTTTTAAATTTTATTTTTTAGCAATTACATGCTATGTTTATTTTACGATTTTTTATAATACTTAGTGACTTCCAAATTTTCGACAGAGGTTTAACCTTTATCATAAGATAATTGGCTCAAATTCAATTCAAATTCTTTATTCAGTATCAGGTTTTTACATTTCTGCTTTACGATTGGAGATTTCTTTTAAGTAATTAATTACTTGTGTTAGAAAGTACTCCATACAGTAATTTATTTAGATAAAAGATACCTTAAGATACAGTTACAATGTTCTGTTGCTAACTTGTTGCCTAAACACAAGTACCTATGTTAAAATTTGTGTGTGTGCGCGTATGCGTGTGTGTGTGTGTTGACTGCTGCTGGTTCTTCATTTGTTTTGGGTTGTTATGGTATTTGAAGTTAGTTTAGGCTCACCTGAGCACAAGGCACTTGAGCTTCAGGCACTTGACGCGCAGGATGTCGATGGCCTTCTGGCTCTTGTCGCTGAAGCGCAGGTTCTCGGGGTCCCAGCGCAGCTCCAGCCGCTCCAGGTTGGGGCAGCTGTTGGCGATGCCGTCCATGAGCTGACGATCAATGCTATTATTACTTTGGCTGTCACGACAAATGCTGAGCGGGGGCCTTTTTCAATTCCATTCTAATTAATATCAACCAGACTACACTCCATTGGCATGGTTTTGAATGAAAAATCTTTTAAACATCCTTTGGTCCTTGTTACGACCTGGGCCCCAAGTCTGCTTATTTAAAGTGGCATAATTAAATAACAATTGGATCTCATTGTAATTCTACTACTAATTACCTGACTTAAATTTAGGACTAAAATTTGTTCCAGAATACCAAATGTACCAAACAATTACACATTTGGTATTCTCTTACTAATTAAGAATGAAGTTGGTAGCAGAATACCAAATGCGTCAAAAAATTACAATAGATTCAATTGATATTCAATTATGCCACTTTGATATTAGCAAACTTGGGGCCCTGATAGTAAATATTGCTAGGGCCGTAGGGCACACACAGACTCGAGATAAAATCCCGATTATATACCAATTTAGATAAGATCCCGAACCGGAAATCGAACCCATGATCTTTTGCGTTGGAGGCAAATCACCACACCACTACACCAATTGGGTCTAACACAGGGTGTCCCAAAATTAGCACGTCACACTGACACCGGACTACCGGAGGTAGATGCCAAGACGCATGTAACAAAACAGCCTAAATATCCATAGAAAAGATTCATGTGTTTTGAGATATTTTGGAGTCAGCATAGTCTTAGAAAGTTTTAAAAGATATGTTCATTATGTTTAATGTATTTATTTTTCACGGTTGCTGCTCCAAATCGAAGCCATTGAAATTCGAATCAACGGATTGTCCTTGCGAAATAGAGATTGACTATCAATTGTTGTTATTTTTTATCGTAGCTATTGCGTTGGCGTTAAAAAAATAAAGAAATATGATACAAATATTATGAAAAATGGCTATTTTTAAAAAATAACTAAAATTGGTCAAAACTCATGAAGCTTGTTAGATGCGTCTTAGGCCCATCTACCTCCGGATCAGTGTGACGTGCTAATTTTGGGTTACCCTGTCATTTTTATACAAGCTAAACAAAAGAATATTACACCCCTTTCCATACCTATAACCGTGTGCTTTAAACTATAGGTACCTACAATAAATTTGCTAAAGGCGGCACGACTTAATCGTAAAAATATTTTTCTTTTAACGACTAAAATAATAATGCTGTGAGTACATTATGCAATTTACAGAAAATTGTCCTTGAATGCGGCTCGAAGGACAAAAAATTCGAAATATAGATTTGATTAAGCATGTAATAGCCCACTATAAATAAACGTATTTTTTACCACCACGTTTACTTGGCCTTGGGTAATTTCCAAAGTTAGTGATATGCGTTAAATATAAATATTTGTTTAACTTACTTGATCAACATGTATATTGACACCAAGACGTTCTTGTGTACCCATGATGAGGATTCTGTAATTAGAGAAAAGTTTACAATTTAGGGCCTGTTTCACATTCGCTAAGTAAGTCTCGGTTCATTTAATCTGCCAGATACTTCATACAAAATGTGTTCTTTATTTTACTTGTTGCTTAGGTACTTTTCGATTGTGGAACAGGCCCTTAGTATAATTAAAGTTAAATTAGTAATTTACTTATTTGTCTCATAAAAAACGTGCCTTATATCGGACGAGTCCTTAATTATGTTGTTGAGCGCGGGGTGAAAGCTGCGCAGAAGAACATATCTTATGATTTTCTGCACATACACAGTGCTTGGCTAGTCTAGTCGTGCGACGCGCCTGCGCCGCTGCGCCGGCCGTGATTGGTTATTTGTCTTGCAAGATGCGCAAAGCGAACCCTACTCTTTGCCCCAGCGCTTGAGATCTTCGCCGAGGTTGAACGACCATGTAGGTATAGTACGCGTTGCTAAAGCATGGTTGATGTACTGACTCGGTGTTAGCAGTTGCATGTCGCTCTGCCACAGCTGGTCGGTGAGGAGCAGCTTGCGCTGGTCCATATATCGGCCATGTTTCTACCATCAAGAAACTCGTATGTCTCCTTGCCCCAGCACTCAAGATCCATGCCGGGGATTGTACGAACATGTATAATCCGTGTTGCATTTAGGCTTCCACGTCTAGGCATACGTAGTGTAGGACGCCCCCTAGCTCGATGGACCGACGACCTTAGGAAGGTGGCTGGCAGTGGATGGATAAAAAAGCGGGAGATCGTGATATTTGGGACTGGCTTACGTCCAGCAGTGGACTGCAATAGGCTAAGATGATGATAGGTTTTAAATAATGCTTTACTGACTTGGTGTTCGTAAGCAGCTGCATGACGCTCTGCCACAGCTGGTCGGTGATGTGCGGCATGCCGCTCAGCACCAGCCCCCACAGCTGGCTGCCGTGCCGCGAGAGGAAGCGGTGCAGCGCCTCGTCGGTAAGATTGTCGGAGGAGTCCACGTCTAAGGCGACGAGGTTCCTGAAAGAAGATAAAGTCATCCACGTATTTGGTACCTGGCACCTGATTATTAGAAATTTTGAGTGAGCATCCACAATGTGTAAGCTAGTTAATGCACAGAGTATACGAAGAGCTGATTCTAGAAATCAAATAGTATGATCATCATTTTTTTTTTTTTAATGTTGAATGGGGTCAATTCAAATCTTAAATATAAAAATTTGATGTACCTATTTCAGCAGTGATCACACGGATCACCCATACCACTCGAAAATTCCAAAAAAATTTTTTTTCGCTGATTCCAAAATGTAGTTTTATTTGAGCAGCAAATTTACTCAGAGTTCCACTGCACAATCCTGTGACACCCTGTATAATAAATCAATGAACCCCTCACCTAGCCGTCCCAGCTTCCAGCCAGGCCTTCAGCACGGAGTCATTGAACCCGTTGATCTGCCCCGCGCTCAGGAACCTCAAGTTAGGGATCCTGGTCAGCATGTCGATGAGGCACTCCGTGGACAAGTCTGTTGCAGTCACATCGAGCTCTTGGATGGAGGATTTCTCCCATTCCACTTGCATTACGTGTTCTGATTGGAGACCTGGCATGAAAGGATGGAAAATAGGATTTATAGATGACATAGTAGTTCACCTGGTTCTGATACTTTTATGTGTGATCGCGTGTGTTTGCTCGACTAGGCTTGAACAAATAAGACGTTTTAGCCTATCAAAAGTGAGGGCCCCATACGCTAACTGTTACTACATGTCTGTCATTGCCTATGATTGAAGGACCACGTAGAACTGATGGCCGATGAGACAGAAAGGTTTTAGAATGGAGGCCTAGAATCGGCAAGCGCAGGTTGCCGGAAGCCGCTGGATGCAAACCGCTTCCAACCGGCCAATCTGGAAGTCATTGGAGGAGGCTTATGATTAGAAGTGGTCGTCCTAAGACTTTAATGATGAAGGACCACGTTAGTGGTAACATTTTAACATGCGGTCCCCCCTGACCTTATGAAGCAATTATTAATTTTATTTAATTTATAAGCCAAAAACCCTCTCTCCTCTTTGGTGGTTATGACCGGCAATAGCACAGTTGGACCAGGATAAGCCTGTCAATTCTGTAAACAAAACCGCGCTCATTTCGACACTGAACTCGCTCATCGACGATAAGTAATATTTAACAAGATGAAGGCTATGTTCGTTTATACCGCTTGTCGTGTTTTAGAGCGAGTTCATTGCGTTTTCCTTAGAAAATCGACTGGCTGGGCAAAAGAGAGAAAACGGCGGACGATGCGTGCGGTATCAAGCTCAACCACCTTTTGCTGGAAGCGAGCCAACCACGTATCCCAGCCTTTTTATGTGTACACCTAACCTAGGATTAACCTGTTTGCCAATATAACGATTGGTATGATTTCAGTGGCCGCCACTTCCCACATTTCGGTAGCCTCATGTACTCGTGTTTTATTAGCTTTTATTCGCAAAGAGATGTATCTAATATTTTTAAACTTACTGCATCCGTTCATCAGCAAGCAAGTCAGCCGCCGCGACCGCTGGAACAGCGTCTTCATCGTTGAGCCAGTCACCTTGTTGCAGTAGTTCACTGCGAGACACTCCAGCTGGAACAGGTTGGTAAGTTACTTCATCTTCTTGTGTGTTGAGAGCTCGCTTCCCAGTATCACAGAATAGGTACCTAATTATATATGTACGTGCGTATCTCCGGACTTCGGAATCGAACAGATTTATATGACGTGAATGAAAATATTGTAAAGAAAGCTTCACTGGCACTGCGGACGGTAGAACCATGATTTAAAATGGTCTGGTTTCCATGTCTTAGGGTTACGGAGGTCTGATGATTAAATATTTGTAAATCCAAAGCTATACAAAATCTTTCTTTGCAAATAATATATAAAATTATACATAAAATAATGTCTAAGATGTTATTTTATAAACATGGTTTCATAGATTAATTTGTAAATAGTATCAACATCCCAATCACCTGGATGCAGTTAGAGCTGAAAGCGTCAATATGCGAGTCATCCACGAAGTTGATCCCGTAGAGGTTAATGACCCGCAGGTTGGGCGTGGCTGACTTCATCTTGTGGACGTTTATTACTTCGTAAATCTCCTCCTCTTCTTCTTCTACTTTCTCGTATGTTCCTGTTAAGTTTTAAAATGAAGCGTAAAAAACTTCGGTAAGAATTTTTGCTCAAGAATTAATTCTAGGCGCTGTGCGTACTGCTTCCTACTTTCCAAGATGGTGAAGATAAGTACTCAATAATCGAACTAACCCTGATCCCTGCCAAAAAGAGGACGAATTTAAATTCGGATGCTTTAAAAATCTTAAAACAAGGATGGTATTTCCCTATTTCGACACCAAGACACTGGTGTGTTGTTTCGCGTAAATTTGTTTGTTTTAACTTACCAATAAGATGCAAGATCTCCAGGCCGTTGATGAAGTTGTATATCTTGCGCATAAATCCCTCCATGAAGATGACCTCTGACAAGCAGATGCACAGATACCGCAGCTTGGTCGGGAACGCTTGCATCTCGGAGAAGTCGTGCAGTTGCATGGCTGAAAAGAGTAAGTTATAGCAAGGATAATATTTTACTAACTTGAATTTTTACCCGACTACGGCAAATCCAAAAGTGAGGGTAATGATTTTGGCAGTCTATGTATTATGTTTGTATGTTCCACCGTAGCGCCTAAACTACTGAACCGATTTTAATTAACAATGTCAATAGATTCGTAATAATGGCCCGGGTAAAATAGGCAATTTAATTTTATAATTTTTTTATATGACAGAATCTAAATCTCAGATTCTATTCTCAAACAAAATAAAACTGAGATAATCAACACGTGTTTGGTATCAAAAGACCATCTTGGAGAGCACATTACCAATAACTCTAGAAATCGTATTGTTTAAGTCAAAATATATCTTTAAAAATAAAACGTACGACCACGTTTTTAAACTTTTTTACGTAGTCGGGTTATAGATTTTTAAACGTTATTATAATTGTCGTTAGTGCGTTATAGCAAGAATAGTTTTTTAATTTTAATTTAAAAAACTTTTTCTTCAACTGCTTCTTGTGGGATTCAAACCCACGAACTTTCGCTATTCGGGCGACTAGCGCGACTGCTCTTCCAACTGAGCAATGGAGGACATAGATACATAGCTAACTTCTTCAAGTGCATACAGTTGTTCCATCAATTTCTTGGATTTTATTATACCTACAATCATCCGAAATAAATAATGAAAAATTTTACTCGTACAATCAATAATGATGAAACAGCTTTATCAATTCAAACTTTTGTTCGAAATAGTCTGGGTTCGGCGAAGACCACCAAAAAGGTAGTTGAATTTTTTTCCTAGTAGGTGTAACAAACTAACAGTGAATGCAAAAAATAAAAAAGTTTAAAAAGTTAGCAACGTTATTTATTAGCCAATTTAAAGTACCTCTCATTAAAAAAAAAAATGTTACCTCGCATCTCTCAACATGATATTAAGTTAGACAGAGCCAAAGTACGATTTGTTTGCGGGTCCAGCGGTCGCGTGTTCGAATCCCGTTTGGAATATTTTTTTTGTATGATAAGCTCGATCTTTTATTTGAGTCATGGATTAGATGGATTTGGTAATCAGTAGGGACACGATGTTTAAATCGTCATTTCTTTTGATTTCCGAACACTACCTTTTTGTTGCAACATAGTTCTATTGATTGAATAAATTTACCAGTACTAAAGTCCAGTAGCATGTGTGTCAAATTGGGGCATTTGGCAGCTAGCTCGTGCAATACATTGTGCGTGATCAACTCAATAGGTAGCTCGATGTATCGCAAAGATGGCCCAAACCTGATCGAAATTAGCGCCAGAAGAGACTCCAAGGATCCTAAAAAATAAAGCGTAAGTTAAAATGAACGATACCTATAGCGACATCTACGGAAAAGGTAAATAAGTTTACTGACGTTAACATTAAATGTTGCCAATTTGATAATATTTTGAACGATTTGTGTGTTATTCAAATACAGAACGGTTACTATAAAATAAAATATTTACCAACGTGTAAACCGGATATTTCTGGGCGTAAACTAACGTGAGTCCATAGCTTAGTGTCGTATGCCACCATCCGCCAACGTTTGCATACTGTTGCCATCCGACATATTTCTCTATGTGTTAAATATGAAAATATATTCAGTAGTACTTTGTCGGGAAGCTTCTCTATTGTCTGAAAATTAAAATGAAAGTCTATTTGTATTGGATAACTTTGACATAATAATATAGTTGCAAAGATACGCGTAAGTTTATCCTTGTATTTAGTATTTTATAATATTGAAACACCACGCTCATCTCAGAGAACAGTTAGTAAATTTAATCCAACAATACAGTTTTACTAAAATAATCAATTCAACACCTAAATCATTCCGAAATCTTTATTCTACAGTAGAACAATCCTTCTTCTATCTTGAGCCTGAATTGCTATTTATTAATAGGTGATTAATTGAAACAGTTTTGACATTTATGAATGCTTGTAAAGTATACCTATATAGCTACAAGTAAAGATAGCCATACCTAATTGCAAAGTCAAACTCTTAAATTACACAATATCAGTCACGGTTGTTTGTTTCCTTCTTGGCATCATTCTTTGGCTGTTATTATTTCTACTGTTGATTAGTATGTAGTTTAGTGCACTGATTGTTATTATTGCCTATGAGATCACTTTACCGTGTTAGCGAACGGACTCCTGACTTGACCTCCCTCAGTCAAATATACTTGACCGGCTTCCAGAGCCAGCTGGCCCCAAATATCAGTTGGTATATCCATGATTTGCTATGTTTTTCACACGATAAGCACTATAAATGCACACGAAATGCGTATTTATCTAATGCACTATCGTAATAGGTTTACTTCAAACGCGCGGAAAGTACACGACGAATGGGAGATATGGAACGCTGTGGTTAATTTTGGAAGCGTCTGGGAGTGCACGAGGCCTCGGGACGTCGAAGGAAATATTTTAGGAATGTGTCGGATATTTACTTTTTAACAACATCCTAATAATTCAAATAAGTTATGAATTTAAAAACGGTTTCTTTTTGCGACTTTGTGAATTTTGATTTTAGTAAACTTGTATTTTTGTTTAGTCATTAGATTCATGAGTTTATAAATTTCTTGAATTAAGCGGGAAAACTTAAACACGCATTCGTACTAAGAATACTACTAAGACTAAGAAATTTTTATGACTAAACTTCTTCGTTATTCTAATTAAGTGTTTTTTTTACCTTCCTATTAATAGATTGCAAGTAAATAAATAATCAAAGTGATTGCATTTAGTGCATGCTCTAATCTTCCTTAATTTGTAGTCAACGGGTGTTAGAGTTACTTTTTTTTATTCATTTCAGTTGAATTTTATGTCTTTTATTTATAGCTGGTATTGTATCTGCTAACAAAACAACAGTACATTTTAAGAGTGACTCACTCTGCCCACTGTTGGATTAACTTAACGAAGTATTAATTAACAATAGACTGGAGATCAGTAAGAAGCTTTAAAGAGTAGTAGGAGATAGTTGCTCAACAGTACGATTATTTTTATTGTTTGAATAACATCATTACATAGGTAAATAATAAAGACAAGTAATGTAGGTTTCATATTTAGTCAGTGGGTATATTTAGTCATAGTATAGTAAGAACTAATCAGTTAAATTAAGAATTTCTGTGTAAACCAAAAACCATGAGAATGAAACCGCTGGCATAACAAAACGTATAAATCAATAATTAAACTTCTCCTCTTTGTGAAATGTGCAGTGATACAAAAGTATTGTGTTTTGACTATTACGATAATAATATAATTATTTAATAAATAAAACTGACAGAAACTAAAACCTAATAGGTTGCATTTCTTACTTTGTATACTGTCGAGCCTGCTATGAACTTTTATATTTTTATTTTTTCATTCAACATGAAACGGAAAGCGCATATCAGATCCCCAGCAGACGCATATTGGCAAACCGAGAGGTATTTCCTGAACTGTGACTCATCACCGCACCAGACCGAGGCTACTTGATGCCTGTTAATAATTAGTTATTTGCAGAGAAAAATAAGATTTTGATCAAAATTATTGATATTTAAGAAAATATTTGGATAAATCTGATATCTTATAAAGTAAGGCAGCCCATTTAATCATCGTTTGATTAATTTAAAACATTATAATACATATAATGAGTATTTTTTACTAATAATAACACTCAAACTGTTTCTAATTTAGTATAATAATTTTTATTTTGCTTAACATTATGAAGTTAATAAATGAATATGAATAATATTTATAAAAGCTTAAGTCTTAACTTTGGGACAAATAACTTGACTTTAGACGGACAAACTACCATATTTATAAATATCACAGTGAAACGCAACTTACAGTAAGTAGTTTAGTAATTTGCCTTAAACGAATAGGGTCACAGGTTCGATTTCCGGTTTGGATCAATTTAGGAAACAGTTTTCCATTATTTCCTTGGAATATGCCTACCTATATGGAAAACACTCCTGATGAAATTGATTGTTCAATGTCTAATATTATCTCGTAGATGCTAAATTCCTTACCATTGAAGCATGATAATTGGTGTTATACATATTATTATCTTGAGTATATGTATTTATCTAACGTGAAAAATTGCTGCATTTAACAATATTTAATATTGTGAAATGTTACAGATTTCAAATGTTACTATAGTTTGACAATCGGAATGGCATTGCCAATCTGAATATGTACAGTTTAATAGCATTTCAATCATTTATATAGCTAAACAATTCCACCCATTTGGGGTAAATCATTAATTATACAGTTTCAACCTCAGTCCGAAAATAGGAATATTCTTGTATCCGAGCAAACACTGATTAAGATCCGAGCTAATATAGAAATATTCGTTAAATTATTTGATTTCGTTCTCGCTCGGTTCTAGGGATATCCATACATAGTTTCATTATTATAGCAGTAATATTTGCGGAGTGGCAAAATAAACATTTAAGTACTTTCATTCATTTTCCTGTTTTGAATTTACCGAGTATTTTATGTGCGGACAATTGAGACAACTTATGTTTAGATTACCGCATAATACAGATTGCGATGTGTAAGGAATGTTTGCTGGCTCATGAAGTTAATGTTTTGTTGGCCGAAATGTTGTTTATGTAAATAAACTTCCGCCATAACGCGTTGATTACATTCATTTTAGAAATTTCACTGGAACATCTGTTCTTTTTCTGTCACTCTGTGTGTATGTGAAACATCTTCTCACCACGCAGTTGACGCAGTGTGCGTTCATGAAACATATATCATTACTAATTATTGTAGAGTTAGATTTAGTTTGCTAAATTCTTGTACTGTTACGAAAAATTATAATATTTTTTAGTTTTTTTAGTTTATTAGATGATCCTTATTTATCATCTGTTTAGGAAAAAATTAAGCGCTAGACAAAAATAATTATTGTAGGATGCAACTAAATATACAAAGAAAACCGACATTTATAAACTTCTTCTGCAAAATTTCTAGTTTAGGTGGTTATAAAGTATTTTACTTTGACTCTATTGCTACTTACATTAGCAATACATTCATTTATCTATATGTTTTCTTGATTTTACTACACTTTTAATAGAACTAATTAATAATTTTTGCCTCTATTTCCAGACTTGGTTAGGCAAGCAGAATCCTACTAATATTATAAATGCGAAATAAGTATGATGGATGCATGGATGTTTGTTACGCTTTGACGCAAAAATTACTGAACGGATTTGTACGATACACATATTACTATACAGGGTATTTATTAGTAAACGGTATTGAAGCCGAAAATTGGTTTATTTTAACATATGCATGTAAATACTATGGTGAAATTAGAAATTGAACATTATCATTTTTAAAATGAAATATTTTCATTCAAATTGGATTCTAAAAATTTGTTTTGCAATATATTAAAAAAAAAGATGATACTTATCAAAGTTCTGACTTCACCATACTATTTATATGCATGTTTACATTGGCTAGTTTAAACTTGATATACCATTTACCTAACACTCTGTAGCATATGATCCAGATTAAAATATAGGATACTTTTTATCCCGGTTAAAATGTTCCTGTGATCACACGAGTAAAGTCGCGGGCCATAGCTAGTAATCATCTATTTGTTAAATGTCGAAGTCCAATATGTTTGGGACAAATCCAAATAACAAAAACAAAACGTAACAATTTAACATTGAAAATGATTAAAAGCTTATCGTTTTATTGTTTTTAAGTTATTACATGACTTCAAATGTTATAACGAATGAACACTCAAATTTTTGCAACTTTGTTTAAAATAAAAATATAAACCTAAATAAATTTATTAACTTCATTTACTACCTATTAAAATTAAAATTTATTTTTGGGCATTTATTTACAAACAAACATTCTAAAATTATAGATTTATGCAACATTCTATGGAATTGAATTTGAATATTTTCTACCATAATTTGCTTGCGACGAAAGCTCGATTGACCATCATCCCTCGAGATTGCTGCTGCCGCAGTGTCCACGTTGAGGATCCCCCACGAATCCATTGTAAACCGATTAAACAATTCACTTTAATAAATTTTATTCACACACTATGCTTCATTCACTTTCGAAAACCTCACACGTTGAGCGCGAAATCACATCAGTAGCACCAAATTAACGTCATGTATGTTGTCTGCCGTTTTAAATACAAATGTTATTCAAGGCATAGCTCTGTTAATTTGTACAACTATACCAGACATGTATACTCTCTGTATTAAATTGGCAAGCCAGAATAAGTGCGGCATTTCGCTTGAACTGGGCGCTGACCGTTGCGGCTGCCAAGAGGACTCGTATTGCATTTGTGCTACTCTTACCAAGAGATAGATGTAGTTGTCCGTCTAGCATCATTTTACTAACACGTGTTAATTATAGGAGGTAGCTGAGTTTAGTAACGAACGCAATCAGTAACTAACTAAAGTAGGCTGTCTTGGCCAAATGGTTTGCTCTCTGGACTAAATAGCCAGGAGTTTGCGATTTCAAATCCCACAGGGGCAAGTGTTTGTGTGATAAGCACGAGCATTTGTATGACCTGAGTTTTAATGGATGTTATTATTATTTTCAATGTCTAGCTGTTACGCCTTTATGACCATTATCATACCGAACTTGTTATTAACATGTTTGTATATGACTGTATGAGCTCTAAATAAATAAAAATAAAAAAAATAGACCAAATATGTGTGATATAATCAGCTACAATTGTCAATATTTTAAATCGCCATAAAGTAAATAATATATCTTAAAACCCGTTCACTATAGAATAATTTGTTGATTGATGACGATTAGTAAGTAAGTATCAAATTCAAAACACAGTATGTATAGTAGCTAGTTAAAAACTTGCGTCTGATTTTTAATTAAGATTGTCGAAAACTGTTAAAAACATAGCATCGCATGTGAAATTGGGTCCAATTCGAAACGTAGGTTATATATAATTAAAATATAAATATTGTACAACATCACATACATTGCTCTGATCCTAAGGTAAGTAGCTAAAGCACTTGTGTTATAGAAATCAGAAACAACGACGGTACCACAACACCCAGACCTGAGCCAATATAGAAAAGTTCGTTTTCTACATCGACCCGACCGGGGATCAAAAATCAAAAATCAAAATCAAAATCATTTATTTCTGTAAATTGGCCATAAAAGGCACTTTTACATGTCCCAATTTTTTTACCTACCACTGCTTCGGGACTATTGTGGGCTAGTGCCGAGAAGAAGCAGCGCAAGAAACTCGGTCACTATTGTCAGCCTCTTTTAAAAATAAATAAATATTTTACAAGATTTGTTGTGAGCTAAGCAGTTTTAAATCCACACATTTTTATCATTTATATAATCACTAACGGTGTAATAGCCCTTTTTCATTAGAGTCCTTTTAACATGCAATTTGAATTCATATACAGGCATTTCAACAATGGATTGTGGTAATTTATTAAAAAAACGAATACAATTGCCCATGAAAGAACTTCCTACCTTGTGCAATCTAAACATTGGAACGGCAAGTTTATTTTTATGCCTGGTATTATACTTATGTATGTCATTTTTCTTAGTAAACAAGTGCAGATTTTTGCGAACATACATAATATTTTCAAAAATATATTGTGAAGCTACTGTAAGTACGTTAATTTCTTTAAATAGCTCTCTTAGCGAATCTCGGGGTCTAAGATTGTAAATAGCCCGAACAGCTCTCTTTTGCAGGACAAATATGGTTTCAATATCTGCAGCTGAGCCCCATAAAAGTATGCCGTATGACATTAAACTGTGAAAATAACTAAAATACACTAATCTTGCCGTTTCAACATCAGTCAGTTGTCTTATCTTTCTCACGGCATAAGCAGCTGAACTAAGTCTTCCCGATAAAGCCTCAATATGAGCACCCCACTGCAAACGGGAATCTAAAGTTATTCCCAAGAACGTTGAGGAATTGGTCGTATCTAGTTGTTCATCTTTTACAATAACATGCGTTGAGACCTGTCTTACATTAGGCATTGTAAATTTAATGCATTTAGTTTTGTTCGCATTGAGCAAAAGATTGTTGGTAGTAAACCAATGCAATACTTGCGAGAGGGCATAATTGACATCATCGAAAGATTCCTGGCCCCTTTTGATTTTGAAAATTATTGATGTATCATCTGCAAACAATACCATCTCACATAGATCTTTTGTAAAGTAAGGAAGGTCATTTATATATATAAGAAACAACAGCGGTCCTAATATCGATCCCTGCGGTACACCCATAGTTAGAGGTGATCCGGAAGACTCAGCTCTATTTATACATACTTTTTGCGTTCTACCTGTGAGATATGAATTTATTAAATCTAAAGACTTCTCTGATACACCATAATGTCTCAGTTTTTTAAGTAAAGTTTGATGATCTACACAATCAAAAGCTTTTGAAAGATCACAAAAGACACCTAAAGCGTCTTGCTTACTCTCCCAAGCATCAAATATATGTTTCAAGAGTGCAACTCCAGCATCGGTTGTGCTTCTACCTTTCGTGAAACCATATTGTTTATTATGTAGTAATTTATTCAGAAAAAAATGAGATAATAGTTGATTGAACATAATTTTTTCAAATATTTTACTAAGAACTGGTAAGATAGATATTGGTCGAAAATTGGAGGGGTCACTTTTCTCACCAGATTTAAATAAAGGAATTATTTTACTAAATTTCATTGTAGTTGGGAATTCTCTATCATCAATACATTTGTTAAAAATGATTGTAAGATATGGGGCTATAGTATTTATAATTGTACTAATGATATTAACAGAGATTCCCCATAGGTCTTCTGTGCTTTTCAGTTTTAATTCTCTAAATGCTTTTATTATTCCATCGGGATTTATATATCTAAAATTTAATGGGGACTTGCATTCGTCAACACTTGATTTTAGAAGAGATTCAGCTAGTTCAGCAGACGAAGCAAGATCTTTAGTAGTAGAAGTAGCTATGTTTGAGAAGAATGTCTCAAAAGTATTTGCAACTCCTATGTCTGAGCTGATTTGCCTATCCCTAATTTTGAGAGAGTAAGTGTGATCCCTTGACTTTTGCTTACATGTTTCTTTATTTATAATATTCCATGTGGCCTTTACTTTATTAGTAGAACCTGAAATCAAGCTGCGAAGGTGGTTGGACTTGGCTTTGGCACATACAATTTTAAATATTTTTGAGTACTTTTTGACATGTTCTATGACTAGTGGGTTCTGAGAATTTGCTTTTGCAGCATACAAATCATATAAAGTATTTCTACTTTTGTAAATACCAGGTGTTGCCCAGTCATTAAACTTACAGTTCAGCTTATTTGTTTTTAATTGCTTTTGAGTAAAAATCTGATCAAATTCGTTTCTGATTAAGCCAAAAAGATCTTCATATAATTTATCAACACTATGGTCATTATTAGGCCTTAGTAAATCTACACCATTATTAATATTCTCCTTAAATCTGTCTATCCTACTTACAGTAACTGGCCTATAAACAGCCTGTACTATGTTTGAGACTTGATGGTGCACAAATGATGCCTTTTGTCCACTATGGTCCGAACTTAGACAATTTATAATAGATTTATTTATTACATTGCCATTACAAAAAATGTTGTCTAAGCAAGTCGCTGTTGTGGGAGTTACCCTTGTGGGTTCATTAAAAAGATTTATCAAATTATGTGACTTAAAAAGATTTAGAAATCGGACTGAATAATGATTTTTCACTAATATATTGACGTTAAAATCTCCACAAACAACTACTTCCTTGTTAGATTTACAGACCTTCCCTAAGGCCTCATCCATAATGGATTCAAAGATATGGTAATTTGCAGATGGGGGGCTATATACACTTATTATAATAAACTGCTCTAGCTCAACACACGCTAGTTCAATATTTCGTTCAGATGAGAGTGACACAATGTCTTTGCGTTCTTTAAATTTTAATTCTTTGTTCAAAAGGACAAGCGATCCTCCTCTAGTAGTAGACTCCCTTGTGAACGAACTACCAACTTTATAATTATCAATGTTTAACATTAACTCATGTTTATTGAACCAGTGTTCTGTTATGCAAATTACATTAACATGAAAATCTTGTAGAAATAACCCTAACCCTAACTCTTTGCCGGCCAGACCTTGCATGTTTTGATGAACAATATTAAAGTTTCTATTAGGCCTGGCTTTTGTCTTCCCTCTCAGTTTAAATTCTCAGAGGTAGTCAGAGGTATATTATAATTAGTACAAGTACTAATACGTTTATTATCCAATAATTTTGTTTTATTAACAAAACAGTTAATATTATATGCTAACAGGGTAGCTATTTGTTTCTTAAATTTATAAGGCAGGTGTAAAGAGCTGCCTGTCAATATAAAATCATTATTAATAAATTTATTTGTGTCAAAAAACACAAATTTGTCATGACGTTGAGTCATATTATAAAGTAAATTATTCAACAAATGAATACTTGTATTTTCTTGTGCCGTATGATTTTTACAAAATGGTAAGGCACAAAAAAATATTTTACTCACATTGAGTCCTGACAAAATAGAATAATTTTGAATAATTTTTGTCTTTGTAAGTTTATGACTATCTCCTAACATTATTACTAGTATTGAGTCAGAATTTAATTTACTACTTTGTATGCAATTAACTATTTCATCAATTGATGCGTCCGGCATACAATGGTTAACAATATTACATTTTAATTTTTTATTTAATAAGGGACCGTAACCAACTCCTAACCTATCTGAAAAAACAATAACGTTATCATGATCGTTGGGTCTATTATCAGATTTTACCGGGCTGTTTAAATTTAACACTGGGGAGGACAACTCCTGGCCAAAATTTCTCTGCAGTGAAGGGTCCGGTATTGAATTTACTTTCATGTTTGGTAGTGATTTAAAACCCGTATCATGGTTACCAAGATCTAGTAAATTATTTGCTGCCCGGATGTGTTCATTTATTTGGTCTTGGGCAGAGTTGTATAAACATGTCATGGACTCCAATGATTGGTGCAATTTTGACATATCAGCTTGCAGTTGTCCTATATCCAAATCATATTTAGACCTACTTTCCTGTAGTTTTTGATTATATATTTCTAAGCTATCTATCGAACTCGGAACCTCAGAGATGGCGGCGCGTGCGTTAAAGTCCGGCGTGCACGCCTCCCGGCTACGGAGGTCGTCAAATTATCATTAACCGTTCAACATAGAGGTGAAATTAGGTAAAACCTTAAGGCCTTAATACTCTTGAATGACTTTGAATCGTCGCGAACATACAATTACGCTCAAAAATCGGAAAATCATGTTTTAGGAAATTAATACCAATAAAAAGAATGTTTAAATAAAACTCTCAATGCAAAACATGTACCTATATTTTCACAACCTTTTGTGTGAAAACAGTAACGAAATAGCTTGTGCCGTTTGAGAAAAAAATGCATTTTTTGAAAAAATTGACACTTTTTTGTGTTTGTTTCAATCCAAGGGAGTTAACAAAAAATTAAAATTATTCAATTTAAGATGTTAATTAAAGCCTCTTCTAGCATATCGTATCTACTTTTTGTTTTTAGATTCAATTAACAGGTATTCTGACAATTTGATTTGCATACCTGAGTTTTTAGGCACTTGGTAACGTTAAGCCTTTAACGAAATCTGACAAGTTCATTGAAATACCTAGCTGTTTTATTTAAATGTATAGGAGAAAATCAATAGATCATTATTTTAGTAAGATTGATTTATTATAAAAACATCTTATGTGACTACGTACACACGTACGTTCCAGTCAAGAGCTAGTCAACCTTCCCTGCCTAGCACTCTATCACAACTTCTTGCGAAATATCAACAAAACAGGTGATGTCAGAAAAGGAAAGGCGTTGACTCTTAATTGCATCGGCCGTAACACTATGTAACTAAAACAGTTGTAACAAAATCTAATTTACTCATTATTAACGATTACCAGCTGTCTATCAGAAATAAAATCAATAGATCGGTCATATTTTGTAGGAACATTATGCCAAAATTATTTAGTAAAGTTACTTTTTCCCTAAAGCACATAAAATGCGATGTGTTTTATTTCAAATTGAAGCGGTAAAATTGTTGATGTCTCATTTTAAATAATAAAAACACGGAGAAACATTAGGTTGCGCAGGCTAAACAAATAATCAATTGACATCATTCATTTTACTTAGTCAAAAATACCGTGTTTTAATCAATCAGTCATGACTATTACCAATGCTATTACATACCTACATATTCATGACTAAATAAAAAATGTTGTAAATTTACTACTTAGGGTTTTACTTCTCAGTAACATTATTAACATTGCAAAGACGAATCTCATTATAATAGTTTTATTGATAAGATCCACATTCGTAAGAAACGCAGGAAGTGATATTGCGGGTTGCCTCGAGCGATTCTCATTGCTTGAGTCAGACAAAAGAGGTTTTCATCAAACCTGAAAATTGCATTTTATTATATATTACTAAGAACTTTTAATTTAATTAATAATACCTACTTTTTTATGGACACTACTTTAAAGTACGGATAATATGAAATAAAAAATTGTATAAAAATAAAATAGTAGTAAATATTATCTCTCTAATGGTAACATTATTTTAGCCTTCAGTCCTTTTGCTCACTGACTCTGTTCACAAATGTCATTTGTTGAAGTTCATTCATTCGTTCGTTGTCTACTTTGTTGTTTTGATTTCTTTCGACTTCATTAGTAGTTTTTGTATTACCTTGAATTGAATTTTCTGCAACGCATTACATAAAAGCGTAATTATTATAAAAGTTGTCTTATAGAAATAAAAAACATCAGCTGTGATGAAAATCTTGTATTGAGTGTTGAAAAAAAAATTATAACCGGCGGACGTACTCAATCTCAGTGTAGATTAGTTCGTCTCGAGTCTTTTATCTCATAAAATACGAACATCTCTTGTGTACTGATTACTGATTTAGTTCATCGCGCGGAATGAGACGTATCGGTTGAAGCTTCCTAGAAATGGCTCACTTGTTGGACAATTAAAAACTTCTTGTTGAAGTTCCTGGCTGGTGTTGTTTTTTAAATAAGAACGTAAAAAATAAATACAATGAATAGCGCGTCGGACTCAGTTTTGGCGGGATATGTCCCAGAATATTTGTTTACTTTAATGGATGAGTTGGATGAGCACCCTTGGTTGTTTGCCGCCCTTGCATCACTTCTGGTGGGACTTAGTGGGATTTTGCCCTTGCTGATCATTCCTATTGATGAATCTGCGACATTTAAGGATGGTGGTAAGTGTTGCTTTTATTTTTACACACTTTATCATGATGAATATGTGCCTATTTTTAGTTTTGTATGTCATTCATGTGGGATGCCAACAAACTTCACATGTACTCCTTTGAATTCCTTTGTTAAATTATTAAATAAATATTGTATCAGTTTTTTTGTTGTTGTAATATTAATGTAATAAATTGTGATAGGCACTTGTTTGTTAAACAGTAGTTTTGTCCTTTCCAATGATAATATTGTGTTTTCAATGAACACTTTAAAAGTCCTGTGCATTACTTGCGGCACACAACAATTATTTAACCTATTGTGTTTACTATATGAATTGCTAAAGTGTATGTTTGGTAAAATAATAGTTGTGACTAGTTAACATAACTGGCTTAGGTACCATTAGGTGCAAATATCTGTCATTTAAAATTTCCTGTGCTTGCCACTGATTTTTCTTAAACAAACTTGAATTTTTTATGTCTAAAATAAAATTAGTTTTTCTTTGTCATCTCTTTATTGGTATAAAAATGTAAAACACACACATCACAGTCAAAAACATAATGATTAATCACTTTCAGACTATAAACTCCTGTTCAAGTCAATAAACTTACAACTCAAAGACAATATCACCTTTGTTTACCACAAAAGACAGTTTTTATGAAAAAAACTCATATTAGTTTTAATTCTAATATTTTTCAAGACTAACATTAGTTAAAAAGTTAATAAGTTTTGATTTAAAAAAGGGTGCAATCGGTTAGGATCACTAAAACTAGTTAAAAATTAGCCTATTTCAACTAATGCAAGCCGCTTTCAACTGGTTGATTTGGAAATCACTGGAAGAGGCCTATGTTCAGCAGTGGTTTTCCTATGGCTGAAATGATGATCATGCAGCAAGGTGGATTAATACCTATGTGTAGTCACTTTAAGTAATTCCTTATAGCCATTTTAAGTGATTAGTATGATTGATTGCATGCAACCATATAAACTTTCACATTTAAACAATCTAAGTAAGATTATGTAATAACAAACAGGTGACAAAGTTTTCTTTAATTAGAAACATCTTCCAAATGGTATACTGTTCAACTAGTTGTTACCAGTTTGCTACTCTTGTGAAACTACTTATTTAAAGGAATTTCAACGCTTGATCGGCTGTAATGGTAAAACCACGAAACAGAATAAAAACTATACTTACTAAAATAGATTCACTCTTTTTTTTTTTTCAATAAATCACAACTACAGAGAAAGCAGTTGCTGCTCTTTGATATAACAAATGATTTGAGTTGGATTATTTTGACTAACTGAGAACTATATTTTGAAATTGCATTAAGTACCTGTGTTTTTTATTATTAATTCACTCACACTACTTTTCAATTAAGTATTTGATTTGTGAATTCAATATAAAGGAATAGCTAGAGACAATGCAATAAATAACCAATCACATTTTTGTGTGAAATTTGTAAGAGTAAAAATTTGCATTGTAGTTTTGCTTCATGCTAACATTTCTTACTATTGACTAACATTTTTTAAATGAATATTATAAATAAATACTTATAGAAAGCGGCTATGTAAAAAATTCACATTCAAAATAGAATGAAATCAAAACTCGACAACCTCCATAGCCGAGAGGCGAGCACGTCGGACTTGTCGTCGCCATCTCTGAGGTCCCGGGTTTGATTCCCGGTCAGGTCAATGTGAAAAACGACGTTTTCCATATTGTCTCGGGTCTGGGTGCTATGGTACCGTCGTTGTTTCTGATTTCTGCAACACAAGTGCCTTGGTTACTTACCATAGGATCAGAACAATTTATGCGATGCTGTTCAATATTTACTAATACATACCAAAAACTTGCAAAATATTCTGGCATGATTTGTCAAGTACCTTTTGTGCTATATAGTTTTATGAATTTGACTAGAAACAGACTCTCATAAACCCCTTTCTGCCCACGATTGGCATCTGCGTCATACGCAATTTTATAGGTCACTGGGTATCCAATAGATTTATTTATTGGATGCGCATTGGGTGACCCTATCGTGACAAATTATTTTAGTGAAGGGAAGATGCCTCCTAGAAGGCTTTGTTTGAAAACCGATCGGTCGAAATAAAATATCGAACAAGAATACTACAGTACTTTAACAATAACAGCTACCTAGCTCGTTCCTAAAAAGTACAATATCAGAAGGAAACGTGGTAAAGCTGCAAATATAAAAAAACATTGACTACAATCAGTGTTTAAAACACACGATGACGATTTTAGTAGGTACCTATCGTATCTTCAGTCATTTATTTGTGTTTTATTTATTCCATTTCACATGATTGCAAAACATAAAAAACGTCATTACTGAAATTGGTACCTACAGTATGGTGCTTGAAATAATACGACTTATCTCATAATAATAATAACAAATAAATATTGGACAACATCACATACATTGCTCTAATCCTAAGGTAAGTAGCTAAAGCACTTGTGTTATAGAAATCAGAAACAACGACGGTACCACAACACCCAGACCTAAGCCAATATAGAAAAGTTCGTTTTCTACATTGACCCGACCGGGGATCGAACCCGGAACCTCAGAGATGGCGGCGCCATTTAAAGTCTGGCGTGCTCGCCTCTCAGCTACGGAAGTCGTCGAGGACTTATCTCATATTTTAGGGTCTAAGCATTTTCTCTACTAGATTTTATCGAAATCGCTTCAGTTCGTAATGGTATGGATGATCGAACATTCTCATAAGAAATCTATAGTTTCTTCGGTTCGTTGCATCCAGGGCGCAGGCAATTCGTCATCTATTACCAGCAAAACCAAACCAATCATTACTTTATGTCAATTCGGCAGTTTTCACCAAAACAAATTCGTTTTGTAAATTTTTCGATGCCAATCGCGCCCTTATGTATGGACGTAGTAGGTATAGAGGTTATTAGGCGTACTTCTAGAACCAGAACAATGCAATGATGTGTCACTTCGCAAATGTATCTTTCTCTAACACAGAATATTATACGAGTTTATAAGTACTTACTAGCTAGGCAATACAATTAATTGTTTCTACTGGTACAGAGATGGGTGATGGGAGACGATTGCGTTGCATCAATTTCAATTATGTGTGAGTGATGTACGCACTAGTTTACGGCTATCACTCACAATATTAGTATTTTGACCTATAAATCTATTAGTAATGACAAAAGTGTTTCTAAGGGTTGCATGAGGATTATAATCTTTTAAACTTTCGCGTTGCATTATAAATAAGTAGTATCAATACTACTACATACTATAGTACGTCGCGTTTAGACCCGTTATTATAAGTTTTAGTTGCATGAGGATTGTCAATATTACTGATGTAGTGAAATTTAGTTAGTTATCGGCGTAATCAATGGTTTCTTCGCATCTTTTGCCAGCTCGGACAAAATAAACTTTAAATAACCCGTCACCGTGAATGGACAATAGAATGCACAGAACACGTTCCTTGAGAGTACTACCAGGGACTATCAGGGTGTTAAATAAACTCGTGGAGTTATCAACGTAAACAAATTAACAAAGTTTCTGCATTTGTTACACTTGCTAGCAGATTATTCGTGTAGGTACGGGGAAATTATAATTACCGTATGCAATCGAGCATGGCGATAAACAATACATACTGCCCTTACGATAATTTGTATGACGTACGATATGAATAATACAATATTTTATTTTATCGCCAACTCCTTGGCAGTTGGCTTTACTAGTTTGAGATGCAGAAGTTACAAACTTTTCCATAAATTACACGGAGAAAATTGTGATATAAAAATTATAATGTACTGCTCATTTGTGATCGTTTCGCTTTTATCATTTTTAAAAGGAGGGAGGCGCAAGCATAAATACGTACAAGGTACAGTAAAATCTCGCTAGTTCTTATACGAAAAATTTAGCACTTTCTTTTGGCCAAATATTGGCGCGCTAAGAAGGAACGAGACAAAACGCGGCGAAATGCGTTTTTTATGTACAAGTGATTGCACAAATGAATAGAATATTGTACAAAAGGTACATAATGTCATGTAGATTATTACAAACTACATACGTAGTATTACTTGTCATGTTAGGAACGATGATAGTTGGTGCGAATGGGACACTCTTCGTCTACATAGGTACTTCTTCTATATGCTGTGCCATCAAATATCGAAATGACTGACGTTTGCTTTCGAGTTAGAGATATCACCCTAAGAAGCGGATACTATTCTTAACATCTCATGAAAAATCTTATCACGTTTCTCGATTCAAGAACAAGTTGCCCCTATATCTATTATCAGGCCACTCCACACTATCAACATACGTGCGGCCTAGCTAACAATGATATCTGATAAAATTTGAACCCTGCGACATTGCACCAAGGCGTGCCTGATTACAATTGATGCTCTACTGACAGATGACCATTGTTTGTTGCGTTATCTGCCACACTTGTTGTGGTATAAAAGTAACCAACCAGAGCAGGTCAGTAAAGTCCACGTTTTTTGGATCTGAGATATGCGTTAAGCTAACAATAGCAGTGTCTGCACCAAACGATCGATTCTTCGCGCAATGTAGCATTCTTTGTTTATCCAGAAACACATGCACGCTGTCAGGCTCGTAGCGTCTGCTTCACGCATCGGATGCCCAAAGCCTTGGGTCTACTAAACCCAAGTATACAGGGTCTACAAGAGAAGATACATCCTGTCTGTATACATATATATGATACGTGTCACAACAGTAAATTGTTCCATCAATTCAACGTTCCATAGAAAGTTCAAACCAAAAACTGCAACTACTGTGACAAAATTGTGTATTCATTAATCCAAAAAGATTAAATAAAAAAGACAGGTAAGGACAATCAAGACAGGACAATTCCAAAGAAAGCTAAGCGTTTTCAAATCCCGGTCTCTGACTCAGAATGTAATCGATAGCTTTTTCTGTTATTCTTAAGAAATCAGATAACATTTATAGTCCCGCGATAGCAGAGTCGCTATATGCTTGCTAACAGGACCTTGCAAAAGAGTATTCCATCCTTCTTTTGTTTTCTATGCTTGAAGCATTACTTAAAAATATTATGCTTATTCGATCATTCCACACGGACGCAAGAGCTGTGCCACAACACAAGCTGTAACTTTTGGCCTGTCTTGTTGTATCAAATGATCTCAGTGAATAACAACACTTATCAAGCTTGTTTGTTTGATAGAGACTCAATAAAGTTCCATCAAACTTCATTGCGAAAGATGTGTCACCTTCAAATTCTTTCTTACTCAATCACCGGCCGAAATCGTAGGCTCCACGAAATCTGTTTTCTTAAACGATAAACTAATTACAATCAGGTTTAAGATTGTGTTAACATAATTGATAAAACGTTATCATTCAATCAGTACAACGGATTAAATAATTACAATCGATATCATGCAATCTGCTGATAATTTATTACATGTGTATTAAGCCTAAGTAAACCACAACACGATGTTTATTTTTCAAATAAAACTTTTTTTTTCTTTCTTCTTTATAAAACAGTGCCAGATTATGGCACTCCTATTGTATTTCTTTGTTTTGAATGCTGTACATAATACTTGCAAACTTTTCTTCACGAAAAGTAACTGCTTTGTGGTGGAGGCACCAAGTAGGTTAGTATTAGAATTTACAAAAAGAACCGCATTGCAAAACAAATAACTTTAATCATTGCATACAAGTGTTATAAAAAGACAGGTTATCGTGACAAGAGCAAGATTCAGTACTTCTGAAAGTTTATTTTTGATCAGCTACTCTTGATGCTGATTGTATTGTGCTACTAGGATTCGAATTAACCACTCACGAATGCGAGACAAGATCATTACCTTTACCTAATGAGCTACTAGCGCCACTACCGACATCTACTGATTTAGTGAAGTGACCGATTACTTAAAAAATGATGATTATGGAACTTAAAATTTTATAGTTATTTTAACTAATCAATAACTTTTTTAATTTCGACAATACACGATCCAAACTGCGATCGCCAACCCGCCTGCCAAGCGTGGCGATTATGGCAAAATCCTCCTTTTGGAGAGGCCTGTGTCCAGCAGTGGACTGATATAGGCTGGTGATGATGATGAATACGTGATCGATTCAAGTGCAAACTACGACGTAAAAATTGTTATTATGTTTACACTATTGTTATTGTTCTTAAAATATTTATCAAAGTAATCCATCATTCTGTCTTTACGTTGCACAAACTTTTTTCTTTTGTTATCTATTTCGAGATGTTTGTCAATACTGTGATACTGTAGACAAACAATGCAAGTTTATGGGCATGTTCATGTTTATTTAGTGATTTAAATTTGAGACGTCAAATAATACGGATTGAATGAATTGCAAAAACTATGTTGCTGACTACTGAACGAACATGGCCGAAATTAGGTGTAAACCGGTGTGTGCAATCGTCAATCAATATATCTGTAACTGCAATTAGTTTTTGACGATAAGCTGTTTAAAATGTTTTTATAATTGTTTGCACTTTAGATATAACGTACAACTGGCGGACCTAATGCTGAATGCATTATCTACCAGTCAACCGTTTATTATTACATAATCTAGAAGTCTTGTCTAGCTTATGGGGAATTTGGTTAAAAAACTATTGCAACAGCATGTACCTAACAATAAAAACTAAACACAACAGACAGATATGAAACTGAGCTAATAAAACTTGTTTGTCAAATGGCATGCATAACTAAGCAAGTTAAATCAGTGCCATTTTAAGTAAGAAATAATAATGCTAAGTTTTTTACAACACCGATCGGTCGTCGCCAGACTGTGAAATGTTATGAAATTGAGTGTGAAATTGAAAAACATCTGGCACGAAGGTCGATTGGCGATGACTGCTTTTGAAAATAACTAAGTTAAAAAACTGATAATGATAATTAATTAAGCCTGAATCGATAAAACAGAACAAACTGAAAATTACTTTTTCATCGATCAAAGATACAATGTTTGTTCACCACATAAACAAAGTACAAATAAAAGAAAACCACGGGCATGTTAAGTAAATAGCACGCATACCATGAATTCTTCATGCCATACAATACAACATTGAAAATAGCAAATAGGTATATATTTTACTAATTTACTCTTCAATATTACTTATCAATTGTTTCATTCATTTATTCTCTTTTAGCCCACTCCCAGACTAGCGTCGACATCGTGATAGTGTCCAATTAGCGTTAATTAAATGCTGTTACGCAAGCTTTGCGTCAACACTGATTGGACGCTGCCACGGCGTGGACGCTCGAGAGACGCTAGTGTGGCGGGTCCCTACAAATGCCTGTGCTTTATCTTGCAGCGGGCGCGGCGACACTGCGAATCCTGCTGAGCTTCGCAGTGGGAGGTTTACTGGGTGACGTGTTTCTACATCTCCTGCCAGAGTCCTGGGAACACGATTTAGCCGGGAGGAAAGGTAAACGTCTTATTTCTTTAATAGCCTTATATTTAATAAAATTCTCCATATTTTGCCCCCGTCAGGGATGAAAAAAATTGAAGAGTTTAGTAGTAGCACTCTCAGTATCAGTAGTTTACGCGCTCTTGAAAGAGGGGTCGCGTCGACATCGTCGGTCTGGTCACTTACCTCACGATCTCTCGATATCTTTCTAGGTTATATTTGCGTCAACAAAAAAGACAACGTTTATATTTAGTTTGTCATAAACTTTTTTAATGAGAAAAGAAATAATTCGAGATCGTGTGGAAGGTGTGTTGTGCTTAACTGGGATTATCAATCCTGGGAAAGCAACAAACTTACCTCGACCAATCCCAAAGTCATTCTCATTACTTAAGATGGGTTATAGCAAGTTTACCGATTGCAGCTGTTGCGGTTTGATAATGAACAAGATCTGTCTGGCCAGTAGGCCTACTACGAAAATGTATTGTTCGTCGGACGTATAAACCTAACAATTTAAAATTACCGGTTACTTGTATTAATCCTTTGACAAAATACGACCAAATCAAACTAGCCGTGTAAAAAAATACGACTGTTTTCAATTGTTCATAAATTGTCAAAGGTTTGATACAGTGAATGGTTAGCAAGCAAGTTAATTCAAATGCAAATATTCAATTGCTATTAAGTATGGTACAGTACATGTGATATTATTGGAGATGGTGCATTAGCCTACTTAACTATTCAGTTAGCATGAAAATATTATAGAAAACAGTTTCGAACCCCTAAATGATCTTAATTCCTCAGTCAATTCAATCACAGCATTCGATTAATTAAGTGATCAATATAATGTCAATGAGTTAACTAATCATTTTTCTTTTTTTAAACCATGCATCGATCACATTTATTATGGTTCTGTATGTTTTATGAACTCATCAATTGAATAGAATGTCTTGTCCAACAACCACTTTCGCAACGATAATACGTCCTAACGAACGAAACACTTTCGTAGTAGGCCTCCAGATTTGTTAGATTTCGTCGATTGCTAATTGCTGCTGTTGCCTGTCAATGTTGTTATGACAATAACAACATTGATGTTATACGTTTTCCACTAGCACTTTATCACGGTTTGCTTGCTTGAACATTACATTAGGAACGATAAGTCTAGTTAAAGATAGTTTAATTACTTTTCAAGCGATTGCTGTCAAAGGTTTCCTCAATGCTGATCTTTTATTATTTTTTAAAAGCTGATTGACAAAAAAAGGTCGTTCTGGCTCTATGTGAAATGTGAAAAAAGTCTTGCTCATTCATGCTATTGATACTATTAGATAAACCAACTTTATGACTGAAATTATCCGTACTTTATACACATATTAAAGGAAATTTCTTAGATTTGTGAAAAAATTCTAACCGCATGTTATCAATACTAATAACAACCATTAACATTACTCGAATAGTTAAAAGCGTTTGATTCATTGAGGAAAATTCTCTCCGTAAATAATACGCATAGTTTATTATTACGATAGTATGTTTCACTTGCATGGATTCCGATACCTTCAGGAATTTTGTGATAAGTCACTCGTGTCGTCATGAATGGGGTTTTCTTTCCCATAGAAATTTATATAAATTCCTCTTATAATCTAAGGGTGTTAGTTTTTTTGTTTAAACGGTAAGGCATTTGACATGATACCTTCTGATTGGTACATGTTATCCGTATTTCATTTGAGTTGTATTCGCGTCTTTAGAAATAAAACATATATGTTTGATTATTTAACCGTTTTTGTGTTTTTTTTTTTCATGAGAACAATATTAAAATATCAAAAATCTTCTCCTCCCTATAATCAATGGGTAACCAGTTGTTTGGGTTTGGTTTGGTCCTTTAGTAAAAGTAGTATCTTGAGCGGTAATAACAATTTCCTATTTAAATTCGTAAGTAAACGTATCTTGCGATTTTGCATGCTTCTTTTATTCATTTGTCTCCTAAATAGGAGACTTCAGAGGCGTAAAGAACCACGGAACAAGAAATAAAGAGGGTAAAAAAAAAACAAGTCGTCCATCGGAAGAACGGTGGAATCCTACCGCCAAAAACAACATGAAAACAATGAAATCGCAGACGATTGTACGCGAGACGCTACTTTGTATGCAGTGTAAACAAACTGTTCCGAAGTTCATCCATTGTCAAGTCCACTTGTATAAGTTACTCGGTTTTCCTTATGCCTATAGTCCAGTCAGTAGAGTAAAAAATATACTCATATTTTATAAATAAAAGTAGATTAGTGCGATCGGTGATTCGCCGATTCGATTCGAGTCTCCTTGAAAAAAAAGGATCTATACCCGGCTCGGATCAATTTAAGAAACTTTTTTTTATTATTTCTGATTATGGATGTGTCGGACGGAAGTCTGATGATTATTTATTTTAAAATAATACGCATAATTAATTACCCAATAATGACCTAATTCCAAAATGGGGCAACATAATATGATATAACACAATCGTATAAGACATGACTTGGCTCGTGCTCATTGGACAAACATGTGCATGTCAGTGTAAATTGTACAAGACGGTTGTAGACCATAGTGTACCAGTAAGTTGGCTTGACCTATTGGTAGATTTCTCATAAAAAATGTTTTAAATGTTTCTACTTTAAAAACAGAAACGATTAACAAAGCTAGACTCGACAGCAAACATTTATTTCCACATTTTCCTTTTTACTGTCGCGTGTTCGATAGGACGTTTTTATCCGTCTATATTACTGATAAACATGATCTATCGAATTTAGCCGTGTGAAACAATGTTTTGACTGTGAATTTAAGAATTTTATCGGAGTCATTGAAAATTTTATTTAGAGTTAAGTTTGTACGTAATTCAATTCAATTCATTAAAAACAACTCTTCACACTGGACTATAAATGCGCTTGGCGCCCCTACTACAGCGCGTGTTGAGGTTTTGCGTTCCACATTCATTAACATGTAGACATTTACAAACGGAAATCACATTATACACTCTTGTAATAGAGTCGACGTTGCGTTCTGTTCGTGAATCATCAAGGTTTTGTGTTCCGAACTCATTATCGTAAGCGTGCGGCAATCAGTGTTTGTTGACAACTGTATTAAGTACAAATAAAAGCTATATTTGTAACCCACTCAGGAATATTAGTAAGGAAACCCCGGTTATTTAACTGTTCTGCTGTTAACATTTGTTTGCGAATGGCTTATTTATTGTCTGTCAAGCAAGCACCTTTTTCTAAAGGCATAAGCAAACTAAACGCGGGCCAGCCGGACGCATGGCTACTGTTGTATTTCCCACGCACCCGCACTATACTCGGACTAATATAGCTGATAGCTGTAGTAATACATGGCTGTTATGCTAAACGCACACCAGACCGCGCCGAAGATAATTTTTTTCGCCAGCTTGTGGCAATGCGGCCGATTTCGTCGCGGATATACGTAATTTGTGTAGATGAGCAAGCAAAATTCCATAAAAAAAAATTACGGACCTGAGTGGACTCAACTTGTTGTCATTTGTTTGAAAATTTATATTTTCTACTGCTGACTTCACGATGAGATTTCTGATGATTTTCATGTAAGGATTACGGAGGTCCAATGGCATCATTCCAAATATAATAGGTAACTAAACTTATTATTTTAAACAAAAGCAGTGGCATTGCAGCAGCGTTTGCTATCGCCACTATCGCTCCACTTTGTTCGTGACGTCACATTACAAAATCTTATGTCTACACATAAGATTTTGGAATGTGACGTCACGGAATTTAGGAACTCCCCCACCCCTTGTCAGTTGTCACATAATGTCACACTGCGTCGACCTCTGCCCTCTTTATCGTGTAACGTAATTTAGGGGCTAAACCGAGCCACTAAATAAATTGATCCCGAAAATAGAGACCCTTACCGTAAAGGTCCGTCCAGGGCCCCAAGTCTACTAATATAAATTGGCATAATTGAATATCAATTGGATCTCATTATAATTGCTTGAGACTTTTTATATTCTGCAAAATACCAAATTTGGTATTCTGACACTAATTTAAGACTTAAGTTTAAAAATTAAGTTGGTAGCAGAATACCAAATGCGTCAAAAAATTTCATTTTTTTATAACAATAAGTTTCAATTGATATTCAATTATGCAACTTTTAAATTAGCAAACTTAGGGCCTAGGTCTGGCGAATGCGCAGCTCGCGCACTGATCTGGACGCTTCTTAAGGGAGTATCAATGCGCTAACGACATCAAACGGGTTGTCAAAGCGCAAATAACAGTATGATAAAGGCTCTTACTGTTCATCGTCCGAGTTACCCACAACAGTCGCGTAAGATATTGTCGTGCTATACTTATTTACATACTAATTAAACATTACGATTATCTTTTAAGGAAATAATAGTGAGTCATTGTCCTTATCATCTTGCTTGGCCATTGACATCGTATTATAGTTTTTGTATAGTTTCACTTCGGTACTTGAGCACGCTTTAACCGTTGCCCAATAGTAGCAAAAATTTATACTATAGTGATGATTCAATACTCAATAGCCCCATTTTATACATTGTAGTCTGAAGTCCTGTTACTATGTAAGTCTAGGTACTTTACTGTCATTAATACGTGATCCGTTATAGCAACTGATAAGGGATTTATCATTTTACAATAGCGCCGGCAGCAACAAGTAGCTTGTTTGAAGATGCCGAATAGAGTATTACTATTAAATATATTTTTGTAAGTGGTTGACAGAATGCAGCTTATTTTTTGCTTGGTCAGAAAATTTTATTCCTTATATTATTATTCATCATCATCATTCGCACCATTTTCCCTTGTGTGTTATGTGGGGTCAGCACAGTATGTTTTCTTCTTCCACGCAATTCGGTCACTCATCGAGTCATTCCTTCTCAGACATATCGGCCCTCGCACAATCCATCCATCTCTTCCTCTACCCCTCCATCCATCCATATCATACCCAACACTCGCTACAAGCTCCTCTCCCCTTCTCATTGTAAACTCAATGGACTCGAAACTCATTGGTGTAGTACTGGCGGTGTTATTCGATCTTTCCTGATATAGGACGAAAAATGACTAAAAGTTCTTATGGGACCAACTTCAAAATGGCAAAACAAAAACCATTTCCCCATACAAAACGGCAGACCAGGGCCCTAACCATGAACTGTTAAAACAATCACAAATCTGTCAAACATTATCATTTCTATCAAATTTTGTATGAAATGACGTACCAAAATTGACAGATTTGACAACTTTGAGATTGTTTTAAGAGTTCATGGTTATGGCCCAGCTGATATCAGTTTGTATGGAGATATGAAATATTTTTTTACGATTTTGAAGTGGGTCTCATACAAAAAGTTGTTGTATTTGAGCAGTAGAACAACCTCCAAGAAAATAATTACCTGATATGTTTACATCTTATATATATTTTTTTGAGTTTACGACAATACTGTTCTTGATCTTAAGATCGCATCGAAACTGGATTGCGAGCTGAATTACGGGTATTAGGCTTCTAAAAGAGCGCCAAAAAGCACGCTTTCATCTTCTATTTTGGATGTTGTCGTATGTCGTCTGTAAATTCTACCTTCATCTTCTCATAGTGCTCTCTAACTAAGGTCAGCTGCCAAGTGCAGAAGTCTTCCCGCATTTCCAAATCCTGTCCATTCCTATGTGTTATCCATCCATGCCATCTTCTTGCTATCAACCCCCTGCTTTGCTTTAGAAGGTCGGGCCTTCTTAAAACCTATATTTAGTAAATTAGGTAAAATGCATTGCAACATAGTTGCAGTTCCTCTTCAATTATGGAAGGTCAATAACGGATAAACTGTATCAGATAGGCGCGTACATGACTGATAGCCGCTGTTTATCTGCCAATTTTATAGTACTCCAATTAGTAATAAAGTAATGTGACGATCACGATGAGAGGGGCTTGTCTCTATATCCGCTTCTTGGAATGCACTTTAATGATTAGAATTGGAGTTTATTTTTATTTTATAATTTATTTCAGGAATCATATTTATTGCAGTGTTTGAAAGATAATTATTAAGGCCCATAAAATAAATACCTTATTGTTATTTTTGGAGCGAGAACTGTACGAGTAGTTTTGGTAGTATCGATCAGAATTCTTTCACAGAAATGGTGATAGACCACACCTCTTGACAAGAAAATATACGCCTTCGACCTTTCGAAGGAGTAAATTTACCTTTATATTCAGGTTATGGTGTATTAATTATGGTGTAAAGATTTCAATGATGCCGCTTGGATGTGGTTCATGCATTTGAAAGTCATGGTGAAATAAAGAATAATGGTGAAACCACAACAAGTAAGACGCTACGCTGGTGAAACATTGCATCTATTTTATTTAACTTTGGACAGTTGTGTCATAAGAATCATACGTAGAGCTATTGAATATGCTTGTACGGACAACAGCTCTTCGACCTACCACAAAATGTCAAATTTTCTCATTTGAAAATAATCTCTATATGTCAGGCTTAAAGTTGAAAATCTATTAGAGAATTTTTGAGTTTTTGGGTAGGTCGTCGTGCTGTTGACTGTACATTAAAGTATAAACATCGGGTAGATACCTATCTAAGATTGGTAAAGCAGCAAGTTACCCCTTTCGCGAGACATTGCCTACTAGTGAATACGACGCATGTTAGAGCAAAATTTAACCGTCATATTAGTTGGCGATTTGACGAATTCGTGACTGATAAAAAGATCAATTCTGAAGTGAGGATTCAAATAATATCAAATCATCACATGATGAAAGGCTCGACAAAGACAGTCAGGCTTTGAGGTAACCGACCTAGTCACGTGACACGTCTGCTTTGTCATAAACATCGATTGTATTGTGAGACTAAAGTTAAGTGAGATTAAAGACACGTTTTCGCGATGCAGCCATATCAAGTTCGGATCGCTGGATTGTTATGGAAAATATGTACGTTATAACACCGTAACTTACCACTTGCTAGCCAATGAGAAATTATCATGAAAAAATGGAGAGCACTGGGTCACATCACAACTCATAGACCATTGTGGACCATGATTTTTAGCCATAGTCTATACAGGGTGCTAGGTAAATGATATATCAAGCTGAAACTAGCCTCTCTTTGAACTAAAAACTACTGAACGGATTTGGATGAAATTTTGGCACACATTGAATATGATCTGGATTAACATATAGGATACCTTTTATCCCGGATAATGTTCCTGTGGGATATATTGAATAAAGTTAAGACCACACGAGCGAAGTCTCGGGCAACAGCTAGTTTATTATATTTAATTAATTTCATCATCATCATTTCAACTACAGGACGTCCACTGCTGATCATAGGCCTCCCCCAGCAGTGACTTCCTAATCGGCCGGTTAGAAGCGGCCTGCAACAGCTTCCTGCAACCTTTACTAGATGTTTGTTCTGTGTCCAACTTAATGAATTGAAATAATTTCACCCCAATCATATAAAAGTGTGTTTAAAGAAAATTAACTATAATTTACATTATTCCTCTTACAGAAGGCGAACACGTGTCACTAAAATGCGGACTATGGTGTCTATGTGGGATGCTAGTCTTCATCGTCGTGGAGAAACTCTTCGCTGCGTCCGAAGGAGAGGAAGAAGAAGAAACCCCGCCGGTGAAGCAGAACGGAGTGACCAAGCAGATAGAGATAGAGGAGATCGAGAAGCTTCTAGAACTAGAGAGGAAGCAGCGGGGGGGTAATAAAGGGGGCCTCTGTAATGGCGGCGTGACCGCCAAGCAGCTGTATGACACTTGCGTGTTCAATAATAATACTAAAGGTGAGTTATTCAAAATTAGTTTTTTTCTAAATATTCTTCTTCTTTTTCTTCCTCGCTTCCTCATGACTGAGGGTCGTGCGTGACTATTAGAGGCCGTTATCTTGCGCACCAATGCTCGCTATTCCACACGATTTTCTGCCTTCCGGGTTGACGTCTGTAGAGTTCCCTGGCAGGCTTCTTTGACGACATCGGTCCATCGGGTAGGTGATCTTCCATGACTGCTTTTTCCTTCCACGTGGCCAACCACAATTAGCTTTTCCAAGCTATGTGGCTCGCGTCTAGCCACGTGACCGAAGTACTGCAGTATTCGTTGGAGGTAAATTGTCGATAAGCGGCACTTGATCTTCAATTCAGACAGGATCGACGCATTGGAGCGGCGTACATTTCATAAATGTGCGTAAATTAGATACAAATACATGGAGCTTCCTTTTCAACAAAGGTTTGCTTGCATTAGGAAAGTCTGTCTTCTAGCATTTGTGACGTAGTTATGAAAGAGTAGTGGTAGTTCAGTCGTCGAAGAATTTGAGTCACTCCCCAAATCCGTGAGTGCATCATATATCCACTAGTGAAATAACGTGGGCTGATTTATTATTGATGGTGGCATGTTTGTCAGTTTCTCTTCCTGAAGCCATCTGCGATCACTTTTGTAAGTCTTATCTTGCTAGAGTCGGTACTGTCCGTACATACATAATACTTAAAGTCTGAAATCGTACGTAATATTTCTATCGGATTTTGAGTAGGTAATTACCTACTCAAATCTATATTGGTAGTATAATTTATCAGACAATACGTTGGCTTCGACAGCGAAAAACACTTGAAAAATTTCGTCAGGTCAGCTAGCGTCTCGGTAGCTTTGTTGGAAAAGCACTCGCCCGGTATGCGATGGTCGTGGATTCGGGTCCCACCTGAGGCGGTAGATTTTTGTCTTAGAAATCGATGAACGCCAGCTGCTCGCACGAAAAAGTGTCACGTTCCACGTACAAGCTATAGAGAGGTACGATCGGCCTAAGCGTTCGGCTTGTGAGGCATCTATCTCTCAATGTTTTTTTAATACGCGTAAACTTTTCAGACAAGTTTTTCTAAGTATTATACAGGATGTACAAAAGAATGGGACGCTCCTTAAAACCACGTGATCAGCTGGTCATATACAACAACTCTTCCTATGGGAGCAACATCGAAATCATGATTTTATTTTCAGATGCTCCATACATTATCATCTAGGTATGCAAGTAAGTTTGTATGTAAGAAGCTGAAAAGAATTATCGATTTCCTCCCATAGAAAAAGTTGTTGTATATGACCAGCTGATCACGTGGTTTTAAGGAGTGTCCTATGCTCTTGTACACCCTGTATTACTTTAATAAATCGTTTGTTCGTCAGGCGAAGGCGTATGCTGCAGTAGCGTGGGCGCGCAGAACGGCTCCGCGCGCTGCGGCAAGGGCAGCAACCGCTGGATGGGGCGCTGCCTGCTGCGCGAAGCGAGGGAGAAGGCGCTCAAGGCTTCCAAGGAGAAGAGCGAGAAGAAAGACGTGAGTCATTATAGATAGATCGCCTCTTTATTGCACACCTCACAAAACAAATTAAACATATTTTTCAACACAGTTGCTCGTAAATTGACTCCTAAAACACCGTTTTTAGTTTCATAATTCATCATATTACGCACTTGTGCTGTAATAACATTATCGCACTAGTGCAGTAATGTAAACATTTTTTTTTAATTTCAGCAAAATTTATGTCTAAAAACATTGAATATTTTAATAATATTAAATTATTTTAGGGTTAGGATAACAAATAAATATTTCATTTTATTAAATTGTATATTAATAAACACAAATTCACTTAACTATCATTTTTAGAAACAATAATTTATAGTTTATTTTATTTTTTATATTGCTACTGCTCCGGCTGAACAGCCGGTTCTTCCTGTGCCTTTATTGAACCTGCGCGCGCAAAAAAAACAAAAGTTACGTGTCATTTTCCATAAATATTTGGTAAAGTTGTTGCTGTGTGGATAATTACTATCAAAAATGTCTACCTCAAATAGTGAAGACGAGTAAAATATTAATTTAACGCGCCGGAAATACTTATCGAGGCACGAAACGCGAGTGATAGCCTCTGCTGTTGCCGCCAAAATCCAGAGAAAAACACCTAGCTGCTTACGAAACATTCAATCAGTGAAAAAACAGCAAAAAAGCCGTCATATTCGGAGAAGATTTTTAGTTTTTGATTTGTTTTTTCCTCGCAATTGTGTTGAAAAACGTCGTATGCAACTCGTGTGCATTGATGATTACACACGAGGCATTATTGTAAGCGCGAGCCGCAGGCGAGCGCGGTAAGGAAGCCGAGTGTAGAGTGCCGAACTTTGCACACTCGTATCATTATGTACTATTACCTATCAGTTGTTATTAAATCATTCGTGACTAGGGAATTTGATCCCGGGATCCCGAGTGTATTTCAGTCCCAAAACTCTAACTGTTTATTCTAACTGATTATTTAATTAAATTTTAATTGTCCTGTTACTAAAAATACAAGAAAAAGTCGGCCAAGTGCGTGTCTTGCCACGCGCAATGTAGGGTTTCGTAGTGGCCCGTGGTTACCACAATATATTTCAGCAATTACTTCATTTATGTCACTTAAGGTTTTCCTCTAAGGATGTTTTATATGGTAAGAAATTTTCTGATACATAAATTGAACGACTATTACTTTTGAACTCACTGATCTAACTTAACCGTTATGATTTTCCTTAAACACTTCACGAAAAGCACTTTTAGCATGAATGTTTCGGAGCGGAAAAAAAAATTCAAAATTTTATTTTACCACTTTGTCGGCGTCATTGTTAAACATACACAAAATTACAGCTCTCAAGTGTCAAAAAGCCTCCAAGAAAAAACTTAGAAGGACAAACAGATAGACAGACGGACATCACGAAACGACTACGACTACGGAACCCTAAAATGCTGATTTTTACACAATTATTCACTGACTTTTCATTACTATCCACAATTCCGGGACTCTCCCGGGATCCCAGGATTGTCTGTAGACAATCCCAAAATGCCGGGATTAGAAAAATGGCCCAGGATCAAATTCCCTATTCGTGACTTTAAGGAACGCCACATTTAAAGTTGTTTTATAAAAATACGTCTTCTCTGTCTGTTAATTCGTCCATCCACAAGGTACAGGCGACCTGGTGAAGTTGTCCACATTTATCAGATCCTTCTTCAGTGCGATGACACATAATTTGCAATTATCTCGTACATCTAGAAATATGTGTGTGACGTTACGACGCTTGTGACACCTCTACCCCATGCTAACAATGCAACACTTCGTTGATCTTGGACTATGAGAAACGAAAGGAGACAAGTTGTTTTAGTCCACAAGATACTTGAAATCGGAATTAATCAAAAATTACTAAAGCTGAAATAATTACGACAATCGTTGGGTTTGTGTGGGCTCACAAACATGATTCTGGTTAAAAAAAAATTTCTAGACAATTCTGAACCACCCCCTAAAAGGCTCTTACAAAGCTTATGGCGCAGCTTTCGATCCCCGAAGTCTTGCGTCATCCGAAAAAGCGCCGCGTTATCTTTGACTAAGTTACGGTCAGCAGAGAGACTGACTGTGTAAAATAAAGGGCTCTGCTCCGCTGGGAGTGGCACTCTAACCTGTCATTGCCATACATAACTTCTGCATATAGCCGACTCAACGACTGATCGCATGATAAACCCAAGAAAAAAAGAAGTTGTTTAAACTCAGTATGAATTAATAGTTGGTGTGACTGTCGCAGGTGGCGGGCTACCTGAACCTGATGGCGAACTCGATCGACAACTTCACGCACGGGCTCGCCGTCGGGGGCTCCTTCCTCGTCGGCTTCCGCGTCGGCCTGCTCACCACCTTCGCCATACTCGGTCAGTGACGCTGTACTACCTTAGTACCTCAGTACTACCTTAGTTCCTCGTCGGCTTCAGCGTCGGCCTGCTCACCACCTTCGCCATACTCGGTCAGTGACGCTGTACTACCTTAGTACCTCAGTACTACCTTAGTTCCTCGTCGGCTTCAGCGTCGGCCTGCTCACCACCTTCGCCATACTCGGTCAGTGACGCTGTACTACCTTAGTACCTCAGTACTACCTTAGTTCCTCGTCGGCTTCAGCGTCAGCCTGCTCACCACCTTCGCCATACTCGGTCAGTGACGCTGTACTACCTTAGTACCTCAGTACTACCTTAGTTCCTCGTCGGCTTCAGCGTCGGCCTGCTTACCACCTTCGCCATACTCGGTCAGTGACGCTGTACTACCTTAGTACTACCTTAGTTCCTCGTCGGCTTCCGCGTCGGCCTGCTCACCACCTTCGCCATACTCGGTCAGTGACGCTGTACTACCTTAGTACCTCAGTACTACCTTAGTTCCTCGTCGGCTTCAGCGTCAGCCTGCTCACCACCTTCGCCATACTCGGTCAGTGACGCTGTACTACCTTAGTACCTCAGTACTACCTTAGTTCCTCGTCGGCTTCAGCGTCGGCCTGCTCACCACCTTCGCCATACTCGGTCAGTGACGCTGTACTACCTTAGTACTACCTTAGTTCCTCGTCGGCTTCCGCGTCGGCCTGCTCACCACCTTCGCCATACTCGGTCAGTGACGCTGTACTACCTTAGTACCTCAGTACTACCTTAGTTCCTCGTCGGCTTCCGCGTCGGCCTGCTCACCACCTTCGCCATACTCGGTCAGTGACGCTGTACTACCTTAGTACCTCAGTACTACCTTAGTTCCTCGTCGGCTTCCGCGTCGGCCTGCTCACCACCTTCGCCATACTCGGTCAGTGACGCTGTACTACCTTAGTTCCTCGTCGGCTTCCGCGTCGGCCTGCTCACCACCTTCGCCATACTCGGTCAGTGACGCTGTACTACCTTAGTACCTCAGTACTACCTTAGTTCCTCGTCGGCTTCCGCGTCGGCCTGCTCACCACCTTCGCCATACTCGGTCAGTGACGCTGTACTACCTCAGTACTACCTTAGTTCCTCGTCGGCTTCCGCGTCGGCCTGCTCACCTCCTTCGCCATACTCGGTCAGTGACGCTGTACTACCTTAGTACTACCTTAGTTCCTCGTCGGCTTCCGCGTCGGCCTGCTCACCACCTTCGCCATACTCGGTCAGTGACGCTGTACTACCTTAGTACCTCAGTACTACCTTAGTTCCTCGTCGGCTTCCGCGTCGGCCTGCTCACCACCTTCGCCATACTCGGTCAGTGACGCTGTACTACCTCAGTACTACCTTAGTTCCTCGTCGGCTTCCGCGTCGGCCTGCTCACCACCTTCGCCATACTCGGTCAGTGACGCTGTACTACCTTAGTACCTCAGTACTACCTTAGTTCCTCGTCGGCTTCCGCGTCGGCCTGCTCACCACCTTCGCCATACTCAGTCAGTGACGCTGTACTACCTTAGTTCCTCGTCGGCTTTCGCGTCGGCCTGCTCACCACCTTCGCCATACTCTGTCAGTGACGCTGTACTACCTCAGTACTACCTTAGTTCCTCGTCGGCTTCCGCGTCGGCCTGCTCACCACCTTCGCCATACTCGGTCAGTGACGCTGTACTACCTTAGTACCTCAGTACTACCTTAGTTCCTCGTCGGCTTCCGCGTCGGCCTGCTCACCACCTTCGCCATACTCGGTCAGTGACGCTGTACTACCTTAGTAACTCAGTACTACCTTAGTTCCTCGTCGGCTTCCGCGTCGGCCTGCTCACCACCTTCGCCATACTCGGTCAGTGACGCTGTACTACCTTAGTACCTCAGTACTACCTTAGTTCCTCGTCGGCTTACGCGTCGGCCTGCTCACCACCTTCGCCATACTCGGCCAGTGACGCTGTACTACCTTTGTACCTCAGTGCTATCTTTGTACCTCATTACTACCTTGTACCCCAGTGCTACATTTGTACATTAGTACCATATTGCTACCCTTGTACCTTATTACTACCTTTCTACCTCAGTGCTATCTTTGTACCTCATTACTACCTTGTACCCCAGTGCTACATTTGTACCTTAGTACCATATTGCTACCCTTGTACCTCAGTACTACCTTTGTACCCTATTACTATTACACTAAAATTTCATCCCCTTACTTACACTTTATCATGGAGAAGATGTGTGAGTCTTTAGGTGTATAAGTTGAAAAGTTCTAACTCCGGCACATACTTCTGCTTTTTTTAATTTTCATTAATTGGTGATGAGGAAAATCACATTCAGATAACACTGCGATGTGAAGCTGATTCATTTTTTTTTTTAAGAATTATATTAGATACCTAAATCTTATTCCTGTAATTTTAATAATGTGTTTGGTTATTCCAGTGCACGAGATTCCCCACGAGGTGGGCGACTTCGCCATTCTCCTGAAGAGCGGCTTCTCGCGGTGGGAAGCGGCTAAGGCGCAACTGGTGAGTAAACGTTTACTTTTATGGTTTATTCAACACCTAAATTATCCATGGGCCATCCCAAGATTACGTCACACGTAAGGGGTGTCAGGGAAGTGTGGCTTCATGTGACGAGGGGTGGGAGGAGTCCTAGGTAGGTATTGAAACACAAAATATAAATAAATATAAATATTGGACAACATCATACATTGCTCTGATCCTAAAATAAGTAGCTAAAGCACTTTTGTATAGAAATCAGAAACAACGACGGTACCACAACACTTAGACTCGAGACAATTAAGACCCGTGGTTCCTATGTAAGGTTTTAAGAAGCCGCTGGGTGCAGGCCGCGCACAACCGGACAATATGGAAGTCTCGGGGGGGGGGGGGGGGGATGTTCAGTGTGAAATGATGATGATGAATGGTTTCTAAACACTATGATTCATGTGTAATGTTTATGATTGTTGCTGTAATGATAAATATTGAAACATAAAACCTAAATGACGGCCCTACGTGTGTCGATATAATTAACACATGAAACTTCATTGAAATAAGGTTCATAATAATTGAAATACTCACGATTAGTCTTTTATCGAACGATTTGGTTAGATATCGGTGGATTTTAAATATTCCTAACATTAACTAAACAGTTATCGTACTTCTAAGTAAATACAAAAACATCGACTTGCGAGATATCGTATGCTTTGTAACTCTCTCCAAGTTACCGTAGAACAAAAACCGGTGTTTATACAGTTGTTCGATGTAATTATGTGTTGTGAGTGGCCTTGATATTATTGTGTACGGTTGCAAACGTCATTTCGATGTTAAATATACAATTTTTTCATAATCTCAGCACCTAAACCAATAAAGTCTCCACCAATAAATAAAAAACAAAAAAAAACTAAGTAGCTTTAGTAATAAAAAAATTGACAAATCAAAAGTTATAATTCTATCCTTGTAATTCATAATTTCTTTAAGATAATAAAATGCTTGCTCGACAAGCCACTTGTGCAACGTGATTTTAAATTGGTTGAAGGACAAGTCTTTCATATTAATCAACATTGAATTTTAATTTCAAATTAGGATTCTAGCAGCTAAACGCCATACGATATGATGATGTGTTATCGTAAGGTTCCGAATCGAAGCCATGTTTTAAAAATACAATTATTGTTTCCAGGCCACCGCGTCAGCAGGTTTGATCGGTGCCATGACAGCCGTGATATTCAGCGGTGCCAGAAATGCTATTGGTAAGTTTATTATATTATAGCTTGTCCGCATTTTGCCAGAATATAGCAATGCGTGAGCTTTAGCATGAGCAACAAAACACGATATCATAATATGATACGATATAGCGATTTATCGACACCCAAGCCCAACTTTCAAAATATGATAACATAGCCGCCATCTTGAACTTTTATCGAAACTCGATTTTTCGATAAAAGTTAATATTTTGACAAAAAATATGCGATAAATCGCTATATCATATTGTGTTTTTTTGCTCATGCTAGAGGGGCAGAATGTATTGAAATACGAAAAAAAAATTTGATAAAAGACCCTACGACGTTTGTACTGCCTAAGAATTAATCATTCATATTTTTTTCTAGTTCTGCTATTGGGAGCGGAGACAAATTCAACAAAACAAAGATCATTAACATCGTCGTTTCTTGACTTAGAAATGGTGTAATTAACCTGACTTTATTTTTTTTAGGATTTGAATGAAAACCATTCTTTAACCGTTTCCTATTCTACAAACCGTATCTAAATAAACAGCATATTCCTATCTTCTACAGAGGCGAAAACATCGTGGATAGTCCCGTTCACAGCGGGCGGGTTCCTCCACATCGCGCTCGTCACAGTGCTGCCGGACCTGCTGCGCGAGCCGGACAAGTGGCAGTCGCTCAAGCACCTCGCCGCGCTGCTGGCCGGCATCGCGCTCATGGCCGGCATGACGCACTACCTCTAGGGGGGAGACATTGACACCGCCGAATACCCCTCAGATGGATGTTATACACAAAATTTGAACGCATAGTGCGACTTAAAATAGGCGACTATTTAATTATAGGTGCTGACACCACCGGTACCCCCCAGATGGATGCTATGCAGAGGGAGATGTCCCGTGATCGACCCACACAATGTACACCTTCTCAAAAAATAGAGAAAATCTACTAATTGTGGTTCAAACGTAAAAACAATTCAATAATTAGCACTCTCAAGTAGGCATTTAAGATGGCGTCAACATGGGCGTCACAAGATAAAAAAAACATTAACTGGGTGCCTAGTACGAGTTTCACAAAACAACCAAGTCACTTTAATCGATCGAGAAGTAATACAGATTAACATTGACGTTCCAAAAAAGTTAGCGAGGCGATCATTTTGTTGCATTCGCACTAGGGCCGCTGTCAATGTCAGTCGATGTCAGATTTTACTTGTGAGTCTAACTAACAAACGTCATCAAAATGTCATCATCTTCAGCCAAGATGATTGAGTATTGCTACTATTGTTTATTAATTTGTTTCTTCCAAGAAACAAATCAATTCTAGAGAAATTGGATAACACCAAAGTGTTAGAGATGTAATTACCTATCTTTTGGTAACTGTACAGATGGGCTGAGAGTCCATATAATTTGGGACATCACCTTTGAGCGCCTCCTGCGACTTAAAATAGGCGACTATTTAATCAGTCTACGTCTGGCTTGCTAACCACGTCACAACACAATCGATAAAACCCAAGATATAAAATTCATAAACAATAGGCAAATTGACACCACCAATCAATTGACATACTTTTTATGTCAAAACGCACTTGTGCCTTACAATTTGTATGGAGGTAGAAAGCTATGACGTCATTGTTTACCAGCCCCATTTGCCTAACTTTTTATTGATTTTGAAACAAACAAAAATTGATTTTTTAAATAAATGATAATGTACCGCGTTATCGGGCCTAAAATAAAGTGTCCGATAAATGGTGTCATAGATTATTTATGATTGGTGTCCACATCCCAATTAATTCATAGACTATATTTTGTCTATGAATTTGTATATTGTCTATATTTGTGCTTCCGTGTGGATGCAATCAGATACAATGCAAGCTGTTTGACCTAAACGAAGATTAACTTAATAGTATCTCCTAGTCACTCATGAAGAGTGTGTTAAATTATTCGAAATTAGTTCAATAATAAAAGCTTTTCATCTGTCCATTGAATATCATAAATGAAAATATGGAACCCGTAATAAAATCACACATGATTCCAATTTCACCTTATACAGTTTGCCTTTTTTATCACCATCCAAACCTTCTGAGAAGACTCGTGATACAAACGAACAACTCTTTCTATTGGACCTTCTCTCTAACTGCAAAAAAAAAATCAGCTGTTCCATACATTTTGGTCGAATGAATATTGATATTTTGTATGGATGATTTTTGTAGCAGAAAGAGTTGTTCGTTTGTATCACGGGAGTCTTCTCAGGTTTGGATGGTGTTAAAAAAGTCAACCTGTATAGAAGTTCCACATCGGTCTCGGGCTTTCTGACTAGAAGTGCTTAATAAGAAATGAAAGGAAGGAAGGAAGCTACTTTGGAAGACAAATAACTTCTAGAGTAAAGTCGTTAAAGTATTAGTATTCGAAATTCATAAAGAATTAACTTTAGGTATTGAAATTTGTTAAAATCACAATTAAACTAAGCTTTTAGTGATTGAGAATGTAATTTTTAATGTAAATAAATCAAGTATAGATGCTAAGTGAAAGTATGAGAGTAATAAACAAATATTATCATATAAAATCAGCTAAAATATGTTTTATAAAGTTCATTTATATTGCCAAATATGTTAAATCTGTTACTAATCATTGAAGAACTTATTTTTACTATTGTTTTGTTTTACAGCATAAGTATAGTTAGTGTATTTTGTTACAAATATTATGAAAAATCAACCTTTTAACAACTAAATAGTTTTAAAATATTTTGATCTCCACTAAAAAGTTGGCCAAAACTCGTAATTTATAGAATAAAATACAGTAATTCAATATAGCATTTTTAACAGTAATATTTTTAACTTTTTAATGGTTTATTTTACTAAATATCAAGTAACATACTGTAATTATTGTAAATATAAGATATTTAAGTCTCGATATACATACTCAATTCCGTAATAACCAAAATGGTAACCAATAGTTTTTCTCAAGTTTAAAATTAACTGTCAAAAACTAAATAACCTATTTTTTTTCAATATAATCACACAATTTATCTTGCTCTTCACTAACTTACTAGGAAAATGATACTACGTACATACAACTCACAAAAAAGGATTTTGAGACCTTTTCAATCAAATTAAGTTGTTTTTGTCTGCCTATTATTTTGAAGTGTATGGAAAACTTTTGGTGTGTGTCTAGCCTAGATCGAACTCTTTTAGTAATTTAATAAACTGACGGGTGATTAAGCGCCTGTTCCACAATGTACAGATAAGTTCTGCATTAGTTCTGAATAAGCTATATTTTACTTATCGGATTATCTAAACACGATTTTTGACATGATTTTCAATCACTTTTCATCATCATCATCATCATATCAGCCTGTTGCAGTCCACTGCTGGACATAGGCCTCCCCCAAGGAGCGCCACAGCGCACGATCTCCCGCCCTTAGCATCCAGTCGCTGCCAGCTGCCTTCTTTAGGTCATCGGTCCATCTAGCCGGGGGGCGTCCTACACTACGTTTGCCTAAGCGTGGTCTCCATTCGAGAACCTTCCTGCTCCACTTCTCGTCGGTTCTGCGACAGACATGGCCAGCCCACTGGCACTTTAGCTTGCTACATTTTTGGACAATATCAGTCACCTTAGTCTTATGTCGTATGACCTCGTTCCGGATCTTATCCCTTAATGAGATCCCCAACATAGACCTTTCCATAGCACGCTGAGTGACGTGTAGTCGGTGGGCCAACTTGACTGTCATGTTCCACGTTTCGGCTCCGTTGGTTAAAACTGGTAGGACGCATTGGTTAAACACCCGGCTTTTCAGGCACTGCGGCTGCGGCAGTCAATCACTTTTATCCTCTACATATTTTTATCTTTTACATAATTTTATCCGTATATTGTGAAACAGGGCCTTAGTGTTTTTTTCTTCGAAAACAGCGAGCAAAATAATTAATCGTCACTCCACGTAAATACTCGTCTTGTCCGAACTAGACTAGACATTAGTGTTTACTTAACGTATATGAATATAAGTAACTTAGGCGATAGTACAAACCACCCCACTTCTTATTGTGATAGTTGTCGAGTTCTGTTGTAAATAATTAAACAGTCGAGATATTTAGTTACAGTGTCTATCACACCAGCCATTGTTATTGTCATATCAAAAGCATTTTCATATTATACATTCATAGTCCCTAAATATTATATTTAACAAAGTATCAAGTGTTTTGACGTTTTTCATCAATCGTATTTTATCAGTTAATATTGCAATATTTTGTTGTAATATAAATCCGGAGTTGATTTTTTGCGCAATAAAGATCATCTTAAAGAAATCAACTATAGTTTTTAATAAGAGATACTTTGTTAAATAAACAAATAAGTATGTGATGTGATAAATAATGCCATTTACGAGTATTCTAAGTCGTTTAATAATAAACGACAGTGTAAAGTTATAAGATATTAAATAAACGAAACTATTTATGTAAGTATTGCATGTTTTATTATTACCCGACGTAAAAGAGGAGACGGTTTGGCATCAGGTTTGTAAAGCGTTATCTCTGCACTGCACTCGCACATAGCTTAGCAGTAGTAACACAAAAGCATGCTTATGATAAAATTTATTAATCTACACTATCTGTTGTATCAATCTTTTGTGAACAGTGAAGAAGTTTTTTTTATTTAATGCATTCGAATAATAAAAAAATATTGTTTAAAAAAACTACTACATACCGAATTGAATTAAAATATCCACCCTCTGTACTTATTGATGCTGGCAACACTTCTAGTAGGTAGATACGTCAGTTATCTATTATCAAATTTTAATGGCAACTTCTTTGTGTGCATCCATGGGGTGAACAGGCAATATCTATCTAAAAAAAAAAAACAATAACTTTAGCCTGTGTGTGTGTATCCTTTACGGCTGGTAAATAAGACGGAAAGAATCTATGAGCATTATGTCCGTAATGGCGGGAATACGTTGATAAGTCTAAAATGCGTACTTTGCAGGGCAGCCTTTTTAAAGTTTGAACAGTCCGAGTAAATCCAAATTTATGATAAATTTATATTTTTTAAATGGAATCAAGTTAGTAAGTAAATCTAGTTAATTTTATCCCATCTTTCAGATAATGTAAAATATCAATAAATTATTGTGTAAATCAACAAGAAAAATGACTTATTCAGTTGAGTACCGATGACTTATCAACTTATTCACATGGAATTTAATTAGATTGAGGATGTTAAAATTTACATAATGGGCATTAAATTCACTTAAATGGTTTTGAATGCAACATTAAAACGTAAATAACAAATAAAAATATTAACAAATGTTTATTATCATTTAGAAAATAGTAATTTCACGTCTACATCAACCCATTCAATACTTTACCCGCCCATAGGCAGAAAAAACTTTTGAACTGATGTGCCGAGCCCGCCTATGGATTTCAAACTGCATTAAGTAAGACCAATGACTTTAAAAAAAGGATTTTAAGAATTATGATTTTTAAAAACGTATAGTTTTGGCAGTCCTCTCCTGATGTTGACCTGATGCTGCCTAAAGAATTCTGAAGAGACCGAAACAGGTGGGAATCTGAAGGTACAAAGTTCAGCAGGGCTATATTGCGGATTCATAACACCTCTCAGTTATACTCTCTTAAGTTTTGCTAAGTGGCTAAAGATGCAAGTGGTCTACCGATATCGTCATGAGAGACCACATCCTCTCAATTGATCAATTCCGGCCACTTTCTTTTAACTCCTTGCTTAAATCTTATCAACCTTATTCCGAATATAACTCGGGTTTTTCCCAGTCTGTAAAGCCTAACCGACCTTTGACCACGACTTTTGTCGGACGTTTTCGTCGTACGTAATCCACTTTCATCACCAGTAATCATACTCTTAAAAAACAATTCGAATTCGTTACGTCTCAAAAAATAAAGAATCGCAAATGATTCAACGGTTTATAAGGTTTTTCCAGTGAGCCTGTGTGGCATTAATATATTGAGTATTTTTATGTACCCAGCTTTCTCAGATGAGTCAAAACTATTTTGAGTTCATCTTGACATCTTGAGTTATCAACGTATTCACGCCAGGTACAGGAAAAAGGTCAAGAAACTAAAACACAATTTCTTATCGATTAAACTTTTATTTCTCAGTGTATCTTTGCATGTAAATGAGTATGATACAGAGATACTATCATAATATATTATTACTACATAAAACAGAGTCAAAAGGGTAACATTTACCGCAAAATGCTAGACCAAAAGGTTTTAAAATTGAACACGTTATTTGTTCAAAATTCTAGTCAAAATTGATCATAGCTTACAAGTAGCTGGACAAGTTTGCAAAAGTATGCAACTATGACGTAACTTAACATTATTCCAGCGTCATAAACATGATAAAATACTTTGTTAAAACATTTTTAACAATTCAATACCGTTAATATTTTTAGGTATAGTGTATGGTATGTTCTTTTTTTTAAACATTACCCTTAATTCCTTTGGGATTCTTCAATGAACAAGCATGCAAAATTATAACTGCTGCCTTTTAACTAACACAATATCTCACTCACACATAAGGTAAACTATATGTACCACTAAAGTATAGGTTTATACATAAGATATCTCTTCTTTGTGTAGTAGACTGGTGAGCAGATCTTAAAATTAAATGTAAATATAATATGGCTATAATCCACTTGTCCGCAAATATAAACTGTCACACAGTAAAAGTAACTAGTATATTAAAAAATAATCATTTATTTATAAAATACAATGCAAAGTGCACGATCTTTACTTTGTACAAAGTTATAAGTATTGACTAAGTAGCCCTAGATATCGCTATAAACATACAACGTGTAAACTGAACGGCAGAACTCCAGGATGCGTTTGAGCTATTGAAAATAAACTACGGCAAGGATGATAATGACACCACCACGACGTTCGTAGCAAGACGTTCTTTATATAAGCTGTCAAAATACGATATTGTCATAGATTTTGTGGTAGTGCATAGTTGTGACGTCACTTCTATGTAGCTTAAGCAAAAACAAATGACTACTTGATTATTGGTTTTATAAAAATATTTTTTTCATGAATAATTGACAGTGATGAACGAAAGGATGTCTTAATTAAGATGTTATTTAAAATAAATGGTGGAATTCTCAGAGAAACTTGTTAAATTTAAAGGACTTTCTTATCCTGAAATATGGCTGATCTTTGTTTTTACACGTTTTTTTTTGTTTTTTGTAGTAAAAAAGTTATTAGAAAAGCTAGACAATATTACTTGCTTGCTAAAAAGACTGATTAATGTGAAATTCTGAAAAATTGAAAAAAAATGATACTAATTAAATAAATTCCCGAAGAACACCAGTTAGTTTTCTAAGATCTATGAAATGTAGTTTTACTTATTACTAAAACAAATAAAAGAAAGGTTGTTTAAGGCAAAAACTTTTCAATATTTATTAAATTACTTTATCAAAAACCCATCGAGTTTACAGGGTTAGGGTACACACGCTAGTCATTAACTAAGTTGAAAAGAACCTGGTGATTACATAATGCTCACTTAAAATTATGAACACTCTATATAACATTGAGTTTGAAGAAAGAATTTGAATAAAAAAGGTAGAATTTTTTTCTCAAAAAATGATAAACCAGCCTAGGAATCAATAACGAGGACACTGAAAAACTACTTTATGAAGTATTATTAATAAATAAATAGTAGCTGACTTTAGTGACAAAGCTGAATGGCGGAAAATATTTATAGGGCTGACCATAAATAAAAAACGGCACGGAGAAATATAGAAAGAGGTCGATAAATCGGGCTAAGTAGTCCATAGAGATTTCTATACAAAGTTACAAACGAGTATCAAGTGCGCGGGGTGTGGTTCGAGCTATAATAATATTTACATACATACTATTTACATGACGTACACTTTTTCTACGCTCTTCATAGAGAACACCTCTTTCGTTTTTGGACAAACGATGGAGCCAAGCTTCACCATTTCTTTGATCGCCTGGAAAATTTTAAAAGTAATTAGAATTCCTTGTTTAACACTTTTTAAAAGAATTTAACAAAGACTGCATTACATACAAACGTAACTCAATTATTACGTGATATTTTTTATAAAGTAAAAGTTTTTTTTTAAAAGATTGAATTGGTTTTTCGCGTATTTTTTTTTAAATAATCGATTAACTTATATTTTTTTTCTGCACTGATACCGGGACTAAACCAAATCATTCGAACATGTGCTCTCTTTGTAGCACACAGTGGGGGCGGGTTAAGAAAACCTTCCGGATGATACACAACGGCGGTACAATTACTTACTTTTTCCCCAGAAACCAACCGGATGTTTCACAACGACGGCACAGTTAGTTACTCGCCTATTCCCCAAAAACCATCCAGATGATCAACATCTGCGGTACAATCACTCACCTTTTCCCCATAGACCTGCGCGCTCGGCAGCACCATCGGCTGGTTGTTTCGTTGAGTGGGTGGCCGGTGATGCAGCACACGAGGCGCGAGTAAGATACCTCTGTGCTCTCTTTGTAGCATTGAGTACGCTTGGATTAGGGAAACCATCCGGATGATTCACAACGGCGGTACAGTTACTTACTTTTCTCCCAGAAACCACCCGGATGTTTCACAAGTTAGTTACTCGCCTATTCCCCAGAAGACATCCGGATCTTCCACATCGGCGGTAAAATCACTCACCTTCTCCCCATAGACCTGTCCGTTCGGCAGCACCATCGGCTGGTTGTGCTCGTTGAGCGGGCGGCCGGTGATGCGGCACATGAGGCGCGAGTGAGATATCTTCGCGCTCTCTTTGTAGCACTAAGTACGGTTGGATTAGGGAAACCATCCGGATGATACACAATGGCAGTACAGTAACTTAATTTTCCCTCAGAAACCACCCGGATGTTTCACAAGTTAGTTACTCGCCTATTTCCCAGAAACCATCCGGATGATCAACATCTGCGGTACAATCACTCACCTTCTCTCCGTAGAACTGCCCGTTCGGCAGCACCATCGGCTGGTTGTGCTCGTTGACCGGCGGCCGGTGATGCGGAACACGAGGCGCAAGTAAGATACCTTCGCGCTCCCTTTGTAGCACTGAGTACGGATGGATTAAGGAAACCATCCGGATGATTCACTATGTCGGTAAACTCACCTTCTCCCCATAGACCTGCCCGTTCGGCAGCACCATCGGCTGGTTGTGCTCGTTGAGCGGGCGGCCGGTGATGCGGCACACGAGGCGCGAGTGGCTGCAGTGCGCGTGCGGTAGCGCCCGCGCTAGCTGGTTCAGCGGCGGCTGGCACGCCGGACACGCTGATACTTTAGTGCTCTCTTTGTAGCACTGAGTGGGGGTGGGGTTAAGGAAACCATCCGGATGAAATAACACATTCAAACAAAGGAGATAATTAGTCGACTCATTAATTGTTATTTTATGTCAACCTTTAGCAATTTAGGTTTGAAGTTTGTGTGAGTACGCTTTTTACAATGCCGTAAAGCAGCCTCTCCCAATTTTTTCAAGGGCGTACCCCTAACACCACAAATGTAACAGGTCCGTTTTTCTATGCATTGACAACAAACCTTGGCGTGTCTTTTAAATTAAATATCAGTGAATAAAATCAATCAATTGATAAAATCAAAAGGATTTTTCTAAATAAATGAATTGCTCCTATTGTTTTTGCTGAAAGCAATGACACAAAGTGTACAGAAAATAACAGTGTAAAGGGTAGTATAGACAATAATAGTATATAGTAAAGGATATGGCGTATTCAGCGCTGCGAGTCCCAGTTGCAGTGTCACCGGCAGCGCCGGCAGCCGCGCCGGGTGCAGCAGCCGCGCGTGCTCCCAGCGGAACTGCCGCACCAGCGCCGCCCAGCGCGCGCTCTCCAGCAGCGAGCGGTATGGCTGCACCTCTACGAGACGAGACGAGAGAACGCTCTCAACTAGGGCTCACTGCCGTCACATATATAGCATCGCTCGTGCTGCTGGCTCAGCTACGACACTAAGCAAGAAACGCAGCGGCCGGGTGCGGCAGCCGCGCGTGCTCCCAGCGGAACTGCCGCACCAGCGCCGCCCAGCGCGCGCTCTCCAGCAGCGAGCGGTATGGCTGCACCTCTACGAGACGAGACGAGAGAACGCTCTCAACTAGGGCTCACTGCCGTCACATATATAGCATCGCTCGTGCTGCTGGCTCAGCTACGACACTAAGCAAGTAACGCAGCGGCCGGGTGCGGCAGCCGCGCGTGCTCCCAGCGGAACTGCCGCACCAGCGCCGCCCAGCGCGCGCTCTCCAGCAGCGAGCGGTATGGCTGCACCTCTACGAGACGAGACGAGAGAACGCTCTCAACTAGGGCTCACTGCCGTCACATATATAGCATCGCTCGTGCTGCTGGCTCAGCTACGACACTAAGCAAGTAACGCAGCGGCCGGGTGCAGCAGCCGCGCGTGCTCCCAGCGGAACTGCCGCACCAGCGCCGCCCAGCGCGCGCTCTCCAGCAGCGAGCGGTATGGCTGCACCTCTACGAGACGAGACGAGAGAACGCTCTCAACTAGGGCTCACTGCCGTCACATATATAGCATCGCTCGTGCTGCTGGCTCAGCTACGACACTAAGCAAGTAACGCAGCGGCCGGGTGCGGCAGCCGCGCGTGCTCCCAGCGGAACTGCCGCACCAGCGCCGCCCAGCGCGCGCTCTCCAGCAGCGAGCGGTATGGCTGCACCTCTACGAGACGAGACGAGAGAACGCTCTCAACTAGGGCTCACTGCCGTCACATATATAGCATCGCTCGTGCTGCTGGCTCAGCTACGACACTAAGCAAGTAACGCAGCGGCCGGGTGCGGCAGCCGCGCGTGCTCCCAGCGGAACTGCCGCACCAGCGCCGCCCAGCGCGCGCTCTCCAGCAGCGAGCGGTATGGCTGCACCTCTACGAGACGAGACGAGAGAACGCTCTCAACTAGGGCTCACTGCCGTCACATATATAGCATCGCTCGTGCTGCTGGCTCAGCTACGACACTAAGCAAGTAACGCAGCGGCCGGGTGCGGCAGCCGCGCGTGCTCCCAGCGGAACTGCCGCACCAGCGCCGCCCAGCGCGCGCTCTCCAGCAGCGAGCGGTATGGCTGCACCTCTACGAGACGAGACGAGAGAACGCTCTCAACTAGGGCTCACTGCCGTCACATATATAGCATCGCTCGTGCTGCTGGCTCAGCTACGACACTAAGCAAGTAACGCAGCGGCCGGGTGCGGCAGCCGCGCGTGCTCCCAGCGGAACTGCCGCACCAGCGCCGCCCAGCGCGCGCTCTCCAGCAGCGAGCGGTATGGCTGCACCTCTACGAGACGAGACGAGAGAACGCTCTCAACTAGGGCTCACTGCCGTCACATATATAGCATCGCTCGTGCTGCTGGCTCAGCTACGACACTAAGCAAGTAACGCAGCGGCCGGGTGCGGCAGCCGCGCGTGCTCCCAGCGGAACTGCCGCACCAGCGCCGCCCAGCGCGCGCTCTCCAGCAGCGAGCGGTATGGCTGCACCTCTACGAGACGAGACGAGAGAACGCTCTCAACTGGGGCTCACTGCCGTCACATATATAGCATCGCTCGTGCTGCTGGCTCAGCTACGACACTAAGCAAGTAACGCAGCGGCCGGGTGCGGCAGCCGCGCGTGCTCCCAGCGGAACTGCCGCACCAGCGCCGCCCAGCGCGCGCTCTCCAGCAGCGAGCGGTATGGCTGCACCTCTACGAGACGAGACGAGAGAACGCTCTCAACTAGGGCTCACTGCCGTCACATATATAGCATCGCTCGTGCCGCTCGGCTCAGCTACGACACTAAGCAAGTAACGCAGCGGCCGGGTGCGGCAGCCGCGCGTGCTCCCAGCGGAACTGCCGCACCAGCGCCGCCCAGCGCGCGCTCTCCAGCAGCGAGCGGTATGGCTGCACCTCTACGAGACGAGACGAGAGAACGCTCTCAACTAGGGCTCACTGCCGTCACATATATAGCATCGCTCGTGCTGCTGGCTCAGCTACGACACTAAGCAAGTAACGCAGCGGCCGGGTGCGGCAGCCGCGCGTGCTCCCAGCGGAACTGCCGCACCAGCGCCGCCCAGCGCGCGCTCTCCAGCAGCGAGCGGTATGGCTGCACCTCTACGAGACGAGACGAGAGAACGCTCTCAACTGGGGCTCACTGCCGTCACATATATAGCATCGCTCGTGCTGCTGGCTCAGCTACGACACTAAGCAAGTAACGCAGCGGCCGGGTGCGGCAGCCGCGCGTGCTCCCAGCGGAACTGCCGCACCAGCGCCGCCCAGCGCGCGCTCTCCAGCAGCGAGCGGTATGGCTGCACCTCTACGAGACGAGACGAGAGAACGCTCTCAACTAGGGCTCACTGCCGTCACATATATAGCATCGCTCGTGCCGCTCGGCTCAGCTACGACACTAAGCAAGTAACGCAGCGGCCGGGTGCGGCAGCCGCGCGTGCTCCCAGCGGAACTGCCGCACCAGCGCCGCCCAGCGCGCGCTCTCCAGCAGCGAGCGGTATGGCTGCACCTCTACGAGACGAGACGAGAGAACGCTCTCAACTAGGGCTCACTGCCGTCACATATATAGCATCGCTCGTGCTGCTGGCTCAGCTACGACACTAAGCAAGTAACGCAGCGGCCGGGTGCGGCAGCCGCGCGTGCTCCCAGCGGAACTGCCGCACCAGCGCCGCCCAGCGCGCGCTCTCCAGCAGCGAGCGGTATGGCTGCACCTCTACGAGACGAGACGAGAGAACGCTCTCAACTGGGGCTCACTGCCGTCACATATATAGCATCGCTCGTGCTGCTGGCTCAGCTACGACACTAAGCAAGTAACGCAGCGGCCGGGTGCGGCAGCCGCGCGTGCTCCCAGCGGAACTGCCGCACCAGCGCCGCCCAGCGCGCGCTCTCCAGCAGCGAGCGGTATGGCTGCACCTCTACGAGACGAGACGAGAGAACGCTCTCAACTAGGGCTCACTGCCGTCACATATATAGCATCGCTCGTGCCGCTCGGCTCAGCTACGACACTAAGCAAGTAACGCAGCGGCCGGGTGCGGCAGCCGCGCGTGCTCCCAGCGGAACTGCCGCACCAGCGCCGCCCAGCGCGCGCTCTCCAGCAGCGAGCGGTATGGCTGCACCTCTACGAGACGAGACGAGAGAACGCTCTCAACTAGGGCTCACTGCCGTCACATATATAGCATCGCTCGTGCTGCTGGCTCAGCTACGACACTAAGCAAGTAACGCAGCGGCCGGGTGCGGCAGCCGCGCGTGCTCCCAGCGGAACTGCCGCACCAGCGCCGCCCAGCGCGCGCTCTCCAGCAGCGAGCGGTATGGCTGCACCTCTACGAGACGAGACGAGAGAACGCTCTCAACTAGGGCTCACTGCCGTCACATATATAGCATCGCTCGTGCTGCTGGCTCAGCTACGACACTAAGCAAGTAACGCAGCGGCCGGGTGCGGCAGCCGCGCGTGCTCCCAGCGGAACTGCCGCACCAGCGCCGCCCAGCGCGCGCTCTCCAGCAGCGAGCGGTATGGCTGCACCTCTACGAGACGAGACGAGAGAACGCTCTCAACTGGGGCTCACTGCCGTCACATATATAGCATCGCTCGTGCTGCTGGCTCAGCTACGACACTAAGCAAGTAACGCAGCGGCCGGGTGCGGCAGCCGCGCGTGCTCCCAGCGGAACTGCCGCACCAGCGCCGCCCAGCGCGCGCTCTCCAGCAGCGAGCGGTATGGCTGCACCTCTACGAGACGAGACGAGAGAACGCTCTCAACTAGGGCTCACTGCCGTCACATATATAGCATCGCTCGTGCTGCTGGCTCAGCTACGACACTAAGCAAGTAACGCAGCGGCCGGGTGCGGCAGCCGCGCGTGCTCCCAGCGGAACTGCCGCACCAGCGCCGCCCAGCGCGCGCTCTCCAGCAGCGAGCGGTATGGCTGCACCTCTACGAGACGAGACGAGAGAACGCTCTCAACTAGGGCTCACTGCCGTCACATATATAGCATCGCTCGTGCTGCTGGCTCAGCTACGACACTAAGCAAGTAACGCAGCGGCCGGGTGCGGCAGCCGCGCGTGCTCCCAGCGGAACTGCCGCACCAGCGCCGCCCAGCGCGCGCTCTCCAGCAGCGAGCGGTATGGCTGCACCTCTACGAGACGAGACGAGAGAACGCTCTCAACTAGGGCTCACTGCCGTCACATATATAGCATCGCTCGTGCTGCTGGCTCAGCTACGACACTAAGCAAGTAACGCAGCGGCCGGGTGCGGCAGCCGCGCGTGCTCCCAGCGGAACTGCCGCACCAGCGCCGCCCAGCGCGCGCTCTCCAGCAGCGAGCGGTATGGCTGCACCTCTACGAGACGAGACGAGAGAACGCTCTCAACTAGGGCTCACTGCCGTCACATATATAGCATCGCTCGTGCTGCTGGCTCAGCTACGACACTAAGCAAGTAACGCAGCGGCCGGGTGCGGCAGCCGCGCGTGCTCCCAGCGGAACTGCCGCACCAGCGCCGCCCAGCGCGCGCTCTCCAGCAGCGAGCGGTATGGCTGCACCTCTACGAGACGAGACGAGAGAACGCTCTCAACTAGGGCTCACTGCCGTCACATATATAGCATCGCTCGTGCTGCTGGCTCAGCTACGACACTAAGCAAGTAACGCAGCGGCCGGGTGCGGCAGCCGCGCGTGCTCCCAGCGGAACTGCCGCACCAGCGCCGCCCAGCGCGCGCTCTCCAGCAGCGAGCGGTATGGCTGCACCTCTACGAGACGAGACGAGAGAACGCTCTCAACTGGGGCTCACTGCCGTCACATATATAGCATCGCTCGTGCTGCTGGCTCAGCTACGACACTAAGCAAGTAACGCAGCGGCCGGGTGCGGCAGCCGCGCGTGCTCCCAGCGGAACTGCCGCACCAGCGCCGCCCAGCGCGCGCTCTCCAGCAGCGAGCGGTATGGCTGCACCTCTACGAGACGAGACGAGAGAACGCTCTCAACTAGGGCTCACTGCCGTCACATATATAGCATCGCTCGTGCTGCTGGCTCAGCTACGACACTAAGCAAGTAACGCAGCGGCCGGGTGCGGCAGCCGCGCGTGCTCCCAGCGGAACTGCCGCACCAGCGCCGCCCAGCGCGCGCTCTCCAGCAGCGAGCGGTATGGCTGCACCTCTACGAGACGAGACGAGAGAACGCTCTCAACTAGGGCTCACTGCCGTCACATATATAGCATCGCTCGTGCTGCTGGCTCAGCTACGACACTAAGCAAGTAACGCAGCGGCCGGGTGCGGCAGCCGCGCGTGCTCCCAGCGGAACTGCCGCACCAGCGCCGCCCAGCGCGCGCTCTCCAGCAGCGAGCGGTATGGCTGCACCTCTACGAGACGAGACGAGAGAACGCTCTCAACTAGGGCTCACTGCCGTCACATATATAGCATCGCTCGTGCTGCTGGCTCAGCTACGACACTAAGCAAGTAACGCAGCGGCCGGGTGCGGCAGCCGCGCGTGCTCCCAGCGGAACTGCCGCACCAGCGCCGCCCAGCGCGCGCTCTCCAGCAGCGAGCGGTATGGCTGCACCTCTACGAGACGAGACGAGAGAACGCTCTCAACTAGGGCTCACTGCCGTCACATATATAGCATCGCTCGTGCTGCTGGCTCAGCTACGACACTAAGCAAGTAACGCAGCGGCCGGGTGCGGCAGCCGCGCGTGCTCCCAGCGGAACTGCCGCACCAGCGCCGCCCAGCGCGCGCTCTCCAGCAGCGAGCGGTATGGCTGCACCTCTACGAGACGAGACGAGAGAACGCTCTCAACTAGGGCTCACTGCCGTCACATATATAGCATCGCTCGTGCTGCTGGCTCAGCTACGACACTAAGCAAGTAACGCAGCGGCCGGGTGCGGCAGCCGCGCGTGCTCCCAGCGGAACTGCCGCACCAGCGCCGCCCAGCGCGCGCTCTCCAGCAGCGAGCGGTATGGCTGCACCTCTACGAGACGAGACGAGAGAACGCTCTCAACTAGGGCTCACTGCCGTCACATATATAGCATCGCTCGTGCTGCTGGCTCAGCTACGACACTAAGCAAGAAACGCAGCGGCCGGGTGCGGCAGCCGCGCGTGCTCCCAGCGGAACTGCCGCACCAGCGCCGCCCAGCGCGCGCTCTCCAGCAGCGAGCGGTATGGCTGCACCTCTACGAGACGAGACGAGAGAACGCTCTCAACTAGGGCTCACTGCCGTCACATATATAGCATCGCTCGTGCTGCTGGCTCAGCTACGACACTAAGCAAGTAACGCAGCGGCCGGGTGCGGCAGCCGCGCGTGCTCCCAGCGGAACTGCCGCACCAGCGCCGCCCAGCGCGCGCTCTCCAGCAGCGAGCGGTATGGCTGCACCTCTACGAGACGAGACGAGAGAACGCTCTCAACTAGGGCTCACTGCCGTCACATATATAGCATCGCTCGTGCTGCTCGGCTCAGCTACGACACTAAACAAGTAACGCAGCGGCCGGGTGCGGCAGCAACAACTACCAATGAGATTTATTACTACTCGGGCCGGCATTAATCGGCAAATCTATTTATCTATTTAGCCTATTGCAGTCTCCACTCGAGAGCCCGTTTACGCCACCTTTCATCGGCTCTGCGACAAATTGTAACGTCACAAGATGTGGCCAGCCCACTGCCATGTAAGCTTGCTACATTTTTGGACTATATCCGTTACTTTGGTATTTTGCCTGATCATTTCGTCGATAATCGGCAAAACCGAATATGTGTAGATTAATGTAATCTAGCAGATGCTTCGGGTCGACTAAAATAGTCGATAAATGTTTAAAAAAATGTTCAACATATACTGCTCAACCTAAAATGCCGGCCCGACCGAATGTGTGAATGAAGCTACCGTAACTCAAATATACGGTATAAGTTACAGTACGCGGCGTCGAAGTTGAACGCTGGGCAAAGAGTGGGAATCGTTTTTCGCATCTTACGAGACGACCATCGTATCAGGGATGCGTGTGCGCGGAGCTAACAACCAATCACGGCCGGCGGTGCAGGCGCGGCGCGCTATCAGCCAATCACGTAATCGTAATGTTCTTCGACTGCGCACCTATCGCCCAGCGCTTAACTTCCGTGTCGCTAGTTGTATCATCTACAGCTAGGATTCAAACCTGTGTCCTTCGGGAAGGCGAGCATGCCCATGCAGTGCTGGATGTCCTCCAGCTGCCCTTCCTCGTATGTGGAGAAGTTCTTCTTCGCGTAGCGGACTGCCTCCAATCGTTTGTCTTCGCGGACTAGTTCGATGAATTCCTGAGAAAAAAGAAAGTTGTTTCGGAAACTGTTTATTCTTTAACAGCTAAGACTACCCGGGCAGTTCGCCCGGGTAGTCCGATTTTATTTCGGCGCCACTTTAAGCCGTGCGTGCGTAGGACATAAGTAGTAAGTAAATGTATTCACATATTATTGGTCTGTGATTTTAGTTTAAAAGGTTTAAAAATAAATTCTTACACAAATTGTTTGTCAACAGTTACTGTTATATACTCGCTTGTGTACGTATCTCCTCTACCTAATAGTTCTTATTCACACGAAATACCTACGTCATGGACGGATGGACGTTCACATTGCATACGGAATGGTGTTTTTTCACGATTCGTCAAAAAATATTCAATTTGGTGTTCACATTTGTTTAGTGATTGATTCAGTCTTTACCAAAAGCGGACCCGTCACAAAACACTCACAATTCGTGTTTTTTAACGAACGTGATTTTTAAAAGACGATAATTGAATTAAAACTTGTCCATCATTTTTCACGATTCGTGAAGCGTGTGAACATGGGAATCATGAAAATAAACGGTTTGTCAAAAAACACGAATTGTCCTCGTGTGAACGTGCACTTAGCTTATCTCATCTAGATGACTGTATTGTGTACCGGTGTGCTTATATTGCGTAACCATGTGCGTATCTCTCGTACCGGTGCTCATACCTGGTATAACTATGTGCTTATCTCGTGAATTCGGGTACGTATCTCGCGTACCTGTATGTGAATCTCGTCTAGCTGTTTGCGTATCACGCATACCTGTACCTGTTTGTCATGTACCTGTATATCTCGCGTACAACTAGCGGCACGTTAGTTGAGTGCTGGGCGAAAGAGTCGCAGAAAATCATTACAATTACGTGATTGGCTAGTAGTGCGACGCGCCTACGCCGCCGGCTATGATAGATTGTTAGCTCCGCGCACAGTCTCTGATACAGTGATCGTCTTGTAAGATGCGCAAAGCTATCCCCACTCTTTGCTCCAGCGCTCAACATCAGTGCCGAGTACTGTACCTGTATGCGTATCTTGAACTCCATGGTAGAGTTGAGCTTGCGCAGTTTGGACTTGTTGTGTGCGCACCACTGCAGGCAGCGCGCGGTGCGGCGCGCTAGTAGTTCGGATTCTATTTCAGCTACCTGTGTGCGTACCTATTGTACTTGTGTTCATATCCAGTGTACCTATCTTCGTATCACGTGTACCTGTATACGTATCTCGCGTACCTGTATGTGTATCTCGTGTACTTAGATGCGTATCTCGGCTATCTGTTTGCGTATCTCGGTACCTAGCTCATATCCAGTGTACCATTGTGCGTACCACGTGTACCTGTTCCCGTATCTCATGTACCTGTATGTGTATCTCGTCTACTTGTTTGCGTATCAAGTGTATTGCGTATCTCGCGTACCTGTTTGTGTACCTCATCTACCTGAGTGTATCTCGCGTATCTATGGCCGTATCCCGCGTACCTGTATACGTATCTTGAACTCCATGGTGGAGTTGAGCTTGCGCAGCTTGGACTTGTTGTCGGCGCACCACTGCAGGCAGCGCGCGGTGCGACGCGCTAGTAGTTCCGACTCCACCTCAGCCGCCGCGCAGTAGATATCTATAGAAAGAAAGAAAGAAGTATTAATTTGGTTAATATCACAAGTAAATTACTTTTAATATTAACCATTTTGTATTTTAGATCTTTAATAAATAATAAATAAATATAATAAATATTGGACAACATCACATACATTGCTCTGATCCTAAGGTAAGTAGCTAAAGCACTTCATAAACAACGACGGTACCACAACACCCATTATCATTATACAGGTTGTCCCGTAAATAAAGGATAACCTTGTTACCATATACAGGGTAGTCCAGGCCAGATGGATATAAAAATTTTTTTAGGTAGTCGGCTTAGGGCCCTATTTTTACCCGCCAGGAAAAAAAACGCTTGTCAGCCGCTTACAATTGCAAATTTTTGTTTTTAGCAATTCCATGCAAGGTTTAATTGAAGATAAATAACACTTGAAAAAATCATCGACCTCAGGTGGGACATCGGTAGCTTAGTTGGTAAAGCACGTGTCCCACCTGAGGTCGATGATTTTACAAGATATGTTTTTTTTTTATTTTAGAAATATTACCACTTTTAATGTTTTATTTACTTTTAAAATGAAAAATTATATTATTTTTTATTTTAGGTGCTTAGTTAGACATTGCGCTCTCTCAGAAAAAGTCGTGATATTTCTAAAATAAAAATATCTTGTAAGCGGATTTTTTTCTGGCGGGTACAAGCAGATCCCTAAGCCAACTACCTTAAAAAAATGTATATCTGGCCTGGACCACCCTGTATTCTATACATCATGTTGAAAATTTTTAGTTCTATCACTTTGGCAAATTTGCATGAAAATTGGACAACTTTCCATACAGAATTACCAAACAGCCGATTAAATTTGTATAGAAAGACAAAAAACATATTATGCATATTAAATAAAGATATAGAACAAGAGTTGTACAATATAATGTATAGAATATGTGGTTACAAGGTTATCCTTTATTAACGGGACACCCTGTAATATAACTTGAAGTAATATAGCATGATTTAAAATTACAAAGCAAAAGGTGCTGAACTTTATGACATTGTACATCTATTATAAACCCCACTATAACAGTTTTTTTTCTCAATTCCACCATTATTCTCTCATCATCATCATCATCATCAGCCCACACTAGGCTACTGCTGGCCTCTCCAATTGCACGCCACTCTGCACGATCTATAATATTATTATTAGTTACCGGTAGGTAATAACGCTTACTACGCGGGTCTTAACCAAGCGTAACAGCGTGAAGTGTTGAGATGTCAGAGGACAAAAATTTGCGTGTGATCCGACAGGTATTCAGAATAACTGTTTTCTGGAGAAGGGGTATTATTTTGTTATTATTATTCTCTCAATAATAGTTAATTATATTAATGTCAAATATTCAGTAGGGCTATAAAGGCCCCTTATACACGTCCCAAAAATATAAACTAGCTCTACACCGCTTTGGAACTACATATAGGTTGGTGATGAGAAGAAACGGCGCAACAAACTAAGTTACCTTTGTCAGCCTGATTTTATTACAGGAAATACAATTACAATTCATGTAAGTGCGAGCTAGGCAGGTTAGTAAGTCCATGCACTCTTGTCGTCGAAGTGAGCTTCTACTTTGAAATAGGGGAATAACTTCATCATCATCATCATTTCAGCCGGCGGACGTCCACTGCTGAACATAGGCCTCCCCCAGTGACTTCCAGATCGGCCAGAAGCGGCCTGCATCCAGCGGCTTCCTTCAACCTTTACCAGGTCGTCTGTCCACCTTGTGGGTGTGAGTCCCACGCTGCGCTTGCCGGTACGCGGCTTCCATTCCAGAACCTTTCTGCCCCATCGGCCGTCAGTTTTACGTGCTATGTGCCCCGCCCATTGCCACTTTAGCTCGCTTATCCGTCGGGCTATATCCGTGAACGAACAAAAGTCGCTGACATAGCCCGACGGTAATAACTTAGGTTCCGAAAAACATTAAATTCGTGTGAAGTAATTAATGGATGGCTCCTAATCAATCAAATTAATTGAACTATAAACTAATCATTCAAAATTAATACAGTGCAACTGTACTGACCGACATTGGTGAGGTCCCGCAAATTCCTTGCATCAGCTAGCTTAGTTGCGGAGTCGTAATACCCGTTTCGTAGGAAGTAGTCGACCAGCATTCGGTCCAGGCGGACCTTGCGCCATTGGTTCATTGCGGTCTAGAAATAAAAATTTAGGTAAAAAATATATAGATCTATTTTATTTCTTGTCTATGATTATGAACGGGCTTTAGACGAAAACCATCTTCTTATTTTAAAAAAACCGGCCAACTGCGAGTCGGAGTGTCGGACTCGCGCACGAAGGGTTCCGTACCATTATCTACAAAAACGGCAAAAACAATCATGTTTGTTGTATGGGAGCCCCCTTAAATATTTATTTTATTCTGGTATTTAGTATTTCTTGTTATAGCGGCAACAGAAATACATCATTTGTGAAAATTTCAACTGTGACAGACAAACAAACAGACAGACAGACAGTGGAGCCTAAGTAATAGGGTCCCGTTGTACCCTTTGGGTACGGAATCCTAAAAAAACAATTTGGAAGCTACACTTGACTCGGGAGTCACATTATTCTATCATTCTGTGTACTACACGTGTAAGTACAGCATTTAGTCAAACTATAGCCAACGTAAAGCATATTTTTTATCTTGGAGCCGTATTCTTAAAGTGACTGTGCATCTATGAACACTGCAAGACCCTAAACCATTGAATTTTAGAATTCTTTGTATAAAATCGTATGGAACGTCGCGCGCAGCGAGCGCATCGGTCGCATAATACGGATTGTTGCAGGTCTGTAGTGTTCATAGATCATCAATGTTTATAAGAGCCTGTTTCATAATGTACGGATAAGTTCTGTTTATGCTATTTGGTACTTATGCTATTTGGTTTAGGATAATAACTATTTTTTGCGTTTCACGACCGTCATAGCGTTATAGGACACATTAATTCAAGCACTTTAATCGTCTACGATCTACATATTTTTATCTGTTACGTATCTCTTTGACACTTTGTCTGTTAATAGTGAAACAGGCTCATGTGTTTTAGTTTGTTTATATGTTATATAGTTTCCATAGTAACTTTCCTTAGTTTTTGCCTAGATAATTTGTTTAATTAATAATCAAAGCCTTGTTAAATAGCCCTCACCCTGACTTGAGGTGAACTAGGCTCGGTGAGCGCACTGGCTTGCTCCTTCAAATGCTCCAAACGTTTCTTGCAGACGTAGGCTGCTTGCAATTCCTCATTAATTGCTTCAGATGCTTTGCGTTTCATTGTTTTTAACTTCTCAACCTGTAAAAATAAACTCAATGTATTCTCTTATTTTAGCTAACTTAGTTATAATTATATAGTTTTGTCTTTGTTCTAATAAGTTTAGGTTCTTATAAGTTTTTAGGCCCATTAAATGATTTTGGACTGAAAAAAAAAATTGCTAGCTTACCTATATAAGATTTCAGATTTGATCCGTGGTACAAGTTAATTTATAAAATAATTTCTAAATTATCTTAGGTTTTAGATCCCATCTAACGGCCCTGGCAAATTTGTTTCTCATGAATGTTGATTCATTACTTCTAGAATCTAGACCATATTGTGTTGTCTGTCTGGACTATTTTGTTAATTTATTCAAATGCTTTTAAAAATCAAAAGCAATTGATTTAGAGCAAAAGATATGTAAAGATCCATTCAGTAATTTAGGGTATTTTTTTCAATAGCAAGCGCAATAGTTTTATGGTTTTTATGGTAATCAATAAAGATAAAGACTAGTTGTCTTTATTCATAAGCCAGCGATTCTACATACCATTCCTCCCAGCAGCGAATCAATCTCTCCAGTCGTAACTGCTGGGTTCTTTACAGCGTTATCTATTTCCGAGCATGCACTTGACACCTGCCTCGCTTCTACATCGAGGACCCGCTGAGCATTGCGATAACGCTTATTGAACACTTCATAAGGGACCTATTAAAAGGAAACAGCTAACATTTCAGGTTTGCTATGATCAAAATACAGTAATTTATTCAAATATTTAAAATTCGAGACATCTTGAATAAATGCAAATTATTTACATTTTTTTAGGTGTGAACTATTTTAGTAGTTAATAAAGAGTAAATATTACTGGGATGTTACAATTCTGCTACATGCTGGTTCAGGCTAAGATTACCAGCATTACCCACTGCTGAATATAGAGAACAGGATAGAAAATAAACAATCTCGTTGCCCAGTTACTTAGCTTGAATCTGGGTACCATTTAAATTAAAATATTTTAATTTTTACTCACCTTCAAAGTGGCATGCTCCAAAGATTTTATTTCGTTCATTTTATTTTCTTTCAATATCAAGGTATCTTTGATAGAGATGTAAACGGACGCAAAAATTCAGCACAAGAGACTCCCCTTGACAAGATTCCTAAAATGAAAACAAACTCAGCTGATTGTATGTGTAGCCTTGCGAATGTTACAATAAACAAAACAGTGAGAAAGTGACAAACAAACACCTAGAACAACTAATATTCAAACAATTTATTGAATTTCATGCATATTTTTGCTAGTTTTTACTATTTTGTTACAAATAAAATTACAAACCAACCAAGAAAGGATAACACGCAAATGCGAAGACAAAAAATTGAGTCGAAAACTATAGTTGTTTCTTTCTCACCATAGGACGATAGAAAGAGAGAAAATATAAAAACATGGTGGAAGAAAGACGATACCAAAGCAGACGTTTAAATACCAAATAAAAGATCAATAATTATGCAATTAAGTTTAATAAATACTTATATCTTTATAACGTTAGAAGCAAAATAGTCCATCTTATGATAATCTTTTAGGTTTTTAACATTTGAAGCTCTATGTTCACGTGCGCGTACATTGTTACATATTTTTTACTTTCTTACAAAAAAAAAAACATATGGTTTTTGAACGCACCTCTTTTAGAAGTTCACCATAGACTACCTAGACCAAACGTTCGGAAATATAAATTTGACAAAGATTTTATCTCGCTCAGTTGCCTGTTGTTGGTCGAGTTTATGCATTTAATTTAGTATTACGCCATCAACGACATGAGTGCATACTCAAACTTCTTGTGAACTGTTATGGTAAGTAAACAATCGCAGTTTACTTATTATAACAGTTCACAAGAAGTTTGCCCAAGGACACAAATATTTACTATTAAAATTATATTTCATACTACCGTACCGTACTACAGCGTAAAATGCGAAAGTAACTCTGTCAGTCTGTCTGCTACATTTCATGCTTAAACTACCAAACCGATTTGTTTGAAATTTAGTACAGAAATAGATCCTTTTATCTCGATACAAAGTTTTCAAAGGGTTGAAAGACCCAAAATACTGTCATTGAAGCAAAAAAAAAAAAAAAGAATGTTCAAAGCAGTGTCACTTGTCAATCAATCCGTCAGTCGCGGACGTAACCTTGGGCTGACCTTAAGTGCTTGGACGTCCGACAGAATAAAATAAATATTTAAGGGGGCTCCCATACAACCAAAGTGATTTATTTTGCTCGTTCCGTACCCAAAAGGTAAAACGGGACCCTGTTACTAAAGCTCCGCTGTCCGTCAGTCTGTCTGCCCGTCTGTCACCAAGCTGTATCTCATGCACCGTGATAGCTAGAAATTTTAAATAAATATTTAAGGGGGCTTCCATACAACAAACGGGATTTTTTGCCGTTTTTATAGAAAATGGTACGGAACCCTTCGTGCGCGAGTCCGACTCGCACTTCGCCGGTTTTTATAGATTTTCTACTGAAATTACTACTAAATCATCTTCCTCTTTGTCACAAATCTACCAAAAACGTAGAAATCTACTTAATGTGGTCACACTGATGGCGTCCGCAAGCAACGTTCGAAAAACCGTCTACACTTATCAGTCGCGGCTGTAAGCCGCGTCCATAAACCTCGTCCGATAGTTTGTTTCCAGCTTTAGGATCAATCTCATTGAGGTACGGACAACAGCACGTCGACCTACCACAAAATGTCAAATTTTCTCATTTGAAAATGAACTCTATGTGTCAGGCTTAAAGTTGAGAATCTATTGGAGAATTTTTGACTTTTGGGATAGGTCGACGTGCTGTTGACACAATCTTGAGACCAAAGGGTAGTACTTGTATTTTTCCACGAAGGGAAAGGTTAGGTTAGGTTAGGGCTAGAGCCATACAGCCATTATTAAAAATCTCTTATGTCATTTAGGTGTTTTTTTATTTTTTATTATATTAATAATCATTCTATTTTTAAGCCTTAATGCTAACATTGTCCCGCAAAACTGGTTACACAGTTTGTCTGCGGGATCAGGTGAGTCAACACATCACTGTATGCGGGACCCTCTGGATTACAGCTAGCTAGACAGAAAACAGCTGTTGCTGCGACGCCATTTCGGTAATTAAATTTTAAACAAGGATACGATGCTGCTTATCTTGACAGCTAGTTACGAGGTCACTTGATAGCAGCGTTTGTGAGTAAAGATATTTTTTAATAGGCTGTTCAGCAGTGTCTTAAATTTAATCAACGTTTATAAGTGGGACCGTTAATGTTTTCTCTTTTTAGTGTGGAGTGCATTAATTATGGTGTTGTAAATGCTGTTTAATTTGTTTAGTTAAAACATAACAAGATATAAGCCTGAAGAGGTAACTCTGGCCATCAAACGAATGGCAAATAACAAAGCCTCTGGCCCTGACGATATCCCTGCCGAATTCTGGAAGCAAATAGGAGATACCGGCGTACTGTTCCTGACAAAACTTTTCAACAAGTTCCTGGCTGATGGAATTCCCAACGAATGGCGAAAGAGCTTTCTCATCCCTTTCTATAAAAATAAAGGTGATATAAGACTCTGCGGCAACTACAGAGCTATAAAGCTTATCTCACATTCCTTCAAAATATGGGAAAGAGTCATCAACAAAAGGCTACTTGAATTAACTAGCATCACTGATAATCAATGCGGATTCGTCGCCGGTAGATCCACAAGTGATGCCATACATTCGGTCAGAATACTGATGGAAAAGTTCAGAGACAACAAAACAGACTTGCACATGATATTCATCGACCTAGAAAAAGCTTTCGACCGGGTACCAAGAGAATTAATTTGGCACGCTCTAAGGGCCCAGAGTGTCCCCGAGCATTACATTATGACTGTCAAAGATATGTACCACCAAGTATCAACCAAAGTGCGGAGTCCGGCCGGAACAAGCGATGAATTTGATGTTAAGGTTGGTGTGCACCAAGGTTCCGCACTCAGCCCTCTGCTATTTAATATTGTACTGAACCATCTCACCTCAAATCTGCAACGAGCGCCACCATGGGACATCCTATATGCGGACGACGCCGTCATCATCAGTGAAGATGTGAACAATCTACAGCAGATTTTGGAAATGTGGAGGGAAGCTCTGGAAACATCAGGTCTGCGAATGAGCAGAGAAAAGACCGAGTACATGCATTGCAACTTTAGTGGTGTTGACAGCAAACACACCATTTGTCTGCAGAATACCCAGCTAAGAGAGGTGGACCATTTCAAATACCTAGGGTCAGTCGTTAGTAAAGATGGGTCAATAGATACTGATGTCACCCATCGCATAAACACCGGGTGGATGAAATGGAGAGAACTATCCGGCGTGCTATGCGACAGCCGAATGCCCGTACGCATAAAGGGACGAGTATATAGAGCAGCCGTCCGACCAGCCATGACATACGGATCCGAATGCTGGCCACTCAAAAAGCAGCACGAAAATCAATTGCACTGCGCAGAGATGAAGATGCTCAGGTGGGCAGGTGGTGTAACTAGGCTGGATCATGTGAGAAACACACACATAAGAGGCACCTTCAAAGTGAGACCTATCCCAGATAAACTACAGGAGAGCCGTCTGCGGTGGTACGGACACATTATGAGGCGGCCATCCGATCACATGACCAGAAAAGTGCTGGATATCGAAAGTAAACCCCGAGGACGAGGAAGACCCCGAATCACATGGATGTCCATAGTAAATAAGAACCTCAAGGAGGCCCAAGTGAGCAAAGAGATGACCCAGGACAGAGCAACCTGGAGACGCATGATACGGAGGGCTGACCCCAAATAAAATGGGAAAGGGCCAGGCAAATATATAAAACATAACAAGATATATAAAAAAATAAAATTAAAAAAATGAAATTTTATTTATTTACGCAACTATAATTATAATGCTTCATGTTTTTGCTTGTGAAATATATTTTATTTACTTGTTGTTACGAAAGAGCGGGAACCAACCTAACACGTTGTAAAAACTTAAATGAATCAATAAAGATTTTTGTATTTTGTATTGAAATAAGTAGGGGACGAAAGTTTGTTTGAATGTTTGCTCTTTTTTGAAATTTCGACCTAACTATCCTGATGACAGTTCGTATGAAAGTTTAAGCAAAGTCACACTCCTGCTTCGGTTTTAATACAACATTGAAGTTCCAAATCCAAAGTATATTACAGCTCCTTTTTTGATAAGAGTGTACTTCAGACTTTATACATAACTAGCTGATTTTTAACCCGAGTGATGTATCAAAGCGATATAAAGTGTTTAGTTTATGCTATAGTTACCTATACACAATATGATCTTACTGCGTTGAATTTGTCTCCGTCCACCCTGTCAAGGTCACCATTAGCATATCAGGAACAATCACGAAATAATATATGGAGAACATTGATATCTGACTTCTTGAGCGTAGTTTGACTTTGCTAATAGGTTATTTTGATCTTTTACGATAAAGTGCGATAGCCTGCCTAAAATGAGCCGTAACGTTCAACAAATGTTTTTGAACATTCCCTTAGTTATTTGGACCTAAATGGTCCAAATAACTCAGGGTTGTTATGTATCTTATTTCCAAACTTCAGAACCGATTACTTTGAATTATTTATAAAACCATGTTTTATGCACCTCCTTTGAAACAACAAAAATAATTTACGAAATCGGACTACGCATTAATGATTTACAGCTAAGTAAGGAATTCCAATTTCCCAATCCCAAATCCCCTTTCCCAATGTAACCGTGCTGAATTTCGGGATTTATAAACAGTATTCTATGTCCTACTTTGGAGTATGAACTCAAATTATGCTAAGTTTTATTTGAATTCATACAATTCCAGACACACAGAAGGACAGACAGACAAAAATTAAAATAATTACAGTTTTGTTTCCAGTATCGATAACAACAATCGAGTGAAAAAGTGCTCCTAATAACAATTTTAAAAATATCTTTGGACAGAATTCGGCCCGTTACAGTTTTTTTAATATTTGATATATAATAATTGAAATGAGAATTTATAAATTAATTTTGAAGTTGGGTTATTGGATAGAGAAGTAAACACTTTTCTTACTAATTTTATGGTGATTTTTTCTACCTTGTGAATGCTTACTGTATGTAACCTATTTCTTGGAGCAGAGTTACTCTCTGGGTTACACTAAAATGCTATGGCTATAAGGCTAATAGGTGTTAAGGATAACACATTTTAAAATGTTTATATACCTACGTAACTTAGTTTATTAGATAATAACCATTGTTGATTAATAAAAACGTCGAAAAAAATAAAGTTAATAAAATATTAACGATCACCTGCATTCTAGCGATAGGCATGGAGCGGTGTTGATTTCTGAACACAAAAGGCATAGACAAAAGTTGTGTCCATGCGTTTGTCGGCGCGTCAGCTCATCGCGTCACTTTTCGTTACGCAAATCCGCCATTTTGTACGTAGCTGGCGGTGCTTCAGGGTTTACTTTGTCGGTTTAGTGATTATTGTCACGATAAACTATAAACTTTGTTTAATTGACTTTTTCAAGAAGACGTGGACGATTTCGACTCTACTGTGAAATAATTTTGCTGTAAAACCTTGTGTTTTCGTGATTTGTGTGTGTCCTATAATTGGAGCGCGTGGCTGGCGACTCTTTGTTGTTGGATTCGGCTTATTTACGGTAAGTTTATTATTGGATAGTTGTTAAAAATGAAGTTGACATGAAGATTGAGCGTAGGATAATATTTTTGTGGGTATACAAGTTGCAGGGTGAGTGTAATTTGCGATAATGTGGTAGCGTCATGTAAGCGGCTTGCAGCGCGGCGCGGTGATAGCTGTGGCGATGGCTGACGGCCGACGACATTATTCTCGCGGCAGCGACGCCGACGCGTCACTAGTTGGGCGCGTAAGAAACGTGTTGGTCGTGAATTGACTTTCTAGAAGGCTCTATGTGGTGTTAACTGTCTGATAGGCAGTTAAACTGACTCCAACTGACCTACTTTTAATTGTATGAATGTGATTTTGGTGTCAATCAAGCAATTAGTGAGTGAGAGTGGCAATAGCTAAGAGTTTCCTGTGATAGTGCTTAGATTCTGTTATAGGTAAGATTTTTTGGTGGCAAACATCTGCCTAAATTCAAATTAGGACTAGGTAGGTATAACCTATTTCAGATGTAATTGACAGACTTATAAGAAATTGTTGATCTGGCTATCTTTGGATCCTACTTGCCGCAAGCTATAGCTGTTAACTTTACTATTATTAAACTATTCTAAAGGTATTACCTTGATATTCTTGATGGTAGGAGTAAAATTTAATTTTTTTACATAAATAAAATTGGTCTCTTTTTAATATTTTCACAATGAATTTCAATGTAGCTTAATCAATTTAATTAGGAAAAATTGATAATTACAAGAAACACAAGTTCTAAAGTTTGGGAAAACAACAGAAGTCTGAATCATTTTATTAAAAAGACATTGTTCATGTCTCACAAGAAAAGTTAAATTAGTATTGACTTTCCCTTAACTAACTTTGAATTGAGTAAAAACTTTGAATGGGTTTTGTTTCAAAGTTTTGTGTTTCATTATTCACCTATTTACTTACAGCAAAAGTTTTCATTTCACTCTTAAGATTTTTTTCTGACTTTAAATTTGTTGAAGCCAACTCACACAATGTTTGTAGTTAGTGAAATTTAATAAAACAAATGAAATCATGTTGAAATTGTTGGCCGGTTTTCTCTTCAAAGGAAAGCTCTTATGAATAAACTTTTGTAATAAATCTAAGTAAGATGGGAACTTTTGTATTCTACAGAATTTATTGCTTTTGATGTTTTTCAACCGAGTAAACTTTTATTATTATGGAATATCAAGATAGAAACTTGCAAAACAAAACTTTCCCTCAATACTAACTTGTTCAAACAAATTGAAAGAGCCTAAACTCAGTTGTTATTACTAGCCATTCAAACTATCCACCATCAGGTTCCATTATAAGATTGGCATGTAGCTAAAAAAAATTTATACTAATATGTCTCACACTTACAAAGTTTTTAATAAATCAGGCAGAAGTAGGTAAAAATTACTAAAGATGTCATTACATATTTACAAGCGAAGCTTATAAAATAGTTAATATGGAGCCTTTAGCTGTAACAGACTGAGATCTTGCCAACTTTTTTTATCATACAGGCATTGTTGTTTTACAGTTTTATTTTAAAGTAGTAACAATCAATATCAGGTTCAATAGTTATTTAATACCTATTTAGAAGACTAGTAAATCATTAATATGTTTAAATAGGAACTATTAAGTATATTAACATCATGAGCTGAATAATGCCCTTTTCTCAAACAGTGCTGAAACTTTCTACACAACTTAAAATCCAACACGCGTCGTATAAAGTCCTCTAGACACGGAACTGTATGCCGTAACCGTTTCACTGATAAACACACGTACCTACATACAGTTCGCACGCGCACATAGCGACGCCTTTGCGCCGTAAACAAAGACAGCGTCGGATCGCCTCGACCTATCTTCGTTATAGCACTTATAGCGATGTCAAGACAATGTACACTCGCATACAAAAGTCACACGATTTCTCGAATAAAAATTATAGTGTCTGCTACTTGTTTGAGATATGATTAACTTAGGTGTGGTGGCCGACCGTTCTAACTTTATCGAGACACAAGTATATGTATAACACTGTGTTTCAGTAAAATATAATTCTAAAGAAAAGAACTTGTGTTTAGGGAAAGTAACATTTATTATTTACTAACATCCTGTAACTTTATGTACTATTTTAGTATGGCAACTGGCGTCGCGTTCGTTTAGAATAATTGCACCACGCCTCTGCTTACAATCACAACTTACCGAGAGGCAGTGCGTCTGCTAATAGTTTATTAAATGCCGAGCGGTCGCATGAATCCGCGTAACAGACAATAATAATTATAATGCGTCTCGTTTTACTGGGCCTTTAGTTTAAAATAGACTTGGGAAGACTATTGCTTGTGACTGTACACTAGTATTACTCTAGCTACGTACGTATTATACGTGTGCGAGGTGACTCGGACTGCTGCGTAGGGTTGCCAATTAGCAAAATTACTGTGTTAGTTTTTATAAGCGCGCCATTTTAATTAATACGAAAGTCGGCGTTTGCGCGCTCACGTAATGTGTTATATTCGCTCGTTTTAGGACTGCATTTTAAAATAAATATTATGTAAATGCAGTTTCATTGGTAAGACTAAGTATAACGGTATACAGTAAACTGCAAATACTTATTATATTTTTGTTGGGAGATGTTTGATATATAATTAGCAGTATTGGGGTCTATAGAACATTTAACCGTTTTAAGACCGTAAACCTTTTTGGATTACACGAGTTTAGTGAGTCTTCCTGGATTATAGTGCATCGTTATAATGGAACATTATTTTGACAATAATTACAGACACGACTAAAGCAATCCTATCTAACGTTACTACAACCTACAGTTTTCCACCAAGCTTGCAAGAAAAATCCCAAGTAGAACATTACGAATTACCTTAAAAAACAAATCTCGTATTCCGCATGTCTTTGCGCATTTATAGTCGGCAGTCACGGCAGCTCATTAAAATTTTTACGTCACACGTTTTTGCCCGCTCAGCGGACCGTACGAACCAGACTACGTTTCCCAGACATAGTTCCATGCGATTGCAAATACATACTGGCATTACAACGTTTATAACATCAAAACAAAACTGTGTGGTTTAACATGTTCATCGCAGTGATATTTTTATAACAAAAGGGGCGTGTCCACGAAATTGCGGGTGAAATATGTTACTAGTTTTATTTGAAATTAAATCATAATTGAATTCATGGAAAATACCATGTTATTATTATGGACTATAATTACTGTTTGCTTTCGTCGGATGCAAGCCTGCTTTTTTAACTTAACTAATCTGCATACTGCTGACATCGAAATTATAATTGCACAAAATATTCTTACTACTTCTTTATTTGACTCATCTCATCAGTTCATTTGTCTGTAATATTAAAGATTGGTTTAAATACAAAATTTGATTTGATACTTTCATTCTATCCTAAAAAATAATTAATTTATAAATATGTAAAACATGATACTAGTCTCGCATTGATTGTTAAAAAAAGACATTTACCGACGACTATCCTCTCCTTCCAATTAAGCCCAGATACCTACTATGAATTGTTCAATCATTACTGAATAGCAGGTGATTTCGCTTGCGCTCACTTTTCAAACTACTATTGTTATTATTTTGCTATGTTATTGAAATTTGAATGAAGATTATTTCAACACCTAAATAAAATAAAAATACCTTCTACTATTCTACAAACTTCGATGAATCGAATGTTCGACCACAAGAAGGACATTTTTAACAGAAGTATTACTTTAAAAAAAATATGATTATAAGTAACTGTTTTCTTAAGGGTCTCGTTGCGTTTCTCTTATCGTTTGTACGTATGGCCTGGTAGGTAGTTTCGTAAATCATAAATTTTAATGTACGGTTTCCACTGATTGTCTAGGATTTGCAAGTCGCTACCTTATTAATAATATCATTATACTCAATAAGTACGATGTGAGCATCTCAGTTCTCTAATAGTATAAATACAAAAAATGTTAATTACGGTAGATAACGATCGTCGCGTCGCGAAACTGGTAGCCCTGCAAATGTGCAGACCACATCCGTTCACATCGAGATACGTGTCACACTCGCGCACGCACGCACACTAGCGCACGACTTGCCCGGCTCGATCGGCTATCGATTCCGCTCCTATACAGGATGGTTACTGACTGAATAATCTTAAAAGGACACGTATTTTAGATAACTATCTTACATAATGATGGGTAATAAAATTATCGAACATTCGAAACTGTTTTTAAAATCCTGCTTTGGTATTGGGCATCGTTTTAAGAGCTAGTAGTGATAGAAGTATAAAACTGGGCTTCAAAATAACGGATATTTAAAGGTTATTTCTGTATTGGGTTGATAATCGGTAATCACATAAAAAACGCGATTAGTCACCTCGATGAAGTTATAAGCTGACGCTTCACGAACCACCGGTAATAATCGTAGGCTCGCCCTGTATACAAACGCACAATAATTATACCGGCTTCTCGATTCTCGACTCGCTTTCAAGGATGCGCGATTATCTTGGAAAAGTTTATTTTTTGCCTTCTTTGGTGCGGAGTTTTTTTAGCCACGTGGCGTCTATTCAACTTGCTCTGACATGCGGACGACGCTTTTAACAAACAATTATATTATTGTTTAAATTACAAACGGCAACAAAAAGTTTTTTTTTTCTCAACTTGCTCGCCACGCAGTAGCTTTTTTTTTGTTGGTATCGTAATACTCTTAATACCATAATCACAGCATACAATACAACACGTGGCGCCTATAATACGGCCCCATGCGCAATGAACACGTGCTACTGATTCTATAGGTTTACTACACACAAATGTAGCCGATGCTGTTAAAAACAAATGGAGATCGCTCACTAACTTATACTAAAGTTTTAAATAGCGTGTAACGCTGACTTTCAAGGTTTGGAATAGCTAAACATGCTATCAATCAAAATGAGAACCAAATTCAGTTAATCTTTGTTTTAAATTCAGAGAAAACAATCCATGCATGAAGAGTCACAATCCAATGTTATTGCAGTAAGTAGACTTGTCAATTCTTATTATTTTTGACACACAAATATCGCATGATGGAGAAAACTTGTCATTCTTTAGTAGATTGGCCTAATGTTGCCTGTATCCAACATTGGAAGCTGATGTCATAAAACTATCCAATCAATCAATAGCTCTGTCGCGACTTGCGTGGTACCTATAGACGGAAAAAAATCTGCTGAATTTATAACTTGTGACCAAGTCGCTAGTCTTTTTATTGATTACGTCACTTCTTTGCATTAAGCGTCGCCATGAGTCATACTCGTCTTTTGACCTGGATGTGGGGTATTTTTTGTCCGTCCGATTTGGTTGATGGAACAAGTTTCGAACGTTATGGCGCTGATAAGTTTTAGCCTTAAAACTTTGAGCATAAATAAAGTCTTGATATAAAGTAAAAGTTTTTAAGTTCTGACGTATATTGACCTAACCGCATTATTGTTACCACACGCTAAAATAAATGATGAATCAATAAAGACATGTTTTGCACGCGGAGGGATAACAATAACTAATTTAATATGCTAAAAGTTAATAAATATGAATATGCACCAGTCAACACACAAATTGTCATGACAATGTTTTTTTTTGCCAAGGGCGTCTTCTTAGCACACCCAAACTCGAGCCAAATTAGTAAAAGTCAATAGTTGACCCGTAACCACTAAACCACTTGGATCGAAATAATAAAAGATATTTTCTGAGATAAGAGTATCTACAAATAAATACACTGTCATCAAAAAAACTTATGCAAGTTGTATATTTCCTTGCTATTTCAGAGAGTATTTTCCTTTCCGAAAGTAGAATAGGTTAGAGGGGAAAAGGTCCGTGATTTTCTTTGCAAGTTACCGTTTCAGTCGTACCTATAGCAGAAGACATTCGAGTTTCTTCCGCTTACAATATCCACACACTCGATGACTTTCTAAAGACGACACATAATACTTTCCTCGATGGCCTCCAAACTTGGGGCCAAGTAATATATGCGCATAATTGTCGGCGCGGTGACATTTTTGGTGCCGAACGCGCCGGTTCGCTAAACTCGCGATTGATCTCGTGTAAAACAAGTTCTTTTTCCTCTTAATCTAGGTATGTAGTACGCATATAAAACTATTTATTAACGTTTCGGCCATATTTTATTTGCCTTTTTCATTATCATTTTATCTCATTGATGTCTAAATGTATAATGGACGGTCTGTTTTTGCGACATAAGCTGTCGCTGAGGAAGACAATTATGCAATTAATGGTATACAGAGTTGTGGGAATTAGACTTAACCAGCAAAAAACCTTTTTTTACCAAAAAAAAATATCATTTTCGGTATGTTACGTTTCGCGGTTCACTCAAATCGCAAATTATTCTCATATGTCGCGCGTGGGACGGGTTTTCCCTATAGGCGGCTGGAAAATGTAATATTTTTCCTGTGACATTGATATCCGCGAAGTGTTATTTATGTGCAACAGTATTTTAGCTGTTGAAATGAATAACATTAATATATGTTCAAACAGCAATCATGGGAGACTTAACTCGTGTATTTGTCTACGTAAAATAAATATTTAAAATACCATTACTGTTTTAGCCGAACAGTTATTTTGAATATGCAGTAATGATTCGTAATGAAAAAATCGATATAGCGAGATAGCGGAAAAATATCCACACGTTTGTTCAAACTTGCAGTACAGTAATATCATATTTTTTCGTTCACTTTCATTTGATGATCGATGAACACAAAAAATACCTAACCTGTTTGCGTGACATTAGCTAATTGATTTCGTTCCTGAATTTCCGCTGAATAATCGTTGTGCACGTAATAATATACTTATCGCTGGCTATACGTACTCGTGTCAGTCAATAACAAACGAATACTTCTTACTTTAACAAATTTACGTTAACCACGTTATTAATCAAAATCGATGTGCAGTCGCTATAACTCAAATGCATTTATGGAAACCAAATATGTATTCCAATAAGTAAACACTGTTCGCGCGAAAATCACGCTTCGGTTCAATAGCATTATCAGGGGCGATATAATTTGAGTTAGGTACAGCTCCATTGTGCTGGCTGTTATTACCTCCCTCTCCCTCCCATTTTGCACCCCGGCGGGCACCCCTCGCGCTGACCGACCTATTAAAATTGTAATTAACCAACGAGCTTCGTGTATTATTGTCAAAACGATGTCATATCGATTTGTTTCTGCGTTCACTTATTTAATCCACAGAGAAAGGTAACATTAAAGCAAAATGATTCTTTAAAACAGATCCGAGATATCGATTAATCGTAATGGTCGTGGTATAATAACGCATTGTATCTTCTAATGGTATCTGCCAATATCTTAAGAGCTCAGAATGGCTAAAGTTAATCGACGTTATTATTTCTATCTGGGAAAGTCCCCAATAAAACTCGAGATAAAACCGTTTCTTGTTAAGTACTACATAAAGCAGAAATAGCTGGAGTGTGTACTTGGAAACTTGATCTATCTATACTATAGATGTTATGTGGTGGCCGTTCAACGCCGAGCCCAAGCCACTCGAGCTTGAAACATGAACTTGATCGTTTTTTATTTTTGCTGGACGTGTTGAGAAGCGACTTTCATTACTTCGTAGTATTTGCTATATGAAAATGGTAACATTTACAGTCCAGTGTGTCACCAACAAATAATTAAATTACTTTTGATGAGATCTCAAAACTCAAAATTTTGGATTTTCAGATTGGTCTAAACCTCCCAATTTATATTAAATTTGAATAGAGAAAGCCTGCGAATTTGTGTGGGTTGTCAAGCCACTTAAATTATTGCCAACAAAGCAATCGAACAATAGGTAATGTCATTTTAACAAAGGATCGGACGTCCGTATATTTGGGAAGCCCATCCCTGAAGGTGGGACCTTCAATATCTAAAATTTCAGATATGACCTTGTTCCGTCCCTTTGTGGACGTAACTCATTTACGAAGGTCCTGTACTTTGTTACTTTTGGTTTTATTAAAAGTTTTTATGTCTCAAACATCGATATTATATGTCGCCTCTTCTCTTTGTTTGATTACGATTCTTTGATATAACTTTTATGTCCAATATACTAAAAATGCGTTGCTGACAATAATTTAGCATTCATTGTTGTAATAAATATAACTACAGACATCTATTGCGTGGAGAATCTTTAATAAGTTTTCATGTTTATACATACTGCAATTATATGTATATGCGACAAAGAGCAATAGTGCTACCGCGCTCGTAACATTAGACTTCAAATTGAAGTACGGCGTTACTCGAATGTTCAAAAATCATCTTCTTTTATAAACTTATTATAGATGACCAGAAATATTATGTCATCCTTTGCAATATCCACTTATTTATTTTAATAATGCTAGTAAAGCCAAAGTTGCAAACAAACAATGACTCCGTAATGAAATTCGTCACCAAGCTGTTAAAATCAATCAAGATGATCAAAAAGTTTATCAATAAACTAAAAGAAAATGGAGATTCTACGGACGCATCGCGGAGGCGCGCTATGTTTAGTTAGATCTAAGAATAAAAACGTTGCGTATCCAATTTGCGAGTTTTTGCAATTCTGGCAAAACATGTGGTGAACGAGGACGAAAACAGTAATTTTATTCAAACTTTGAACAGTGCCTAGGTCCTAGGCAAGCCACGTCAGTTAGTCCTAGGCCCTAGGACTAACTGACGTGTAACTTAAAGCGAAGTGTAAATACATTACTCTACTCGTAGGCACTGAATTATTCTTTCTTTTTACCTATATCTACATTTATCACTGATATCATTAATTTAAATTGTGTATGAGTATTACAAAATAGATTGCTGTGTAATGGTAAGATTTAATGTTTATTTAACTATTTGTTTATTAAATAAAATTAATAGCATAGAGATACGTAACTTTCGATAAAAAAGTTGTCGTGTTATTGTGCATACTTCAACAATACTTAAATAATAGGTATTCCCAGAGTGTTATAAACATGTGAATTAACCATTTATGCGCTGTGATATTATTGAGTGCCGTGGCATCATGTGTGATGTGACTCAATATCGTACCAATTTATACTTAGACCTTTCTGTATGCGTAATCGAGGTAGTAACAGCGTCAGTCGTTAAATTATTGTGTGAATTTCGTCCAGTTTTGCAGAGCTGGTTCAACTATTTTGTTTGGGTGTACGCTGTACGCCAGCAGATAAAAAAAATAGATTCAGTTTTTTGGCGCCTTATTTTGATTTTAATTTTGTTCTCAAATTTAATTTCTGTAGTTTATTATTTAAATTTACTATCGGAGTCGAGCCAAATACAATGTCTTAACAAGGACACTGCTAACCGACTCCAAATTGCAACAAAATGATTATTTTTGATGGCAGACAATAAAAATGGTAACATCAGAACCGCTTAATAGTAGCATGTGCCAAGCTCTTGTATTCAGACACACTTGAAATGAGTGCCAAGTTTAACTTGCCCAGTGTTGTCCTAACAGTGTTCTAGCTTTTGCCACTTCAAGGCTGTTAAAGTGATTCATCTTTAAGCTTGTCATTGACTCTTTTTCATTTGGAATTAATAAGAAAACTTCTTCATTTCTTCTATCATTAAAAATCTTGGTTCGTTACTAGGCTAGGCATGCGTCACACTACTTATTATTTTGTCGCTGCTTGCATTCTTAATATTCTAGTCTTTTATTAAACCTAATCTTACTCTGTTTCTACTAATTAAAGAAAATCCGTTCTGCAAAGACTACTTATTTCAGTTTAATTAATCTGTCGTACCAGTCTCTTGGGAGCGGCTATGTCGCACAGACTACCACTGCTCGTATCGGAGATTTCTAATCGCTACTCAAATAAACGTCAGTACTTAACTACGTAAGTACTCTCCCGCCTAGCAACAGTTTATGCTTTATCGTCATAGGTGTTTTATGGTGCACACTGGTAATTAAACACATTTACACCGCGGCGCGATCATTAAAATGTATTTAATGGCGACTTGTGTGTGTAAGCTGTTTTCGCGAAGCCAGTTTTCCAGGTCCGGTTTTTTACGGTTTCCGCTTATTCGGCCGGTTAATGAAAGCCCGTCGAGATGGGATACCTAATTGGATTCCGTTTTGTATCGGAAACCGGCGCGGCTGCGTTTCCGACGGTGTTATTCACCTTTTGAGTTCTTTGTTAACTTTTTAAGTGGAAATGTTGAGCGAACAAAGCGAAGCTAGGTATTTCTTATATTCTAACTAAAGTATGGCCGGCGTAATTGGTTTTTGAGGTCGGCAAACCAATTTGGCTTAATGAAAGTTGACATTACAAGTTACATAAACGGCAGCAAGTGTTTACAGTGATAGATGTTAATGTTAGAAGTTTGGTAATGTATTTTCTCGGCATTTACACTTTACACAACAATTTGCGAAGATATTATGTAGTTTGACTCCACAAATTCTCTTTAGCTACCGCAAACAAATTCTTAACGACCTTAAAAGACTAGAGAAAGGAACTTTGGCCAAAATTGCTTCCAACTAACCTAGTCACGGAGACCAACATTGCTTGATTGACAAAAATGTTACAATAAAAACAAGGCAGTAAAGTCACAATGTCGAATTTGATCCGATGTCTGTGCTGAGTCATGCAAGTGGCGATTCAGAGGTGGGGGGAGAGTGGAAACCTCGCAGCTCAGCCATCTATTGTAGTATTGTGGAGGCAGGTTATTTTTGCGGAGAATGGTGTGTCAGCGACAGGACAGAACTTGGTCGCGCTAGGCATAAATTCAACTTGGTTTGAAAAGGTCCAACAGATAATTTAAGCAGCCCGCTTTTTCAACAACATTTAGCGCGTGAATCTTTTGTTTCTTCGTATGCACCATATATCTTACACGTCGAAACATGTGGGCGTACGGACATTTCTTTTTTGCCTGACTTCTTACCGCGCTTTATAAGGATGCTAAATGCCCCTAATTTATAATGCAAAGTGGCAGTCATTAGCCTTATACAAACCTGAACCAGTATTGATTAACTTTAAGTGGAAATTAATTTTGTTTTTATAAGGCGCATATTAATGATCCGAGTAATGTTACCAATACCTAATTGTAACTGTACATTTGAAGTATCACTAATTTACTAACGCGTTTAAATTCAAATTTCGAAGAACGCTATGATTAATTAATTAAACTAGTGTTTTTTTTGCGTATACATAAAAAATCTGCTGAGTTGTGCCTTTGAATTAATTTGTTATAGATGTCTAGTTCTATATTTATAGTGTAGTTAAAAATAATAGCCATTTACTTGGTAGCAGTAACTAAACGCGTAAGGAAAATAAGGAAAACTTTAGCACGTTTATCGATTCATCGGTGTGTAAAAATATAACAGACAATGGATAGCAAAGCTAACATCAAAGATAAATATTATTTACTTAAGTTACATACCCAACATAATTTTTATAAGATAAATCTCGAGTCTCGCCTCACATCCGTAGCATCGTGAATTGATATTTAAAACGAGTGTCTGAAGTTTTCTTTAGTCATACCGCTAACCAGCGGATGTTGATGATTCTTAAGGAATGATCCTAAATCACGGTCGTGCTAATCTGAGAATCCCTACTAGAAAAAATACATAAATAAGGTGTCTATCTAAATGTGGAAACTTGTAATTGGCTATACTTCATCTATAAACACTACTTTATTGTAATATTACTTAATTACCCGAGAAAATTAACTAACATACTCAGATATCGATATACTTACATCGAATTTGGCGAATAAAAAAAATATATGAGAAATTTATTTAAAAGATCCCTAACATTCCTTAAAAAATATGCACCATAAAAGTCCTGCTAATTCAAATAGTAATCATTATCATTCCAACATTAACGGAACCAAAATCCACCTAATTTGGTCGCGTAATATTGGCGTACGGAAGGAATAACTATGAATGATTTTTTTTTCATTCATAGTTATTCCTTCCGTACGCCGTTCCGTTTTTTTTATCCGCCAAATTCGATGTATATCGATATCTGAGTATGTTAGTTAATTTTCTCGGGTAATTAAAAATTCAAGGTTTATAATGTGCCTAGTGTCGTAATACAAATCACCCTTATACCCACCTTCACGATGTCAAGGACAGGATAAGTAAGGGTAATTCGGGGTGCTCCACATAAAAATGGGTGTATACCCCTCCAAGATACAGGGTGCGTGAGCACACAAGTTGCTGGGGACACGCCGTAAATGGCAATTACTTAGTGGACACAAACTTCGCGCGCTCTACGACTCGTCTGAGACCCATTGTAACTTACAGTTTTTATTTTTATTCGCCAAACTACACTTTTATCAGCTTTCTTCCGTGTTGCGTGCACGAAATTTCAGCAATTTTTAAAACGAAATGAGCTTATTTTAAAAATAAGTTTTGACTCTGGCGACTTTATTGCGTGTTTCTTAATTTTATTACCCGTTACTTTATAATAAGGCAATTTATTCAGAAATTCATTTTTCAATGAATCTACAAAGTGAGAATCTTAATACGCGTTTTTTATATTAGTTGACGAATGCCTACTATTGCAATTTTGGTTTATGTAGATGAAATACGTTACACCACGATTATTACGCCGTCTTACCTATGAGCATTTATTCGGCACAATTCGGTCACAATCTTGTAGAAGCTTAAATAATATGTGGTAATTATTACTCCAACTCACTGAAAAAAACTTAAAAGAGAAAAAATAAAACGTGAATGATTATTCTTTATACTTATTAGCATTGTTGAATGCCTTTGACGTTAAGTCGGCAACTGACAAGATAACAATTGGAGTGCTGATATCAGTTTTCATGTGGTATTGTATTTTACGTGTTTAGATGGAATATTTTTTATTACCTTTTCACTGTAAATATGTTATGAATCATCATTGTATTCAAAGAGTCTCTAGTATTTCTCCATTGAATCGCGCTTAAATTATGGCTAAATATTTGGATTATTTAATCAAAAATGAATATATTCTTAACCGGTCGCAGGAAGCCGCTGGATGCGGGTGGCACAAGACCGATCTTTATGGAAATCCTTGGGGGAGGCCTATGTCCAGCAGTGGACGTCTTTCGGCTGATGGATAGATGGATGGATATTCTTAACCAGCTAATACTTACAAGGAACAAGTTCACAGATGGCATTGCGACGGTATTCTATTACGATCAGTTGGTAATAATAATATCTTAAACATTACAAGTGGAAAACTGGAAATTATCAGTAATCAGTGTCTTAAGGTTATCTCTTAGCGAGTACAATGAAGTAAGTGCTTAACTGTTGGAAGTGATAGTGACATAACTAATGGAACTTCTGAATTTTTCTTGATAAATGAACTAAACATTGGTTGGTGTAATTTATCGCTTGAGCAAAAAATGGCAAAAATGGACTGGCATGTCAAATTACCAAACTGATTGCGAACGTTGCGCAGTCATGTTTTATAAAATGAAGTATGTACCTGTATCATACAATACACAATTGAAATAATTAAGAACTTAAACTAAATATTTGAAGTGCTTAATTTTCTTACTTCCGTGCATGTTTTGTACACAGTTGTATTTTGTTTTATCCAATGTTATTATTAAAAAGATTTTTTTTCGGTATTTGCAATATTTTTTTTCAGTCACAAAATAGTTCTCTCTCTCGGTCATTTTTGTCTCGTTATTCCGACGCAATATGATGATCGATAGCGCATAAAAGCTCAACTGTCTGGTTGATTGGTGCTGAATCTGAATTGACTTATAATCGATTTTATAATTGGACTTTAAACTCGCATACTAACCCAATCAGACCGTTAAAATAACCTCTACTAGACTGCTTATGCTATGCAACAAATTCAAAACAGAAAGATTTCTTCTTGAAATTTGGAATCTGCTTACTAATACGGGTCATGGGTCGCATTACTTACTGCCACATAGATAGATAGCCGATACTCGTGATTCCGCTTACGTATTCGCCTCGCCAGCTTTATGTTATCGAGGGGAGCGACATTTTTCCACTGGCTCCGAGCTGACGTAAGCGAAATGAACGCTCCGATCCAACAGTCCCACGGAATTGTTTTCCGAATCGCTCGATTCGCTTACAAACACATTTGCGCTCGTAAATTTTCATTAAGACATCTCTTTCGAACTGTCTTTCGGAACTGATGACATTAGCGTTTTCTCTTACGGTTGTTGGATCTTGTATTTTGTCCCAAATTGTAAAGGACACATATTCATACCTATTTGTTGTAACTCTTGAAAGGGGTAAGAGTTTATGTAGTGGGGAAAAGAGAGTTAGTTTGAATAAACAAAGTCTTCGGCTTAACGAATGTTACCTCTTAATTGTGGTGTAAACTATGATGAACGACGAGTAGAATATTGAGACTTATACTTATAAGTTATAATACCACTCCACTCTGATTAATATACCAGGCCCTTATTCTCGTGTCGTTACATCAAATAAATCAAGATAAATAATTGAAAAACGTGTTTCTGCTCCTATTCTCAATAAATGGACATGAAACGATCCAGAGTTCTCGTTTTCACGACAAATTATTCAGATAGATCTTTCCTTGTCATTTGTCAGTCTTAATGGGAATTGTTAGTAGTAGTCTACATAGATTAGTTTAACTTCCAATTTAATATTTAATTTGTTTCTACTTGGCTGGCATCATTTAAAACGAGAACTTGTTCAACGTCCTATTTACTATGATGGAATAAATAAAGCCTGTGTAACATTTCATACTAAAACTATTATATATTTTAAGTTTAATAATAAATGTCTAAAATTTCATTACAACATGTTTATATCCTAGTTACTATAATGTAAATATACAAGACTTAAAATAAATAGACTGCGAATGATATCGAGTTCTGTAATATCAGTCAGGCAGGTTATAAGATTTGATAACATTTCTATTTGATGGAATTATTACTCTTATTTACAAGTAGTTGATAAATGTTTGTAGAACAATTTAGTAAATCAATCAATTTCTGTTCTAACTGGATGTTATTTTATACACTTTGACTCACTTATTGATTGATTTAGTATTGAAATTAGAAAGTTGAGAGGCTAATTAATACCGGCGTTGGCATCCGCCTCGCACTTATAGGCTGTGTAACGGGCAGAAGCAAATGCAAAGTGCACTGCCCGCCCTCCCAAATCCCATCGCATGCATAAATATTATAATGTTTAATACCAAACACCAGCATTAAAGAATATACCAAACTTTGTAATACTAATGATCTAGGATTTAAGAATAAACAGAAAGATATAGAAGATCTTATTGAATACCTCTCAGGACCTAATCAGGCAGTAAACAAGAGATTCTCTATCTATAGTATTAAAATAGCTAGTTAATGGTTAGTTTTGCTTCTAATTTTCACAGACAGGTTCCCAGCCGGGTTGACTTGGTCGACCACCTGGCGTATAAACTGGTTTGCGAAAACCACCACACTGTCCTCACGTAATTCACTTAAACCTATTGGATAAAATTTATGGCCTTATTAAATAATACTATCCATTTAATTGCTAGACTTCTGCAAGCTGCGTACTTCCAGAAGCTCTTTGGTATGTGCTGAGCCTTTTATAACTAATTAATTACTAACTAACGATGTAGCATTGCAATTAAATTTATATTGGTAGGACTTGTTAAACATAGGGCATAAAATGCTTAATGAAAAGAAAATGCCTCATTGATTTGTACATGCTTATTTAAAGTTTAAACTGCTTAACAATGGCTGCTGTCAGCCTGATGTCTGTTCCACATTTTTTATCATTTACTACTGAAAAAAAAAAAAATCATGTCATCGTCACCATAGCACTTGCAAGATAATTATTGCAGATTGCGTTGCTCTAAAGGATAAAATTTTGTTGTCGATGTGAGCCTAAATGTATGTGTCCCATGACCATCTGTCAATCGACACACCTTCTCTTATAGACTTATTTTACGGCGACATCCATTCTCGGGCTTAAAAGTGTATTTAGTCCCATCTGTCCCAGGTGCATCCTACATTGAACGCCCCTATTCGTATGGTTATTTATTCACATATTACAATTGCCAGTTCGTAATATGTGCCTAAATACTTCTTCATTTTACACGTGTCTCTTTCTCTACTCTGTCGAAAGCATTTTAATTTATAGTCATATAATATTATATGTAACACGCCATGAGCATTCATAACATGCGTGATGCAATTCAACCCGACGAAGGAATGACTCATTATCACCGCATTTGCATTTACGAGTTCAGTATGTGACTCAAATAGGTAATAAACGTGATCGTGCTGCTTACAAAGCAGAAATATGAATAAAATGCATAATTGTGTAGAGTGATGTTACATCGTAAAGATTTTGTGTAATTTTTAGATGTGCTAGTTTTTTACATATAAGCTAGGTTTTTAACCCAATTCGGTTCGATGGACCAAAAGCGTGATCATCACAGATATTAAATTTGTATGTTTTACTGATTTGATAATTTTATGACAACATTCAGTAATAATTTATCGACTGGAATAGTTCAAACGAAGCAAACATTCCTAGACCGCCTACTCGATCTAAATCTACATCCCCCGCTGGATGAAAAACGCGTTGATCCACTTACAGCAGTATAAACGCCACAATATTCCCATTCGATTTGCATCTGTATCGATTTGTTTTCTTTTCGAGAGTAGTTCGGGCGGATCATTCAATATTAATCGTTAAAACGAGCTGAGCTCCGGCGACACAGCTAGGTCGCAGTTAGGTTACGTCGGCAAGGGCGGCGACCTTGGTGCCCCCTTACCCTCAACCCCCCTTCTCAACCGACCACCTCTCGGTGGGTGGGCCAAGAGATGTGCGCTGACTTTTGAGAACCCACTCCTTTGTAGCCAACTTCGTACCTATCATAACTTATATACTTTTTATTTCGTCCTTCTTTGTGAAAGGTATTCGTTTTTAGAATGGTTTATATCATACCCATGTATAAAGCGGATTATGCTTTTTAAAAATTGAAATAACAGTATTGTAACCGCCTGACATTCCAAGTCGAACATGCTTTAGGGGTATTATTTGTAGGCAGCATTATTATAAATCACTACCGTCTCGAAGGTCTCCGATCTAAAGAGATAAAGTGTTCCTTCCTAAAGTTATCTCTAACTGCAGGAAAACTTTTTATTACAGGATATAAGAAGCCATTTATTCCTGTTAAAGTTCCTGGAAAAAATGTGTCGCTACATTCATCTTGAAAACTAATTTACTGTTCAACTTACTCGGAGACTAAGTCAAAGTTTGACAAGACTTGAATAATGTTGGTTCAGTGTTTAATAGTTGTATTTTTGTTTTCAGGTAAAAATCTTGGAATTGCGTCAAATGACAAATTGTTAGCAGTAAGAGCCCACTGTCTCGAGGGCTGAATTGAGTGAGTAATTTACAGCTTTTAGCCTAATGAAAGTCCCGCGACTCGGCATTTGTTGTTTATCACCACTATCACTTGTTATCTGCTTGTCTGTTTATTGTTATTGTCTAACTAGCGACAGTCCATCTCTTTGTCGAAATCACAGAAGTTTGGGTTCTTAATGTCCTCACAGAATATATAAGAAAACATACAGAATACAGTTACCGGGTTTGAGCTTAGCATAACTGATGTTTTACTAGTTTGTTATCAAATGCGTTTGTAGGTGATGATTTCTTTCGATAGTGTTTAATACAAAATACTTGCGTAAATTTTTTTAGTGCAATAATATTAATCTTATTAAATTATGTGGCCGCTTTTCCACTAGACGGACTAGACGAAGAATAAAAATAACCTATTGATTACTAGTAGTTTTGGCGATCTGATTAACGTCCTTCATTGTTTATTAATATTATCGTAGATTACGTGGAGTATTAAATATAATATGCTTTTAAAGTTTTTTTCTACCCTGTAATGTATTTTCACACATAAGTGGACACGATTATTGCTTCGTCTGCTTCGAACATTCCTCCCTCACTTATATTACAGAACTATCTACGAACGAACGAACATTTGCTATGTTTATGTAAGTGCTGTTATAACTTCGCCCATTTATGTGTTACTTCGCAACTTTGGCAACAGAAAAGTTTGGATTTGATTGCACTTAGCGTAATGTATTCATACAAACTTCAATACTGAAACTGTGAGAATCATATTTGAATAGCTTTTAGAACTAAACAGAATAAAGAATCCCTCCATTTTGGTCTGTGCTTTGATGAGGTTACGTGACGTTATTTTTCCCAATTATAAAGTCGTCCACGGAATGTAGATAACCGTCAGACATTAAGTTAGAAGCTAAAGTTAGTGCACTTAAAATATTGTGTGCATTTAAAATCTCCCTCGGAAGGTTAACGTACCGACACGTCGAGCGAGATATCCGCACAGCTGCTGCATCGCAGTTCCGCCCGCTTCAATTTACTTTGAACTATATTTTAGTACACACTCAGGCGATTGCTCGCAGCTTGACGAGTGAACTCTCGCCCACTCGCAAACTTACGTGCATGCGAAACACAAATTCACATTAACATGCGTTCTCAACTCGACTCGACCGTATTATGTTTAATCATGCTCGCTTTCTCAACCTCTGACTCGCTTCGACTTCGGTAATAACACACGCTCTACCATTGTCACTCGAAATCATGCAAGCTAATTCGCGTCTTCCTCTACATGTGACATGGACCAAATTGGGAACAAAGATCGTGTTTGCTCAACATTAATATTTCATGGAGTCGTTCACCTTGTACGCTCAAATATTCTGCACGTGTTATGTCTTCCATTCTAACCCGTACAATACGGCAAAAATATCTCGATGTTTGTATTAGCTAACAACGTTTTTGCCGAACAATTGTTATCTAGTGTTTGTACGCGGTCGCTATTATTATTAGTCGTGGGTATCGTTAAGAGGAAAACGTATCTCGAAATAGCGCAATTGTGCTAGCGGCTCGCCGCGGCGGCCTGTAGTGGTGGCCGTCGGCCATTATTCACTTTTTGCAGCGAGTGCTAGCGTTCGACAGACGCTCGTTCTGTCGACGTGGCCTTTTTTGTGCGCTCTCGGTTTGATTCGGCCGCTTTGTCATTTTTGGACGACCACTCCGATTTCCGGGCTAGTTACGACCGCCGCGCAAATTGCAAATAAAAAACAAATCGGCTTTGGACGGTTGTTTGAACTCGATTCCCTCCAGTAGCAACTGTGTTGCGAAATCGAATAGCCAGCGTTTTTTTCTGATAACTATTCTCTAATTATGAATACAATTGATGTCGTTATTGCTATAATCTTTTTCAAATTTACTTGCAACGCTTACATTCTATGTATGCAGTTTAATGTCTATTCATGCCCCCACGGAGATGACATCTGCTCCCCAAATCAATTCGTCTCCAGACAAGCCAATTTAGACAATTCGCTTTATCGCGTGAGTAATACGACACTGTTAGAAGTTTCCGCCTCGTTTTCCAACTAAATGGATTCCTTCAATTCTGAATACCACGTTTGTTGCCTACGAAATTTAACCGATGCATATTTGTTTGCCATCTTGTCATTTTAATTGAGTGCCCCAATTTATAAACGTAGTCGCTCGAAAACAACCGGTGATAGTGGTAATTGGAGTTAGGGCGTTCCCCAATTAGTACGATTAGTAATGGCGACGCCAAATTGGATTAGATGCCCGTGAAATACTGTATAGTTCTTCGCCATGCGACTTGTGTCATCTATCTTTAGGTGCAATATTAAACGTTTCGCCTTATCACTTGTGGAATTCCCGCCGTTCGAGAAGCTTCGTGCGTCCGCGTGGCGCTGCGCCCGCGTCCGTCCGATAGCAAATCGGCGGCACAGGCTAATTGTGCTCGAATCGTTTCGCACAAACACAGCCGCTGGAGACTCATAGTAGCGTGCACCGATCGTAAATTGCGTTTCGCCGCCGTGAAAGGCGACCGCGGCTGCCAGCGGTGCATTCACCGCTCACCGTATCGAATTTATCGCAAGATCGATACGCGCGCATAGCCGCCAACGCTCCACACTTACCTGCGCCTAGCGACGTCATCACACGTGGCGAGGCGGGGATGACTTGCACGTGTGTGAGTGCGCGCCACGATTATATGGAATTTAGCGATTACGCCACCTACCTACGTACAGCGAGCGAGCCGAGTGCGTCCACCGGTAATAATAATAATAAGCCGCCTCATTATTGTTATTCGCGGCGGCGCTCGTTGTCACCCGGTAGATAAACGCTCGCGACTGATTCTCGCGCGTTCAACGCCGTCATTGTAGCCATTGTTGTCAGACAAGAAAAACTCCCCTTTGTGTAGACTCCACCTGGTCACTTGGATTGTTTGGCTCGACCGAAGCGTTCCATCGAGCAGAGTAAACTTACGTTGTCCCAATTGTTAATAATGTGCACAGAATCGATCTTTTCATGATTACGGCGTTCACTGACCTTGTGTGCGTCAAGTGTAAGTTTAGCTAAAGTAGGTATAAGAAAATCTTTATTACTTTGCTTCTGAACTTTTTTGTCTAGTCGAGCCGCTTAAGTGTACAGCTAACCGGTCAACCGTGTTCAGGTTGTCAAAATTGGTGTCGAGAGTCATCAAAGTTGGAGAGTCTTTGATTGGAGTTTGATTTGAGCTGCTGCCTGGCCCTTGGAAGTGGCTTTACAGATTTTTTGTAGTTAAAGTTGTTGTGAGGGTAACACGCGAGATGTTTTTTCAATAGAATTCGATTCCATACGAATTAAATATTTTTTTATATTTAGTTGGTGGTACCTAATTATTTCAGCTTATACTATAACTTCTCAGTAGGGGTATGGAAATATGCCCCCTCCTGAGAATCCTGAGATCAAAATCTACTTATTTATGGTCCGTCCAATTAAACTTTTTCTGTTTCTTTTAAACGAAATGAAGAGCAACTTTTTACAGAGAACAATGTTTATTGCTCAACGGAACCTTTAGTTGACACAAAATTAGATGAAACATTTAAAAGAGATAAAGTTTGCGCCCGGCTTTGTACAAATGCATTTCACGTGCGGGCCGCGTCCGTGACGTGATCGATGCGATGAAACGGACGGGAGACGCGACCGACATAAATCCGCAGCGGCGTTGTTTGTGGCATAGGCAAAATATATCAGCTAATTACCGATAGATATGCAAACTTACATAAATCTCAAGTACGACTAAAGAATAGCTTGAATTTTTACCTTAAACATACCTTCAATCAACTACTTGGTTCCTTTCCTTTCCTGAAACTCCTGTACAGAAAAAGACTGTTTTTCATAATTTCAATGTAAATTTCTGCCTAGGTTCGAAAAGCTAATGTGTAGAAAGCAATATCGTAAATAGTGTTATCAATTGTCATTTAAAATAACTGGTGTGTAATTGATTCTATTTTTAATATCTTTAGATTCAAATCACGGTTGAATCATGCCAACACTAATTGCCAGTGTTGGTAGATAGGTTCCAATTTGCATAGCACTTACCAACACTGACATGAAAATATTTTGATACCATTTAAATGCAACCCCCTACTCATCTAGCACGAAAATTAATATAAATCCCACAAATTCTACCACAACCACGCCTATTTAATTAAGCCGTCAACTCTCAAACTAGACCATCAGGACTAGCATGCGCAACACGATAAAATTTTGTCGTGGCATTTTATCGACTTTTGACGTAAATATGTCGTTTTGTCTTCGACGATTACAAAGAAAAAAACCAAAATATCATGGCAATGCCGTCTCAACATCAACATCATCATCACCAGCCTATCAGTCCACTTCTGGACACAGGCATCTCCTAAAGGAGGACTTTGCTATAATCGCCACGCTTGGCAGGCGGGCTGGCGATCACAGTTTGGCCAATGGTGGAGAGGAGACGCTGCTGCCCGTCTTCTAATGGCGGTTCTCCTGTAGTCGCCTCTTACGACACCCATAGGATGAGAAGGGGTTGTGCAATTCTTTAAACGTGCCGGCACCACACGACACTACACGCCGTATGCCGTATTATAACGTTAAAATAAGAGGCTACGAACAACGGGAGACCCTGAAAATATTAAGAAAAAGGATTCGAGACGTCTGTGATCCGTTAGGTTAGGGAAAACGACAAAATTATCGTCAAAGACAAAATTTGTCTTGTCTATCGATAAAATAACCGATGCGCGCATGCTAGCCCTGCAGGTAGTTTAAATTTTATCAATACACACAGGTGTGTTAAGTGTAACTAAGAAAATGAACTAACTGCCTTGTTAAAAATAACGTTTGCTGATAACGAAATATAAACATCTAGTGTAACCAGTCATGGTGCTTGTTTTTTTCCCACAACTATTACCTATTTGGTTGGATTTAGTTGTGGTGTCTGTTGTCGGCATACAATGTTTATTGGACTTCTCTGGGATAAAAACGAGCCACCGCCAGCGATTTATGAAACAGCTCGTTTGATAGCGCTGCATCCCGTTCCTTTTTCGAATTCAAAATGTCCTGCTAATTAATATGCGCGGGGGCATCGCATTCGGTAAGAAATTAACGTTTTACCGGACTCGTTTTGTAAGGCGGCGTGTGTGTTGTCGTCCTCGAGCAATAATTTGAACGATCGGTTGTTGTGCCTCGAAATTCGGTGATTACATCGTTTTCAAGCTAATTTAATTCTTGCACTTAAGAGCGTCGTCTTAATGCAAAAGTCAAAAATTCTAGCATGAGTAATAAAAAAATATACATACGTGCATTTTAACAAAACCACTTATTTATTTTAACTATGTGTAAAGTGCGATACAGAAACCGCGAAACAACGTCGTTTTAGTAGAAGAATGTCGACAAAATCAAAGAAAGTGTTCATTGAAGTTATTATGTAATTTAAATACCAGAAACATTATATTTAAACTCGCTACATTAATTCCGAAATTAGATAGACATGTCTGGGATCAATAATTGTAATTATTACCTGATTAACAAACAGAAAATAAATTGAAAGCATGCAATAATTACATGTCTGTATATAATATACTATGAGCATGATGTTTAATATTGTAATGGTAATTCTAACGTTGCTAATTCTCGATTTATTGAATACGAAACGTGATTATTTTATAATCATCGCAAATATTTCACGAATGATGTCATGTTACCGCACGGCCTGGTTTTGTCTCTACCGCTGGTGTTGTGTTACTATCAATATTTAATTAACATTTTATTTCTGCGATGAAATTTGTGTAGGGTCGTATCAACTAATTAAAATTGAAGGTTATTGCTATAAGGTAATAATGAATTGAATACCAATATTGTTACAAAAGATGATGTTTTGTTACCTCTCTTTAATTTACTTTATCAATATTATTGGAAATAGATCATATAACTACGGTTCCGTTGTCTGCCAATTATAATTTCATCTTTGAAGATGTATGAAAAGATGAAAGTTTATAAAATTTCGCGTTGATATTTTAAAAAGTACATCTATCTAAATACTTAATGTATATTGATTTCTTTTGTTAACATTTGTTTTGATTCTAGGATTTTTTGGTTTATGTCAACGTGACACTACCAACACTTGTTCAGAAACATATTATATATACATCGACTTCAGTTCTTTTCTATGATTATGGCTCTTGCAATACCCCTGAAATAGCGGTAACTAAAAAAAAAACAGGTAAATACACAATAATCCCGATACAATCAAAGCTTTTAGTACCTACGTTTAACAGTCGTAAGATATTTTTTTGCATTGTTCCAGAAACAAGAAAGACACCGATAAGTATGTTATACATTTTTCTTTTATTTACTAAAACGTAAATAAAACGTTGGACAGCTACGGCAATAGGATCACAATATCCAATATAGGATCACAATCCGCTTTACTTACTTTAAATGATTTAAACGTGTTTAAATAAAAAAATAGCTGATGTGAAATCAAACCTTGCATTACAAACTTAAATTAAACGCATAGGCAAAATACCTCGACGTAATATTCAAATATATTTGTGTAACTGTAGGTTTTTCGCTATACGTGTACTTTATTGAGTGTATTCAGTCTCGCTACGTCAATCAAAACGTATTTATATCCATGTGAGTCACATTAATTTTATCCAAGTATAAATATAATTTGTCTAAATCAGTTGGTGGTCTGTAGTGTATTTGGACCATTAATTTTGTTGTTTTCATACTGAGTTGTTTTATAATAGTTATATGACATGATGGTTTACATAACCGTTTTGTGTCATTTTTATTACTAATCATTGGTGTTCAGCAGTTATTAAATGCTGAAGAACTCTTCAACTATCATTTATAATTATGTTTTTGTACAAAAGTCTTCTAGATATTAAAGCATTTCACTTGCCATCAATCAGCTGATATGCATTTCGGTTATGTTTATTAAAATCTTTAATTTAAATACTAATTAAACATCAGTAAAACATTGCGGTTACTTTTATGCTTCCTGCGTCTGCTGAACTGAGATCCAAAGCCACGAATAGCGATTAATTTATGTGCTCTATCTGGGACACTGGTCGATTTGAACTTAAATATATTCGTAAATGTAGAGACCTTTATGCCTGACCTGAAATTCGGTCAATAAAATGTTTCGCTAATATCCACCGAACCCGAAACTATTCGGGAGTTTGAATAGGTATGTTCATATTTATGTGAAGTGCTTTTTAAAATTTTAATAATACTATTTTATTGTGAAATATGTAATATTACCAATATCTTTCAATACTCACTGACTGAGCCTTATAGTTTTATATCTGGAACTGCTGGACACATGTTTTATTAAACAGTTTTAAACAGAGGCTATATTAAGTTTTAAAAAAACATATTTAAGCTTGCTGCTTACGATTTTCAGCATATAAGCGTGTTTAAGCATTAAATTACACTTGAAACAGTTAGCTTTGAAGTAGCAAGTTCTGTTTTACTTATACTACGCATTTGTTTGAAATTTTGAAGTGTACCAACCATTGTTTAATAATCACCAGAGAGCTAAACGCAACTTTCCAGTCACTCTAGCAAGATAGACTTGAAACACCTTTCTTGTTACATAATACTTTCCCAAGTGCACGTATCTCCAGTTTCGACCTACGCCACTGCAACTTTCTTTAATAGCACCGGCTTTATATCTATATTCGAGGACTATAGTTGTGTTGTCTTGCCTATAAGCGGCTGAACCGGTTCCACGGGCTTAGGTTAGGTCTAGTCTGAAATACTTATGGTATAGTCGCTGCTAGTTTTATAGGAACAAATTGCGGTAGAGATATTTTTGAGAGTATAATTCCAAAATATAGACAACAACTTAACGTATCGAATTGGTCTTTATTGTCTTCGTTAAACAACTATACCTAAATAGTGCTATGTTTAGTGACGCAAATGTGGTGTTCTAAATAGAATGGTGAACAATAGATTAGATAAAGCACGAGCTGTCATCGCGATTAGCAATGCGGATCTGGCCTCGTGGCAATGGACTAACAAATAAAACATATTGGTGATGTAGTATTTAACACATACGCCGTAGATCGTCTAAACAATGTACTGTTTATGATTATTTCAGTAGTCCTTACAGTTGTCACATCACATATTGATCACAATTTTTATGTAGCCAACACAACTACAATGATGTATTGTTTGTTTTGTGGTGCCTCAGGCGTGATCGTGGTTTGAAAATAAATAATTTATTAAGACCAACTTGCGGTAGATTGTTCTCGAATTGAGCATAACTTTTATGTAAGAACTGTACGTTCTCCTATATCACTATAAGTGAAGTGTACAAACATTATAAAGTCGGGATAGCATTAGATATTGCTGTCTATGGACAAATATAGCTACTTGGCTTATATATGCATACAAATATTAGCATTTAATACCAACAACTCAACTTACCATTGATATTAAGCTTGAAAAAACCCAAATAATCGTTTTCTTTCGGTCAGCAGCAGGTCAAAACATAAGATGTGTCACCGTTGTTTGTAGAGACACCAAATTCGCTTGTATAGAAAGTATACCTAAGTTAAGAGAGGCCCCAGTCTGTTACGAATGTGTTTTTGGATAATAATTGTAATCTATTACTAAATTTTTATTTTCTTAAGATTACCACGTCAGTCACGGTGACATATAATAACTAGAAGTTAGAATTTCAATAATCAAGATAAGGGATATCGTTGCGTGCTTTATCATCGATGCCTAAATCATTTAAAGCTATATCAGCTTCTAAGTTCCTGAATGTATGACGTTAACAAGCGTTTTCTGATCGCAATTTACTGTCACCGCTGTTAGAAAGGACGATACAATGTTGTTGGCAGACGTAGTTAACCTATGACCCGTGACATTTCGCTAGTGAGAACCGTCTGCGTTCTCTCGAGGAAGATGTCTCATGGGAAAGTTACTCAAGATTCTAATTTGGTTTTAAACCTTGGTGTAGCATCAAATTTCGTAAACGTGTGGATAACTACTATAGTAAAAAAGCCAAAACAAGTTGCAGAATAAGCAAGCTGAAAAGAGTTGTTGAAATTATATCGCGAATTTCAGATTTATTAATATTATCCTGTCCGTTAGACTGAACAAGATTTGGAAGACACAGAACTCGGGAGGCTACAGGATAGATTGAGAAATGGCATATTATATATATTCGGTCATCACAAATATTAAGATTCGATGATTATGAAAAATAACGATGACTTCCTCGAATTCCTGTACCCAACAGTAACTTTTATGCGATTGCGCTTTGAAGTACTAAAACTATTTCTAGAATGATAATTATTAATTTTAGCATCCACATTTTTTGTTCGGTCGACGCATTCGAAACGAATATAGTGATTACGCGCAACGAAATTGCTCTGTCACTCTCCATCTAAAAATATTGCACTTGGCACTGAATGAAACGGCGTTAACTCTTTGAACTATAGCCAAGTTATGTTTTATAATCGTGCGCGCTTATCCTGGTATCATTGCACCTTTATATTGAACCGAATGGTAACAAACTGTGTTATGTTGTCACATTTGTCATAATCATCGTTGTATTTCTTTGGTGAACTAGTTGCCCGCGTGGCATTCGGGATGACAGTTGTATTTATAAAAAGTTTTTCAAATAGCCCATCCCTTGAGAACTGTTTAGAGGAGTAAAATGTAAGTTCATACGAGCATACCTAGAAATCTGATGTATCTAAACTAATCCGCAAAACTTTTGCTTGGGCAATAAAAAGAATAGATCGTGTTTAAACATAATTTATATACATGGCTTTTGGTATTCAGAACGTGTCCGGAAAAGATGTGACATATAAAGTATGAGAGCAGATTTTTCTTTTATAGCAACGATTGTGAAGAAACAAGTTATGTAGGTTGTTCTCTCTTTAGACGTGTATTGATTGCTAAGAATTCTAAGTATGCAGTCATCGCAGAATTTAGTATAGTGCCAACAACAAAACAAAAATAAATTTCACCTTTTCATGTGCACAGAATTATTACATTCCAAACTTAAACATTACTGACTTAGGTTGAGACTGAGCAAGCTTCGCGAGACATTCTATCTTGTCTCAGATTAGGTAGTATTATGAAATTTTCAAGTTTCAAGTTATTCGGTTCTGATTTAAAGGAGTTAAAATTCAAGTACATAAAGTTCTGTAGGTCACCTAACTAAGTAAACATTCGAAGAATAAAACTCACGCTTGAATGGAAAAGTTTAACTTGACAAAAGTCCGCCGGGCGGTGATCGGGCGACCTACACGAAGGCCGTTCTCTCGCTTTATTGATTTTTTATGCGCATTGTCCATTTCGTCCGTGGCTACAGAGGGACGGGGGGTGCGGGGCGATCGACACCGAACATTGGGTCAAGTCCGAAGTGACAAAAGTGCCTAAGAATTGCTTTTCGAGACCCCTCGAGCGGTAATCTTTGGAAATTGAACCAAATTTACGAATTATAATTTTGATTTAGCTCTTGATTAACATTAAAGTTATATTGTATTACAGTTTTAATACACCAATGGGAATAAAATCAATCTGTGTATTGTAAAATCGTGAAATATGTGCCAGTTACCTATCCTACTATTGCAGTTCCTTTGGAGAACTGGACAAAGATTAAAGTATATTGAAGTACTTAAGAAATTGTCTCTAGCTTAAAAGTGCATTAAATCTTTTTTTTTCTTATAGAAATGACTTTTCCAATATCTGCATGTACATTGTCCGTTCATTAACTTGGTTATCATTTGTCGGAATCTGTCCGTATGCGTTTTTATTTTTCAATTATTTATAAGCTTTTTGATGACGCTAGTTTTTAAATGGATTTAATGATCTTGATTCGTTTATTCATAATAATTAATGTTGATAATCTTAAGATATTTCAAACTATTTGAAGCAAAACTTAATTTAAATGAAAATCGTAAAAAACCATTGTAAACAGGTAAAGTCGAAATGGCACAAGTTGCTCCAAACTCTCAAGTGTTTGCTTCGTCTTCTTCGAAGGTTTGTGTTAGGCTCTTCGATTGATTCTCGAAATCGAGTTCGACTCGCCATGTTTGTATTCTACTTCGAGAAAGGGAACTTACAATTATATCATAATATTTGACGAATACGATTAGAATTGGAAGTTTTGTTAGGTACATACATACTCGTACATATCTAGATCTATTGAGACCCAAATGATTTCTGTACATTGCGTTTACCTAGTTATTTATTATTTAATTAGTCATAATTAAATCTAAATGTGCTCCGAAAAGTAACACAGCAATCGTCATGGTCTTAAACTTCTCAAAGTAAGGAAATAACAATCTTGTGTTTCGTTACGAGGTACTAGAAAATTCATATTTGCCAGGGACAACACTCAGCCCTCAACACAGCACACCCAGACCCGAGTATTATCTTTCGTGGACAGTCATTTATATCATCTTTCCATCTAAATGACTGTTTCTAATCAGTGACTGTTATGAATACCACAGAAATACAAATTACAGAACACAATGATTCACTATACTTAAGAAATAATAAGCTTTTATCGATTAAATCAATCAAATTAATGTTATCATCTGATTATATCGCGTCAGTGTCGTTTGGCGCGTTCGGGACTTCTGATACACGGAGCGTACAAAAATACACTATGTACTTAGTTTTATATCAAACTAAAGTTTTATAATTAGTTATACTATACTAAGACTTTATTGATAGTAATTATACTTTCAAGTCTTTATGAAAAATAAGTCAATTTGCGTATACATAAGACGTGCTAGATTAGATCGATCGAAGAAAGTACATTATTTATTATGTTAGTCAGCAGAGTGATTTGTAAATTTGCTTATTAACATATTTATTTGAGTATACATAAGGTATTTGATTGTGCCTAGTTATTTATATAATCCAATATGTCACATTTTAAACTTGTATTGAAATAATTGTTTCTTATAAATAATAATAAATTGACTGTCAATTTTCCTAATACGACATTATCTGAAATTGCTGTTTATTTGTTACAGGTTGTAGTCAGTGTTGGATCATAATTGGACTACGAAGTAAGTGTTTACATTAATTACGTTGTTTTAAAACTCTTATCGTCTTTTATTTACGTACCGTCTGTCTATTAACTTGTGTTTACCAAATCAACATTTTGTCTTTACATAATGTTAAAAACGAATAACCATTTGTACAATAATTTTCTATAAAGCCATTATTTCCAAACACGCTTCGAGCCCAAGCAACGTTTTTTCGGTCATTGTGTTGTGCGTCGCCGCAAATTAATTAACAATTTGGTGCGTCAACAAAGCCATAAATTACGTGATAAATAAACAGGTTCCCACAATCGCTTTTGATCTCGCAAAAAAGTCCTTTTCATCTTGCACTGCCTTCATAAAATAAGATTGGCCAAAGACGGAGGATAAAACCGTTACCCAAATTCAAAGTCGACGTTCGTGGAAGGCAAAATTCCTCCACTCTAATTTCGTGTTTGCGTACCGGGCGTTCGAGTTTCGGCAAAGTATGCGAGGCATGTGTCGCGTCGTGCGGGTGGTATTGTCCGCCATGCGGTCCGCTCACACAATACGTAGGTTCTATTAGACCGAAAAAGCAACCGTCTCGTGTATCTCATCATCCCATGACATTGGACCACGCGTAGTAGTTAGTCTTCTATTAAACGCTGAAAGTACATTATGTTCAGGGGTACTCGAACACATCTAAACATTCCTGGCCGTAGCGACCGCTGACACGTCGCCGGTCGCTTTCATATCGGCTGCCATAGCGATCTGTCTTTGTTCGCATGAGTTATGCCCGGTGTCTCGACAGTCCGCTAGATGAACGTTAACCGCGCTACAAATCATCGAGTCTGCTAACTCACTCCGCAAGAACTCGACCCCCTCCGGCCCTCCCCCTCACCCACCCCCCACACACCCGGCGCCTTCTTCCCGCTAATTCCCACCCCGAAACGACACATTCACCGCCGCACTCTTAAGCGATTCTCACACGAAAGCCGCAATGACGTAAACACTACAATCGCGCGCGCTTGCGACGGTAAAATTACATCGGCCCGTTTGAGCGCGGCACACACGATCATTAAACGTATATCTGTTAATAATAATTGCGATTGTCTGGTTGTACGTGCGCGGCAAGTTATGGCGCAGTTGCCGGGCGGCTCCCCCCTCCCGCCCCGCCCGTGACCCCGCCGATCTGTGGAGAGCCGCATCTTGAGATGAAATGGCATTCAGTTACATTTTGCGACGGCTGAATGGGCGCCCGGCCTACATGCATCTGATGTGAATAGCGTTACCGCGCTTGTGACTGTGATACATACATACATAACATAACAAATCGAGGCTATGCGTACATCAGCCGCGGCTCTTGGAAACGGGTTGATTCACACAGACGCACTTGAATGTCACATTCATTATTGTAATCTTATCAAGCGTAAGCCTCATGCTGGGGCTTCACCTGCGTGACGCCTAACGTTCAAATAAAGGCATGATTAGCGTTAACTAAATTAAAGCATTAAGCTACGCGCTAAGTGCGTGGCCACACTTATTTGACGTTTGATTCTAGCGTCTAGCGACTTAGTTAGCGTGTGATCTGTGAGTGTGTCTTTAAAATAAAATAAAACGCTTCCAAGAACTCAATACTTTTCTTATTTTGTCTACTCCATCCTAACTTAATAACTATGCACTTTAACATTTATTTCACAAAGAGTTTTTGAATGTGACCGTGTTTTACAATGTTTAGGTGTAGGTGTAGCCACAACAACGCACTAAGCGCCCGCTTAATCCCTTTGATGTGTCAAAAGTTACCGCCGTCCGAGCTATTGCCTAACGTCTAATGTTAATGAAGCAATTTAGCGCACAAAGACCGGCCACACCTGCGTACTACGTCAGATAGAGCGCTAATTAACGACATTAGACGCAGGTGAAGCCCCAGAGTTACAAAGACAATAACAGTCGCGAGTTGCGCTTATATGAATAGGTAATTGCTTTCGGTAGGTATGTTGACGTGCGAGTAGCAGAATCTCTCATTGAACGGAAAAATCCGGAGTCGATCCGTTTGTGTAATAATAACATATTTAATTGGGCATGTTAGTTGTGCTGTACATGTTATGGTCCAACAGTTTTTATTACTCGGCGTTAAAAAGAGACCGACTCGCAAATATTTTATTTCTGCCGATAACAAAAGAAACTCGCTGACATGCATGCCCTGAAAAAACGACAACCTCAGCGCCTCGTATACCGGTTATCCTGCGTATCGGTATGTAGTAACTATATACTCGGTATATGTACCTACAGATTTTCCGTTAGCTTGCACATTTTTACGATCACGATCGCAGCGGGCCTTAGTCGGAGTCGGTAATTTAACACAGGCCGGCCGGCGGAGGCGGCCTCTCACGACGACCGGTCCCCTACGTGATCTCCGGCGACGCTGGCAGACTCGATAATAACTACGTGTTAGAGATGCCCGCGAGTGGATCCGAATAACGGATATTAATTATTAGCGTGATAATACTTTTTGTACGCTCGATTGAATTCTGAACTGACTGGACGGTCGCATAACATCGTGTTCTATGGACTGGATGGAGGGACTGGACGTCTCTCCGACCGCGACGCGACCGTCGTAATACAACTTGTGAAAACTTATGGCAAATGTACGGTTTAATCAGTGTGTGTTTATGTGTGCTATAAATCTGCTGTTTGTTTTCCTAATAAATAAAATAATTCGTACAAGTCATACCAAGCCCTATCCTAATTCTATCCGATTATTCTCACGTATTCTCTCTTATTGAGCTTGTACTCACATGTAACGGATTTTTTAATTCATTAGGTATTTTTATAAAAAATTTCATTCAACCTATTGTCCAATATCCGAAACGCATGAAATGCGTATTTTTCGCGATGCCATTATTTTATTACTTTGTTTGAAGTTGGCAAAAATATCTGAGTATTCGAATATCCCCAAACGGGTGAAGGCACATCACTAATGTAAGGCTAAAAACGTAGGCACTCGCATACAGCCGCGTCGGCACTTAGTGCTTGTGTCGACTTGGCAGTATCGTGTGTACCCTGCTTTAGCGTTCAACTGGGTAATTGCTGAGTAAACAGTGATAGATGACTCTATTTTGATCTCGACTCGGCTAGCATTGTCAACGTATTGTGGCCTGCTAGTTGCTACATACACGATTGTACATAGTGTGTAGCGTTTGTCTATGTGCGAGTCAAGTGCCTTTGAACACAAGATAGAAAGGCGCAGAAGACTAAGATGTATTAATAACGCATATCACATCGGCTAGTTTTCGCTAATTGGTAGTAGCTCTTCTCTTTTTTTTATTACAACCGTAGCCGTTGCGTTGCCTTTAAGGCCAAGTCTACCTAAGTCACCGAGATAAGATCGTGAGTCCATCGGGTCGGAAGCGTGCGATTGCCGATTTGCGGTCACCGTTCAAGAACATGTCTGGTTCAACAGCCATCGTGTCTAATGTTTCTACTAAGTATTATAGCTTGCCTATCCTTAAAAATCGGACCATTCTATGCACTGTATATAATGATGTTACCTAATAATATTCCTGAACTGCAAAGGTGACACGCACTTTTTAAACACCAAAGAACACAGAACGTACCAAAAATGGCTTGAGTCTCGTTAGCTCTATGCATTGCGGGCCTTCTGTATTCATGTAATTATGTACTCAGTTTGTCATTTGTGCTCTGTAAATAGTACTTGACACTTGAAAACTACGCAATATCAGAACAAATCCGCTTCAAACATCAATCAACAACACTATTACGTCATATTCCGCTTGCTTATTATAATATTTTATAGAATCTACCAAGGGTAAGCTAATCGCAATAAACGTTTCCTTATTCGCCTAATAAATCAACTGAACTAGTTTACAAAAAAATACTCTTCTGATTAGTATCACACCTTTTAAGGTGTGTTCATAAATTTTAATACCATTGATTCCTAATCGGACAAGTAAACTTCCTGATCTGAAGAATACATCAGATTTTGGCGAATATTACACATGAAAACATGTTTCAATTGGATTCTAAAAAGTAAACGAGTAGGTACGTTGGAAAGCCTTTGAACATTTAATTCTTGACTTAACACATACCCCAGCGGGCACAGTCTTAATGCTCGCAACGTTTTTATTGGAGCGAGCACGCTCACATAGCTATAGCTGGGTAGGTGTAAGGTGGCAACGAGGGAGGGACGTCTCGCGGCGCCCTTACGCCTCAGTTCACCCGCGTTGTGTTACCGCCGATATACCTACGACTACTAGCGACAAACAGGAAAATGCCACAGGCTTCTCCACTGGCCTTTATATCAAAAGAAAACATGCGCGGCCTTCCAACTGCCATTATTAAGTAATCCAACGATCTGAAAACTGTAATACCAACATTACCGAGAAATTCGAACGATAAAAGAGAGTAGAATACAGACCTGCCCGACTCCCTGTCCCAAGGAATTATCATATTGACACGAAACAAAACGCAGACCTAGCTGAATTAAAATCGAGTTACTATTCACGGAATAGAAACCGAGTTGAATTCTGAAATTGATAGATTACCCGCCGTGCCTTTTGTTCGATGTGAACCGTTTCAAAAACGTTACAAACGACCGCTCCGCGGATCAAATAATAAATTTCTTTCAGAGTAACGCTAACAAATGAAACCGGCGCAGTTGTAGTTGGGAAACTGGATGTAATAACTGAGCGAATCAATTAAAAACTATCTCGAAGTTGTGTCGCTGTCGCGTGATTTACGCGACTAGGTGCAACTAACTAGCAGAGTAGGGATAGTTGTACAACTTTTTGTTCGACTGTGTTTGCTGTTTGTTTGGTAGCTTTGTTTTGTTAGTCTTATAGATAGAACCCTAAAGAAAAAGGAACTTAGACATCGTTTGTAGACTTGATTCTGTAGTAGAGTAACATGGTTTTTCCATTTTTTTTCCGTAGTGATCATTTATTTTCTTACTTTTTCACTTTAACTTGAGTTCATTTTACTGACCGAATAAATCTCATTGATATAAATTAACTGTCAATTGTTTTAAATTTTTAATGTTCCCTTATAATTCCAGGAATGGTTGCCAGGACGTTAACTTTCCAACAAAGCATGTGGCTGTTAAGTTGTTTCCGTTTATTTTGAGGGTTGTAAATGTTGTAATTCTAATTTCACCATTAAGAGTAAGACTTATCAAATTGTTGCGAAAAAACGACATTCGTAAGTTTAGCAAGAATTAAAAACAAACAAGACAAACACATTGCGTGTCCGCTGTAGATAGAACATGAATTAGCATTTACGCCGGCCATGTTTTTAGCGGGTTGACGAGATCGGGCTAATACAATGTATCATCTCGCACAGAGGTGCCTTATTTTCATACGTTAAAAAAGTGACAGTGACATCTACTAATAAAGGTCATCAGATATATTTGTTTGTCGCTATGGAACTTAACATTTTGAATGTTTAAAATTAGTTACTATGTGCGATACCTACGGAGAACTTATTTTTTATTTTATTTTAAGTGCGTAATGTCGCGTATCAATTTTCATAATTAATACAAAAAATGAATTTGTCATTCATCCTCCAAGACTTACAAAGTTTTTAAAATGTTTGTATAGCACTGTGTTAAGGAAAATACATTGTTCAATTCTGTTCTCAGTAAATTCAAATGGACAAACAAGGTATAATTGCTTTGTTTAAAAGTGTTGTATTGTATGTGCACAGATGTTTCTATTTCAATAGCCAGTAGCCACGCTCTATCGTTTTTATCTACTAGCGACCGGCAAACAGCTGGGCAAAGTCGTAAATTTGTTATGCGATGATTGTATTTATATATAAAATTATATTAAAAGCACACAAGCAAAGTTGGACTTCATGTTGCATTATCTACCTGCATTCTTTATTCCGATATGTCGCTGCTATATGACATAAAGCTGATGTTAATAGAAAAATGATAAAGCCGAAGCTCCGCAAATCGAACTAACCGATTAGTATTCTGTTTTTACGCCTTAGCATTATTTCCAACAAGTTTTATATAGCCCACCGTGCCCAACGTCCTTGCCGTAATCAGCATAATTAGCAGCTACAAATAGCCTCAAGCTATAACAGTGTAGTACAATACAGGCATTGAGAAATGAACGACCATCGAATAGTGTCAGCGATACGATAATCACATACCGCGGGCCGGGGACTGCTGGCGGACTAACCACTACACGATTAGTTGGTAGCTGATTATATTGGACTCGACAGTGCTAATCTTGGGTTAGACAGCAGTAAGAATGTTGACAGTCAAGTCTATAAAAACTTAAGAGTTTCATAAAGAGCAACATTTTGTTTTGTTTAGGAAATCGTAGAGGCAGATTCCTGTAATTAACTAACAGTAAGTTCAGAATGATCAAAGTATCTTGATTTTATATTAGATTTGTATTTATTTTCGCTAATTTTGAATCGATACCGATAAACTGTCTGATATTTTATGGCCGTATTTCATAAAACTTCATACGATGATAAATCTTTAACGCTATGTATTAATGGTATTGATGCGGCAAGTCTGGTCAGTCAGTTTTCGAGTGAATGACCGAGTCGAGCGCTGCAAACGCATTCAAACGAGAAACTCTTTCATTTACCGCTTGCGTCGAGGTATAAATAATAAATATTACAGCCTTGCTGTTATTAAACTTATATTAACCTCTCTGTACGTGTCTGAAGACTGAACTAGGTATTCTATAGCCTGAACAGTGAGAGACTATTCAGCTCGTAAATGTGGCAATATCAGTATTCAAATAACTTATTGCCTATTAAACACACCATAGAACATAAACTATGGAGCAAACATCATGATGATTACTAACCCAAGTTTAGAGGCGCACCACAATAGATATTATCAGTCTATTTATGTCCCATTCACCGGTACAAGTTTCCTCAATTACGGACATCACGGTCCACGACATAATGCCAACATGTCTGACTAATACGGCAGACATCCCGCGACGTTTCCTACGGTATTGTGGAGTTTTGAAACTATCAAGTCATAAACAATTTACTTAAACGCTACGAGCAGCACTGCTTCGACATTGGTTGGATCATTATTTATTAGAATGTTGATTATTAGACTTACTGAGCCTTACACGACACGGGTATCAATGTAATTCGTACCTATTATGTGAATAGTTTGTTTTCCACAACGACCACACTTCGTAGCCGTAACGTATGAGTTTGATTGACGGGCATTTCGCACAAGAACAGTGCCTTGTATCCACATAATCTTACAAGATTTTATTGTGCATTGCATTTGCAATACATATTTACGTAACCGTTCGCAACGGATGTGTGGGAAGAAGCTAGCAGCGGAAAGTGATGCCACTGTTTTGTTGATGTTTTCCTGTCGTTGACTGGAAGCAGCAGGCGGCAATACACCGGTTCTGCTTCACTGTTTACACTTACTGTTGGGTAGGCGTAGAGATAGATGTATCAATGCTATGACGCATTAGTTAGATTTAAGTATGTTTAGTCCTATTTTTATGCATTCTGTAGAAAAATATAGTACCTAAATTGATGTCATTTACTGAAACTAGAACAGGGCTGACAATATCTGGTCTTAAATCTTTTGTTCGGGGCGAAACATTGGAGATGTAGTTGTATACTACAATTATCAACTAGTTTTATACTTATTCAAATGCAATACTCTTTCTAGATCAAATGTCTAATGCAAATTAAATAGTACTTTCCAATCTATTTTCGGTTCACTCCTACGCCTACGCGTAGGTAACTTCAAAAGTTCGCGAATAACCCCTTGTTTCGCCAGTCTTGCTTGACTTTTCTCTTCGTGATATGTCCTTTACCGTTATCTAGCTTATCAATCTGCAATATGATAAAGCTACTCATGAAGACAAATGTCAAAATGATAAGAGAAAGTGTCAATAATTCTGTGATTTAAGAACCCGGGGTATTCTTGTTCTATTGTAATACACAGTTTCCTCATCCTCTTATATTACGTATTCAGTCCGCGCTCGATTAATAAAACAGTGGTATAACGCTAATAAGAGTCTCAATTAATTGGTCACTGTTGGTTTGTCATTTTCTTGCAAATCCATGAAACAATACCAATGAAATACATTTATCATAAATATTGGGGATTAACGCATATTATAGTTTCTAAAGAATTAGTAATGAGAATCATGCTTGTAAGAGTTGTAAGGTGTTTTATCGTTATTTGGGATTCGGAGATCCAAATTATTTACGCTAAGATTTATTATGCCCTAATGAATTTTATTTATGAGTTATTTTTATTGACAAACTGTAATTTCTCATTTCATGAACACTAGGTGGGCTCCGACCCGCGCGGCTGGACTTCGACACTTCGATTTGACAAACGCACGCCTATAGATGCGACATGTCGAAATATGTAAAGCAATTCTACGAACCGAGAGCGCGGTCGTTCACCTCGGCAAAAGCGTTTTACGCAAAAGTGACCCAACATTGCTACAGCTAGTCGGTTGTTCGGTCAGCACCCAGAATGAAATATTCTCTATTATTGGGGCTAACTTTTGTGCCTTTTGTTGTGCCCACGATAAATTTCCGACGTAACAATAGTTGAGTGGAATTAGGCGACGATTTCTTGGAGTTTTTGCCGAGGGCATTTATTTCAATGTACCATTCTACTAGACTCTTTTTGTCTTGGCAACTACTGGATAAAGTAGTTTTTCTTATCCTGGCAAATGACAATGGCTTGTACCTACCAAACCAACTAACTTTTGGTTTTCTCGTAGCATTATTAACAGTACAATTTTCTCAGATCAGATTCAGTAAGTAACACATTCAGCTTGGTTATACTCTGCATATTTAAATGGAATCTTTCCTATTGTGGAACAGTAATCGGCCGACAATCCATATTGATCCATTCAAATTTCATTACCTTGGAAATTATGAATATATATAAATACGTTTTTCGATTACATAGCGCGCCACACTAGGCTTGTGATAGCATTTATCATCGAGCGTAAATTACGTTGCGTTCGTGATGGACGATAGCCGCTATCGGGTCGGCTCATCTCTCTCTTGTTGGCATTGGCGTCTTCACACAGCAAGGCCTTTAAATATAGGATACCAATCGCTACACTACCAAATTGGACGCGAAGCACCCATGTTCTAATCGAGACCTATTACTAGTTGTGCTACGTCAATTAGTTGCAATATCTTCATCTACTAACGCGATTTTATCGGTGTAATTGCTTTTGGAATAAGATATGAAAACGAATAATACTATTTTATTAATAACTATTATTTTGTGAATCAGTAGGACAGCGTTTTTTAAGCTTTTGTTGAACTGTGTTTACAGCGAATACATAAAGCGGGCGATTTTTCGTCATATGTAAAGCCCCTAGTCTGACTACGATCGTACGACGGGTGTGGTGCAATCGCGACAACGCGAATGGGAAAGCGAGCCGACCGCTTTCGGACGCTTTCTCGTGGGTGCAGGGTTACCGCTTTTACGATAAAAAACGGTTGGTGCTGATATCATTCAATGCATCAGTGGAGACAGTGTTTCGTTTTTTGCTTACAACTTAACTACAAGAAAAATATTATGACGTTTTCTCTTGTTTATGCTACTTCAAAATATTTAAGATATGTGTAGCGTACGTAAGTGCTTTGCGCGAGCGAGATATGGGTCATCAGAGTACCACACTCCTCCTATTTCTACAGCCAAATAACGCTGTTGTAGTGTTATAGTAGTGTGTGTAGTAGTGTTGTCTTCACGTTCGACCACTTACCTATAGCAAAGTTAAAGCTATCTTATTGTATTAAAAACAAATGAATCGAATGTTAACCTCTTCATGACGAGTAAAATACATCATTTGCAAATCTAATTACAATAATAAATCGTCTACGAGGAGGCAGTAAAATAAAAGTGTTAACCCTAGCAGTAGGCGCGCGCGCCTAGCAACAAGAGTTGTCTTTGTGTGCCGATCGCTAATTTACGTAACGGTTGACACCTGTCACAGAGCTCACGCACACACACGCACTCATTGTTCCGGCGTGCGTGTAACTAAAATCTGTCATGCCGGCGCAACACCGGTGTATAACTGCTGTATTCATTTGAAAGTCTGCTCTTGGTGATTTGACAACGGTGAAATGATTGAGTACAAGTACAACGGTGCTGCGACGCTGCGTGCTTTGCTTTTATCTTTTTTGGGGCCGCGAAATAAGTAGTCATGGACACATCATGACATAGTCACAGTTTGTTTTATTCTAGTAGGTAGGTAAATTATTATTTGACTTCCAGGCTTGAGCTGATCTTAAGATAATGCTTATGTTTGTAACTTAAAAATATAAATTTCTGATATTTGACTAGACGTGACGAATTCTGTTTTTGATGCTGATCCACGAGGAGAGACGCGTGACAAAACGAATATATTCGGATATAGCCGTCTATCTCACTAGCCCTTGGATGGTTAAGTATGTGTACCCCCGGTAAAATAATGAGTAAATACAATGAGAGCATTCAGAGCAGCTGGTAAAATAAGTTTTTTGTCGATTAAATAATGGATTGGATAATCAATTTTACAACAGCGATTATCGTTATCGTGCGCCGCCCGTCACCTTGATCGATAGTTGCCGGGCGAACGTTTGTTCCCACGTTCCGATGCCGATGTATTACAAATTCACAATATACACTGTTGACAGTGTGATTACACCTACATTTGTGTTTTCAGAAATGCAGCGACATTTAAGGCTAATTATTAGTCGGAAATAATTCAAGCGAAAAAAAAAGAAATCATTTAAATTAAGCGCAACGAGATTTTCGAACTATTTATTTAGTTCAACTCATAGTACCGAAAAGAAACAGCAAAACAATTCTGTGGTAGTAAAATAAAAACACACATTCGTAAGACTTACGGTCTACCTACATTGCCAGTTGTCATACATAGAGCTTTAAATTTAAGCTGTAACCCAGTTTCATGTACTACTTATAAGTTAGCTAAAAATAAGCCTTCCGGGACTTGACTGTCCATATGACTGAACGTTTAAATGGTTTGATTACCAGTGTGCTAAAATGGGTAGAGTAGAAAATACCCTTTGGAATAAGTGAGTGTTTGTAAAACAAGTGACTATGTTTTCGTATTATTTGGAATCTCGATAACAATTAGAAAACTTAGAAAGCGTTCAAGTCATTTCAAGATTTGGGATCTGAAATATTTCTCTAATTTCCCCCTCCGAAGCACCTGATAAATTGGAATCGAGAAATCCAATCCCTACTCCTATAACACATATTTATCGAGCTGATACGTCACGTCAACGTGGTTAACCTTCTTATTTAGAGCCATACAAATCAAAAATCATAATCATTAATTTCTGCAAATTGGCCATTAAAAGCACTTTACATGTCCCAATAATATTTTTTTCCTACCAACCGCTTAGGGACTACTTATCGACTAGTGATAAGAAGAGGCGGCGCAACAAACTCAGTCACCTTTGTAAGCCTGATTTTATTACAGGAAATACAATTACAAGATATATGTAAAAGCGAGATAGGCAGGCAGGTTATTTGTCGTTCAAGTAATCTGCAACTTTGTAATAATATCCTTTTTTCATAAGGATTTTTTAATGTGGTTCAAACTCATAAACAGGCAGGTCAACAAGAGTTTGTTCTACTTTGTTGAATATTTTTATACATTTATCCAAAAATGACAATTAATGTATTGCGATTTTGTATAATGTACCAGAATATATCGAGAAGCAAGAAATGCAGGATCTCCAACTACACATATACATCTCACACTGGCCATAGCGGGATGGCGGTTGCGTGACCTGAGCGTTGACCCGTGACCTGCAGCGGGTCTCGGGAGGGGCTCGAGGAATAGGAATGCGATCTTTGCACTGCTACATGTACTTGCAATACTAGCATGCTGTATAGACAGACCTTATGTTAGTGCAGTAAAGTTCAAAATGAGGAATTTATTTTTTGATATTGACATTAACGCTTTAGCTGACGTTGTTGCACGGATATAGCCGTGAAAACATGAAAACTTCTGTTGTCTGGAAAGTTGCGAATGTGTAATATAACTTGTGTGTAAATTAGGATTAGATTAGAAAATAATTATAAATCCAATTTCAATTAAATGTACTACGATCCGAATGTAGCAGCAATGTAATTACTACGACAAAAAAGAAATAAATTGGATTTGAAATAAAAAAGCGAAACATTTGTGACCTGTTTGTGTGTAGATTAAATGGGTAAACTATTAATCAAGTATTATTATATCGTATCATTTCACTCGCAGATGTAAACATTATTCGTGGCCAGTTAATACATGTGACTTTTCTTGCGTTCGGGTTATTGTTAGTTGTTAAACATCGACGTGATTAAAATTTCACGAATTAGCACTGTCAGTCATCATGGATAGTCAGAACGATCATTATTCACTCTCCTCGTCAGAAAACAAATATCAAACCATCTCAGATGTTGATAGAAGTAGTGTTCAAATAAGCGCGCGTCTGTCGCCCGCTTCATAAAATAATACCGACTGTACATTTATTAATACGTGTACAGAGAAATGCGGACTATGAACTTCTCGATACGTTTCGCGTAAGTGAGGGGTGGGAAAAAATATTTATGATTGTAAAAACAAATATTTCAGTAGGCAAAGACACCGAACTTATTAATAACGTTGTTATTGTTCAGCTTTGTTAGAATTGAATGATAATTTTTGTACTGTCCTAAATAAAACTAAGCCCATCTCGAAACAGGTCAGTATTTTCAAAAATGAAAAATATTTAAGTGTGATTGTTGTTGCCTATTATTTTCTAACACACGTTTCTATTCGTTGTAATAAACTACGGCAAACTACTTTTTCCTCCAATAATTACCGAACGGGCAACCCTAAGCTTAACCGCGGACGTGTGCAGAATTGCAAATTAGATTTAGTGCGTCAAAGATACCGTGCTGGCTCGAAATTCAGCCTCCGTGAATGTGCCGTAGCGATGCCGGCCGCGCCTCTGTGCAAATGACTGGTTCACCTCTTTGTGGTAGTAACGTCTGTTTTATCTTACACTAATTACGGAATTTCTGCTGCTCTGGTGTGTAGTCTTGGTACTAAATTGTTTGTGATACTTCCTAGTTTTACTTTGTTGAAAAATAGTTCTGTATGTATGGGACAGGATTAAAATGATCTTAAATACTAAATCCTAACACCGCGGCACCGGTTTGGCTCAGACTTTCACATGTAAGTAAAGGTCTACTTTTTATTAAGAGAACGGCTAGCGAATATTGTTGATTTGATAGAAAGCCATGATTATAAATATCATTTAGTGATGTAGGTAATCTTAGTTGTTTATAGGCTTAGAGCTCGGAAACTTGTCTCTTGAAGAGGTGAACAAACAACTAAGACTCATGTTAGTCTCCCTAAATAGACAACAATAAATAACAATTCACTGTACTCGGAAACTTGTTAGCTCAAAAATAACATTTGTTTTTTCATAACACTGACATTCAAGGACACTTCGAACCAATCTGTTACTAGAGTTGCGTAAATAGTATGCAATCATGTCGGCAAAAATGCGCGTCGTAATGTATTAGGCCATATTTCACGAGCGCAGCGAATCTTTGCTATTCATAGTGTACACGGAACGGCAAACGTTGCAGTTTCCAAGCAATAATAATATCGAAAGACATTCCGCTCGTTTCCGCTTACTCTGCTGAAAAGGAATGCTGATTCGACCGCTCGCCCGGCCTGCTCCACACATCGATTTATCGGGAACTCGACATTGACAACGCGGACGTGTTTTTCCTGCTCTCGTTCGCTTTTCAGACATCGGAATATTTAGCCCTTGTTCCACTTTTCGCACCGATCGCGATGTGTCGTAAATATGCAATCGTGTTACAACACTGATCGATGAATTAGTCGCTAACCGCAAACGTGTTACTAGCTGCACCTATCAATACACGACATGCAGCGATTAAACAATTTAACGTTAATAGCCGTATACAAACCAATTCGTCACTCACGTCACGTCAGGTGAGATGAGGTCGGAACATAGTCGTTATTGGATATTAAAATTGTTATATCCAACGAATGACATGCGGGTTCGTGTACAGCCCCTATAAAGTCACTTTACATATTCCAATACGGCCGTAAAAGTTTATGTCTGCAGTTAGCTGAGCAAGCATTCATGCTTTTGCTGTCATCGCGTTTATATGGTACCTACGCCGCTTAAAAAACAATTCCTGTGAAATCGCTTACAAACACTTTTTTCCGAACCGTTAGAAAATCATTAACCCACATTTGATTTTATACCTTATGTGTATGCTAATTGAGCACATAATTTATATTGCAATTTCAGCGAGTATTTGTCACACAGAATGATCAATGATAGACTCGTGAGAAACATTCAGACCATTTTGTAAGACAAAAGGTATTCACGGACGTATCATTAGGACGCCTTTTGTCCGGTGAAATACACGTTGTTAGCAAAAAGTGAATAAATTGAGTGGCTAATTCGTTTGTTCTAAATTATACTGTAGGTAGATGTTTGCTTTTGTGTCCAAAGTGGCCGAATCATTAGGGACATTGTCAGAGTTTCGCAGGCAAAGTTTGGAAACAACGCGGTGAGTACATTGCATAATCATTTAGGGGCTAATCCAAAGTACCTTTTAATAAAACATTCATTTAAGTTTTGTAACATTATTACATTGATTAGTTTGGATTCTGTGTTGATCTTGGCCAAGTTTTCAATTAAGTAGGTACTATACTTTGAGATTGTTTGATGTTGTCTGGTACGAACCAAATATTGCCCTCTACTAGAAACATAAAAGTTAAAATTTCAGGAAAGCAAATAAATATTTACTCGTAACAGTAAATAATTGACGACAGCTCTCCAAAGATTTCAGCATCGCTGCCTCCATACACTTCACATTGTCTTTGTCCAGGCATGCAACGGTGTCCTTTTGTTTGGCCGGCCCCGCTGCATAAAAACGGTACTTAACGCGCACACAAAGAATAAAGAACTAAGGAGACTAAGGAAATCCCTTCAGGCGATAGTTTCAACATCCTTTTAGAGACAGTTATGTACTTGAGATAATGAATCTAGAAAATGAGACAATTGTAACTGAGTGAAACAAACCAGAAAAAGTTAGTGGCATATCAAATATTTTTTAACAAATGCTAAAAAATACATACGCAGATAAAACGCGAATTTAAAAAAAATATATTTGATGATAGATCAATGAAATTTACAAACAATACAGACACAACAATAGACCGTGATTGGAAATATAATTTCGATTTGAAAAGAATACTGTATCATTATCACGAAGACATTTACTGAAGTGATCTTAAAATTATGAGCGGAATATAACGCGAGGTTGTTGTTACATCATAAATTGGCCAGAACAAGTTACCCCTCTGCCCAGGGGATCGCGTCGGAAGAAAGTAATGAACGTTATAAATGATAAACGAGTGATACCTATTACATTTATCGATAACATAAACATTTTTGGAAAATTACTCTCTGGAATAACACAAGAATTAAGTCATAAAATATGATAAACTGCATAAAGGAATAAGTTGCAGCTTCCTTATTGGGCTCGTCTTATCATCGACACATCTTAACGATAACGACGCGACGTGATTTACGATTTATATTGATTGTCTAATTGTTTAAGTAAATTATATCCTTCTAAAATAACACATGAAACCTTCATCCCAGAAAAACGAGATACAATAGAAATTTTGCTGTTTTGGGATCTGAATTTCTCAATTTTTAATGGGACATGTAAACACGGCGTTCGCGGAATGGGATCGATCGAGAAAGTGCCCTGTCGTGCACTCCCCTCGCCTACCTGTCTGTCGCTGGTCTCTCGCGACCAGGAGGGCTACCGACTTACCCAGAAACTGAAGAGAAAGTTTCAGGAAGAGTAGAGAGACTGATGTTTTATACTGTCTGACCTCGACCTTGGATCTAGTAGTTTACTGATGTAAGATTTTATTTTTTCACGACTAGGTGCATAAGCGCTTCTCGTTATCCACATTATTGTATATGCACATCGCAATTGACGTCAAATACATTTGTCTGTTGCTATGTATTTCTTTCGAAATACTAAATTTTGAAAGCGTATGTTGTGCAAATTCAAATATTGCAATGCACCGTGTCGTCTGATTTGTTTTTTGCTTACGATTAACAAAAACATAAATACACAATACACATCCATTGACACGTACAAACGAGTAAAAATCAACAATCATGCCTAAAATCGATAGACGGACAACGGGACACCCCTACATCTCTGTGGCTGTGACCCGCTTTTCATTATGCCCCGCACCGGAGGGTTTTGTGCCTCGTAATTGGTATAACGTTTGTCGAATATGTGAAAACCTGAGTGCTTTGATTCCGTTTTTTATGTCATTCCTTTTGCATGGTTTGCGAAAGCCGACGTTATACAGTTTTGAAATGCTAGAACAAAACTTAGGCATTCAAACGAAAACAGCGGGATATCCCATTTTATATGATTGGTTTGAATAAATAGGGTTGTATGCTATTTATTCGAATGATTACAGCACACGTTGAGGTATATGTTTTTGTTTATGTATTGGAATGAAATATTAAGATGAAAATATTGTAGACTTCGCAATTTCGTTCGTATAGATCTGTATGTAAAATGAAATAAATACCAGTTCTGCGAAATAAAAATAAAAGTCTTATTATAAACAACAACGTTATATTACTTTTTATAAAATGGCCGTCGCTAATCAGTTCGTGTCGATCAGCTAGTTATCAGTTAGTGTCGATAAGATCAAACGAGAAATGATTATTATTACTAAAGTGAAACTAAAGAGCTTGTAATCATCGAATAATTTTTAAGAGTCGAAGCGATACAGCATGAAACGTTTTCCGTTTCATCGCTCGTTGGATTCGTGGCCGTTCATGTATGATTATGATAACCGACGTGGCTTGAAGGGCGTGCAGCGGAGATATCTCGAGAAAATTGTCCGGAGATTCTCAAGCGTGTACTTCGCGAACAACAAGTTTAAAAGCAAAGATATCTTTCACAAAAAATAAGTAGTGTGCTTCAAGACTTCAGAAAAATTCTAGAATGGGTAAAGCTTGTAAAACCTTTTAAGCGAGTAGTCTCGCTATGTTACCTTAAGATAGTAGGACCACTGGCATAACTCCCTTTAATTTGGCTTTAAACCATTTCTGTCTTTGTCAACTTTAAATATTTAAACTAACGAATCAAAATGACACTATAAACCACCACGATAAGGATAAATATAGTTTTAAGTAAGTTCGAAATAGCTTCTTTATTTCTACAAAATTAGATTAACACTGCGAAAGAACTTAGAAAAAATACCTTTAATATGAGTTTAGTTAACTCATTCTAGATTTTTTACAAAGTCTTGGCCATCTTATTCTATCTATGTAAAAGAAATCTTTGCTTTGAAACTCGTTGTTTGAACAAAAAGGTTTTAATCGTATAATTCGTTATGGTATATGTATTATAAAGTTTGCTATTTCTTTTTCCTTTTAAAATACTTCTAAGAGATACACAAATCGTTAATAATGTAAGTAAAGTAATGTTGTTTATAATAGGTGACTTGAGCTAATGCAGGTCAGGTGTCGATTATACATTGACATTACCATCATTAGTTTTGTGCTTGCCCATTGTTTAAAGCCCTATTGAGATGTGTTGTTATTGAATACAGCGTTTTCCTATAACCCACAATTACGTGTAATAGCTCTCAACGAGCATGAGAAAATCGAGAGTTCTTTTTCTACTCTTTGACGCAGGCTCTATTCTGGTTTTAGGTTGATAAACCTGTTTCTTGTAGTAATGAAACCTACTTAACTGCGTTTTAAGCCGCAGGAACGTAAATTAAAGTCTATAAAAAGTTACCCAAGTGGGATGAAACATCAAACCGTTCCGAAAATACTCTAGTAGACAGTATTGATTTGTCATAACGACACGAAGCGCCTTCGGAAAGCTCTGTTAAAAGTAATGAGCCGTTCACGGCTGGAGCTCAGTCACATGTTCGGTCCGGCGGGCGGGGTGAACGAACTTTGCGCGTCCCCGCGATCGAACGCCCGCCGGTCGCGTGGAGCGTGGCCACGCGTCCGCGAAACGTTGGACAGGTTTTACGCCTGCCCGGTCATGTTAAAAGCTATGTCCGGATTTTAACAATATTATCTTTGCACTGGAAATGCATGATGTGCTTTGTAAAACATCATTTTCTTTAATGCTCGGGCTTCACCTGCGTGACGCCTAACGTTCAGATAACGGCATGATTAGTGTTAATTAATTAATGTTCTAAAGTACGCGCTAAATGTGTGGCCACAGTTATTTGACGTTTTGATTCTAGCGTCTAGTGGCTTAGTTAGCCAGTGATATGTGGATACTAGTCTTTAAAATAAAATAAAAAACGCTACCAAAAACTTAATACTTTTCTCATTTTGTCCACTCCATCAAACATTTATTAACATTTATTTCACAGAGTTTTTGAATGTGTGTGACCTTGTGTTAACATGTTTAGTGTAGTAGTTGTAGCCACAACCACGTACTAGATGCCCGCTAAATCCCTTTGATGTGTCGAATGTTACCGCCGTTCGAGCTATCGCCTAACGTCTAATGTCATTTAAGCAAATTAGCGCGCTAAGACCGGCCACAACTGCGTTCTATATCAAATAGCGCACCATTTAATGGCATTAGACGCAGGTAAAGCCCGAGCATAATTGTTACGTACAAAACAATATTGCAGTCGATTCTGCCGTGTAGTTTCGACATAAACTGTAAAAAACTTGACCGAGTAGGTAGCCATAACTTACCACTTAATAAGAGTAAGCTTAAAAGGGCGAATTTAAGCTTACTCTTATTAAGTGGTAAGTTATGGCTACCTACTAACAACACAAACAGGAATATGGGTCGGAGACTAAAAAAAAAGAAACTTGCAAAAATATCCTTCTTTTTTAATTGGAGTTGGAAACTCTAGTAGCGCCCCGCGGCCGCGAGCCCTCCCTGCCCCACTAGCACCGGCAAATTGCTGCCACCGCGTACACTCAATGCTGTAAAATGGCTTAACCTGCTGACACCCGACGAAATGCTTTTCTAACTCTAAAATAATCTTCATTATACCTAGTGTGTATGATTCATTAAACTATTGTCTAACTAACCCACTTGGCAAGCACGTAACGCGTCATTCGATATTGTAATTACTGATTCGGATTCTGACACTGTGGTATTTGGTCAATCGATAAACACGGGCGGTATGAAAAGCCAATAGTTTCAGGAATAGTTGCACTTACATGTGACTTAGAAGGTATAAGGATCTTTGTTGACATTGTACACTTACCATCAATGTACGAAATATGTTCACCGTTATAATTAGTGTGTTTTTTTAATCAAACATCCGTGTCGTACACATTTCATTGCAATAATAACATCACTTGATCCTCGAAGTCTGGTATTTGTTGAGTGATGATGGTCGTCGCTACGTTCTCAAATTATATATCATATAGTTCATAATGTTCGCAAAGATCGCAGTAAAGTATCCCGATTTTTCGAACTCGATTTTGATAGATGTTAACAATGAATTAGTAGAAGCTTTACTTTTCCAGTCAAAAAAATAATAATAAATGAATAAAGTTGACCATGAGCATGGCGGTCTTATCGACAAAATAAGTTTTCAATTAAGCTAAAACAACACTGTTAAGACGTATAAAACAACAGTGCAAAAATCATATACGAAACACGAATACTCGTAACCGTTGCATAGTTTATTACGGTCTACAAACGCTCGGCGCGATGATTGCCCGACTCGTATAGCGCCTGCTGCGTTCTAGTGCTATTTGGAGATATATTATAACTGCTTAGTGTGCACATGTGTCTCTAGAAACGTTGCAATTACCGACAGGATAGCCGTAGGGTAAGTCTGGCTGGTAGTCAGTGATATTGAAGATACTAGAATATCTAGTACACATACTAGATAACTCCATTGGATTGAGTCAGGTAAGTTATGAGATGATTAACAAGCTATTTATTAAACTGCATGACATTAATTAAATCTTACAATAATTAATTCATAATTCAAATTATTTTATAACTAACTTCAACAACTTCTTGGAAATATCATGGCAGTTTCTCCCCCATGCATGTTTCTTGGGGGGTCCGGTTGGCAATTAAAAGTTGTTCATGACCGACAAGTTAATAACATTATCCGTGTAATACGCAACTCACCACAACTTGGCTTGTCGGCAGTCGCGACGGCTTTGCAAGTTGAGAACTGCGGGTAGTTCTACATTGGCACGAACATACAGGGCTGCCAAATGGCCCACTTACAAATACTATGAAAACAAAGACGCGCGCGAACGTCTGATTGTTTAAACTTTTGTTATAACGCATTTGTGATGTTGTTGTGTTTGTTTAATACATAAGTAACCTTAAGTTGGTTGTCGGCGAGTAGCGACGACTTGGCAAGTTATGAAGTTAGTTGGAAACTGCGGCGTAGTTCGGCTTACACAGGGCTGCCAAATGACCGGATTAAAAATGTTATATTTGAAAACAAAGCATAGCGTTAGCGCGTTGTGTATTGTGTTTTAGTTGGCGAATGCTTTGAAGTAACATCAGTTGCAACTATTAGATTACCAATAAATTGACTCTTACAATGTAGTCAGATTTTCATTTCAATCTCGCGCTTTACATGAAATAAAGACGAAAAGAATGTATTTTTTTACTTTTTACGTAAGTTACGTCGCTTTTCAACTAGATAACTTTAAAACTACGAGCCGCCCCTCAGCAACAGCGGCTAATGCGTCAAAACACGGTACACGTAGCTCATGTTTTAACTAACTTGGTTAAGTTACTTAGTTTTTGCCCCCGCCCCGGTTACACGATGTGAAGTTTGCGCCAATTTGTGCTGCTGTGTTACATATATAGCCGTTAGGCTACGGTCACACCTACGTTTGTCTAGGTTGGGACATTGGTACTAATGGACCATTTACACGTAGCTATTCGACAAGCCGTTACACATGACTAAGCCTAGTAATTAAGCCAGTAACATTAAGTAAGTATCGCTATAGTTTTGGGACGAGTATACGTATGTGTATGTACGGAATAAATTACTGTTATCTTTGTCATACAACCATGTAGATTGTCTCATGCAATGCCATCGAGATGAAGAGAGTCGAGATATGGCACCGGAAAATTGTCTATATAGTATGCAACTGTCTAGAAACTCACAGAACATAATACAAAATCTGTTCTTTAGAGGTCACCGGTGACCTTCAATGGTGTTATGATCATAAGAGCTAGGTCTTCTGATACATCTGTCAGATATACGTTTTAGAAACTGGTGTCACACCAATAGCGTTGGTTGGCCACTGTGCAGCAGATTGATCGGGGATGGGTCAGTCTACCCACGTATTACCTACGTATTCTTTTTGATAGATCAGACTGATAAATTGCTTGTCAAAATGAGCATTAATTATAAGATTAAATAATCACTTGTTGTCATCTCAGTAAATGTGATCATCAACTATCTTATCATGTGGACAACCTTTGGTTAAATATGTAGTTAAAAAAAAAAATTGCTTCCGCAATCGCTCTGCGTGCATTTAGCCTTCATTTGCCGGATTATATCGGGGACTGTAATTCGGCAGGGATCGGAATGGACGATAAGCCGGTCATTGCTATTGCAGCGAAATCCAACGGGCATTACCGACCAGTTATAGGCCGTTTAAGTTCTTATTGAGATTGTAAGTACAATCTACTAAGTTCACGCATCGGCGTGCCTGTCTTTTGGTTAATTAAGTTCGAAGATTTCTGTGATATTATTAAATGAATGTGTGCTTCTGAAATACGTTATTTATACGTTTTGACGGTAGTATACTACTCAGCTATACATATAGCTACAACATTGATCAGAATACGCTGGCTTTGACAGCGAGAAAAAACACTTGAGGAATTTCATCTTGTCACGTGACGTCCTCGGTAGCTTAGTGGTCAAAGCACTCGCCCGGTATGCGATGGGACGTGGGTTCGAGTCCCACCTGAGGTCGATGATTTTTTTCAAGTGTTATTTATCTTCAATTAAACCTTGCATGGAATTGCTAAAAACAAAAATTTACAATGTTTAAGCATTTCTGATCTTAACCAATAGTCAAATATTTGTAAAAATATTTCTATAGGGTGTTGACGGTAGTATACTACTCAGCTATACATATAGCTACAACATTGATCAGAATACGCTGGCTTTGACAGCGAGAAAAAACACTTGAGGAATTTCATCTTGTCACGTGACGTCCTCGGTAGCTTAGTGGTCAAAGCACTCGCCCGGTATGCGATGGGACGTGGGTTCGAGTCCCACCTGAGGTCGATGATTTTTTTCAAGTGTTATTTATCTTCAATTAATACGTTATTTCTTTGGTATGGTCTCGAAGCGAACTCTCGAAGTTATGTTCAATGTAGAAAACTTTATTTCCTAAATTGACTTACGCTCAAGGCGAATCACTCACAGTCACCACCCACGTAACGCTACAGAAAGATCGTCATTCTTACGCCAATCAAATTGTAAGCTAAAAATAATTGTGGTACGTTTTTCAGTATTAGAACATAAGATATTGTAATGGTTGGCTTCAATTCACCGTTAGACGTTAGTTTGTGAACAAGGTATGTGTGTGTGTGAGGTTAATAGGTTGTTACTACTACATAAAGTCATATATTTTTTTTATCATCAGCTTACATTCGACATGACGTGTGTACATTTGTACAGATAAGGCTTGGTTTACATAAGCGTAACCCTAATGTAAATGATTAACCAGTACATAACAGTCGATTAAGATTTCATTACTGTACACAAACACACTGAGAACGTACGATTCCACGAGTTGATCATTACATTCCCGCGTATAATTATGTAAATTAATATCGCCGAGCTTTGATAAATAGTTAATATTAGATCATCAACATCCATTGGATTTCATAACAGAGATAACCTAATTTACTGCGCAGTCTCTTTGTTGTCGTGTTGTAGGCGATAATGAGCAACACCTCTTCACCTATTCGTTTAGTTGATGAAATTATAGTCTTTAGGTATATAATTAACTTATACATTTTATTTTGAAACAAATTTGAAGGCTTTTTTTATCTTATTTTTTTATAGTTTCCCAGTACCCTATTAATTACTCAAAGTACTGGACTCAGTTAACGAAAGCTACATCTTAAATTATATTGCGTCAGTAAAAACTAGGTATCCCCGTATTCCCAGTACAAGGTTCTTTTGTAAAAACAAGTAGCCGGTAATGTTTTTATAGTGGTTAAAAATGGTAATTTCCAACACGTCGTCTATATTTATTTCGTAGTTAACTGGAAGTTTCCCAATTTGTGTTTTGTAGATAGATAAATAAAGTATCTACAGACAGGAGTCAGCGGGGACGCGAAACTTAGTTGCAAAAGATTTAATGGAAGTTAGTCTCTCTTTGTCTAAGTTTGGCACTCGTCTGGCCGACGCTCCGCTCCCGTTTCATAACTTGACGCCAACTATAGGGTTGTATGCGTTATACTTTTAATTTATTTACAAGCATATTACAATTAATTTTGGATATTACCGAAATTTATAATGATGTCTATATAGAAGTTATGTGTCTACACTATTACTATGGGATATGAGGTCATCAACGAATTGGCGATAACATTATCCTCCATACATTTATGGAGGACCTGATTTTCTTTTAGATCTTAGATGTTGCTCACTGATTTTAATTGTTTCATATTAATGCTCAGAAAGTGCTGTTTAATATTCTAAAACGATTCAAACTTTATTTATTTTTGATATTCGGCAACAGGGTCGCCAACCCTACGTTCAAATGTATATCTAGGGGTTAGTCAAAAGGGAAGTTTTATTGCTCGTGAATTTCATTATAACTTTGCGAGGCTCTCTCTCCTCTTAATGTCTTTAAACGAGGATTGTTGTCTAATTTGTACGAATTATGTACAAGTTTGCTCCCGGGAGTGGGTGTTCTGTGCATATAACGTGACCATGTGTTCTACTCTTAGTAGGATACAATGACGTTACATAATGTATAGTGGGATTTTAATGGGTTTGATTCCAATCTGTAATTGTCTTTATCATAATGTCTTCACCCGTAGGTTCAGATGTGATCAATGATGGATAGATAGCACAGAAGAAGCCTATTATACACTGTGGCATAAGGTTTTTGGGTTGTATTAATTCAGGTATAAGGACGCAGGTAGTTATATAATAAATTAATAAATGCAATCTTGACACTGGAATTCAAGGTTATCCATTTTATGTAAAACGTTTGCTTTACCTATTCTTAATTTTATGAAAATGACACTCAGTTTTGAAGTCGCTAAAATTTGACAATTTAAAATCGGAATGAAACGACTAAACGGCATTTCTTCGCCGAAATGGCCTGAAATCGGGACCGTACCGTTTGAATAGAGCCGTGTGGTCACGTTATACATGGAGGAGACGTACGTTTCGTTCGCCTGCATATACGAACGTGACAGGCATTAATCAGCATGACTATAACTCTTGTTAGGGACCGAACAAGGAATTACTGCAGGCTCCGGCGAAATATGGACCGGTCCGCCTGACGTGTGGCGTTGTTACATTTATTGTCTCGTGTTCAATATTCATTTGAGAAGAGACTATAGGACGACAAGTTGAAATACAGTTCTGTATTGTAATGCCCTATATATCATGAAAGGAAAGCTTTTGTCTAGTCTGAGATCTAGCTAAATCAAAGACACCTGTCCATAAGTAAACACATAAACAAAACTATTGCCTACTCCTAAGCCGGTTTCTTGCCAGAGGAACGGATCCTACTTACCCCATAATTGAGAATGAAAAGCGATATGAAAAGACACGCGACCACAAAGGGATTGCATAGAATCATGCCATGTGTGTTCTTTTCAAATAACGCAGAAGAAGTTTTTACATAGTACATTGAGCACCAACGAGGGGCACCGGAACGTACGTTGTATGGGAGATTATGACACGTCACAAGTTACCCGTTGCCCTCCAGGAGAAAGTTTACTCTGGGAGTTTGTTCTTACCTCCCTCCAACACTCCCCGGTCTGCGCAGTTTTGCAAGTTCGTCCGCACTCGGCAAAACTGAACACCCCCGATGTATAGTCTTGCTGGAAGCGAGTTAGTTTCTAAAGTTGTGCATAATGTAGATCGATGTAAGTGAGCGCGGATTGAGTTTAGCGGGAGTTGGTTTTGAGGTCATTTGATGAGATTTTAATGTGATAGTATAGTGTTTAAGCTACTACTGCTGACAAATGTGCCTGTAAAAGTTTTTACTGTATTTTTGGGTGAGTTTGAACTTCGAAGCAAAAGAATTTTATCTTTTAAGACAAATGTTTCATTTTCAAATTATCCAGTTCTTCCTTCATGTGATTTAGATCTTTATGTACCTAATTGTAGTATACGAAGTTGGTAAACATTGACTGTCCAAGTTGAATAACAATCGAAATAGTTCCATCCAGTTAACATAAAGCCGCGCTATCGAGTCGCCCGACTGTGTAACTATCGAACTACGCCAACTTTGCCGAATGGTAAATGTAAAGGGGAATAATGTTATCGCGGCCGCTGACTTTTGGCGGGCTGACCAACTTTACACCCCACTGTCGGACATTCGGGCGAGTAAACAACGATAAATAACTGGAATTATCTAGAGACGAATTGTGTTTTGTTTTTTTACAATGTTTTGATTTGATTGTAGTGGCAGTCTCTGGGTAAAATGTCATTTTGACCCACTGTCTTCCTCGTAGCGCTTAGTCACGTTTGAAAGTGCAGTTAACAATATTATCATTATCCTAGATTCAGCAAGTACACTTTAGAATCTTTATATGGTCTGACGTGATCACAAGGCTCTTCATGATTTATTGTGCCATATTCTCCTTAGCATGTTAATTATAATCAGGTTCTCTAATCAGGACTACATTGTGTAGTTCAATTTGTATTTTAGCCAACTCATCATCAGTCGATACTTCATATTAGGTTTCGACGTTAAACTTTGTTCCGTGTCTAGTGAATAACACTGATTACATAGGGATTTGGCTGTATGTATGTATAACATGTAGTTTTGCTTGTATGCAAAACATTATTTAAACTACACCGTTACACGCGAAGTCGCAGACTTCGGCACAAGTAGTAACATCTTGGCGAAGTTCTGTTATACCATCTTAGACGCAAACCCAGACCTATCAAACTCAGCTATACATCCAATGAATATTCAAACGTTAACTCCGAAGTTTAATACGTATTGCGTAATGATTATTTCAGAACGGTCGCTATGTAGATTGGGGATTACTAAAGCAATCAATAGTCCCAAAGGGATAGCTGTCAGTCAAAGATTATCGGGAACTCGTAAATTACCATGTTTGCGTAACGCGGCTGTCTTCGGCCTGATAGCTGTTTGATTAGCCCGTTTACTGGCGCCCGACGTGGTATTATGCATAAACCATTTGTTATACGATGTCGAAGCGATAATGACAAGTTAATTACATAGGGACATTGGTTACAAATTCTTGTGCAGGTATTTTCTTATAGATATCTATAAAATCGTTGTTTGTTATTAAAATGACAATGGTTCTTTGTGTGTTTGTATAATCTTAAGCCAATATCATCAAATATGATTGATGATTTAGGTAATATTGCAATGACGCGAGGTACGCAAATGTGTTTTTGACGTTAGACAGAGCGTATGTTACAATCATGTTCATTGAGCACCAATTTCTGCGCCTCAAAGAGCATAAGCCTCGATACAATCAAAGGGCTTCCTTCCAGCTTCGTGGCTGTATTGATCACAAGGGGCATTATGCATCGCGATTCGTGTGTTAACTTGTGAGTGGAGTAACCCAGAGGTTCTCAAGGGAGGGTTAGAAATATATTTTTTACGTCGTCGATATTATTACGGTGTTTTTATCGTCTATAAGATTCGTAGGTTGACAGTACTGGAAGTGTAAGTGAACTTAGTTTTAGTTACCAGTAGGATGTAAATGCTGTCATAAATTGTTGATAGATTCTTATTTATTTATTTACATTACACGAGACAAGGAGATTTATGAAGATAGTAAATATCTTGTAATCGACCTCACTGTTGCATACTGCATACTATATAATAATGTTTTCAGAATGTATTACACAAAATGTTGGAAACCTCTGGTAAAGCCGATAGCAGCCGAGACATCCGATCCGACCAGTGCTCTGTGGCCTACACAATATTCTGCGCTAGTGAAAGATCATCGCCATGCAGGGATTAGTTCTGCTGATTGGATTTGTTACCACTGTTTTACCGGGGTTCGTGTTAATGAACGGTAACGCGTCCGTAACGTAACTATTAATAGCACAGCCCGATTCATGCCTTGGTTCTAGCTTAACCACCGATAACGATCAATACTGGTTATCGTTAGGTGGTGTTCGTCCGAATCGAATTGCCATGATGAGAGTCTGAACGCCGATTCAAATACACAGATATGTTTTTCCATGCCATGGCATTAATTTATTCAAATACACTGTTGTAAATTATAAATATGACAGCAATTTTAACATTGATTGGGCTGTTAAAATGTTTTCATCTCTTCCTCAGGAACTATTATCATTACCGAGGAGTAAATAGTTCTGTTCTCATCTCCCAGTGGGATGCACTTATCCGATCTCGATCCGTTACTTAAAGACATCGTCACCAAGTGCTATGTAGAATAAACAATAGTCGATACAATATTCATCTGATTTACTTTCTACTTACGTTATGAAAGTGGAGATTGTCATAAAGCAAACTGTCCATCACTAAGTGCGCTGCTCAATCTTATCGTCAAATCGCTCAATCTCGAAGACTGATGTATCGAAGACATTGTGCATTACTGCGGGCACTTTCGAGTGCACTTATCTTTTAATTGCACCGACTGTTTTACAGTTACACCCAAGTCGCTCAAGAGCCGTGCAATTTTACCGAATCCGAATTATCGATGGTTTTGTTAGCGATACTTGTAACTTTTTGGAACATATTTTTTGCGTCGATTACAGTTGTAATTTTCTATCCTATCCTACCACCTGAACCTGATACAGATATCCTATGATAATATACTCGTAAATTGTCTTCAGATAAACCACGTGATAGGTACTTGTACAAATTTTTTGAAATAGCACGTCGTTTATCAGTGGACTTATTTGCTATCGAACCGTTGGAAATGAGGCTCTGTCGGTTACTGTTATATCTGTGGTAATGTTATAAATGTGTTCTATTCTACCTAATTATGCATCCCGTATTTACTCTCTCTAAGTTTCGTCTTTAACCTGTCAGGCCAAGGTCAAGAGACACAATAAAAAAAATATTGTTATGGACCGGCTGGATGGTCAATGTATCGATGAAACTGTTTTTTCTTGACTATCGAGTAACAGCACTGAATAAGTCTCATCTCTCGTGGCTGGTAACGGGATTCGTTCGCGAGTAATGAAAGCGTCGTGTTCGTGATTCTGCAACTCTTATTTTCCGCAATTACATACCTGTTAAAGTAACAACACAATTGAGCGTCGGTCCTTTTTAATATCAATTTATATTTACAGTTTTGGACTGTTTAGATCTGATGTAGGCGGCTTGAAATGCAAGGCCAAAATGTTTTAAAATAATAACTTCTCTATCTGTGTCACTGACTTTGCCACGCGTGGCAAATCACCTAATATTATATAGTGCCTCCTATCTTCTATCGAAGTTTGGAGATCATTAAATGAAATTGTGTAGACTGGCTACATTTTTGATTTCATAGTAGCAGAGGTCATCTTTGACAACGTCAAACCATTTGCTTCTTTTATTCCTAATGTTTCCGTTGAGCTATGCCAACATTTCAAGCTTTTGGAAACCGTTATATCACTTCAGTAAAAATTATGTTAATGCACTTGCTACTGTGCGTATTGTCTTAAACAGTATTTGTTTAATTTTCATCCGATACTCATGTTTAAAACTTGTTGTTACTTAAAACTCTATGTTAAAGGAACGAGTACATTGTTACTGGCGACTCGTGCACCCGGCATTGCTTCCCGGACGCGATCAATGGCCCTTTCAATTAAAAGTTTACCCCAGCCGCTTGCGGGCGCCGCACTGAACCCCATGTTTTTTGCTCGAACTACTAGGGTTGTACGAAATGAACACACCGTGTTGTTGACCAGTACCCATTCTTACCACCCCTGATGATATTCGATTCATGGTGACCACGATTTATCCACCCCTGGCGACGTTGCCAAACCAGTTTCAGGTGGCGTGTGCTATGCGTCACCTGCTATTTGCCTTGCCCTCTCAGTTGCGTATGTGTACGTTAGTTTATTTTTTTTTACAATAAATGACGATAAATCAAAACGCTACATTTTATCATAAAACAGTTATCGCTATAAATGGGCTTTATCATGTAACAAAAAATTGATAGTCAATTTGCATAGTGTTATTGGGATGTGTGAATCGTGGTGCTGTATTATTTTTCAATATATGTCTTTGTTAAAATATTTTCCATAAAAAATCTATGACTTGTAGCTCAAATGTGTTCTGAATCTTGTAATTTAAGTTCAAATATTTATTTCTCAAAAACCTGTTTAACAAGAATTCAATTAACATTGACTTAACATTATTCCTTAATGAATTCCTTTCACGTTATGAATTATGTCACATTCCCGGAATATTATTATAAGTCTGCAAACATCTAAGTCATTCTACCATGATTTAAACTAAGTTGCTTTGACAACCCTTGTTCACCACTACAACGACCGAGCAGCTCTATCTTTACGTTTCTATCTTAGCCGAAAACTTTAGCACACAACTCGGTCGCGCCATTGTTTCAATCTAGATTATACAGCGGTTCAGCGTGCAATGTAAGCCGGTCTAGATTGAATACGTCGTTACTGGGTCTAGTGCACGCTCGGCTACCATTGTCTCGTCCAACGGCAAACGGGAATTGGAGCTGAGAAAGGGATTTTTCCTTTTAGTGCCACGCGGGTTTTATTGAGATGAAATCTCGATGGATACAATGGGTGGTTGGATATCTGTTGCAATAAATGTTACTGCTACGTTATATTATTTAGCTAGGAAGTATTAAATTAACACAATAGGTAATGTTGATTATTGTAATACCACGCCGAATTGCAAATGCCATCTCAGCAGATGACAAGAATACAAAGCTCGCGAACCGAGTTACATCCCGCTAACGCGAAATAGCTCAGTCAAAGTCGTAACACTCGTAATTCCGGACAAAATCCACCGCGAACCCTCATGTTTACGTCGTTGTCGCTACTTGGGCGCGTGAGTTTACGTATTATGGAAACAATGCAGGTAACGTAAAGGTACAATGTTGCCGTCTCCACACTTTATGGACCGTAAAGCATTAAGCCGATCTCTGGCGCGCGGCTGCGACCAAAGATAACATACTTAGTAGTTACGCTACGTCCGCGTCCTAGCTTTAATGCAAGTATGTTGCTCGGGTAATCTCGGAAGCATACATTGTTTACTGTATACTGGATTTTAAAGTAGCTATAATTTCACGCGTATCGGTACTTAAAATTTACGACGCTGTTTTATTGAAACGCAATGAAGGCTGACTCGGTCGATACAGGTATTCCCTATACCTAATTTTAATCTTTGTCGGTAAAGCTCTGCAACAGCAGGGTCAGCAGGGCACAAAGTAAAACAGACAATTCCGGTCGTTAAAGATAAATAAGTATTATAGATTAGTGTGGTCATAATAACGCAGGTGTACAAGTTTTTGAACATACGATCTATTTATGAATTTCAATACCTACTGTCACATTGTTTACCAACATGTTTTAACATCGAAAACATTGAAGTTTGGTCAGTTGAGTGCTACGTCCGCTGCGGGGTGTAGGGCTCCCCTAGATATTTCCATTGAACTCTCTTTTTTATAGTCCTTGATGCATTAAAGTACTTTACGTTTGACTCTGAAGATTAACGAAACTTTTATCCTTGTTGCAGGTGTTTGTGTGTGCCCGTCAGTGAGTGGTGTGCCAAGTGTTAGTGAGTGCAGTGCAGTGGTAGTGAGTGTGCGCGCGCGTCCGCTGTGGCGGTCACGCGGCGTTCAAGTCAATGCCGGTGCGCCTGCGCCGATGGACCGGTGATCGCCTGACTACGTCACAACAGCAGCGTTGGTGAGTCACCGTTTAGTTTTTGAATCGTCTAATGTTGGTAGTGGAAGCGCGATTCGGCGGGATACAGTGATGCCCGCGAATGCATAATATTGTAGGTACTAGAATACTAGAGCGCCATAAAGCCACACGCATAATAATTAATAACAATTAATCTGTGACACTACCTTTTTACATTGTTTTTATAAACGTCAAACATTATATAAGTATGTATAAGTGGGTACATTGAATAATAACGCAGGTATACAAGTTTATGACCACATGATCTATTTATAAATTTTCATACTGTCACAACATTGTTTACCAAGACAAACAAATATAATTATTCATTCATTGGCAGATAGCATGTATGTGTTGATTGGGTGGCTGATCTCAAACTAACAAGTTCTAATAGTATCCCAGCAGTCGGCAGCACAGCACCCATATCTGCTTAGGCGATGAATATGAATGTTGATAAATAATTTTAAAACGTACTTGGTGTCCTTGACTCTTTTAATGCTGATAATAAAAGGTGTTAAGGTTATCTGGCGGCCCTTCACAGAAACACGCACAATAATTTAGTTTTTCTTACAAAACAGTACTGTTAAAAGCTCTTACAAAAATTTGTAAGAGTTGTTCACAGTACCGTTACGGTAAAAAACATAAAGGAGACTGCTTCGTTGTGGTCTGTGAACCGATTTGGATGATGGAAGCTCGATTAAAGAAGCGTTTTTTTATTATGACGTCATTAATTACCAGTGAGTTTTTATAAAATAAGACTTCTTTTCTCAAGGACTTCTTAAGTAGAGGTCAGCTAACACGGAAAACGTTTTCGTTTCACGTTCACGTTTTCTATGAAAAGTTGTTTCTAAACCAACAAGGATACGGTTACGATATTTCTATTGAAGAACCTTACCTAACATAACCGTACTCCCTTTGTGCGAAGAGAAAGCATCACAATCTGTTGTTCTGTGCCTTCGCATCAAATCTGATCCTATATTTCAGGTACCTTAAAAATAGGTACAACAATACACAACTTTATTCATTCAGGAAATGAGATCTATACCACACTTACTGCTTGTTCGTTTAGTTTAATTAAAGTAGTAGAATCGAAGCGCTAGTATTTTCTTTTTTATGAATAAATTGATACTGTTTTGATGAAACACCAGTCCACGGTTCGGCTCAATTAATGTAACTTGCGTAGATTTTACAGAAAACACTTGAAATTTGTGTTGATTTGTAATATGTACTAAAGTGTTTTTTAACGAAATTATCACGAGAATAAACTTATTCGAATTAACCTGCTTTGATTTATTGCTGCTAAATTCAAGCTTGTATTACATGTTTCACGTAATTGTCAAGTGCTCGGTGTGTGCACAATTATTTTATTTATTTGATTTTACAGTTCATGATGTGGCCAAACATTGCATAAAATAGTTGCTTTTCATGCCAGCCAAAACTGGCCATATCGTTTACGTTAACGTTTAATGATTTGTCAATATTAGAGAATACTCACTACTCAGCGTTTGACGATATGAATAGCTAAACGCATGACTACTTCATGAAATGGCCAAACATTGGTGGCCATATCGTATTTTTTTTATATTATCCACCGCTGGATATGCCAATTGCGTTGTTTTTGTATTGAATCTGGGCGTGCGGCGGTCAATTATTCTGTTATATAAAAGTGGATAATAACGTGTAAATTGAAGATGAAAACTAAGTGCAGTAAATTATCGTTACGACACCAAGCGAGCAAGGCGACTTATGAAACTCACTCGAAAAACGAGCGCAACAAAAATCATGAAGTTTGAACCGTTATTTGGCAGGTTAGTTAGGTTATATATATGTTACAACTGTTTAATATTTTTTTATAAGAGTCCTTTCAAAACTATAAATATTCAAAATAATATTTTCTGACCAAAATCACTAACATTAAACAAATTCTATTAACTTTTAAAAGTATTTTACCTATTTTAATAATATAAATATGTTTCAAGATCCGCAGTCGCAAAATTTTACACCTACGAAACCTGCGAGTGACTCACTGGATACAATATTCTGGAGTCAGAAATCAAAGCCGCTATTCAACACCTGAAAAATAGGAAAGCCACAGGTAAAGATGAAATCCCAATTGAAACCATACGAGCATTGGGAGACTGTGGTGTTCATATCTTTCACATCATCTGCAACAAGATATGGCTCTCCGGCAAATCATTGAGAAGGCGCGAGAGTTCAACAAGCCGACATATATATATATGCTTTGTCGACTTCTCCAAAGCATTCGATTCGGTGAAGTGGCCAACGTTGTGGAAAACACTACTAGACATGGGCACACCACAACACCTCGTGCACCTGCTCAGGGAGCTGTACAAGGGAGGAACAGCCTCAGTGCGTATAGATGACCTTCAATCCCATAGTTTCCATGCAAGTGTGGGCGTGCGCCAAGGATGCATAATATCTCCCTTGCTCTTCAACATATACACCGAGCTTGTGATGAGAATCACTCTTGAAGACTGGACCGATGGCGTTGCGATTGGTGGATACAAAATCGCGAACTTGCGGTACGCAGATGATACCACCTTATTTGCGAGTAATTCTTAATTCGAGTTATTCCTCCATAAGGCCAGCACGGCCTTATGGAGGAATTACTTTTCAAAATGGAGCGCGTGAGCCTTATGTTTGGGTTAAAGATAAATCGGTCTAAGACCAAGATGATGATCGTGGATCGCGTCAACGACAACTCGCCCGAAGTTACACAGATTGCGAACTGCGACGTGGTCCAGACCTACATATACCTTGGAGCTTTAATTTCAAACAACGGCGGCTGCGTGGATGAAGTGAAGCGACGTATGGCCATAACCAGAACTGCGATGGAGAAGCTGAGGAAAGTATGGTGGAATCGGAACATCACAAAAACCACCAAAGTAGGGCCCATTCGAACATTGGTATTCCCCATCTTTCTTTACGCGGCAGAGACGTGGACTGTGCGCGAGTTGGAAAAGGGGGAGATAGATGCTCTGGAAATGTGGTGCTGGAGGAAGATGCTCGGAATATCATGGACGGAATTCCGTACCAACGTGTCCATCCTCCGAGAGCTGAAAATCACACAGCGTCTGTCGTCCGTAGTATACAGTCGCGCTTACTGCAGTACTTTGGCCATATCTCAAGACGTGATAACGACTCCATAGAGCGGCTGGTAGTGGAGGGAACCAGATCACGCGGCAGGTCACCGATTCGCTGGACTGACCAAGTGAAGTCCGCAGTGGGAGGCCGCGTGTCTGACTGTGCCAGACAGTCTGCCAACCGATAGAGGTGGCGGGAGATCGTGAGGAGAGCTGTGTCCGCCTCCACCACAAACACGGACGCCTCGACGTGACCACGACCGCTCTACCAAAAGCGAAACGACAGAGAAGAAGAATAATATAACCGAACGTGGATTGACAAATCATTAAACGGTGACGTTTTAACGATATGAAACTGGCCATTTTATGAAATGGTTGGACACATCATGAAGTGTTTAATTTTCAGATCAGGCAACGACATGTTTAATTTTAACCATTAGTCTATTATTGACAGTTTTAAATATTTTTTCTGTCGGGGTCTACTTTACAAACGTAAAACACGTAGTCGTAGTGTAAACTTTAAAGTAAGACATCAATTCACAGTATAAACTTCTAAACTGAATCAAGTTATTAAGAATGATTAAAAACCTAAGCCTCTTAAAAATATACATTAGCTGTATAAAACTAAACACGTTATGTTTTTGCTCTAGGTAAAGCTATGCGCCTCGCCAACGACCAGAGCAGTAGGCGATCGACACTACTAATGACATTACAATTGTGAGTAGCACTCTTTCCCACTATACTTCTTTTTTAATTAAGGCCGTAGTGGTAACACATCCAATATCTAGGTTGTATTGTCCCTTCTGCATTGCATGTTAAAAATAAAAACAGGTTTTTCGAATGTTGTATTGTTTAGGTCAATAATAAAATAAGGTCAAAATATGTATTTTGACCTAATTATCGCTTACCATCACGTGATACAGACCTAACGCAGACTCGCTTTCAAGTATAAATATTAATTAAGGTGCAATGGAATTATGTAAATCATAAAACAACCTTTTTATCTCTATTAACGCATGCATCGCTTAGATCTATTTGTATTTTAGCTATTATATTTTTTAAAATATGTATTGCAACTTACACTGGTAATACGGACCTTAAATTTGTCATAAATTGTAGGTCCTACGTCTTGCAACATCCTCCCCCCAAGTTCTCAGACCAATATCCGTCGAGGGCCAAAAAAGTCCAGGGTGCGTATTTTAAAATACGCCATCAGGAACAGGAGGCATCCCTGAAAAAACTGTCGATATCGTATCACTCTGACATTTTATTAATTATACTTTCTAACCTAAAAAGATCTCTTCAAAGTCCTTCCATGATTCCCTGTTGAAGGCTTAAAGTCTGACAATTCTTAGTGTATTTTAACTCTTAAACTAATTTTCGTAGTACTTATAATATTGGTTCTTTAGTATAATTTCTGCAATGCAAGCTTAATTGAAAACACAAAACTGGACAGTAAACAATGTTGGTAAACTAATTTCTACAGGTAAACGTTTGAAAAGCGCTTAAACTAGCTTACTCATGCAGACTTAAAACATCACTGCAGAAATTAAACATATGTTGAAACAACAATTATTCAAATAAAAACAAGTAAGTTAATTTAGATTTATCATATTTTTTCTCTTTTTTTGTGCTTTTATTTAAAACTTCAAAGTGCAAAGTTGACTCTGACCACATGAGTAAAGAAACGGAACAGAGACAAAGCTTCTAAAGAGCTAGCAAAATTTATACCTATTTTGGTAGGGTTGGCACAATAGGCTAGTTGACACCACCAATCAATTGACATACTGTTTTAGAGCTGTCAAAACAGATATCTTCTTTATAATTTGTATGGCGATATCGGATTATGACGTCACTATCCGATAAACTCAACTGCCTTACTTTTTTACGATTTTAAAGCAATCAAAAATCAGTTTGCCTCATAAATGAAATTGTACTGAGTTATTGGGCCTAAAATAAAGTGTCTGTTTTAATAAATGATGGCTTAGAATTATTTATGAATGAGGTCAACATCCCTATATAAATGTTATTTTTTCACATTTTTTATTAAAATAGGTTATTTTTTTTACAAATTACATACTCTAAATATTTTTTTATTACTTTTGGTTTTTAATAATTTGTTGTGTCTTTTAATCGAATGATAAATTCTAAATCTAATATAAAGTTTTTTTCAAATAATCCAATGGGAAATATTCACTTGGCATATGAAATGTACAATCTTGCAAACATGCTAATATGTCATTACCAATATTAACAATTTGTACATGAAGATCAAAATATTCGCAAAATTTTTGTTCAAGCAATTCAACAAATGCAATAAAATTTTCAGGAGGTATTATCACACACAGTACAATGTACAACCATATTTACAACACTTTTTAAATACTAAAACAAAAATATTACTACGTATTATGTGAGAAACTCGATACCAAAACAAAACACGCACGACATTCGAGCGTCGTGTCACGCCTGCAAGCCCTGAGATTGACCACTGGCTGATCTTGTTTCAAGCGGTTTCGGCTCATACGTAACAAGCGGCCAGTGGTCACGCACACACACGCGTTGCACTTGTAGTGATGTACCTATCACAGCGCATTCGTATGTAGCTTTGACTCTGTTCCGTTTCTTTACTCATGTGCTCTGACGGCGGTCGGTAAAGCAAAACTTTACATTTTCGCATAGTTCTCTTATCTCCTCCTTGCTTGTATTAACAACTAAGTAGTGATACAAAAAGTATTTTTGCGTAGAGCAAACAACCGTACCGACTTATGACCGAACTTTTTTGGTGCATTTGCGCTTGTTCGGGTTTGGCGGGAGATTTTTGGGTAGATGGCGGTTCGATTAATATCCTGCACTTTTACGCTTTGCCTTATGCTATATTTATACTTTGTAGGATCTTGTCGAAATGTTCTTGATGACCAACGCATGTCCCAGCGCAGTAGATAGGGGATTTAATTATTTCCAAAAATATTTAAAATATTTTATAGATTCATACTGCCGTTATTACACAGCAATTTAGGTTTGTAGGGTATCCGTTTTGTTTTAGGGTTCTTCTCGACCCTTTATCAGGTAGTAATCGTTTAATAAAAAAATAATTTCAAAATAATTGTCCTTTCGTTCGCAGTTATAGCCAGGACAATTTACAAGACAAAGAGCAAAGCGCGCGACTCGACGTTTCGTACTTCGTAGTCGTACATAAATGGATTTAATCAAACGGCATACGGTTCGAGAGCGCGGTGGCCTTTGAATTCAGGTTACAGTCGCGCAAACGGCGTCTAGTTCGCTCAATGGAAATGCGATGCAAATCGCTTACACGCTTGTACGTACTTAAAACAACGTCCGATACCTACGTATCAGCATACTTGATTACGGTCGCGTTTCGTAGTTAATTCGACGAAATTTAATCTTAGATCAAGGAACTGCGAGTTAAAATGACGATGTGGACATGCTACAAAACTATTTTATTTACCTAGGCATAATTAATTTAAATGTTAAATTAAAATCTTAATCGTTTTGAAAATTGCGACTGTCTAAGGCAGGCAGGTAAGATACGATACAACCTTTCGCTATCAGGCGTTTGTCTAACTGACCTTTATCAGACTCAATTAATTTTCTCGTCGAAAATGTTCATGTGTTCCAGTGTTTGTTTATCAAACACGAGCCAGCATATAAATATGACCATATGACCGCTTTTACTCCGCTTATTCTCCGCAACGTAATTGAGGCAGTCTCATTTTTCAAGTGGAGCATGGGCCCTGGATGGGTAGTAGGGATCAGGGAAGATTTTAAGGAAAGACCTTTGCCATTTTGTGCAATAGTATAGACAAAAATAATTTGCAAATAGTTTGACAAACTAATTTGCGATGTAGCTAACTATAATTATAGATAAAAGTAAATTTTATTTTAGGCGCACTTTCAGGCATTCCTATATTTAGATTTAACCTAAACCCGAATTCAAACACCATTCATTTGTACATATAAGAACGATGTTTTATACGCAGGTGTGCATTTATAAATCTAGATTAAACTTGGCCTTATTTTGGCTTTATATTAAACAATTTATTATCTGCTATTCCGTCTACCAGCCAGTAACCTACAGATACAATAGTTTTGTCTATTATTCTACTTATTGACAGCTGTAGGAATAATTCTGTTCATGCCTGAGTAGACAGAAAAGGACACGCTGTGATAAATGAACACACAAATTTACTATCACCCTTTTCATCGATTTTATAGTGTAGCAATAGTAATAGCATAGAAACCGGAGATAACTATTTGGTTTGTTTGCATAACCTTGATACGTCGTAACTGTGAACTCAGGCCGCGCCGTCATCGGTTCGCGGTCTAACGATAACAAAACTATACTGTTATAGTGTGTTGAAGTAGACGGAGACGCAATACATGACTGTAATAATAACAAGCACAAGGTGGGCTGTGTCTGTTCTTATATAAATAACGGCACGAACGTCTGGTCTCTTGGTTCGCCCTCCGAAATACGGGTTGCGGGTTCGTATCCCGCAGGCTATAAATGTTTGTGTGATGAGCTTGTACGTTTGTCCCTAAGGGATGAATAGCTAAATGTATGTTTATTAATCATATATTTATTATCTATCAGCTAGTTACCATAGTATAAGGCTTACTTAGTTTTGGGTTAGATTTCTTCATTTAATAATTACTTATTCGGTCGCAAACGGCAAATTACATAACTGTTATAAACTTTGATAACTTCTGTTTGTTTATGATCGACGAGATCCACTACCGATTATATAGAGGTAAGAATCTAATTAAAGTGATCGCTTCGAAAGTCCATGAAGCCGGATTACGAAGCCAAGGTTGCGAGTTCGAATCTAACAGTCGGCATATCAATACCACTGATATTTATTTATAATTTCCTACCTATACATTTTGTGTAACTGTATTTTTCGACAAGTTTCACTCACATTCAAAAACTTGAAAATTATGAAGCCTTAGTAACTTGTTCTCATTCAATAATTTACTGATTCACTAATTATGATTACCATGTTTAACGAAAATATTTCTCATGCAATAACTTGATTTTTAAAGAGGACGTTTGTTTTGATACCCAAATTAACTTAATCATTATTAACATTTCCACTTTACTGTTTCTAATTCCTAAAAGTCATTAGTCATAGTCAACCGTTAGTTTCCATGGAATTATTTATCTTTATGGGTAATAGAGTATAAGTAAAACTATAAAACACGTATAGTAGGTACACTATTTGAGACAGTGGAAAGCATACTTGTATGTAGAAAGTAAACAAGGCATTATTTCCTTGCTATCTATTTACCTTTCAAATAAATCAACTAAGTCAGATGTAATAATAATAAATAATAATGTGATAATAATAAAATATTACACTAAGGGGCGCGTACGAAGAAGACAAATAATGCTGTCGGAAGTAGCGCTGAATATAATCATTGTCATTGTCTTGTAGTCATTGTCACATATCTTATGTCCTATATGGTCAAATTGATATTATGTCACAATGACAAACTATAACAGAACCGTAACTTTGAGTATTGTCCCAGTATTCAGTTAGTCTTGTTATTTTAATTCTTTGTTTACACATTCGGCTAACTCTTGAATGAAAAAGGTAAGATCTGTGGGCTGTACCATGAAAAAAATTACGTTCGTAACGTAAACATATTCAATTTATAAATACTTAACGAATGAATGAAGGCTTTTTCAAGATATTTAGCTAGCAAATTGCTGGCTTCTGAGAATTATTTAATTGGGTGACTTTATAAACAAAAGTAGATAAACTTATTTACAGTTATAAATATCTTGTTTATCGATTTGTTTTTATAAACACAATCAATATTTGAGCTTATGTTCATACATTATTAAGATAGATCCTTTACTATGGAGTAAAGGTTATTATCAGCCTCATATGTATACGTACCTGCAAGGCAATGCACGATTTCTCATTCACCTTGTAAAAGGTTCAAGGCAAAGATAAATAGGAGCTTTCAGGAGACACGCACGATTTCAACCTCTTGGCCTTTTTTTTTTTAGCTTATCACTATAAAACTAGGTCAAGGTCAAGCCTACTTACTTCATAATTACAGAGTCTATTAAATGATTTTATAACTTATTGTAAATATAACACCTAAATGTACATAATGGATCCTAAAGACTATAGATAGATTAGAGTATGAAGTATTTTATGTCGTTAAACATATATTGAAAAGAAACAAATATTGCCTGATCTAAAGTGGATGGATTCCATTTTATTTTATATATTATTACTAATATTGTCTCAATCCTGTGCAAAATGGTCCTTTCTAAAATCTAGCGGAATTTAGCGGAAAGGCAGTCGTCTACAAATGAATGGAGCGATTGCCCCTTATTCCGAATTCGTTATCTTTTTTTCTTTGTTTTCATCGTATTCTTTGACGAAATTCCAATATATGCGTGCACTAACTTCAGTTATAATATTATTGAGATTGACTCTTATACTAAATACCTGTATTTCCTAACATTTTATTCTGCAAATAAAGATTTTGACTTTTCTTCTTATCGTGTCGATGGTAAAGCGTCTTAAATTTGTTGTGCCCAGTAATTAAGATATGAGACTAATGGGAATGGATTATTTCATTTGCCTTTTTTATTTATTTCTTTTACTTTGAGTATAACATTAATCATAATTTATTATGGTACAAAACATATTATTGAAAGCGGTACACAATTCTTTTTTTTTGTAATTTGACACTAAGATCCAATATATTAGGTAACCCTGACCCATCGTTTAGTTAGAGGCGAGATAGTAAATTTTTCGAATGTATAAGTAAGCGTTATCGTTATTGCGTCCGACCTGGGGCCTGCTAAGGTTATTAATTAATTAATTTAAGTATGTGCTAATGTACTGGTGTATTCTTCCAGGTGACGCGCTGCGGAGCGGTGGTTAAAGCGGCTCTGCCGCTTTAAATGGACAAACGCAAGATGCTGCCAAAGAGAGCGCGTATGGAAAGCATGCGGGGGGGTCCCATTGCAAATGGACCCCTGCAGTCAAGGTCAGTAGCGCCAACACCTACGTAGGAATTCAGACTGTACATTAAAAAGTCCAGTACAGGTCGACCCTCAATTCGAACATCAATTACGTCGAAGTTTAGTCTATAACTTCGTTAAACAATAATTAACTTAAACAGTACGCTTTAATGCGATTGTGAGATAAGCAGGATTGACTAAATAGGATTTTTCGGTTATAAAGTGCCTCATGACTCAACGACCTCTTAAACTACAAATCCTCTTTCGCCCTTGAATAAACATTGTTTTTACCAAAACAGTCTCACGAGCGGCTTATCTCCTATTGTTGATAGACAAAGCATCTCCTTCAACATTTAGTAGCTTAATAGATTAGAAATTGTATTGTCTCTCCCAAGCAAACTCTTAATTGTCAACTCGCAAACAGTTACGGGGATCCGAATCCCTTCGTAATTCGCATTCTGGGCGAAGCCGGCGAAACGCGCGCGGTGAGCTAACAAAGCTTCGGCCATCTCTATTGGGTTCACTCCACTTATTCTTTTCTCGCGCTAATCCTATTTGGTTTCCATCAAAACTTGCCCGAAGGGGTTACACCCCCGTCCCGCCCGCGCACCCGTCGTCGGCCTCTTTGTTTGCCACCAAATCTGTTTTCGTTTGCCCCGGGAAAGTTTGCGAATTTCTGAAAACTCCTTCTCCGCCCGGAATTACTTTCTCGTTTCTACGCCGAAACTTTCTCCGGCAATAATAATAATTCCGCTTCGCTATGACGAAAGTTTAAATTATTAGTTTAATCGTACTGGCGCGCTTTAATTATCCGAAGGGTGGTTCGGGGGCCTGTCCCCATGATTAGTTAAGTTGGTCGAGACGGTCCTGTAGCAACCACTCGAGTATTTGCTTTGAAACTAAATTTGTTCATCAATTTGGGAATCTAGTCTGCCCTTAATAACCTCGATCGATCGTGATTGTCCTCCCGACCTCAGTGATTGCTGTTATTGTTTGTTTGGTAACACAAATCGAGTTGGTTAATAAATTATGAAGTAGGTGCTTGCTTAGCATAATTATAAATTTTGCATCGACAGGGGGTTAGGTAAATGGTATATAAAGGCGAAACTAGCCGATGTTAAAATATGCATATAATATAATATAATAGTATGGTGAAGTCAGAAATTTGATATGACCGTGTTAATTTTTCAAATTTTAAAACCAAACAAAAATTTTAGATTTGAATTGTATGTTTTTTTTTTTTCAAAAATGATATTGAATATCTAATTTCTGACATTACCATAGTATTTATACGTATTGTTAACATAGGCTGGCTATTATTATTTACCTAACAACCTGTATAAGTTCAACGGAAACTTAAATTTATTTGATTTGAATGATTTTAATATGGGTATGAACAGAATAGAATATTTTATTTATAATTTTATTAAATGTGGCACAGAGATAGTATAATATTAGTATTTCAGATCACACATTTAACCATAACATGGCATGCAAAATATATTAGCAATTTGCGATATTTGCTAATAACTCTCTTTACTCCAAGTAAGCTTTGCTATATAAGCACGACGTGGTAATTCCATTTGGCAATGAGAAAGTCGTGGCATTGACCTTAGTTGTTGAGTAATATGCGCATGGACAGCAGAACTCCCGCATGATAAGTAAGTGTTATTTAAGTAAATTCAACACCTTGGTTATAATGAATTATTACTACATTCAGTAATATTGGAATTGACAGCTACTTAAATGTACAATTTTTCAATTTTAGCGCTGTGTTACGTAGTGTCTTGAGTACTAGATTTGCAGGTACAGTAAAAAAAACCTTATAATACCTATGTACGAGCTGGTAACTCTCCCCGAAAGTTGACAACTTTTTTTGTTAATGTGCATGCGTAATCATGCTTACAAAATACCATAAAGTAATAAACTCCGTATTTTTTGCACTTTATCAAAACATAGTTAACGATTACTTATTTTTACTTATACTCGAAGCAGAAAACAAAGAAAGCAAAACTATCGGCCTTACAATGATATCGTCCAGTTCTTTACAATTACTATCCATTTTATTGCTAAGCTTTGTCCACATTTTCGAGATATGTAAAATAGTGCAAATGTTAATATATTTTGTTTTACCATTTGTAATGTAATATCCTGCAAAAACCATGTTACGAGTCTACTTACATGTATTAAAAGTCCCATTAGTATGTATGTATGGTTAAGACCACAGAAAACACTTCCCTCCTAAAAAAATCATAAATCGTTATCGTTAGTATAGTTAATGACTATTACACACACCTGTACTCTGATGAGTCAGATCGTTATAATTCCAGCTCGGTGTCCGACCAGTGTTATAACAAGCCGTTTTTAATGCAACTACTGCCCAATTACCACCACGTCAAATCGCCACAAATTGCGTAATTTAGGTACTGCTACCTGCATTTACGCCGTTCAAATTGTACTTTTTTTGGCGATTATTCTGTTTTTTTTTATTAATATTTGAAATGTAATGTGACGTCTTACTGTAGGGATAAGGCATCCCTCATTAATGTTTAGACGACCGTCTGGCGTAGCTGTTCGTGCTCCGGCCTACAAAACAAGCGGTTACAATCACGGTTGCAATCATGCATGTGTTTGTGTGAAGGCGACCTTCTGGCGTAGTCGTTCGTGCTCTGGCCTACAAAGCCATCGATTGCGAGTTCGAATCCCCAATTGTTCAGATCAGATCAAATTCGTACCTAAGTCAAGGATGTCATACTCGTATAATGTATTTATGTTTGCCTATCTATTATTATCTATCATCATCATTACTAGGCTCTGCTTAGTTTAGGACTAGATAATTAATTAGTGCGATTGCTGAAACGATTATTTTTTTTTAAATTCATCTCTATGATGGATGTTTCGTGTAGTTTCGTTCATCGAATCACTAACACTAGCACGTGGTTCTCAAATAAATTGTTTAATTTGAATACGTAATAACATAAATTGATAATAACAGTAGTGTATTCATTTGGGCAAACGATAAACTCAATTTCAAAGACATGTTTATGACCCGCCCCTTATTCGCACAGGTGCAATGCTATGAGATAAAAATGTATGCTGTAGGCTATCATTAATAGTACACATTCATTACAATCGCGGACTTTTTGTAGGCCTCCTAAGTATAAAATTCCGTAAGTCAGTCTATTTTCTACTTCCTATAAACACAACACATATACAATTATAATTAATGGACTTACAAATAAATGTATCTCGGGCTCCGGAAACTTTCGTTCACCGTATCCATTAGGGATTATATAGATTATGATCATAATGGTTGATTTATATCGGCGACGGTTGTTTATGTATTTTTCAGGCTTATCGATATTTTTGTCGGTTCCAACAGTCGCACCATTATTTAGTCATAGTTTCCTTCATAATAGGTTTCCTTTATTTTAACACTAAACTGGACAAGTTTATTTAAAGACTTGCAGACAGACAATATTAAGTAATTTATGTATACGGGTGGGTAGTATGATTCTAAACGACAACATGTTTTTATACATACACATATAAAACAAAAATGTTTGTTTACCTATCACATACAATGTGACCTCTTTTGTTTTCATAAGATGTTTGATAAAAATTGGTTAATTAACAGCTAGCCTTCCCAAGCTTTAACTTCATCTTAGTACAAAATTTCCGTTCCATATTTGTTCAGAGACTATAACGTTGACCTAATTTGTCTGTGTTAATTTCCAGGCCATTGGTGGCGTTACTAGACGGGCGGGACTGCACCGTCGAGATGCCGATACTCAAGGACGTCGCGACGGTCGCGTTCTGCGACGCGCAGTCCACGTCCGAGATCCACGAGAAAGTTCTCAACGAGGCGGTGGGTGCGCTAATGTGGCACACCATCATTCTCACTAAGGAAGACCTCGAGAAGTTCAAAACGCTACGGATTATCGTCCGCATCGGCTCCGGCGTCGACAATATTGATGTCAAAGCGGCTGGAGAATTAGGTGAGTCACCGGCTCTGTAGTCTATACACTTTGAATGCCATTGACATTGCCAACAGATTTACTATTGTTTCTAGATAGCTAAAGACGTGGTCTCTTTTAAATAAACGTTTTAAACAAGTCGTAAGCCGTGCGTTTGCACCAGAACACTCGGCACCGCGCACCTACTGATGGAATTTGACATATTTTTCTTACGCAGTTGTCACTTGTCATACAATTTTCAGTGGTCCTGCATACACATGACTGCAACCTGTTCAAAACGTCTTATTCGATAGAGCTCCTACGATCGCAAGGTATCATAAACCTATATTGACGATGATTGGAGCGTTCTCAAAGAGGCCAAGAATTCATATGTTGAAACCTGTAAAAAGAAAAACTTTATAGATATGCTTTAGCTTAAATTTACACGGGTAGATGTATTATTTATGTATTGGCCCTTTAAAGTATAGCATTACCTTTACTTAATACTTCATCACTTAGAGTAAAAATAATCTTTCAATTAAAAATTTTAAAAACGAGAGCGTACTCGTTTTGGTATGATGTTGTCCACAGCGGCGACTGGAATATTGATGAAGTAAGACGTAATGAAACAAGTTCCGATCGGAAATTGATTATTAAACAGTATAATTTATTTACACTAAAACTTTGTAACACGGAGCTTGATTAAATTTTGTACAAAAATTAGTTCAACAAGTCTCCTAGTAATAAACTCATGTACTTACCAGCCAAATAAAGTTAGCCTCAAGTTTTCTCAGTCTGGCCGCTCACCAGATCGATACTCATTATGTCTTTAGAAACGAAGTTGTTTCACTGGCTTATTTACTTACAATGACGCCAGTTGTTTTTCTTTCAAACTTTATTACGGCTTTCTATTATGCGATACACTCCTGACTTGAAACCGAGAATTATTGTTCTTTTTGATAATAGCTTCTCGCAGTCTATAACTCCGATCACATGGCCGGTCGATTGCATTGTATTTGGACAAAAGCGAAATGTAGGTGACCTTTATTTGCTCGTTATAGGGCTTTGTGAAAGTTAAAGAAAGACAATTTCAGTTTTGAGGTACTTTGAAACTTGTTAAATAAGGCTGTCATTTTAGACGTTCCTTGCTCAGCTTAGTAGATAGACGATAATTATGATCTTTTTATGTTTTGTGTAAGATTATTATTTCATTTTATCACTAATTTATGTTATAATTAGTATATCTTACAAATTTTAATGGCTAGCGTAACGTTATCAGCTTCACTGGACACATTATTGTTAAGTACCAGTCCATCGTCTTTTTGTTACTATCCACGATAATGGCGGGTAAAACCTAAACAAAAATGACATTCCCACCTTTGACTCACTCGCGTGAGTCTACACGACAACCAGTGAAGGTTATAATAATCCCATTACACGTTGGAAATCCTTACAAAGGCCCCAAGTATCTAATGAATGATGAAAAATAGGGTAATTAAATTGATATACTTTTATGAGCTAACAAAACGCATATTATTATTCCATAATAATTTGCAAGGCAATTAATGAACTATTTATTGAATTCAATACAAAGGAAAATCTATCTTAAAAAACTAATGGGAATGTACCAGATTTTCAGGCCGCAATTGAGGTGTTTATTTTTTAAAGAAATGTTATTCAGGAAGTACTTCAAGTAAATGGTGTCAACATCCCTTTTACTCCCACAGTACTAGCCACAATAGAAAATCTGTTGTTTAGGGGTCACCAGTTACTGCTAATCGTTCAACTAGGCAGTAGGTAGGCACAAAATATTACTCTCCCATACGGGAGAGTAATATTTTGTGCTGTTCAATAATCATTAACTATATTCAATGATTACAACTGTTCATGTTTAATTTCAGGCATAGCAGTATGTAATGTTCCGGGTTATGGCGTAGAGGAGGTAGCCGACACGACAATGTGTCTCATATTGAATTTATATCGGCGGACGTATTGGCTCGCCAACATGGTGCGGGAAGGAAAGAAATTCACAGGTAATTTTCAATCATTCACTTTGTTTAGGCATTTAATAGTAAAGCGTGCATTGCTCTCAAAGTAATTATTGTCACTCTATTTGATATACTTATACAGTCAGTCAAGTTGCTTATTTAAATCAATTACTAATAAACTGTTTGAAACATAATGTATTATTTACAAAAATAATGATTAATCATTAATAAAATACAATCTTACTTAGCATAAAGAAGTATATCCTAAAGTAAGATTTCCCCTTTTCATTTTTGACTTGTTGGTATCATTGTGATCATGTCTTTAGAGAAGTCATCATATTTTTAAAGAACTGTCGCATTAACCGCGGCAACGGGAAGGTACCCCGCCTCTTCTCTCTCTTTTACGCTCACCACGCACGCTATGAGCTACGCTATGAGTAAAAGAGTCTGTAGAGGCCGGCGGCCCTTCGATAGTTGAGCTTAGTGTTCCCCGGTGTGACAGGCCCCGAGCAGGTGCGCGAGGCGGCCACGGGCTGCGCGCGCATCCGCGGCGACACGCTCGGCATCGTGGGGCTGGGCCGCATCGGCTCGGCCGTCGCGCTCAGGGCCAAAGCGTTCGGCTTCAACGTCATCTTCTACGACCCCTACCTGCCGGACGGCATTGAGAAGTCGCTCGGCCTCACTAGGGTGTATACGCTGCAGGTACTTGTTACATCATCAGCATTACAGCGCTTATGGAGTGCGGGAACGTGCCAGAACAACGGGCACAGATTCTCCAATCACCAGGATTACTCCCGAAAGCCATTAAGAGTCTGAAAAGGCTGCTGACCTTTTGGGATGACCTGGGCTGGTTGGAGTAAGAAAAAGATGCAGCACGCACAATGGCCCTATCAAGAGGCTAAGTGCAGAAACTGCCCAGCTAAACTTAAGTATCATCATCATTTCAGCCACAGGATGTCTACCGCTGAACATAGGTTTCCCCCAATGATATTGCAATTGATTGGCCATTTGCAAACGGCCAGCATCCAGCGGCAAACTTACTACACTTTTTTCGAAGGGAAGCGCTCACGCTTCAGACATTGCTATGAAGACTGGGCAGTTGTGTTGTCACCAGATTAAACTCCTTAGTTGCTGAGAGCTAATTTGATTAATATGGAATCATTGACAACCCGATTATTGGACGAACACCAAAGCTTGTCTGCAGCCCTTGGCTGGCAGCCTTGTTTAGTCGCAACACTGAACAGACTATTCACATTTAGATAAGCTTTTCTTAACCATTAAAACATCATCTTATTTGTCTTTTGTTTCTCTTTCAGGACCTCCTATTCCAGAGTGATTGTGTGTCATTGCATTGCAGCTTAAACGAACACAATCACCACCTCATTAACGAGTTCACTATCAAACAGATGCGCCCAGGTATGGTTTCCATTTTCATTTATGTTCCTGATTAGTGTAAAGCCCTTGCGTGTCCGTAGTTGTAATATGTTGAAATAAATGTGTCATTTATTGCGGAAAGGAATAAATACATAGAATCTTACCAAAAGTCGCGTTAACGCGTCGACGCGAAACTTTTATGTTGTTTGTAGAATCTCGCAAAAGTTGCTCGCGTCCATTCTTCGCCATATGACCAGTGGTTCGTCATTTGAGCTTTTTTTCGTTTTCTTTGACCAAAATTAACCCTGTATCTCGCAATCTCCTCCCCTAAAAAGAGCACCCTAAAGTCGTAAAACCTAAATTAAAACCCATCATACCAAATCTATCTTTAAAAAAATATTTTTATTTACACACAAATCTAGGTAAAACCAAAATGCGAATAAAAACAAACAATGTGTGGCTCATTTAAAATTTTAGCAGATTAACGTAATTAAAAATAAAACGTCGCATAACAAGCCGCTCTCGCTTGACTCGACAAGCATCAAACTGGACGACTTTGTCCGGTGTTCACGCGCAATACAAACACTCACTATGCTTTGCTGTTTCTTATTAGCGCCATCTAGGTAAATTCGGTAAAAGTCAATCTAACTAACAAAGTATTAAAGAAATTATTGGAAAGCGTTGCTTTTGGTATGATTAGTTGATATGTAAGATAATCATAGATGGCGCTAAGAGAAAAAAATGTTATAAGTACATTCGCATTAGATTGCGTAAACCTGAAAAAAACCCAGAATAACAATTAAATCAATAATAATCCCTTACCATTTTTTTTCTTTCTTACTTTTTTCTTTCTGGTATGTTTGATGATTTATTTTACCACCACAGATATCACAAAAATGAATGAAATTAGAACATGTCATTTATCTGATATCCGTAGTGGCTTTGAGAAAAGCCGTTATTTTCGTCACTTTGACTTCCAACACACAAAAATATTACAAATAAAAATTAATATACATTTAAAAAAAAGTATGTTGTTTGCATTCGATACAATGAAGACACGCAAAATAACATCCACTATGTACACAGATTTTCTATTTATTTATTTGTATACAAGATCGACACGTCTGTCTTTTTGCAAATAAATATCTAAGATATCTTTGTAAAAAGTTCCAGATCGTTGCAAAGAACTTAGAAGTCCTTTTTCTATAGAAATCAAGGACAGACAGGACACTCATACCCAATTCTATACGATTTTGCCCGAAAGAAATCATGGCCATACACGATTGAATGTGCTTTTCAGACTGATCATGTTTTTTGGCAAGATTAGTTAAATTGCCCAAATCGACATAGCCAGTATCATTCCATACGGTTTTAATAGTTGAAAATAACATGCACGGCAAACAAAACAAGGAATTTGAATGAGAACACCCGGCGAGCCAACCGTAGGTATCCTAATATTTCGAATTAAAATGTCTCACGTATGAGGCATTCCTTTTTTGCGTTAACGTTAAATTGGGAGTAGGTCTAGAGAATGATACTATTTTTGCCTTGTCCACAAATGAAAATTGATTAAAGGGATTGGCGCGTAATTTGTCAAAACAAATAGAATTCTCATTACATACTGTACATTGTAGTTTCTCCATTTTATAGAACACAACAACACAACACTGAACTCTGAAAAAACTATAATAGCACTCAAAAGAAACAGTTTATGATCCGTAAGTGTAAAAACAACTTTTCAAAACACTCGCGGGATGACAGCCAAAGCAAACTAAAGAAAAAAATATGGCCGATCGAAATGATCTCTGTTTACATTATTTTTAGGATAGTTTTAGCAAACAATTAATTATTCGTTTTAAACCTTAAAACTATTTACTATAGATATAATTAGGATTTTAGGGTTTGATATTTTATTTTAACAAGTTGTAATGTAAAGTTTACTTAAAATAAGACTTTAAATTGGATAAATTATAAATAAATTGGAGCCGGAAATTGAGCGCCATCTGGTGGGAGCTAAGCAGGTAAGCGCCGCATAATGCTCACCAATAATTGGTGTTTTGTAACTGTGTACGTATGCGCACAGATTATATAAGTGTGTGTGAAAATTAAGGAAGTGTGTGTGAAATAGTAGGCGACATCGAGACCGCCTACTGTGGGTCATTTGTATTGAAAGTATTGAAACGAGCGCATTGTCAATTTGGTTAAATGGTCAAATAAAGATGGTTAGCTATCCTGTAGGATTTTTCTTTAGGTAGGCACTGCATAATTGCCTATATGCACCGCACGCCACTGTGCGGCGGTCTAACTCGCCATTTACGGTTTATTATTATATTGATTTTAACTAATGAAATACGATTTTGTAAATTTTGATTTCATTATGGATCGGAAGGTTATTTATAACAAAGGAGTAGAAAAAAAACATTTAAGTAATTTATTTTCTAGTTTAAACTAATTTACATGTCGTGCGATATCTTGCTCGTTTTAAGTACTTGCCTTAAGACATTGCTACAAAAACGCGGAACTTTTTTATGTTGTGACTGTGTTCGTCTGACGTTTTCGAGGCGCTGTTTCAAAATTATTTGTAGATGCATCTTTTCTTTGAAACAATAATAAACTGCAGTTACCGATAAACCTGTTTTCGCCTAATCATATAATCATACACAGGGGTAATCGGTCTATTTGTAGGCAATTTAGGGCTTGCACGGACTTATATAATTATATAGACCGATTTAACGATATTAAACATATGATTAAAAAGAATGACCGACCAACCTTATGCTAGAAAGTAAGGTAATAATTTTTAATACTTTTTAGGGTCCAGGATACGGACCCTAAAAGTAGTACAAATAAATTTAATTTAGGGTAATTCCCCAATTCCCCATTACTTTGACTCCGCTGTCCTTCTGTCACCAGGCTGTATCTTATGAACCATGATAGTTAGACAGTTGAAATTTTTACAACTGATGTATTAATGCTGCCGCTATAACAAAAAATACAAACAAAAAACTGAATAAAATAAATATTTAAGGCGGGCTCCCATACAAGAAACGTGATTTATTTAACTCGTTTTTATAAATAAATGGCCTCGCGCTCATAGGGTTCCCTTTGAGTGCGAGGCCATTAATGCTGCCGCTATAACAAAAAATACAAACAAAAAACTGAATAAAATAAATATTTAAGGCGGGCTCCCATACAAGAAACGTGATTTATTTAACTCGTTTTTATAAATAAATGGCCTCGCGCTCATAGGGTTCCCTTTGAGTGCGAGGCCATTAATGCTGCCGCTATAACAAAAAATACAAACAAAAAACTGAATAAAATAAATATTTAAGGCATTCATAGGGTTCCCTTTGAGTGCGAGTCCGACTCGCACTTGACCGGTTTTTTTGTTATAAATAACCTTCCGATCCATAATTAAAACAAAATTTACAAAATCGTATTTCATTAGTTAAACTCAATATAATAATGAACCGTAAATAGCGAGTTAGACCGCCGCACTAAGGAACCGCTCAGTACCGCGCGCGTGCGGCATCTTGTAACTCTAGTTCATCTATCTTCTAAACGAATCGAGATACCATTCTAGAACTTTTTATATAATATTTCAATACCTAGCTATACTTTTATGTAAAAATTAAAATTATTAAAAAATGCGAAGTTTGATAAAAAAAGATTTCAAATGTTAACTTCCGGTTTACTATACGAAAACATAATAAAATATCAAATTTTAATCAATTTCTAAAAAAACCCACTAATATTCTCTAATAAACACTATTCAATTATTATTAAATCCATTTAATTAACTGCATTAACAGCTTTCGAAAAATCTATTTCTCAATTTTTGGCAATACTTTGGAGACGCATAAATTCGTAACTAGGCAGAAAAAAATAAAAATAATGATGCACAATTTTTTTAGTCCCATAGAGGTACACCAAATATGAACAAAATCCAGAACCTGACTTTTTTTCGTTGTCCGCTTCACGTGAAATGCCCCATGTGTCAAATTATCAAAAGTCGTAGAACAAATGTAATTGTTTATGATGTTAGCTACCTAGTCTTGCGAGGTTGTTGATGTTTTACAAATAACACTGTATATAGTATAAAAAATAATGTCGTGTTGTGTGGGCAGGCGCGTTCCTGGTGAACACGGCGCGCGGCGGGCTCGTGGACGACGAGGGGCTGGCGGCGGCGCTCAAGCAGGGCCGCATCCGCGCCGCCGCGCTCGACGTGCACGAGAACGAGCCCTTCAACGTGTTCCAGGTCAGTCACCCTACCCTACCCTACCCTACCCTACCCACGACCCGAGGGGCTGGCGGCGGCGCTCAAGCAGGGCCGCATCCGCGCCGCCGCGCTCGACGTGCACGAGAACGAGCCCTTCAACGTGTTCCAGGTCAGTCACCCTACCCTACCCTACCCTACCCTACCCACGACCCGAGGGGCTGGCGGCGGCGCTCAAGCAGGGCCGCATCCGCGCCGCCGCGCTCGACGTGCACGAGAACGAGCCCTTCAACGTGTTCCAGGTCAGTCACCCTACCCTACCCTACCCTACCCTACCCTACCCACGACCCGAGGGGCTGGCGGCGGCGCTCAAGCAGGGCCGCATCCGCGCCGCCGCGCTCGACGTGCACGAGAACGAGCCCTTCAACGTGTTCCAGGTCAGTCACCCTACCCTACCCTACCCTACCCTACCCTACCCACGACCCGAGGGGCTGGCGGCGGCGCTCAAGCAGGGCCGCATCCGCGCCGCCGCGCTCGACGTGCACGAGAACGAGCCCTTCAACGTGTTCCAGGTCAGTCACCCTACCCTACCCTACCCTACCCTACCCTACCCACGACCCGAGGGGCTGGCGGCGGCGCTCAAGCAGGGCCGCATCCGCGCCGCCGCGCTCGACGTGCACGAGAACGAGCCCTTCAACGTGTTCCAGGTCAGTCACCCTACCCTACCCTACCCTACCCTACCCTACCCACGACCCGAGGGGCTGGCGGCGGCGCTCAAGCAGGGCCGCATCCGCGCCGCCGCGCTCGACGTGCACGAGAACGAGCCCTTCAACGTGTTCCAGGTCAGTCACCCTACCCTACCCTACCCTACCCTACCCACGACCCGAGGGGCTGGCGGCGGCGCTCAAGCAGGGCCGCATCCGCGCCGCCGCGCTCGACGTGCACGAGAACGAGCCCTTCAACGTGTTCCAGGTCAGTCACCCTACCCTACCCTACCCTACCCTACCCACGACCCGAGGGGCTGGCGGCGGCGCTCAAGCAGGGCCGCATCCGCGCCGCCGCGCTCGACGTGCACGAGAACGAGCCCTTCAACGTGTTCCAGGTCAGTCACCCTACCCTACCCTACCCTACCCTACCCACGACCCGAGGGGCTGGCGGCGGCGCTCAAGCAGGGCCGCATCCGCGCCGCCGCGCTCGACGTGCACGAGAACGAGCCCTTCAACGTGTTCCAGGTCAGTCACCCTACCCTACCCTACCCTACCCTACCCACGACCCGAGGGGCTGGCGGCGGCGCTCAAGCAGGGCCGCATCCGCGCCGCCGCGCTCGACGTGCACGAGAACGAGCCCTTCAACGTGTTCCAGGTCAGTCACCCTACCCTACCCTACCCTACCCTACCCACGACCCGAGGGGCTGGCGGCGGCGCTCAAGCAGGGCCGCATCCGCGCCGCCGCGCTCGACGTGCACGAGAACGAGCCCTTCAACGTGTTCCAGGTCAGTCACCCTACCCTACCCTACCCTACCCTACCCTACCCACGACCCGAGGGGCTGGCGGCGGCGCTCAAGCAGGGCCGCATCCGCGCCGCCGCGCTCGACGTGCACGAGAACGAGCCCTTCAACGTGTTCCAGGTCAGTCACCCTACCCTACCCTACCCTACCCTACCCACGACCCGAGGGGCTGGCGGCGGCGCTCAAGCAGGGCCGCATCCGCGCCGCCGCGCTCGACGTGCACGAGAACGAGCCCTTCAACGTGTTCCAGGTCAGTCACCCTACCCTACCCTACCCTACCCTACCCACGACCCGAGGGGCTGGCGGCGGCGCTCAAGCAGGGCCGCATCCGCGCCGCCGCGCTCGACGTGCACGAGAACGAGCCCTTCAACGTGTTCCAGGTCAGTCACCCTACCCTACCCTACCCTACCCTACCCACGACCCGAGGGGCTGGCGGCGGCGCTCAAGCAGGGCCGCATCCGCGCCGCCGCGCTCGACGTGCACGAGAACGAGCCCTTCAACGTGTTCCAGGTCAGTCACCCTACCCTACCCTACCCTACCCTACCCACGACCCGAGGGGCTGGCGGCGGCGCTCAAGCAGGGCCGCATCCGCGCCGCCGCGCTCGACGTGCACGAGAACGAGCCCTTCAACGTGTTCCAGGTCAGTCACCCTACCCTACCCTACCCTACCCTACCCACGACCCGAGGGGCTGGCGGCGGCGCTCAAGCAGGGCCGCATCCGCGCCGCCGCGCTCGACGTGCACGAGAACGAGCCCTTCAACGTGTTCCAGGTCAGTCACCCTACCCTACCCTACCCTACCCTACCCTACCCACGACCCGAGGGGCTGGCGGCGGCGCTCAAGCAGGGCCGCATCCGCGCCGCCGCGCTCGACGTGCACGAGAACGAGCCCTTCAACGTGTTCCAGGTCAGTCACCCTACCCTACCCTACCCTACCCTACCCACGACCCGAGGGGCTGGCGGCGGCGCTCAAGCAGGGCCGCATCCGCGCCGCCGCGCTCGACGTGCACGAGAACGAGCCCTTCAACGTGTTCCAGGTCAGTCACCCTACCCTACCCTACCCTACCCTACCCACGACCCGAGGGGCTGGCGGCGGCGCTCAAGCAGGGCCGCATCCGCGCCGCCGCGCTCGACGTGCACGAGAACGAGCCCTTCAACGTGTTCCAGGTCAGTCACCCTACCCTACCCTACCCTACCCTACCCACGACCCGAGGGGCTGACGGCGGCGCTCAAGCAGGGCCGCATCCGCGCCGCCGCGCTCGACGTGCACGAGAACGAGCCCTTCAACGTGTTCCAGGTCAGTCACCCTACCCTACCCTACCCTACCCTACCCACGACCCGAGGGGCTGGCGGCGGCGCTCAAGCAGGGCCGCATCCGCGCCGCCGCGCTCGACGTGCACGAGAACGAGCCCTTCAACGTGTTCCAGGTCAGTCACCCTACCCTACCCTACCCTACCCTACCCACGACCCGAGGGGCTGGCGGCGGCGCTCAAGCAGGGCCGCATCCGCGCCGCCGCGCTCGACGTGCACGAGAACGAGCCCTTCAACGTGTTCCAGGTCAGTCACCCTACCCTACCCTACCCTACCCACGACCCGAGGGGCTGGCGGCGGCGCTCAAGCAGGGCCGCATCCGCGCCGCCGCGCTCGACGTGCACGAGAACGAGCCCTTCAACGTGTTCCAGGTCAGTCACCCTACCCTACCCTACCCTACCCTACCCACGACCCGAGGGGCTGGCGGCGGCGCTCAAGCAGGGCCGCATCCGCGCCGCCGCGCTCGACGTGCACGAGAACGAGCCCTTCAACGTGTTCCAGGTCAGTCACCCTACCCTACCCTACCCTACCCTACCCACGACCCGAGGGGCTGGCGGCGGCGCTCAAGCAGGGCCGCATCCGCGCCGCCGCGCTCGACGTGCACGAGAACGAGCCCTTCAACGTGTTCCAGGTCAGTCACCCTACCCTACCCTACCCTACCCTACCCTACCCACGACCCGAGGGGCTGGCGGCGGCGCTCAAGCAGGGCCGCATCCGCGCCGCCGCGCTCGACGTGCACGAGAACGAGCCCTTCAACGTGTTCCAGGTCAGTCACCTTACCCTACCCTACCCTACCCTACCCTACCCACGACCCGAGGGGCTGGCGGCGGCGCTCAAGCAGGGCCGCATCCGCGCCGCCGCGCTCGACGTGCACGAGAACGAGCCCTTCAACGTGTTCCAGGTCAGTCACCCTACCCTACCCTACCCTACCCTACCCACGACCCGAGGGGCTGGCGGCGGCGCTCAAGCAGGGCCGCATCCGCGCCGCCGCGCTCGACGTGCACGAGAACGAGCCCTTCAACGTGTTCCAGGTCAGTCACCCTACCCTACCCTACCCTACCCTACCCACGACCCGAGGGGCTGGCGGCGGCGCTCAAGCAGGGCCGCATCCGCGCCGCCGCGCTCGACGTGCACGAGAACGAGCCCTTCAACGTGTTCCAGGTCAGTCACCCTACCCTACCCTACCCTACCCTACCCACGACCCGAGGGGCTGGCGGCGGCGCTCAAGCAGGGCCGCATCCGCGCCGCCGCGCTCGACGTGCACGAGAACGAGCCCTTCAACGTGTTCCAGGTCAGTCACCCTACCCTACCCTACCCTACCCTACCCACGACCCGAGGGGCTGACGGCGGCGCTCAAGCAGGGCCGCATCCGCGCCGCCGCGCTCGACGTGCACGAGAACGAGCCCTTCAACGTGTTCCAGGTCAGTCACCCTACCCTACCCTACCCTACCCTACCCACGACCCGAGGGGCTGGCGGCGGCGCTCAAGCAGGGCCGCATCCGCGCCGCCGCGCTCGACGTGCACGAGAACGAGCCCTTCAACGTGTTCCAGGTCAGTCACCCTACCCTACCCTACCCTACCCTACCCACGACCCGAGGGGCTGGCGGCGGCGCTCAAGCAGGGCCGCATCCGCGCCGCCGCGCTCGACGTGCACGAGAACGAGCCCTTCAACGTGTTCCAGGTCAGTCACCCTACCCTACCCTACCCTACCCACGACCCGAGGGGCTGGCGGCGGCGCTCAAGCAGGGCCGCATCCGCGCCGCCGCGCTCGACGTGCACGAGAACGAGCCCTTCAACGTGTTCCAGGTCAGTCACCCTACCCTACCCTACCCTACCCTACCCACGACCCGAGGGGCTGGCGGCGGCGCTCAAGCAGGGCCGCATCCGCGCCGCCGCGCTCGACGTGCACGAGAACGAGCCCTTCAACGTGTTCCAGGTCAGTCACCCTACCCTACCCTACCCTACCCTACCCACGACCCGAGGGGCTGGCGGCGGCGCTCAAGCAGGGCCGCATCCGCGCCGCCGCGCTCGACGTGCACGAGAACGAGCCCTTCAACGTGTTCCAGGTCAGTCACCCTACCCTACCCTACCCTACCCTACCCTACCCACGACCCGAGGGGCTGGCGGCGGCGCTCAAGCAGGGCCGCATCCGCGCCGCCGCGCTCGACGTGCACGAGAACGAGCCCTTCAACGTGTTCCAGGTCAGTCACCTTACCCTACCCTACCCTACCCTACCCTACCCACGACCCGAGGGGCTGGCGGCGGCGCTCAAGCAGGGCCGCATCCGCGCCGCCGCGCTCGACGTGCACGAGAACGAGCCCTTCAACGTGTTCCAGGTCAGTCACCCTACCCTACCCTACCCTACCCTACCCACGACCCGAGGGGCTGGCGGCGGCGCTCAAGCAGGGCCGCATCCGCGCCGCCGCGCTCGACGTGCACGAGAACGAGCCCTTCAACGTGTTCCAGGTCAGTCACCCTACCCTACCCTACCCTACCCTACCCACGACCCGAGGGGCTGGCGGCGGCGCTCAAGCAGGGCCGCATCCGCGCCGCCGCGCTCGACGTGCACGAGAACGAGCCCTTCAACGTGTTCCAGGTCAGTCACCCTACCCTACCCTACCCTACCCTACCCACGACCCGAGGGGCTGGCGGCGGCGCTCAAGCAGGGCCGCATCCGCGCCGCCGCGCTCGACGTGCACGAGAACGAGCCCTTCAACGTGTTCCAGGTCAGTCACCCTACCCTACCCTACCCTACCCTACCCACGACCCGAGGGGCTGACGGCGGCGCTCAAGCAGGGCCGCATCCGCGCCGCCGCGCTCGACGTGCACGAGAACGAGCCCTTCAACGTGTTCCAGGTCAGTCACCCTACCCTACCCTACCCTACCCTACCCACGACCCGAGGGGCTGGCGGCGGCGCTCAAGCAGGGCCGCATCCGCGCCGCCGCGCTCGACGTGCACGAGAACGAGCCCTTCAACGTGTTCCAGGTCAGTCACCCTACCCTACCCTACCCTACCCTACCCACGACCCGAGGGGCTGGCGGCGGCGCTCAAGCAGGGCCGCATCCGCGCCGCCGCGCTCGACGTGCACGAGAACGAGCCCTTCAACGTGTTCCAGGTCAGTCACCCTACCCTACCCTACCCTACCCACGACCCGAGGGGCTGGCGGCGGCGCTCAAGCAGGGCCGCATCCGCGCCGCCGCGCTCGACGTGCACGAGAACGAGCCCTTCAACGTGTTCCAGGTCAGTCACCCTACCCTACCCTACCCTACCCTACCCACGACCCGAGGGGCTGGCGGCGGCGCTCAAGCAGGGCCGCATCCGCGCCGCCGCGCTCGACGTGCACGAGAACGAGCCCTTCAACGTGTTCCAGGTCAGTCACCCTACCCTACCCTACCCTACCCTACCCACGACCCGAGGGGCTGGCGGCGGCGCTCAAGCAGGGCCGCATCCGCGCCGCCGCGCTCGACGTGCACGAGAACGAGCCCTTCAACGTGTTCCAGGTCAGTCACCCTACCCTACCCTACCCTACCCTACCCTACCCACGACCCGAGGGGCTGGCGGCGGCGCTCAAGCAGGGCCGCATCCGCGCCGCCGCGCTCGACGTGCACGAGAACGAGCCCTTCAACGTGTTCCAGGTCAGTCACCCTACCCTACCCTACCCTACCCTACCCTACCCACGACCCGAGGGGCTGGCGGCGGCGCTCAAGCAGGGCCGCATCCGCGCCGCCGCGCTCGACGTGCACGAGAACGAGCCCTTCAACGTGTTCCAGGTCAGTCACCCTACCCTACCCTACCCTACCCTACCCTACCCTACCCTACCCTACCCTACCCACGACCCGAGGGGCTGGCGGCGGCGCTCAAGCAGGGCCGCATCCGCGCCGCCGCGCTCGACGTGCACGAGAACGATCCCTTCAACGTGTTCCAGGTCAGTCACCCTACCCTACCCTACCCTACCCTACCCTACCCACGACCCGAGGGGCTGGCGGCGGCGCTCAAGCAGGGCCGCATCCGCGCCGCCGCGCTCGACGTGCACGAGAACGAGCCCTTCAACGTGTTCCAGGTCAGTCACCCTACCCTACCCTACCCTACCCTACCCTACCCTACCCTACCCTACCCACGACCCGAGGGGCTGGCGGCGGCGCTCAAGCAGGGCCGCATCCGCGCCGCCGCGCTCGACGTGCACGAGAACGATCCCTTCAACGTGTTCTAGGTCAGTCACCCTACCCTACCCTACCCTACCCTACCCACGACCCGAGGGGCTGGCGGCGGCGCTCAAGCAGGGCCGCATCCGCGCCGCCGCGCTCTATAGGAATACAGAATGTCATTATCATCATATCATATTATCAAAACGCATTCATAAAAATTATGTCCTATTATTATGACCTATTGCAAAGGAATCTCATTGTTTTAAGTAAAAGAAATCTTAAGGCTGTAAAAATCATGATTTGGAACAATTTATAGTAATTTTTATTTTTGTTAGCTTAAGCCCGTCACCTTATGGGCGGTAATGACCTGCAATATTATTTTGGGTAGCTATAGCTAACACACATAATCGGGCCGGCATTGTCGGTTCGGCAGTATTTGTTTGTTGAACAACAAATGCGACTTGACGCATCATTACATCCATCTACACATACTCGGTTTAGCCCGGATTTATGTGTGTAGCAAGCTTTATGTTCTAGTCTTCCTACTCAACTATGTATTCCGACTATGACTGTCTGATGTCTTTGTCAAAAACAAAGATGTAGTGTTAGAACAATTCGTTGTTATTTTTCTTTTGAGAAATCACAGAACACGCTGTTTCGGTTTCGCAAAAGATCAAGTTTATGTTAAGTAAATGTTGTTGGCAGCTTATTAGGACAAAAGCACTCGCCCGGTTATATCATGACTGGAGGTTAGGGCTCGGATCCTACCTGAGGCTGTTGATATTTTTTCATGTGTTATATGATGTTGAATGTAATGGTATTGTGGCAGGGTCCCCTGAAGGACGCGCCGAACGTGCTGTGCACGCCGCACGCGGCTTTCTACTCGGACGCGTCGGCGCAGGAGCTGCGCGAGATGGCCGCCTCCGAGATCCGCCGCGCCATCGTCGGCCGCATCCCCGACTGTCTGCGCAACTGCGTCAACAAGGTACAGTGCCAACCACAGAATAATAAACTCAACAGAAATCCGACTCTGCAATAGTGCCAAAAGAAATTTCTACTCAATGCTATAGCAATACGGTGTAATTTGGCTCGCGTCAGACAAAAGGGTTGTGGACACCAATCATAAATAATTCTAAGACATCATTTATTCAATCTGACACCTTATTTTAAGCCCGATAACCCGGTACATTATCATTTATTTACACAAAAATATGAAAAAAAAACATATAAATTATACGGAAAAAAGGTGCGTTTTGACAGCACATAAAGAGTATGTCAATTGATTAGTGGTTTCAACTAGCCTATTACAGCTCCATTTCGTTTAGATATCTGCAGAAATCTATTGCAAACGCATTTCACGCTTATAACTCTGGATTGCGATTCATAATTTAATTGAATAAACCTACTTTACACGAAACTTAATCAATCAGTGACGCGCTAGAATTGACTGCTACAAGAAGCTACTAACGCAATCTAGCGCACGGCTCGTCGGCTAGTCTTATCTCGTTAATAAATTCCTGAAAAAATTGCGCACACCTACCTTGTAATATAATTTTATTAACATAAATAGTTATCAAGTGTCATATACTGCACTGTATCTTTTTGGGTGTATACTTTTTCTTTCTATTTCTAAAAAAGTTATAGGAAAATAGGCAAATAAAATGCGCACGCGCGTCATTGCTTGCTCGCGAGTCCCTACTGGGTTAGCCCACCACAGTGGGTCGCCGCGCTTAGGTATGTTTTCAATGCCTTCACGAGAAGTGAGACAGGCCTGCCGCCACTACCTGATACCATACCCACCTAGTGACTACCCACCACTGCCCACTATCAAATACCCAATACCTGCCACCAACTACTATCCGCCACTACCATACGCGTTACCTGCCGTTACCTGCTACCGCTGGCGTTGGCGCGCGCGGTTCTGCGACTGATGTGGCCATTACAGACAGAATATGTTGTTGAACCTATACTTACAACTGACTTGGAAAATAATGAACTTCAAATACAAATTTTTAAAAGCTTTTCACCCTTTTTACGGTTTATCATTCCAACAACACATATATACTTTGAGCGAGTTTCTAACCGTAAGCCTAAATAATTACTTTAGTAATGTTTACTTTGAAAACGAAGAACTTTCCATACACAACTTTATCGCCATTACCTGCTACCCAATACACGCCACTACCTTATACCTGCTACTACCCACTACACCCAGCCCACTACACCCAGCCCCAGATCTTTAGAGACATGAATGGTTTATCGACATCACAGATCGAACGGACTTTGGCAGCTACGAAATCGAAGACATGGTTATCGACATCACAGATCGGACGGACTTTGGCAGCTACGAAATCGAAGACATAGTTATCGACATCACAGATCGGACGGACTTTGGCAGCTACAAAATCAAAAACATAGGGGGGTGATCGCCCACGATTTCACATACTGTCCTCCAAACGCCGGTATAAGATGGCACTGACTACCCATCCACCACCTACACTTATTTCTGACATTTCTTAAACGAGACAAGGCGTACTGTGCGGCATCTGCAACCTTCCTGTTTATGTTACCTAAAACCTTTTAATGGGGCCCTTTACAGTTAAAATGATGATCCTTTGTTTGTTATGATTTTTCTTTATGGTTTGCATTCGCTGATATACTTAACTAAGAGAGGTTTTAACTTGCTATCCAGGTACCATTGTCAAAGACATAAGAAATGGAGTCTTTATGTCGCGACTAGACTCGAATAAGCAGAACTCGCGACTGTTTGTCATTGAATCATATCGCGAGTCTTTGAATATCAGCCTATAAGGAGTCCTCGTGTTACGGAAATCAGAGAGGGGACCACCCAGTCTGGATCTGTTGATGTTGTAAATCTGCAACAATTTGTTCACATTGTTTTGTACCTTATTATATCGTACCCGCAGATTACTCAAACTTGAATAAGGTGCCTGTGCAAGGGTTAAATTCAATCATAATATTTATCATATTAATATGCGATCATTGAGCACATTCCCCTTTAAAGTAGAAATGTAATTTATTTTGTTCTTCACTAATTTCACCATTAAAGGCAGACAGAACCCGCAGAAGGAAGCGATCCGGTAGCAGACTAAAAAAATTGCGTAAAATCTACGTTATCGTTAAATGAGACGCTAAATGAGACGCATATATTATTGGTATTGGTCGCAGTCTCATATGACGGCTTGGTATCCAATAAATTAAGCAAACTTTTATTTAACGCAACCAAAAAACAAATAATTGCTAAATAAGCCCTTTCGAAAACTTTTTTTAAACTGGGGAACCTTTACCTTTATAAAATCATTTATTTCTGTAAATTGGCCATAAAAGGCACTTTTACATGTCCCAATTTTCTTTTCCCTATCACTGCTTCGAGACTATTGTGGGCTAGTGCCGAGAAGAAGCAGCGCAAGAAACTCTGTCACTATTGTCAGCCTCTTTTAAAAATAAATAAATATTTTACAAGATTTGTTGTGAGCTAAGCAGTTTTAAATCCACACATTTTTATCATTTATCCAATAAATTAAGCAAACTTTTATTTAACGCAACCAAAAAACAAATAATTGCTAAATAAGCCCTTTCGAAAACTTTTTTTAAACTGGGGAACCTTTACCTTTATAAAATCATTTATTTCTGTAAATTGGCCATAAAAGGCACTTTTACATGTCCCAATTTTCTTTTCCCTATCACTGCTTCGAGACTATTGTGGGCTAGTGCCGAGAAGAAGCAGCGCAAGAAACTCTGTCACTATTGTCAGCCTCTTTTAAAAATAAATAAATATTTTACAAGATTTGTTGTGAGCTAAGCAGTTTTAAATCCACACATTTTTATCATTTATATAATCACTAACGGTGTAATAGCCCTTTTTCATTAGAGTCCTTTTAACATGCAATTTGAATTCATATACAGGCATTTCAACAATGGATTGTGGTAATTTATTAAAAAAAACGAATACAATTGCCCATGAAAGAACTTCCTACCTTGTGCAATCTAAACATTGGAACGGCAAGTTTATCTTTATGCCTGGTATTATACTTATGTACTGGCCGACCCATTATTCCAGGTTTTTTTCGGTGGGGTGGGGTAGGGTGTGCGAAGAATCCCTAGGCTACAGATCGCTGACATTACTACTTGACCCTGGTGAACTTTAATGAACGTAGACTACGGCTAGACGAGTAAAACTAGAGAAAGTGGCACGTTTTAGGTTTTCTGAAGTCTAAAGACAGGTGGAAGACACGATAATTTAAGAATCGGGACACCGGTTCTATTTCCGAGAGGGTGACAACTATCTCAAGGTGGCGTAGATTTCCTTGTCAACAAAAATCTTGGTGAAGTGTTATAGATATCCAGTGTGACGACCCGAGTAGCCTTGTACCAATTTATTTTTGCAAATAGGCTTAAACTAAGCACTTTTACACGTCCCATTGTTATTTTTTTCCCTACCACTGCTTCGGGACAAGTTTGGGCTAGCGCCGAGAAGAAGCAGCGCAAGAAACTCGGTCACTATTGTCAGCCTCTTTTAAAAAGTTTTAAATATACATAACACAATATTAAATTACAAGATAAATGCTCCTGTGCGAGCAAGGCAGTAAATACTGCCTTGCTCGCACAGGTGATTATGATAAAAATGTTTGGATATAAATATATCCAAACATTTTTATCATTTAAATAATCTATAACAGTATAATACCCTTTTTTCATGAGAATCTTTTTTACATGAGCTTTAAATTTAAACATGGGCAGTTCAGCAATAGATGCTGGTAAATTATTAAAAAAGCGGATACATTTCCCCATGAACGAATTACCCACTTTATGCAGTCTGAAATCTGGAACGGCAAGCTTATCCTTATTCCGGGTGTTAAAATTATGAATGTCAATTTTTTTTAGGGAACTGATCCATATGTTTGCGAACGTAAATGATATTTTCGTAAATAAATTGCGAAGCTACTGTCAGTATATTAATTTCTTTAAACAGTTGTTTTAACGAGTCACGAGGTCCAAGGTAATAAATTGCTCGTATAGCTCTCTTTTGTAATATAAATATAGATTCGATATCTGCTGCTGAGCCCCATAATAGAATTCCATATGACATAATGCTGTGAAAGTAGCTAAAATATACCAATCTTGCCGTTCCAACATCAGTCAATTGTCTTATTTTCCTCACGGCGTAAGCAGCAGAGCTAAGTCTTCCTGATAGTCTCAATATGAGCACCCCATTGCAAACGGGAATCCAAAGTTATTCCCAAAAAGGTAGTGGAACTAGACGTATTGTAGACCTTGTACTTAAGCTGACCACGAGATATTCTCTTAAGGGCACACTGGCTTCGGCATAATCGAAAGATGTGGTCGAGGCCATGTATAAGGGCAACACAAATGCCATACAAACGACCACCAAGATGTAGAGGCCCTTCTGGATGAACACATTTTACCAAAAAAGCCCCTTAAAAAGTTGACCTGGCGGAGTCCTGATAGTAAGACGAAGAATGAGCTACACTTTATCATGACAGATGAGCGGCACATATTTAGTGACTATGCGATCAATACCGGAAGTGCTGATTACTGCCCAGTAAGAGGTAGTCTTAATCTTGGAAAGAAGCTGCATGGTGAAGCCTGTTTTTCGTTCGACGCTGCTTCAAGCAGAGCATGGTTCCAAAGCGTTCCAATTGGAACTGTGATACCGCAGCTTTGTCCTCTAAGAGAAACCTGAGCTCCGTTGAAACCTGTGCTGTTCTGGGCTGGAATCCAAGTACAGTGATGTCAAGTGGATTGGCGATATGTAGAAGTCTAAAAACATAAATTAAGAACTGTCCAGTTGCTGAGACGCGTGAGACAAGGAAATGTCACATCTCCGATGCACTGGAAGAAGTCTCGACACTGGACTCGAATGGGACGGGCATCAATGTCAACGTTGAACATTTCTTTGCTTTGTCGACGACAGTCATTATAGCGGAATTGCGTGAGGATTGCATAAAATTCTGTGTAGTCTCCCTGTTATGATACTTCTCTAGGAAAGAAGTTAGATAAGAAAAGGCATGTTCAATGATCATATCATTCTGGACTGGTTTTTGTGTCTCACTATCTTGTAACCAAACACACGGATAATTTTTTTTATTGTTTGTTTTCTTTCAAATACGGATGATGATTAGAACTCGAGATCTTTTTGGACGGTCTGTGCTTCGATGTCTCAAACTCGACTATTTGGCACTCGAGAGTGTTTAAGCGTACGTCCAGATCTGGCGAATGCGCAGCTCGCGCGTAGCGCGCAAGCCGCTAGTGAGCTGCACACTTGCACTACGCGATCCGTTACTGCAATCGTTGTGCAATTCCAGTTCACGTTTCAGGAAGTAGGTTTAGGATGCACGCGTGCGGTTTGCACGCGGTGCACGAACATAAAATGCACGCGCGCAGAAGCGCGCCGTGCGCGTGCTGCGCATTAGCGGCGCATTCGCCAGATCTGGACGCAGCCTTAAATCTCCGAGCCGTGCAAAATTGAGTCAAGTTTATGAATACGGACTCGAGTTTTTGCAACACTAGTCGGTAGATACAGGAGATCTCGATTTGGCTATATCTGAGGTGTGTTGTGTTCGCAGGACTACTTCCTGCCGGGCGCGCCGCCGGTGCTCGCGGCGCCGGGCGCCGGGCTGGGCACGCCGGCGCCGGCCGCGCCCGCCTACAGCGAGGGGATGAACGGCGGCTACTACGCGGGCGCCGCCGCGCAGGCCGCGCACTCCACCACCGCCGTGCACGACCCGCCCGCGCCCGTGCCGCCCGGCGTGCAGCCCTCGCCGCAGCCGCCGCTCTCGCTGGTACGTGCCGCGCCCGCACCGCACACTACACACTACACACTACACACTACCCGCCCCACACCCGCCCGCGCCCGTGCCGCCCGGCGTGCAGCCCTCGCCGCAGCCGCCGCTCTCGCTGGTACGTGCCGCGCCCGCACCGCACACTACACACTACACACTACACACTACCCGCCCCACACCCGCCCGCGCCCGTGCCGCCCGGCGTGCAGCCCTCGCCGCAGCCGCCGCTCTCGCTGGTACGTGCCGCGCCCGCACCGCACACTACACACTACACACTACACACTACCCGCCCCACACCCGCCCGCGCCCGTGCCGCCCGGCGTGCAGCCCTCGCCGCAGCCGCCGCTCTCGCTGGTACGTGCCGCGCCCGCACCGCACACTACACACTACACACTGCACACTACCCGCCCCACACCCGCCCGCGCCCGTGCCGCCCGGCGTGCAGCCCTCGCCGCAGCCGCCGCTCTCGCTGGTACGTGCCGCGCCCGCACCGCACACTACACACTACACACTACACACTACCCGCCCCACACCCGCCCGCGCCCGTGCCGCCCGGCGTGCAGCCCTCGCCGCAGCCGCCGCTCTCGCTGGTACGTGCCGCGCCCGCACCGCACACTACACACTACACACTACACACTACCCGCCCCACACCCGCCCGCGCCCGTGCCGCCCGGCGTGCAGCCCTCGCCGCAGCCGCCGCTCTCGCTGGTACGTGCCGCGCCCGCACCGCACACTACACACTACACACTACACACTACCCGCCCCACACCCGCCCGCGCCCGTGCCGCCCGGCGTGCAGCCCTCGCCGCAGCCGCCGCTCTCGCTGGTACGTGCCGCGCCCGCACCGCACACTACACACTACACACTACACACTACCCGCCCCACACCCGCCCGCGCCCGTGCCGCCCGGCGTGCAGCCCTCGCCGCAGCCGCCGCTCTCGCTGGTACGTGCCGCGCCCGCACCGCACACTACACACTACACACTACCCGCCCCACACCCGCCCGCGCCCGTGCCGCCCGGCGTGCAGCCCTCGCCGCAGCCGCCGCTCTCGCTGGTACGTGCCGCGCCCGCACCGCACACTACACACTACACACTACACACTACACACTACCCGCCCCACACCCGCCCGCGCCCGTGCCGCCCGGCGTGCAGCCCTCGCCGCAGCCGCCGCTCTCGCTGGTACGTGCCGCGCCCGCACCGCACACTACACACTACACACTACACACTACCCGCCCCACACCCGCCCGCGCCCGTGCCGCCCGGCGTGCAGCCCTCGCCGCAGCCGCCGCTCTCGCTGGTACGTGCCGCGCCCGCACCGCACACTACACACTACACACTACCCGCCCCACACCCGCCCGCGCCCGTGCCGCCCGGCGTGCAGCCCTCGCCGCAGCCGCCGCTCTCGCTGGTACGTGCCGCGCCCGCACCGCACACTACACACTACACACTACACACTACCCGCCCCACACCCGCCCGCGCCCGTGCCGCCCGGCGTGCAGCCCTCGCCGCAGCCGCCGCTCTCGCTGGTACGTGCCGCGCCCGCACCGCACACTACACACTACACACTACCCGCCCCACACCCGCCCGCGCCCGTGCCGCCCGGCGTGCAGCCCTCGCCGCAGCCGCCGCTCTCGCTGGTACGTGCCGCGCCCGCACCGCACACTACACACTACACACTACACACTACACACTACCCGCCCCACACCCGCCCGCGCCCGTGCCGCCCGGCGTGCAGCCCTCGCCGCAGCCGCCGCTCTCGCTGGTACGTGCCGCGCCCGCACCGCACACTACACACTACACACTACACACTACCCGCCCCACACCCGCCCGCGCCCGTGCCGCCCGGCGTGCAGCCCTCGCCGCAGCCGCCGCTCTCGCTGGTACGTGCCGCGCCCGCACCGCACACTACACACTACACACTACACACTACACACTACCCGCCCCACACCCGCCCGCGCCCGTGCCGCCCGGCGTGCAGCCCTCGCCGCAGCCGCCGCTCTCGCTGGTACGTGCCGCGCCCGCACCGCACACTACACACTACACACTACACACTACCCGCCCCACACCCGCCCGCGCCCGTGCCGCCCGGCGTGCAGCCCTCGCCGCAGCCGCCGCTCTCGCTGGTACGTGCCGCGCCCGCACCGCACACTACACACTACACACTACACACTACCCGCCCCACACCCGCCCGCGCACTACACACTACACACTGACTCGTGTCGTATACTCGCCCCAAACACAACTCGTGTCGCATACTCGCCCCGGACACTACTCGGCCTACACACTTCTCGCCCCAAACACAACTCGTGTCGCATACTCGCCCCGGACACTACTCGGCTTACACACTTCTCGCCCCAATTACAACTCGTGTATACTCGTCCTACACACTTCTCGCCCCAAACACAACTCGTGTCGCATACTCGCCCCGGACACTACTCGGCCTACACACTTCTCGCCCCAATTACAACTCGTGTATACTCGTCCTACACACTTCTCGCCCCAAACACAACTCGTGTCGCATACTCGCCCCGGACACTACTCGCCCTACACACTTCTCGCCCTAAACACAACTCGTGTCGTATACTCGCCCCGGACACTACTCGCCCTACACACTTCTCGCCCTAAACACAACTCGTGTCGTATACTCGCCCCGGACACTACTCGCCCTAAACACAACTCGTGTCGTATACTCGCCCCGGACACTACTCGCCCTACACACTTCTCGCTCTAAACACAACTCGTGTCGTATACTCGCCCCGGACACTACTCGCCCTACACACTTCTCGCTCTAAACACAACTCGTGTCGTATACTCGCCCCGGACACTACTCGCCCTACACACTTCTCGCCCTAAACACAACTCGTGTCGTATACTCGCCCCGGACACTACTCGCCCTACACACTTCTCGCCCTAAACACAACTCGTGTCGTATACTCGCCCCGGACACTACTCGCCCTACACACTTCTCGCTCTAAACACAACTCGTGTCGTATACTCGCCCCGGACACTACTCGCCCTACACACTTCTCGCCCTAAACACAACTCGTGTCGTATACTCGCCCCGGACACTACTCGCCCTACACACTTCTCGCCCTAAACACAACTCGTGTCGTATACTCGCCCCGGACACTACTCGCCCTACACACTTTTTGCCCAACACACACACTTCGCGTTCTGGATAGTACTCGCCCTACACACAACTCATGCCGCATTCTACCGCCCTACACACTTCTCACCCCGGACATTATACTGCCGTCTGCCGCACATTACTTGCCCCATAGACTACCCCGCCTCATAAACACAGCCCCACCCTGCTTGGTCTTCTACTCGTTTGGCTCTAGCCTAAATATACCTCTATATGAGCAATATTCAACATCTAACAAATTGTTGGACATAAATAATTGTGGATTATTTATATTAATAATATTTGTTTGTTACAGCCAATCAACACTTCGGACCCGGCTAACCACCAGTTGAACAAGCAGGAGAGCTCCGACGTGCATTAGGCGATGCGCACGCTACGTTCCAGTACCGTAAGGCGCCGAGCGACAAACTTACAAACAATAGTTTTATTGATTCCATCGCAACTATGTCATAAGTACCTATGTCGTAAGCCAACGAGTGATAATTATGTAGCAGCGTTTGCATTGAGACACCAGTGGACGCTCGACAATAAGTGACAAGCTCGAACAAAGTGGTGAATGGACTCGAGTGAACTTACAAGTGACTCACCGGGCACGGGCAGTGTGTAAACCTGCGGCGGTACAAGTACACGTATGGTTCTACGGATGTGTGTTAGTCGCGAACGCGTCTCAGTGCAAACGGCGCGTTATGAGCGAATAGTTGATTCTGTGTTTGTATTTGGTAAGTCGGGACAGCTATATATAAATACTGTTGTGTACAGCGCGCACCAATACGCGCCCGCCGCATTCGTGCGAACCGACATGCCCTTTCTACTGATTTGTTTCTGCGATAGCGGTGCCGTCACAGAAGGCCTACTACGAAAATGTTTCGTGCGTTCGGGCGTATTACGCACCTCAATTAGACTAAACATTCACTTGTATCAATCCTTTGGCAAACATTAACAACTCAAACTGGAAGTGTAAAATGCACGACCGTTTTCAATTGTTAATATTTTTTTTACAGTTTTGACACAAGTAGAATTTTAATTAATAAGTTTAATACGTTCGAACGAACAAAACTCTTGTAGTAGGTCTAATAATGTCGTAAACGACTAACTATATGCTTACAATCAGGGCCGCAATACTGCATTTTTAATTACACTAATAATGCTATTTCAATTACATTATGTTGCCAATATTATGGGCATTGCACTCTATTAAAAGAGCAGAATAGGGGCCCTCGGTTTTCTAGTAAATCCGTCTCAACAAGTTTGTGGCGTAGTACACCGGTACGGCAGAACGGTGCCGGTACCGCCGTCGCAGTGTCCCGGCGTCCGGCACGCGGGCCCAGAATAAATAATATGTATCAGAAGACAAGCTTCAATATCTTGGAACACCCTGGTACGGCCAAGTGTTCCGAGATCGTGTCCGTGACCGATGTCTACGATGAAGCTTCAGTTCTGATGCCAATAAATAAGAGCAGTGCTCGCTCACTCGATGTGGCCGATATGTCGGAGGCACGCGGCGGGCGCGACGCCGCATACATACGAACTGTTAATTTTTAAGTATCGACAAATGGACTGTAGATTCTATCATCACACTTGTAAACGAGAAAACGGGAGGTCTTCGTGTTTTTTTTGTTTGAAATGTACAAAATCATGCTTTCATTTGATTATTTTTTTTTCTAAATAGAGTTTAAGTGACGAATTTGTACATGAACGAACACCGTCAAAGGTAGACCGAAACGCAATAGCGGGGCGCGCCCCACATACACCTGTTTGAAAATCGTGAGAATTGGTATTTAAAATTAGTATTTACTTACAGTTTAGTTTAATGACAAAAACAATGTGTATATTTTATGAGAAAGTGAAAAGTTCTTAAATAAAACTATTGTTTTCGGATTAATTACTCTTGCGTTTTATTTAATTTCTAAACGATCCCTAATACACAGGAACAGTTGAATACGAATACATGATTTCAATTTGATAATAACCTACAAAATATGTAACAATAAAGATGAGATCGGACAAATCAATAGCAATGCATCAACATATTTTGATTAGTATATTTTTAAACTTATAAAAGTCCATACAAATGCATCTAGTTTTTGTTGCACATGCTACTAAGTACAAAAATTGGCACAATAACACTAACATACTAATATAATACTGGGGCTTCATTGACACATTGATATTACAAACTAACTATCCAGATAAAAAAAAACAATAATAATTGACTAGATAAACTTGACTTAGAAAGTTGAATATTCTCTCAAACGCCTCATTATTGTGTCTCATCATATACAGTGATTATTATATTTGTTGACTTTACGCTGATCCGATGCTCTGAAGTAAAGTCGGACTTCCATTGCATCCCTTAGGTTTGAATCCGACTGACCGGTCAGTCCTGAACCTTATGTCTAACCAGACAAGGTTCAAAGTGGCGCGTAATAATAAGGGTTATCGTTTTTTAATATGACTGACTTATGTAAAAGGCCTTAACGACCTAAATCCATGTATAAAAATGACATCATTATAAACTTGAATCCGATTTTATCAATATTGCATTAGTCAAAGTTTTACGCTGAATAGTTCATCAACATATTACCCTTATCACTTTGTTTCGGGTACCTCGAATACCATGGATTTTGCATAGACATGTTTAATTGTACTAACCAATCAACAACTCAACAAAATATAAGCAGCACCGTCGATAAGATGACATAATGATAATCGTTATACGTTTGTATATATATAACAAGCCTTTCCTTGGAAGAAATAATTAACTTATAACAGTTACAACCTAGTCCAGTTTTTCTCAACTTTTTCGAAGGAAGACCCCTGACGCCAAATTAGTACAATCTACGGACCTCATGTTTGGCCGCTTTAATAAGCTCTATAACTTTTTTTCTGTTCATGGACCCGTAAGATATATCTGCGGACCCTGGGTTGAGAAGCACTGACCTAGTTACACTAGTCCATCGGAGGCGTCGATGAGGGGTCCAGATACCACAGGTTGAGAAACACTGACCTAGCTCACTTATTCCATCGGTCGCGTGGGCGAAGTCTGCGACTGTGGCGAGGGCACACGTAGCCGCCGTGCTTCATCGGCGTCGAGCGCGCGCTTCATCTCGTAGTACTTCTGCTTGAACGAGTGAAGGTCCTCATTCACTCGGTCTAGTTCGAGACGCAGGTCCGTCACTTGCTTCTCGCGCATGCTCAGCTCTGGGGAAGAAGGCATGCGTAGAACAAAAGATAGAGATTTATTCTATAAAGTATGTGATTAAAGTTTGGTCATCATAAGCGCAGTGTAGTTTTAGTGTTGCTTAATTAAGCAGTTCTTTTTTAGTAGGAATGCTAGTCTTGTAGTTGTTTGCGCGTCTCGCCAAATTTCATAGAGTTTCACAGTCTTATGCATTAATCAAATACATAGAATGACTCGTGCGCTCGTGAAAAATATACATCGACGCGCTTCGACTTTGCGTTAGTCGATCCTCACATGGTGTGAGAAGAAACTGGCTCGAATACAAAGAAAAAAAATGTGCAATCCGTAACGGCAAATCCGATAAGAAAGCTAATTTCGTCGTGTAAGAAAAGCCCCCCCCCCCCCCCCCCCCCCCCCGTAGCATAGTGTCTTCTTACGGTAGTAGGAATTTATAGTTTAAGGCCCGGCAAAGGCGAGTTATGTCATTTTTTAAATGCATTCTACAATTCTAGCAAAGTAGGTATGAATGACGCTGAAAGTAATACTTTATTTTCATTTTTTTATTACTAGCTGTAGCTTGACATGCACTTATAAACTAATCAGAACTCAATTACCTGCAATTAGGCACTTCATCTTAGTCGTTCTCTGCGCCAACGCCCGCTGGGTACGGTTCAGCGTTTGCTATGAAACAAAAAATAATTTTATTTTAGTCAGCCTATGTCAGTCCATTTTCATCATATTCAGTCATCCAGTTAGGACATGCGCCTCTTCCAATGCAAGCTACAGCTAGATCTTCGGTTGTTCTTTTCCGATCGGTACCACTAGCGAATACAGGGTGTTGGGTAACCCAACCATACCATTTTTTGGTATATCAAGCCGAAACAATGCTATGTTAACATAAGCATATAAATAGTTTGATCAGTGGTATGGTTAAGTCAGAAATTTGATATCATCATTAATTTTTTTTTAATTTTGATACTAAACAAAAAACTGTAATAACGCGAAACTTTCTATTTTTTACAATTTTATAGGGCATCAACATCGATATTTAAAAAAAAAACTTGTCCATACAAACTGATATCAGCTGGTTGGAGATAAAGGTAAGTAAAAGCTTTTTATTTGAAATAAATTGCTGAATGACCAGAGTAAAAAAAAAAAGAATAAGTGTCATTACAGTACCCGGCACCAAGATAAGGTATCGCTTTGTTGCGCATCTTACGAGAGAGACGATCATCATTTTAGAGACGCTTAGGCACGCTTAGCTAACAACAAAACGGCGGTGCGGGCGCAATACTAGCCAATCATGTTATCGTTATGGTCTTCTACGCATCTTTCGCCCAGCGCTCAACATTCGGTGTCGCTAGTTTTACGTGTTTCTAAAGCAGATGCTCCGCTCTTAAATGTTGTCGATGGCTTCCCCTCACCTGTATCTCGGGGCTGGGCTGCAGCGCCAGCATATCCTTGACGGCCCGGTACAGGTTGCGCGTCTCCTTCAGTTCGCGATCCTTCAACACCAGCATCTCGCTCTGGGCCAGAACTTTCCTGGAGGACACGGGATGTTAGTAGTAGGTATGGTTGTATACAGAACTTGTAAACTTTTGCGTTGCATGATCAAAACTCACTGTAACGGGGATTAACGCTATCATAATAATTAAGAATAAAATGCTACCTTTTATTTGCCTGACGTTTCGACCGGGGCTACATCGACCGTGGTCGCAGGCTGACTGGAACAGCGATGTTTTCACTCCGTATGAGAGGCAGATTCTTCACCTACCCTCATATTATTATTTTCACGCCAAGTGCACGTCACACACCAGAATACGGACGCAGCGGTTAGTTTACAGCTTACAGGGACGCAGTGAGTGTGGTATGTGACGGTACTAGGCGTGACGAAGACACCGCTGTTCATGTCAGCCTGCGACCACGGTCGGTGTATCCCGAATTCCCGATCAAAAGGTCAGGCAAATAAAAGGTAACGTTTTTACCTAAAGAAAATAAAGCTCGCGTGTGAATGCGAGATGTCACTTTACTTCACATAGGTTTTGATACCCTTGCGAGATAAAAAAAATATGGCATAAACAAACAGCCCTACCTATCTTTTCAATATTTGTGCATCTGCAAGGGATTGCAGACTTGAGTAATTGAGTATCTCTCATTATTGAAAGAGCGCGGTTTTTTGTAAAATACTTAATAGATTGTGTTTGCGAGACGTATCAGACTGATTTAGTACGTAGCCAGTAAATAGGCTACTGTTTGTATACAGGGTGTATAGGACTCTCCCTTAAACCAGTCGATCGGCTGCTCACATAAATCTTGTTTCTTTTCAAATGTTCCAATTATCAACGAGGCAACTCGTTAGGTAGAAAACATCCGAGAGAAATACGATTTCGATTTTGAACCAATATAAAAAAAGAGCAGCCGATCACGTGGTTTCAAGGAGTGTTCTATTTTCTTGTACAGCCTGTATATTTAGGCTGTGATGAATGAGACAATGTCGTCTTCGTCAGCCTCGACACCGCGTAAAGTCAATTAAAAATAAAAATTCCTCTGACTTTAATAAACTCAGATTGAGATCGATAATGTCATATTTAAATTATAACTCAAGAACGATGGTTATTATTATTATCGGAATTAGCTATAAGGCTCTGCGTGCATCGGGTAAGTAAACTAAGGCAAACAAGAAACTATAAGGTTTTTTGAGTATGTGTTTGGTGATTTTTTAATAAGTATTTTAAAAGTAATCTACATTTTATGAACTTGAATTCATGCTTTACGGATGATTGACATATGGTCGGACGGACGGACACTTACAGTCATTGTTTGCAATTTATTTGCAGTTCCTAAATATTTCTTTGTGAAAAGAGGTAAAGGTCCCGTCCTTTAAGAAAATAAACTATCTAAATTGTGGTGCTGGGCTAAGAGACAACCCTACAAAAATGCAGGTAAGTAGCGCGTATATATAACAGAGCGCATATTTTTTTTTATTATTAATCAGAGATGACAGTTAAAATGTTCGTCAGTCAACTTTAATAAAAAAAAAACTACTGTTTCCTAATATTGATTATTGAATATTTTATTAGTAAAACCACAATAAAATGTGCGCAGTGCCAATCGCGTGTCAACAGTCTCTAAGTAAAGCCTCGCGGCAGGCGCTGTAGCAATTACTTAATTACTGGGCGATCGCGGCTACCGAAACATCTGAATACAATGCGCCGCCTTCGGAGACGTAATTGAAGACGGAATAATTGTGCCATAGAAATGCGATTCAATCAGAATAGCAAGTGGAACGTGCCAAGTACTCTCGGTAATTAGACAAGGATACTCAATGTTTGTTATGATAGTTATGGTAATACTGGAGAAGAGCTATTGAGAGTAACTAACTATGTAACTACAAGTTTAGGGATTACTATGGACGATAAATGCACTTGGGAAGCTCATATCACAAAAACTTGTAATAAAATAAACAGTTTTTCATATGCATTATGGCGACTAACAAGAGTAAGTAGTAGGGATGTTGCTATTCAAGCGTATCATGGCTACGTAGGATCTATGCTTCGCTACGGGATTCTTCTCTGGGGAAATTCTTGTCACATAGATTGTGCCCCCAGAGCTCAGAAGCAATGCATCAGAGCAATTTGTAATGCCGATCAATTAACATCTTGTAGACCTCTATTCAAGGAGTTAAAAATTATGTCAGTCCCTTGTTTGTATATTTTCCAGGTATGTGTCTTCGTCAAAACAAATCAAAAATTGTTTGAAAAGCGGAGTGACACATTCAAGTACAGTTGTAGGCATCCAAACAGACTTAATCTGATACCAATGAGCACAGCAGTATAAAGTAACAATAGTTACCAAATGGCCGTTAGAATCTATAATAGACTCAATGATGCTATGAAGCATTTGCCACTGAATGTGTTAAAGAAAAAATTGCTGGTTAATTAATAGTTGTTTCTACTTCTACTCTCTTGACGAATATTATGACATTTATTTTGACCACTCTGTTGACTTGTATTATTGTTCTCTTTTTTTGTTTGTATTGTACGTGAATAATTTAATTAATCGTGTGATAATTTAGTGTAATAATCTAGTGTATGTGATGCTGATAATACTTTTTCTAATTCATTATAGTTAACATTGTAATCATTGATTTAATTCTTAATGATTTTTTCTAAAACTTTTTGCATGCCAGTGTCTGGTGAAATGTGAGGAGCCACCTTTTAAATTATCACCTGTATGTGTACCACATTTAAAGCAAAATAAAGATATTTCATTTCAAGTGAAATGGTCTTGTTTGAGAATGGATTCTATACCTGACCCTGATATTGATTTGTATGCAACTTAATAACCTTTTGTTTAGTACCTACTTCAACCGTTTATTGACATTTCATTATAACAATTTGACAAAATCTAGAAAGGCAACATAAAATTGTTGTGGCAAAATAATAAAAACTCTGAAACAATCTTTAAAACAATCACAATACTATTTTATTATTGACAATGATTGACAAGAACACTTTTTTCCACCGACCTTCTCGAATACTCAATCAATTCTATTCCAGTCCAAGTTCAGACGTTTTGTGATGTTTTGACGTTAGATTGCATAATTTTGTATACAGGATTGTAAGGTAGGCAGATTGTATATTCTCTTAAACAAATTCTTTCTAGCGCTTTTTCTATTTCTTAGTCAAGCCTCGTTTGACCATGAGATCCCTCAAGTCCGGTTATTATAGTGATTGCCATCAGACCTCCAAAGTTTTAAGGTTTCCTTGTCTAACATAAAATTTTTGGACAATGGCTACAACTTACGTGTCAGTGTTCAATTTTTTCATACGAAATTTTAATATTCCACTGTCTAGCATTACATTTAGGTACTGTCGCAATGTTATAAGTACCTATTACTTCTATTTAGCAACGTCCTTTACGAATTTACCAAAGTTCCTGCTGGATTAGATATTGCCGTATTTTGTTTTTGTTTGGTTTGCTGGCCTGAGAAGTCTTGTTTAGAATTTAGTCATACTTTCACGCAAATAATTAGGTATACATATCGTGGCAGCTTTTAACTAAGGCAACACTGCAATCATGTAAATATCACGAATGTTTCTGTGCTGATGGATTTGTATGTCTTGTTAGCTGTTAAGAAATAGATAAAATAAAAATAAAACTATAAATTCAACTCACTTTTGAGTTAGCCTTAGTTTCTGCGTTAGGTGAACGCTCTCAGGGTCTGTCCCCTGCAGCTTCCTCCACCTGTGCACGTTGAGAGGCGTCTCTAAAGCTTCTTCAAGCGCGCGCACGCGCAGCCTTTCCCGACCCAGTTCGCGCTCCAAATTGAACACCTACAAGTATGAGCAATTATATGATAACGATAAAATTTTACTTTACTACTGCTTTACATTGTCGACAAAGCTAAGTTAAGCATTTATACTGGTCGTAGCGTAGTGTTGGCATGTGGGCTGCGGAAATTATCTGTGAAACTGTTTTCAGGGACCGTTCTATATGACCCGGTCCGCTTGTAGTTGATCCACGGGATACAAGTGCCTAAATACAAAGTTTTATGGGTTTATCTTCGTAAATTAAACTTAATGACCAACTTCCATACAAACATTAAACCCTATTTCCTGCCTTCCCTGCCACCCCTTAAGCCTTTTTTTCGCAATAAAAGGTAGCATATATCCTTTCTCGAGCTCTAGATCCTTCACATTAATTAATTAAGTAGTTTCGGCGTGAAAGCGTAACAGACAGACAGAGTTACTTTCGCATTTATAATATCAGTAAGGATAAGCTTAAAAAACAGATCTGCAATTAGTAGTTTCAATAAATAAACTATTTTGAAGAAAAAGTAAGTTAGGTAAAGGTTTTTTATTTTATTTTAAAGGTGTTTTAATGAGAACCGTTTACCTCAAGCCTCAAATCTGTCATGTTCTCAATGCCTTTCGACAGCAAGTTCTTCTCTTTTCGTAGTCTGATTATTTCCAGTCTCAGTAAACGGATGTCTTCTACTCTCTGCTCATATTGGCGCTCTCCTATAGTAAGGAAATATAGCTATCATATTTGGAAAGCTATCCGTCGAAATATTAGCTGTTGTTGATTTTGCAAAAAAGGTTTTCTTTACCTAACTATCTTGGGAGACTATCTTTTACACAGATTTTCGTGTAAAAAACTAAAAGCCGCTGGATGCAGGCTGCTTCCAACCGGTCTATTTGGAAGTCATTACAAGAGGCCTATTCTCTGTGACTGAAATGATGATGATGAAAAAAAACTATGCTCTATTACCTAATCCAATCACGTTATCATGTATACGTATGTGCTCATTAGGCATGCAATTATTGATTGAATCTTCGATTATATGTATAGTATATGTGGACTATTTCTGGTGGTTTTAAATAAGATGTCCGAGATTGGCAAAGTAAAAAAAACACTAATTACACAGACACATGCACGATTCAGAGCCAAAAGAACTCTACAAAACAGACTTTAAATTTTATACTATCATAGATAACTTGTGTTGCTAGCAACAATTATAAACCAATTTTGAAACTGTCTCTGCTCGTACCTCTATGCAAGGTGACCTCCAGTATGCGAATCTTCTCGTACAGCAGCGAGATCTCGTCGTTCCTGCGCACGAGCTGAGCGCCTACCACGTCGCGCTCGTTCATCAGACCTTCGAGCTCTTTCATCAGCTTCGCGCGAGCAATGTCACTTTCCTGCAGTGTATCGTGAAAATTCAGGATGTTGAGGAAATAATGTTTATTGACGTACCTCATAATGATGGACATGATATCATTTATTCAATTTACATAATGACTGCTAAAACGAGGAACAGGATATTCAGCTAAGTTATTAAACCGCTTTTAATATGGCTAAAGTCGCAACACGAAATAAAATAACTGCTGCTCCATACTGCATCATCGATGTAAATGACTATTTAGAATGGAGAGATGATTTTTTTCTTTTGATTTCGATATTGTTGTCATTGCAATTCCTAATGTTGTTCATTTCTATGGAATGTCCGCTTGAACCGATCCCTCATCATACTAGTCACCCTGTACTTTTCGGGCACTTACTTACTATATAGGTACTTCCTAAAAATATAGCTTTGCTACATTTAGGAAAGTCATTTTATATCAAAATGTACTTATGATTCGATTAATACGTAAATCTTATTTGGAAATTATAGATTTCCTACAGTGCAGTATGATACTTACATTCTTTCTCACCTACATCAAAGTTTTGTTAAATAACAAGTCGTTACAAATAATTTCAATGCTGCCTACATAAATCTTACTAGGCAGGTATCCTCATGAAAAGCGAAATACATGAATTGCAGTCGTAATTCATGGGAATCCTTTAATATGTTTAGACAAGCAAGCAAACGGTAAAATAAGAATAATAATCGAACGAACCATAACAATCCTGTTCAATCTAGCCTCCTCTTGCTTCAGAGCAGCAATATCAGCTCTAGCATCAGAAAGCTTGACGAGTCCAGCTTGCACCTCGCTGCGGAGTTGTTCGTTCTTCTTGTTGCACTTGGCGAGGGTTCCTTCGCAAGACTTGAGTCCGGACTCCTTGCCGCTTATGTCTTCTTTGAGCTGCTCGATTTGATAGGCTAGCATCTAAAGAGAAGTGAGTAAGAGAGAGTGGGTAAAATTCCGATTGCTAAAAAAGGGATTTTAGTGAGGAGGCTTAAATATTTCTTAGGCAATGGTTTGGCGATGTCTCAGAAACTCAGATAAAATAATAATATTGATACATCTATATCTATAAATAATGACTTTGGAATGAAAATTAGATGGGGAGTTTTCTCTAGCCAAAAAACTATTCGATAGTTTTTCTACATTTATAAATTATCAAAACAACCATACAGTCAGGGGCACATAGCCACATAGTTGCACTCTATGTCATCAGCTGTATTATTTTGTAAAATCTCAGCCATGTGATGATTGGCCTGATGGAAATCCACCTCATATTCATCGTAAGATATGGTTACTCTTGTCATTAGATTGGCAACTACTCAATAAAGTGGTTACACGCAACTCTTGAAGTTGAGTTCCTGCTTCAAATTCTGTATCTCTTTTATAAGGGGTTGCATCTACCTTGAGTTTCAGCATTAAGTCCTGTATCTCTTTTATAAAGGGGTTGCATTTACATTGACACCCACAAGGTATGAGGTGGGTTCCAATCACAGTGGACTGACGACCTAGTAAAGGTTGCAGGAAGCAGCTGGATGCAGATCGCTGCCGACCGGCCGATCTGGAAGTCACTAGGGGAGGCCTATGTTCAGCAGTGGACGTCCGCCGGCTGAAATGATGATGATGATGATGATTTACCTTGAGTTTCTGCTTCAGGTCCTGTATCTCATCGAGTGCTTCCGTATAGTTTTTATGCAGCATGTTCCTCTCGGCTCTTGTAGCGTCCAACGCGACCGACAACTTGCGGCTCTTGATCGTCTCTTCGCGTAGGGCCTTCTTCAGGTCCAGGATATCAGCCGTGCGAAGACGCACCTCCTCTGAAGTAAGTATGAATAAGTAAATATCTAGGACAATCTCACACACATTGATTGCTCTGATCCTAAGGTTTAAAGTAGCTAAAACACTTCATCATTCGTCTGCTCTGTTCCCAAAGTTATTTTGGGCCCGAGCAGTATGTTTAACTAGCTAAAAGACTTGTGTTATTGAAATAAAAACAACAATGGTAAAACGACAACCAGACCCGAGACAATATAGAAAAAAACCCTTCCTACATTGACCCGACCGGGAATTGGAACTTAGGCCTGAGAGATGGCGACGCCGAGTCCAGCGTGCTCGCCTTTCGGCTAAGTACGGAGTTCGTCAAGTACGATAGTAAGGAACATGAGATGTGTAAAGAGGAATGAAAAAAAAGTTAGCGAGTAGAGAGACGAATGTTGATTTGAATACTTACAATGTATCAAAAATGTATTTAGGTATGATGTGACGGACGTGATTCAATTTTTTTTTAAGAGTTGATGTTGATTCAAACTGCCTTGAGCCTTGAATAAAACAAGTTACTGAAATCCAGGATTGCCGTTACCTTTACGGCTAAAGAAATATGCTAGATTATGTCAGAGAAAGTAAACATACTTTACGGCTAAAGAAATATGCCAGATTATGTCAGAGAAAATAAACATACCAGATATTTCGTCTATTTTCTCATTGAGTGCAATTGTTTCTTCAAGCATTCTGTAAAAGAGAAAAAGGTGTCATAATTTCCACACGCATCTAATGGCAGGTACATTATACTAGGCTTCCAGGATGGAGGGTTAATAAATTAGCATGAATTTCGTAATTACTGCCTTTGGGGGTTAAATAGTGGGTAATTTTTAGGGTTCCGTACCCAAAGGGTAAAACGGGACCCTTTTACTGAGACTCCGCTGTCCGTTTATCTATTTGTCTGTACCTGTCACCAGGCTGTATCTCACGAACCGTTAGACAGTTGAAATTTTCAGAGATGATGTATTTCTCTTGCCGCTTTAATAACAAATACTGAAAACCAGAATAAAATAAAAATTAAAAGAGGCTGCGATACAACAAACGTTACTGTTTGCTCGCTTTTATAGCGACCCAAGTAGCGACCCAAGTAGCGCTTTTATAGATGTAGGTGGTGATGTATAGGTGCGGAACCCTTCGTACGCGAGTCCGACTCGCACTTGGCCGGTTGTTTAACCCTTAATCGGTTTTAAATACTTGAACATCACATGATTAGCATCACCTGTCCTTATCCTTCTCTAGCTGTCGGATCATGAGCCTCTGCTTGTTGACCTGTGCAGCGCTCATCTCGAGCTCGTGCTCCATCTGCTTCAGCCGCTGTTCCGCTAGATGCAGCATCTGCAGGTTCTCCATGGCTTCGTCTGGGGACAAAAGTTTCATTAATAATTGAATAACGGGTTAATTTTGATTTAATTTATGAAGAGAGAGGTGTGGGCCATGTGGCTGGAGTCTCGCGATATCTCCGTGGCCGTGAGTTCAAGAGACTCAAGAATTCAAAGACAAAAAACTCAAAATACTTGAAATTCAAGAATTTCAATCATCCTCTGGATATTTTAGCATTCATTAAATCTACTGATTTCTGCTACGTGTTCGGCGGTGAGGGAAAACCATCATGTGAAAATTCAGAAAATAATGGATGCGTATCATGGATGGTCTTAAATTGTAAATTTTTTTTTTAGCAATTCCATGCAAGGTTTTATTGAAGACAAATAACAATAAAATTAATTGGTCTTAAAATGGTCTGAATCTCCTGTTTAAGGGTTACATAGGTCAGATAGCAATAGCTCCGAATATAATCATTAGACCGTTCACATCTCAGAACATGATCTAGCTTTCCAAGACTACGAACGGAGCAAAGTCCTAGAAGAAAGAAAATATAACCGAGTATAGGTTCGTTTAGACGCAAACCATTCTGTCAATTTGTTATCAAGCCATCGTATGGTCCCACAGGCCCCACAGCCCTCCTGCACACTACCCTCCAAGTTATGCAGTCAGATCGCAAGCGGCTGTCAAGTAAGAAAATACTGCTTCGTAGCCTGGCCGCCCAGTTATAGTTTACTAAGTCTGACGGCACCACCATCCGTGACAAAGCTAAAATAAAACAAACCAACTCACTCTGTATTTTCTGCATGTTTTTATTGAGGATGTCCTTTTCTCTGTTGAGGTTCTCGATCTCTCTGCGGTCTGCTTCGGCCTGCTTCTTGCTCAGCATTATCTCCCGCTCCATCACGCTCACTTGCTGCCGGAGGCGCCCACTGCACGATCACGGAGCTTGATTAGACTATGAGATGCATGGAAATGTCGTAATCAAGAAGATTATTAGCAATATTCAAAAGGTAGAAAGCCAGAGAAGTTGAAACAGGAAAGACGATGTTCTTATTGAAATAAGAAGCTAAGCCCATCTAGCATTGTTATAATATAGTGTGGTTTTTATTATTAAGAAGAGGTATTTCAAGAATTGTCGACTACTATTTTACACCGCTATAAAACTGGAGTCTAGCAGACATCTTTCTCGGATGCAAATGTGTCTTGTACGGTTTTGGGATGCTAATGATCGTTTAAACTCTTCATGATTGGCACCGACTCCAAACCAAAAACGACTCAGGTATGTTTAAATTACATGTATTTTTTTAGCTTTCTAGTTTTTTTACCGTTCCAACTCCACAGCCGCCTTGTTCTGTTCTAGCAGGGTGTACTTCTTCATCTGCTGCACGGCTTGCTTCGTCAGCTTGCTCACCTCGTTGCGCATGCGGTTGCCGTCATCGGTCATGTTCTATAACATTTGCTTGCGTCAACACAATACGCGCTGGGATGTGGACATGATATTTGTAAGTTATCATTTATTAAATCGGACACTTATTTTTAGGCCCGATAATCCAGTACATTAACTTACATATATTCGAAGAAACCAATTTTTGTTTGCGGTTTTGAAACCAATAAAAAGTTAGGCAGTTGAGTCTGGTAAATAATGACGTCATATCTTGCTAGCGCCATACAAAATATAAGGCAGAGGTGCGTTTTGACAGCACATAAAATGTATGTCAATTGATTAATGGTATCAACTAGCATATGAAGCGGTAGTTGATGCATCATTTGTCAAAGTCCAGCGCTCCCTTGGAACATTTCCAAAAATTATGAGTCTTGCGTCTCATTTGCATTCATGGAGCATATACTGTTTAGAGTAGCTGTGTTTGTATGTTTTTGTTTGACAACAATTCCGCCATTATTGAGATCAGTGACATAATATTTTGATATGGGAGATAGTTTTGGAGATAACTTAGTTTGTATTCCTGCTCGCTGTATATAAAATATAGGCCAATACGGGTAGATGTGATCGACGGTTGCATGATGTATTAAATTAGGTAAACTTGGCCTTTAATACTTTAAAAAAGGTGTGTTATAGCTCTCAACAAGCAACTCGTCAAATTCTAAGCCTAGCAAGTTCAAGTTAGCTCCTACCTATAGTCTGGCATATCTTTCTTTTTCTTTCTTTATTTTCTGTTTGCCAGATTCTATCTTGTTTCAAGAATAATTAACGACCATTTCTTGTTGGTTTAAAAACAAGAGTAATATAAATAAAATTTGCAATTTACCTTTAACTCCTTGGTGGTATTAGTCAGCGCCTGTTTCGTCTTGTCAAACTGTGCGTTAGTCATGTCCAAGGTTTCCCTGAGGTTGGCTGCCTTGGCCAACGCCGCCTCTTCCTCAGCCCGCGCCGTCTCTAGCTTGTTGGTCATGTCTTTCAGCTGCCTGTCGCGACGTTCTATGGTCTTCTCTGCTTTTGCTAGCTATGTTGGAAATTTTACAGGTGTAAAAGAAAAGAACAAGGACTGGAGAGAGAGGCCCAGAAAACCAAAAGTGAACAGATGGCTATAGGGTTGATAGCTCCATGCACGAATAATTTTAAGTCACCATTTCTTTAAAAAGGTGTACCTTCGTTAAGACATTTTCTTTCATCATTTTCTATTATTTCTGAAAAATGATTTTTAAAGAATTATTAGAGTTATTTAATTTTGCTTTAGGATACGAAGAAATCACGTCATAATAACTGGGTATAATATATTCCAATACAAAACGATTAATGCTCAGCATAACTATGGAGTGCTAGACTTGGTCTTGTTAAAAAGTCTGATTTTAAGGAGCTACATTAATTATTTATGGAGTTTATTAAAGTGGGAAGAAAAACGAATTATTAGATTCGTTACCAAATCCCCATATTTATCGCTTGATTAAGGAATCAAGGTAGGTCTACAATTGGCTTACCTTATCGTTGAGATTAAGCATGGCTATCCCTCTGTTCTCCACCTCCGATTTCAGGGTGGCACTCTCACCCTTGAGGTGGTCGACCAGACGGTTCTGTCTGACAGCATTGTTGTCGGCTTCCTAAAAATAGGTTAGATTTTTAAAAATTAGTATACCATTTTGCCATAACGCTCAGGACTTCCAAGAGGCGATTGATTCGACGTAGCCCAGCGCTTTCAGCAGCTTTCGCTTTAGCTTTCGAAAGTATTTTTCTTATGAAAGCCTCAATCTTTTTTTACTGCTTACTGCTATTAAAACATACCTCTAGCTGTTTTTCTAATTTAGTGATAGTCTCGTCACCAACAGTGTTCCTCTGCTCCAAATCCTCGACGTACCCAGTACAAAGATCCTTCTGGAGTATTTCTTTCTCTTTCTCTTCCATTTTTCACGGCTAAGTAATTGTTATTGAATCTTACCTCTAGCTGTTCCTCCAACTTAGCGATGGTCTCTTCACCAGCAGTGTTTCTCTGCTCCAACTCTTCTACGTACCCCAGCGCGTTGGTGAGCCTCAACTTCACCCCGTCCAGCTCGCCTTGCAGTCTCGCCTTCTCTTTCTCAAATTTCTCTTTCTCTTTCACTGCTGATGTTGCTCCGCTGAAAAGCAAATATGATTTAGATAGAAGGGTAGAAAATTTGCCTTGTATTTCCTTTGCTGTGAAATGTTTATAGAATAGGATGGAAAAACATGTCTTTGACACACACATTAGGCACAATATCACAGAACAAATAAAAACAACATTCACAAAGAGTGTCAAAAAGTATCCCCGCTCGGCATCTGTCGTTACAGCCAAAGCCATAACGACGTTCATTTTCAGCGGGAACGACGTTAGGACGTGCAGATAGCAGCAGCACAACGGTATAGTATATCTGACCACCAAGGCATTACCATTACCTAATTGGGTAATTATTAGTTCGAATCTGAATCATCAATTTGCCTGGTCTAATTTAGGGGTAATCCCATCTCTCACAGCAGTGTTATTCTAATCATGTTTTGTTTTATTTTATTATGTAAAAATCTGCTGTAACTTACGCCCATTTTCCTTAAAATATCACAAAAGAACAGGAAAGAATTAAAGCTAAATTATTTAGTAGATTTAAGTCTAGACAAAACGATTGCGATTAATAAATTATTTATTTGATCAAGGATAATTTTGACGCACAGGTCTCTAAAATTGTTCCAAAAATCGTTCTTTCGTGGAAGACAAATTAAAAATTTATGAATATCTTAAGGTAAACGGCTTTATGTTGTGACGCAATTTTGATCATCTGAAGAGTATTTTCCTTATGCCTTAGGGGGCATATATTATGTCCCTGAGGCTTGCCGGAAATGATCTACATTAACTAAGAGCCATTAAAGTCACCTAGACAGGTGTCTTATTAAAGCTATGTTTGAATCATACTGAGTCTGAGACAAAGAAAACATAATATTCCCTTAAAAAACAGCCCATAGTAAATCAATCCCTGTTGCCTCATCTCCTTATATCAATCCTTCAACAAAATATATATCACGGAATAGTAAAAGAAGTTTTTTTTAACTATTCCGTAGTTCAAACGAACGAAACGCTTTCATGGTAGGCCTTCAGAGCCGCTCGCTGTGCCGTTCTATTGGGGAGTCTTATGACCTTACAATAGCTGATGACGATAATTAAGGCTTTTCAAGGTTGCCGAATTATATCCGTGTAGATAACGCCCCCTTGTGGGCGCTACAGGCAAAGAGGGGGACGTAAGGGGGCCCAGACAATTGGGGAGTTGTAGTGGCTTAAAATATACATTCTTACAACTCAAGGTACAGTTGCGTTTTAATTGCTCTCACTGACGAAAAAGTCTCGTTTAGAATGTAAGTTTTAACTTCAGACCACCAGACCAAATAGCTCTATAGAATTAAATTAATTTAAGTAACGACCTTAAGAAGATGGCTGGCAGTGGATGGATGAAAAAAGCGGGAGATCGTGCTCTTTGGCGCTCTTTGGGGGAGGCTTACGTACAGCAGTTGACTGCAATAGGCTGAATAGATAAAAGTAACGAATGATATAATTATTGTGGTATTATACATATGTGGTTAAGGTAAAAAATGTAGAGCCCTAAAAAATTCTTGATTTTCGAAGTGGGTGGTAGACGAAATAAGTTTGAGAACCTCTGGTGTAGATACTTACGCGTCATCATCGCCAGCCTTCTTCCTCGCATCCAGCTCCTTCTCCAGGCGGGTGACGGTCTTCTTCATGGTTTCCAGGCTCTCCACACTGGTCAGCTCGCGAGCGTGCATGGCGTCGGCCAACGCTCGAGCCTCCTCTATGGAATGGGGTTTAACAGACCTATGTTTAGAAATTTGCTAAAATCAACTTGTTCAGTATTGGTTTAGCTTAGAAACAAATAAGAAGTAATAAAAAACCGGCCGAATGCGAGTTGGACTCACGCATGATCTGGCTGTTTGCGCGTTAGGGCGCTTTCAGTTTAGATGTTTCGTGTCGGCCCGCTGCGGTGCCAAAACGGTGCCTTTGTCGTATTGCGCCGTTTATTCACCGCACTATTCAGCAGCGAAATGTGACGTTGGTTGCCGTCCTGTTGTCGAGCGTTTGCGGTACCGACGCGCCGCACTGTTGCCGCACTGCGCTTTGTATGAAAACAAACGATCGTCGGTGTTGCAAACACATCCAGCATCTTTGCAATGTGTTATGAACTTCTGTCAAGCTCAAATCAACAAAAAAATTATTGTGCCTCGTTTTGGCCTTTTCCTTCATTTAGTTCATAGAACTAACTAAATCCATCTTACCGATATCAGATCGTAGTTTCTCGATTGTTTTATTTGACTCGGAGATTTCCGATAGGTAATCGTTGACAGTCTCATCGAAACGTCTTAGTTTGTTCTGAAATAAATAAAATTCGTTAATGAATTCAAAAATAATAATTAACGAGACTTATTACTTACTTACTTACTAACGGACATAGTGTAGTGTAAAAATGTAGCAAGCTTAAGTGGCAGTGGGCTGGCCACATTTGTCGCAAAACGATAAAAGGTGGAGTAAACGGGTTCTCAAGTGGAGACCATGCCTAGGCAAACGTAGTGTAGGACGCCCCGCAGTGCGCTGGACCGACGACCTTAGGAAGATGGCTGGCAGTAGATGGATGAAAAAAGTGGGAGATCGTGCTCTTTGGCGCTCTTTGGGGGAGGGTTACCTACGTCCAGCAGTGGAATGCAATAGGCTGAGATGATGATGATAACCTATTTTCATGATCCAGAGCCAATTTAGAATAGTTTATTTCCTGAGCTAACCCGATCCGGAAATCGAACTTAGGACCCTTTCCGTTAAAGTAAATCAACGCGCCTCGCCTCGTAAAACATATGTTAGGGCGATTTCAGACTAGCGTTTTATAAGCGCATATAAAAGCTCGTTTTACTGAAAAAAAAAAAACGTAAGTCTGAAATTGCCCTCAGGGCTGAGCTAAGAGTGTTTTTATACTTAAACTTCATAAAAGTTTCCTTAGCTATTAGGTTGTTAGGGAAACCTCATGAAGGTGAGAGAATCACGCGCGCGGCGGCTCAGTTTCGTAGCCAAGGTCAGAAATAATACTGTTGACAAAATGTAATAGCTACGACTCGGCGCATCAGGATCACGGTCAAGCATACCCTGTCATCAAACCACTGCATCGGAATTGAAGCGTAGGTCGTACTACTACGCAGCGTTGGGATTTGTTGATTTTATTAATTTCAATTAAACTGTTTGAAATGTATTTTTCGCCCGATAACGTCATCTGATAACGTTGTGACTCCCATAAATGCAAGGCGAGTGCACGTTTCTCTCACCCACAGGAATAGAGCACATACCATTACTTAAGGGTAGAAATGTCATATAATTTGTTCGAGAAAAAGTATAGATCTGCACTGTTTTGGTATGGAGAACAGTTTCATCTTGAAGGTAAGGGAAAAATACCTAATGATTATTGGAAAAAGATGGTTCGTATAGTCTATTCTTTAGAGTAGTTCCTCGATGCCCTCGGGTAATACTCCATTTCTAAAAAATACCAATGCAAAATACGAATTCAATAGAACAGTGTACGGTGCGTACCGCGTACGCTGCGACACTAATGCAGTGGACGCATAACTTTAGTGTAAAAAGTAAACAAATGACGGCACTGAATTAAAAAAAAAAAACGGCAAAGTGCGAGTCGGACTCGCGCAAGAAGAGTTCCGTACCATTATTTATATATTAACGGCAAAAAAGTAACGTTTGTTGTTTGTTGTTGCAGCCTTAAATTAATATACTTACTTATACATCATCTGTGAAAATTTCAATTGTCTTAACTATCGCGGTTCATGAGATACAGCCTGGTGACAGACGGACAGCGGAGTGTTAGTAATAGCCCCCTATTACTAACTAGTTTTACCCTTTGGGTACGAAACCTAATAAAACGGTAGCATTTTTCTCAGCAACGCTTAACCTCAATTATAATCGATTTGCAAACCCGTATTATACGTATTGATGTTTCTTAACAAGTTAATCGTTTAACTTAAGTGAATCATTCTTTGTTTTGCAACAACGTTTTGTTTTGTATTTGTTGTTTTTTAATTTCCGCCTTTTCTCACGAGTCGCGTCACTGTCTACATTTCATTAAAAGATTGAAGATTCAAGTTTCGTAAACTTCGCCTTATTTATATAGAGTGTTAGAAAATTACTACATAAAGCTAAAAACAATAAAATCAGAAATTGGATATCATTGTTTTATTTAATTTACATAAAAACGAGTACTGAGCTATTTTGTTTGAAACTGCATTTAAAACTTAAATAACTAACTCATTTCTACAAAAAAGCATTGAGGCCCTTATCCACGTTCCATTTTGGCAGATTCGGAACAAGATGGAGGCTCGTTCAAAAGAAGCAGCGTGAGAAGAGTAGTAAACTTTAGACATAAACTTACGACTTAAAAGGTTATAATACAAAGTAAACACAGACAATGCAGGAGGAAATGCTATCTTAATTGATAAATTTTCAGCTTATAACAATAGGCTAATTTTCTAGAACAATTTTTAATGATTAGATAGATTTTTTAAGGTATTGTTATCACAAATGCGAAGTGTACAGTAGAGTCAAACACGCATAATCGTATGACGAAAGCCATTAGCAAAATGGCTTGGTGATTCCCCTAAGAGACAAAGGGACTCCGGGTTCGATACCCGGTGTTGTTCTTTTTCTTAATTCGTTTGGTTGTGCTGGAACAGAAGCCCTTGGCAAAGATTTTCATTCTTTACTGCGAGACTAATGACGATGTATGTTATCTGGCGATTTATATGTGGTACATCAAGAAAAGTTGTGGTCACAGCCACCTGATAATTGCATTAGGTAATAACCCTTGCATTGGATAAAATATCCATGTCGTGGCCCGATCTTAGAATGAATCACTTCATGATTTGGCCAACCATTTCATAAAATGGTCGTTTTTCATGATGTTGATAGGCCAGATCAATGAATCAGTCAGCGTTAGACGATATGATCGACTACTTCATGAAATGGCCAAACGTTGGTGCTCATATCTTAAAACAGTTATATTATCCACCGGTAGAGGCGCTTATGTGGCTTTGTTATTGTGGTACAACATGGCGGCGGACAATTATTCTGTTCTTGTGAATTGTGAAAGTGAATCATTTTATTTTATTTTATTTTATTTTATTTATTTTAAAAAACCAACAGCGTAACTTACAAATATACTTAAAAGTACGTACATGTGTTTTAGTAAGGCCAATAACAGGTTTTTCTTAAATTAACAATTCGTCTATGCAAGTCTAGCTATGTGATAAGTGTAAATAGAAGATTAAATTGCAGTGAATTACCGTTAAGACATTAAACTAGGTGATTTTAATGAAAGTCACTTGAAAAAAAGGCTTAACGTCAAAAGTCGTGGAGTTTCACACGTAATTTGGGAGGTTCGTGTAAGGTTATTTAAATCTTTTTATTTATTAGTGTTCTTTCAAAATAACAAATATTTATAATGTTTTACTTATCTATTGAGAAAATTAATATTAAACAAATTCCAGTAGCTTGTAAACTATTTATATCTATTTTAATGATATGGTCAAACGTTAATTGACATATCATCAAACGTTGACGTTTAAACGATATGGCCAGTTTTGTTTTGTCGTTTTATGAAATACGGCCATATTATGAAATGGCCGGCCACATCATGAAGTTTTTAATATTAAGATCGGGCCACGACATCCATAAGCCTATCGATTTTAATGGACCGTAAAAGTGTGACGGTAGGTACAAATCATAACAATTTGACATTTAAATGAAAGTTTCTAAAAACACTTCTTTGTTTTAGCATTTTTTGTCTGCTATATTATGAGGAAAGAAAAAAAAGTGTTCGGGCCATCTGCAAATAGACCATATCTTTAATTAAATCGTAAAATGCAATGTTCAGGATAACGTGTACTCTCTTGTAAAACGATGGTCAAATGTAACTTAACGTATTATTTTTTTCTAAAAAAGGGGTAGTAAATGTTGGTGATTAACCTTTATTATTGAAATGATATAAAAAATTCCTCTGCGCCGCATGCAAGAATAAGAAATGTTATTTTTAAATCAGGTGCAAATATTTTTATTTTATTTTTATTTTATTTATTTACAAAATCCACAGCTCTTAAGTAGGTACATAAAACATTTTCTTATTACAAAGCAGACAGCCAGTATATTTTTTATATTTCACGTTTTTAAAATCAGAGCACAAAATTTACGGAAATGAAACGATTCCTAGGACGGCCTGTATTAAGAGGCCGTTGTCTACTATTGCACCAATCGAGAGTAAGTAATTTTAGATAAGGTAAATATTATGACTGACAAGGCAGGATGGTGAGTAGTCCTTTGCTGGGCCTGCCGGTAGGTACCTGGGCTCATTTCTAGATCCCGAATTAGTAATAGAGCAAAGATTATTTTCGATCGTACTGAATAAAGCTCCGAAGAGAGCCTATAAATATTGATTATGAAAAGTTTTGATTCGGGTATTTGTGAGAGCCCTTTTCTAGAGTCGTAAGAATCAGCCAGACTGGTGATATACGTACGTACTGGATAGTTTGTTTCTTCCAAAACACGATTTACGGCATTCTCTAGCGACATTCAAACTGTATGCATTCTTTTTCATGCTTAGTCTCACTCTATTGTGGCTTGAATGTGGAAATTCAAGCTAAGGTCTGTGCTATTGTTGTATCAAGGTAAAGAACCAATTAGGAAAATATAATAATAGGATAATCTATTTGGAGCGATTGTTACGCCTATACCTACAAAAATACTATGACGTAAGTGAATGAAATTGCTAGTTTGGAAAAACGAAACGTTGTAGATAAACTATGAAGCGAGATGGTTAATAAATAGGGGAGACCGGGCATAGTTCCCTATAGATAGAGGTAGGTTGATTAACTGTCTAAAAACCGGTTAAGTGCGAGTCGAACTCGCGCACTTAGGGTTCCGTACCATTATCTATAAAAACGGTAAAATAATGGATATCTGTTGTAAGGGAGATCCCCTAAAACATTCGTTTAATTTTAATTTAATTATTTATTTTTATAGTGAATAATTGAGTATGAATGGTTATATAGGGCCATACATACACTCAAATTGAAGAAGAGTTAAAGTTAGTTGATGAGCCCGTCGAATAGAAAAGATCACCAAAGTTTAAGAGTTTATTAAAACGTTATGTAGAACGTAAGCGTAAAATTACAGTTGAATGTACGATGGCTTGCCCGTACAGAATATATATATATAACTAAATATTCTGTAAATATTTTAAGCGTCTACCTGCTGCCGTTATCAATATCGAGCAAAATAATTACGTTTGCTGTATGGGAGCCCCTTAAATATTTATTTTATTCTGTCTTATTTGTTGTTAAAGCGGCAGCAGAAATACATCATCTGTGAAAATTTCAACTGTAACTATCACGTTTCAGATACAGCCTGGTAACAGACGGACGGACAGCGGAGTCTTAGTAACGGGGTCCCGTTTTACCCTTTGGATACGGAACCCTAACTGCCAGACAGAATCTCATAGGATCACTTAGTGGTTCCTCTGTTTGTCTGTCATGATATTTTTTACCAGAAAAATCTAAATCTATAGGGTCATGACACGCCACTTGGCAAGAAGCAATTCCTTTTAACACAAGTAAACGAAAAAGTCCGGAAAACTGTGTAGTTTAGTAAATCACAAGATTTTTGATAGAACACCATAACAGAGAATGAACATTCTTTTGCTAAAAGATACCCTGTTTATTTCCCGGTCGGGTCAACGATGATTCCGGGAATCGCATCGAAATCGCCTTAGCACAAGGGTCTCTCCCTTGTGCTAAGGCGATACACTACGCCGATCGGATAGCGAGTAACGTAAATTACTTTGTTAATTTTTCATTTGGTATCCGTGATTGTTCAACAACCGCTGATTGTTAGTTATGATAAGTTTTGGAAGGTAGTATAATAACCTATTTATTTTTATTTGAAATGAGGAAATCCTACAAAGATTAATCAGAAAGATTTTGAAGGTAAAACAGAGAACTTGGGTCAAGAGAATAATAGTCAAGTCGAACTGAATCTGTTTGTACAGGGAAGGTTGCATTACATGCGTCATTTGGTGATAATATTTTCAACTACGAGGTTTACAATACTACGATACGATATTTATATCTAAATCATCTTTTTGTCATTATCGCTTAGTTTTTTATTAGTATTATAGTCAGTGTTGTTAAAAAATCCTTTTTTATTTTAATGCAAAGCTGTCGTAGTTATGTAGGTATCAATCATTGCTAAATATCCTAACTTGGCTAAAATGAATTACTGTTACGTCTACTATTATATAAACTTATAGTTACGTCGTGTCCGTCTGTCTGTCTGTCCTATGTATATCACGCTGACAAACTGTAATTACGCTGACAAAGTGGTAGAATACAATTTTGAGAAATATTTTTTTAGTGTAGCTTCCCTACACGTAACGTGGGGATGAATTTTAATTTCATCGTCTACCCCATAGTTGTGTGGGGTATCGTTGAATAGGAATTTTGGAAATGAGGAATTTTACAATACTCACAACCATTCACAGTAATTTTATCCGACTAAGGGCCTGTTCCACTGTGAAAAGTAAGCACTAGTCAACAGATAAATTTAAATAAAGAACACATTTTGTATGAAGTATCTGGCGGATTAAATTAACCGAGACTTACTTAGCGAATGTGAAACAGGCCCTTATTATATTTTATAATGCGCACAGCTAAAGATTGGAATTCCCTGCTTGCGTCTGTATTTCCGAGTGCATATAACCTGACTCTCTTTAAGTCCAGAGTGAATAGGCATCTTCTGGGCAAGCTCGCTCTATCGTAGATCCCATCTATGCTCTAGAGCAAGATTGGGGTCAAGAGTAAGCTCATCTCAAAAAAAAAAACAATGCAAAATCGTGGAGTAACTGAGGTTATTAATTTCGCGGTGATTGGTCAGTCCAATTTTGGATGTTGTCAAACCATTTGCGTCTTTTCTTTGACCTCCCGGGGTTCTTGTTATAAAGTAAACATAGGAAAATTTTAAAAAATTAAAAAGGCGGGTTATAATAACATAATGAAGCATATTGGGACACCTTCCTCAGATTGATGTGTGCGTGACGTTGGGTCGTATATGGAGCATTCCGATATTACGAGCGTACAGAGATTTAGAGGAAAACCTTATTTAGCATGTTGGGTTAATAATTAATTGTTTGTTGATGCATAAACAAAAAAATATAATGTTTTTTAACAAATCCTGCGTCGAAATTATCTTCAGTTGCTTAGGCTTTTAAGTGTCAAATTGACTGTTAATAAAAAGAAAAGCAAATAGCTTACATTGAGCGACTCTATCTGCTGTGTGCTGGTGATGTTTTCAGCCTTTAGCTTGTAGTAGGAGTCGTATAGCTTAGTGTAAACGTCAGAGTACATCTTCAGACCTTCGGTTTCTCGCATTTCTTCTAGAATCTGAAAATTGCACATTTGATATCATCATCATCATCATTAATATTTTAGCTTGGCCCAAATAACTTTCAGATTGGCCGGTTCGATATTGCCTGTATCCAGCGGCTTTCTACAACCTTTACCAGGTCGTCCGTCCATCCTTGTGGGTGAACATTTGAAATTAGTAGGTATTAATTGATATTTTATTTTATTAATTTATTACAGGAAAACCAGGGTTTATACAATATTAAAATACATCAGTATTGCACCTATTAAACCACTTATAGGTCTTCACAAGTAGCGATAATCTAGGAATTAACAAAACAGCCAAAACTTAAAAGTAGATCAACATTCAGTCTCACACTTTTATAATGATATTGATGCAGGTCACTTCCAACGTCCTGTGGCTGAAATTATTATGATGATGACATGATGGTCTAAACTTCAAAGACACTTGCTAAGGCGTTCTATAAAGGAGGCCTTTGTTGAGAGTAAGGACTTTCAGATGATGATGAAGTTTATTTTAAGTGTCACCCAAGTGAGATAACCAGTCGGGTGGATGACCGTCTTGGTCTAGTAGTTCTAAGAAACAAGGTGGTTGGGGGTTCGACTCCTGCCAGGGCAAGTGTTTGTGTAATGAACACAAGTTTTTTTACCTGAGTCATGCATACATACTGTTCCTAAAAAAACTTTACATGATTGAGACTTCTTCTTGAAGGAAATAATATCACAATAGCGTAGAAAACATAACCAGAAGAGTTTATTTAAAGATTTTCTACTACTTACTTTTTCAAACTCCCTTTCAGCTTCCGTGGTCTCAGACCCTATGTTCAGGGCCCCCCCGAAGGGCTCATCTTCGTCAGGATCCATTTTCACTACCTACACTGTACAAAACACAAAAAACAACAACGAAATGTAAAGCAAAATATTGTAAAAAACTTGGGGATCAGCGGTGTTAAGCGGTTGCCATGGTGACGGCGTCGGTGTTGCAGTCAGAGTGAGTGATGTGTGTTAGCGTCGTGAAAAAGATAGTTCGACGAGAAAGAGGTCGAAATAATTGTAACAATTTATCGAGAATGATTTGAAGACGGTATAGTGGTTCGTTAAGTTGGTTGGCAGTTGGCACCCTATTTCCTAAAAATTAGCAATCAGCAATAATCGCGCTGTCATCGCCCGATTGATGCTTAGTGTCAAAATCTATTGGCAGCACAGTTTAGATTGCTTTGTTTTTGTTTTGTGTTGTCAATTTGCGATAAAGCCAGAATTGCTCAATTTTCGCTATTACATTGCTTTTGCAAAAACTTAATAAGGATGCGATACTTAAAACCACGTGATCATTTTGTCATATAGGTCCAACAACTTTTCTTATTGGAGCAACATCGAAATTGAGATTTTATTTTCTAATAGTCTATCTATACATTGTCATCGAGGTATGTGAGTAAGTTTGTATGGAGCAGCTTTATACAATGTGATATGGGCGGTACCTACATCTAACCCGTTAAGGCTAAGTGCGATACGTAATTTTATCGACAAAAATAATAAGGCTAAGTTCTGTATCCAATTTTATTGACAAAAAAAAGTAATTTGGGGTCAAAACAATTTTGCAAAAATAATGATTTTTTTCGAAAATAATTGAATTAATTAATATTTTTCTAGCCAAGGACCAACCCTTAACACCAGAAATTAAGTTTATGGTCAGTTACTCTGTTCTTTAAGCTATCTTGTGGTATTTGTTTCATGTTTTGACGACACATAAAACCTTTGTATATAAGTCAATGGTTATTGCCTAAAGTGTTTAAAAACCAAAATGGCCGCTATTTATAGGGGGTGAGTGAGGGTTTGAGTTTCCAAATTATTATTTTTATCGAAAATTAGGTATCGCACTTAGCCTTAACGGGTTAGAAGTACGACTATCACATTGTATATATTTACAACGTTTCAAATCGATAAATAAGTACCTACGATTAGAAGTCCAAGATTCTCAAATTCCAAGATTTAATTAGTAAAAAAGTTACAAGCGAAACTAAACAAAATGTATTCAAACTCAAACTCAAAATGTTTATTTGTGTTATTTTGGGTTATACATAGGGTCTTCTTTAATGTTGTATCGGTACAGATTCCAAAATATGCTAATAGGTGGCGTACAAGTATTAGTAAAAGAAAAGATTTCTTTTATTTTTTTGTGGTAGAACTGGTAGAATAATAGTTGATTGACCAACAATGAACATTCTAGAATCCATTGAGGTCAGAGGCTAGAGTTAGACATAATTGCGAGTTCCTACATAAATGTCTAACTAGTCTAAACTGGATAACTACGGAGATCCGCCGAGGGTCCCAAATATTGTGTAATCCAATTTTGCCTTGACTGCCCTTCAATCAATTTAGTTTGATTAAACTTACTCACTTAATTTACTGTTGATCATCCTAAAAAATTGAATTACGAAGTGTCTATGGACGATCTCAGTGTCCGTGTGAGTAAGCAAAGGTTGAACCATAGTTTATCACAATCACAGTCCACTGCTGGACATAGAACTTTCCCAATGCATGGACTGAGCCCGTAATAACAGCGTATACAGGGTCACATTGCAAGGTAGTGCCAAATTTTAAAAATAATATCTAGAGGTCCACTGCATAAGGTCCTTGTTGGCAATTTGAACCTCCTAGTATGCGCGGGCGCTTCTGCTGTTAGAAATGTATTTACATCGAAAAGGCTAAAGGTTTGTTTTCGCGCGCCAATGTGACTATTTAGCATTGAACTTGCAGTTCTAGGTTGCACAGGGATAGTGCGTGCAAAATTTATGACAAGTTTATTCACGCGTACCATCTTTTAACAGCGGAAAGAAATAATAAAAAATTATAAAAAATGAGCTTGTTTTTTACGTATATCGATTTAGTTACTGATTCTGAGTAGTCCCTGGAAAATTGGCACTGCCTTGCAATGTAACCCTGTTCACTGGTGCGTATGTCAGTTCGGCTTTTGCGCCCTACCCTGCGTTTGCTAAAAATTGTCTGTAAAGTCGGTTTACGGACGTTAATTTTACGTAATACATTGATGCTACTTACACGCATCGGCCAATGGAGTGGAAGAGAGATAGATGCGTCACAAGCTTAGGATCGTGCCTCTCTATCGCTTGTTCCGCGCTCTCGCTCGGTAGCGGAACGTGACATTTTTTCGTGCGTGCAGCCGGTCAACGTTTTATAAGACGTTATCACGTCAATAAATAGCAAATGTATTTAAGTCAATAAACGAAGTACAGTCACGATTAACAACAAAATATCTACACACATCAAATTAAATAGGTCCTAACTCGTTAAAGAAATATTTATTTAGATTGCAAGTTTTATTGTAACAAATCCTAAGTTAGATTATTCCCAGTCATTAGCCAATTGCGAGAGGCCTCATGTTGGAATCTAATTGTGTTGTATGAGGAAGTTAGCTGTTGTACACCAATCATACTCGTTACGATGGATTTGAGGACCTTCGATGACGTGTGACGTGATACAGGTCATACCATCCGCTTTGCCCTCCCGTTCATTTAGTATAGTGTTTGGAATCTGATGATTAAAAAGATTTTGGGCCTGTTTCACAATGTACGGATAAGTTCTGCATTAGTTCTGAATAAGCTTTATTTTACTTACGTAGATATCTGAAGGATAAACACGATTTTTGACACATTTTTGACAGGATTTTTAAGCACTTTTATCCTCTACATTTTATTTTTATCTTTACATAATTTTATCCGTACATTGAGAAACAGGCCTGATCCCAGCGGTATCCTTTCATTTGACCAAATTATTTTTCGCCAAATTTCACTTCCCAAAAAACATATCGCCTATGTTTCATTTCCCAAAGGAATCTTTAGCAAATGTACATTTCACTCGTAAGCAGGCCGCCAGACTTTACTTATTTTCTGAAAGAAACTATGATTGATTGCGTAGTTTTAGTATGGACTACTATGTGTTGTTCCTACCTGCTAGCTTGTGCCGACGGCCATTTTTACGTTTGCCAAAGCGTCCATCTCCACTCGTGAACCCGTTTACTCCACCTTTCATCGGTTCTGTCTGCGACAGTTGTGGCCGGCCCAGTGCCACTTTAGCTTGCTATATTTTTTACGTGAAGTACCTACCTACTTTACGTAAAAATATAGCAAGGTAAAGTAGCAGTGGCCGACTGGGGCTAGCTTTACTGTCATGCTCTATATTTCGGCTCCGTAGGTCATTACCGGTAGGACGCACTGATCGAATACCTTGCTCTCCAAGCGTTCTAGCAGTGGCAACGAGAAGAAATGACCCAGCTTCCCAAATACTGTCCCCAAGCTGCACTCACCTTTGCAATTTTGTGTGTCCATTTGAAGTGCCATAAAGGAGAATACCGAGAACAAATTTTGACGTATATAACTGCCTATCCTGTAGCCATTACTAATTTATTTCTCCTCTCCCTTTCCAAATCTGCATAATATGTAGCCAAAAGCGCCAAAATGGCGATAAGCAAATTGGCACGAAGTTTTATTTGATCAATTCATCTTAATTTACACAGCTCGTAGCTACAAAAGTAATAATGTTCTTACATTTTTTTATAGCATCACAAAATTTTCATTGAAGTAGCTACATATCTGTCTATGTCACACCTGTCTGTAAGGCAATGTAGAAAAACTTATTATTGCTCCTTCTCAGCATAATCATGAGGCTTTTGTTTATTTTCAAACTTCAAACACCTCCAATAAAACGATTGAAACGATGAATTAAATTTTTATTTTCTACAAGTACTTCGGTTCCTGAATATTGTAGGTCACTATCACTTAAAGGCAATTATAACTTGCCTCTACAAGAGTTCAAAACCAATAACAATTTCAAACAACATAAATAAATCATTCCACTTGGCATCAAATATAGGTTATATATTTTCTTTACAATATTTAATAATTTGCCAAGCGCCTATTGTTTGTAATAAAACCTAAACTTGTTATTTGGTTAGGATGAAATTTCATTGATCAGCAGTATCTATTTCCAAAAATTACGTACATTAAGTTGTTGTTAAAAATAGGTTACTTAGGTACTTAAGGTTTACAACTTTACACATATGCAGGATTCCTGAAAATAATTAAAAAATACATCTAAAATTAATACAGGTTAATACATAATACACTCCTACCTACCCTGGCTTACTCTTGTAACTAAAGTACCTTTTATTTTATTAAGTTTCTTCTCATCACCAGCCGATATGTTGTCCCGAAGCGGTGGTAGGGCTAAGTTATATGTTGGGACGTGTATAAGTGCCCGGAAGAGGGCCTATATACAGAATAAAGAATTTCATTTCATTTCAATACCACAGTCATGGACGCTATACCTGCCTCCTTTCTCGCACAAAACTCTGCTCAAAGGCTCAATTCGGGGAAAAGCGATGACGGATTGCTTAACAATCGATTAAAATGACTGCTGGCCTAAACCTTGGCCAATTTTTTTTTATCAAAGGATAATATTATGTGTAATTCTTTCCTTATTTTTATAAAGCAGACTTCGTCGTTTGGCAGACGTTGTTTTTCTTAGCTTTTATAATATCTCAGGTTATTAGCCTGACGAATTAGAATTTATTTAACTTGTCCTGTTTGCTTTCGTCTTATTTCGTGGCCTATATAACCGATTAACCCTAAACAGCACCTTAGCAGTGTTATGATCGACAACAATATCGCTATAATTTGATCAGTGACGTATTATTTTTGTACGGGCGAGGGTTGAGAAGTATTATCAAAACAACAAAATTAGTGTTGTGAAAAATCACTTCATACTTAACAGTTTTTAGTATAGATCAAATTCTAGTATAGGTTTTAATAGTGCCATAACAATATTACGACTATATTAAGAAAACCTAATTATTGCCTATAGAGCACAATAGACTTAACTAAATAACTAGTTACCTAGCTAATAACTTCATGTTAAGGTTAATTAAACTGAGATCAGATGTTATGTAAAAACAGCAAATTCGTTGGACTGTAAAATAACCTTAGTCGAGTCATAAGAGAAGAAGATCCAGTAGGTTAGGTCTAATTGGGTGAACAGACAAAAGAAAAAAAAATGAAAAAATGAAAAATGAATATTATTTGTTAACAAAGACAAAATATTTATCTAATAACGTTCGTGAGAGGAACAAGGCAATTAAGTGATTGAAGAGATTTGAGAATTTAGTAGTTTTGTTATAGGTAATATCTTTATAATAGCAAAGCATAAATTTACAATAAAAAATGGTAACTAGTAATTGTTATAAAGTTATTAATACTACTACTACTACGGGGAGGCTCAGGCCGATCTGCCACTGGTGAGATTCGTAGGATTGCAAGAAGCGGGATTTTGGAGGTGTCCTATTGGCTGGACTAGCGCCTTCTTATAGGTTAGACAAACGAATAAAATATAATTTGAAATTCCACTTCGTCCTCTCAGCGTCTGTAACCTGCATGAGTATCGCGAATGGACTTGACGAGATATAAATTAATATTGGACAACATCAGACACATTACTCTGATCCTAAGATAAGTAGCCAAAGCACTAAAACATAAACTATTACTTTTTTTTGATTATGTGAGAGAATCTATCTTTACAATAAGTCCCTGCCACGAAAAATGATGAACGGCAACCTTTTTGAGTTTATTTATACAGTTTTTTTACTATCTCACGCACTAATATTAAAAATGCGAAAGTTTGTGAGGATGTTTGGATCCCCTAGACATATATTATATTAATCTGTGGTTTGGATGTTTGTGATTCAATGTTAGCGGTTTAACGGATTTGGATGAAATTTTGCACACATATAGAATATGATCCGGATTAAAATATAGGATACCTTTTATCCCGTTTAAATATTTCTTTGGGATATTTCCTATATACACATAACGATGTGCATTATGTCGTACTATACATCCTATAGTCCACGCAAACAAAGTTGCTGGCATAGCTAGTATTAAAAATGTTGTCAGTATTTTATATATTTTATTATACCACTCAATATAATTTATTAAGATTCTTAGTTTTGCAAGAGTGAGGCTACTGAATCAACGTGTACTGTGTTTGATTACCGTTACTTTTATTTTTATGCATCCCAAGGATATTTTGTCTGTAAATATAATCAATTGTAAGTCAGACATTTAGAATTATTGAAGTTTTTTTATTAACTTTTACCTAAACTAACTACGTAATGTAATCTTGGAAGTCGAGTTTAATCTACTTCTAACTGTAGTATTATAAAGAAACTTTCTAAATATTTTTGGACGACAAATGCTATATTTTGACACCATCCAGTTGAACTGATGATGCATCATCATCAGTCAGTCAGGAGTTGGATAGTGGCTTCAATGGTTCTAGTAAACCCTTCATGTTTCGGCTCATTTGATTTGTTTTGACGAGTTTATGCAATAAAAGTGTCGTAAAACTATTAATTATATTTGCATTTACAATAAAGCCAGTTGAATCCCTGAAGAGCAAGGCATTCGATCAGTGAGTCCTACCGGTGATGACCTTCGGAGCCGAATCGTGGAAGATGACAGTAAAGCTGGCCCACCGATTTCACGTCACTTACCGAGCTATGGAAAGGTAAAAACCGAAACGAGTTTAGGCAAATTAAGTAACGAACATTGTCTAAGAATGTAGCAAGCTTAAGTGGCAGTGGGCTGGCCACACTGTCGCAGAACCGATGAAAGGTGGAGTAAACGGGTTCTCGAGTGAAGACCACGCCTTGGCATACGTAGTGTAGGACGCCCCCCAGCCAAATGGACCGACGACCTGAGGAAGATGACTGGCAGTGGCTGGATGAAAAAGGGGGAGACCGTGCTCTTTGGCACTTAGGGAGGCGAACGTGTAGTGGACTGCAATAGGCTGTATAGATAGAAAGTATTTTTTTACTACATTTAGTTCGAAGTGCAGTCCGCTGGATAGCGAAAAGGCCGTGATTTCGAATTCTGGCAGTGGTAGTTGAAAAAAAATTAAAGTGAATATATTATCCTTGATATTAATAAAAAAAATATGAATGCGTTAGTCATAGTAGTCACATTAATTACACTCTGATGCATTGTGATTTGCAATAAAACTTCAAGTTACATTCCTAAGACTTAGAAAAAAATTGTGCTCAAATTAATTATAATTAATTGCAAATTGCAAGGAAATGTCAAGACTACCTTGACCTAACTTGAAATGTGCACCTTTAGATATATTTAGATTAGAGTATTAAAGATACTTTGTCAATTAAGATTACGGAGTTTACTACGACAATTTAGTTCTATTGTATTTTATCTCCCGACGGAAAAAGAAGAGTGTTAAAAGTTTGGGGTGTGTATCCGTGTATCTCTCTGTGGCCTGTGGCATCGCAGCTCACAAACAAATAGACCGATTTTGACGTAGTTTTTTTGTTTCAAAGCTGATATTACAGGGATGGTTCTTAGCTATATTTTATAAAGATCTGTTTAGTCGTTTGAAGGTTATCAGCTCATTTTCTACCTGACAAAAGGATTATTAGCTCGGTGCAAATTCTCACAGGTCCGTTTGATTTAAATTTAATGTGATGTTACTTTAGTAGTATTACCAAGACATAAAAACCTTGAGCTGATGCTGCAGCATCAAAGATTCTGCGAGATTGCCAACTATTAAGCAAATTACATCAGGTACAGCGTGTTTAGGCTTATAGGAATGGTCTCAACGAGTAGGTGTTAGACAGGTAACGATTGAGACCTTGAGCTGATGCTGCACTTCAAGAAGTCTGCGGGATTCCCAACACCTCAAAAAATTACAGCAAATACAGCGTGTTTGGGCTTAAGTATGGTTTCAATGACTATGTGTTAGATAAATAATGATCGAGACCTTGAGATGATGCTGCAAATCAAAAAGACTGGTTCTTATCCCCTCGGCAATATACAGAGGATATAGCTTATTTGGGATCATAAGAAAAGTCTCAATGAGTAGGTGTTAGATAGATGATGATCGAGACTTTGAGCTGATGCTGCACAGTAGTATGCGAAATTTCCAATACCTTTGCAACTTTCAGCCGATACAACGTATTTGGGCTCTTATAAATGGTGGTTATAAGTGAATGTTAGATAGATAATGACTGAGGCCTTGGGGCTAGTAATTTTTAAAGTATTAAATAAAAATAATAAATCATTTTTTTTAAAACCCCCTACTTAAAAAAGCAACATAATAAAAAGTCAAAAATAATAAGTAACTTTTTGTTTACTTATTACAAGAAAAATGCATTTTTTTTAAATGTTATTAAAAAAATAAAAAGGCCCCAATTTTAGTTATTTTTTTTTTTTAATTTAAGGTTTTTTACCTTTGTTAAAATTTTATTTTTATTACATTTAAAAGATTGTCTGATTTACTTAGACAAGTTTATTATATAGTAAGCGTATTACTTAAGACTTCCTCAATTTCTCGGATAGGTATAAAAGATGTTAATTTACTGACTCATTTACGTATTAAGCAAAAACCAGTTTGACGCATTTAGGCACAATATTCAGACAATACTTACTTGCAAGGTAATTACTAAAATGAAACATAAAGACAGATTATAACACGTGTTCATAATAATCAGTTGTTACTATGGGAACAACATAGAGATCGCAGAACAATATACACAGAGATTGTAAGAAAATATGTGTTTGCTCCATAACAAACTGTCTTAATGAAGATAAGACCTTTATTATGGAAATCATTTTTTATGCGTTTTTGATGTTGCTCATTGAAATATATTTTTACTTTGGCTGTAAATATGGTGTCATGCTCAGTAAGTAATTGTGCTGTTACAAGAAATTATAACCCTATTTAATACTTTAATACCTACGTAGTTCACAGGTTAACACATTTATTCATTGAGGTATGCATTTTTATAAAAAAATATTTCGAACCAATATTTTGTCAAATCCCTAATAAATAATAATCGATGAAGAACTTAGATTTTACAAAAGAATATAAATGTATAATAAAGTAATATATGTTAATAAGGCATAATTCCGCTAAATATTAAGTAAAATAGTAAATTGTGTGTTTACACTAGGGCTTGAACTAGCGATGACGTCATGAGTATCGATAAAATATTGACAGCGTTTTTTGGTAAATTTACTATTTTTGCGATAACTTAAGAAACATTTGTCATTTTTGTTTGCCAAAAATCACTGTTATGCTGTTATTTTATGATTACAATTGACATAATGATACTTTCTTTTTATTTATTAGTCTTTTATCTGTCGCTATCTATTTATACTATACAGTGTTACGTTTAAGGTCGTGGCAAGTTTTAAAAAAAAATCTTGTTAATTATATAAAACTGCGTCTTCATAGTTTTTGTTACTATTATTTTAATAACATTAACTTTAAAATATCCGGAAAAAACGACAACGTGACCTGCTCGGTCATTCTTATTAACAGGCGTACGCCGCGGCGCCGACTCCTAGCCAACAACCACCCTGTGCAGTGCCCAAACGGTGCACTGTATGTGCGTGCACTGCATAATTATTAAGGTCCCGGATTGGCCAGAGTGACTATTAATGCATTGAACTTTGCAGTTCTAGGTTTACACACACACAGTGATAGTGCGTGCGTTAATTTTTATGATTGAGAGAAGATTATTCAGTTTCTTTTAACAGCGGATAGTAAAAATTAAATATGAAAAAAAAATTGTTTGTTTTTTACGTAGATCGATGTAACCCTGTATAATAAAACTATAACGGATCAAATACCTACTGTACATTGTAAATATTTTAAAAATAATTATTTTTTCTTTTTTTTATTGCGGGATCGGATACTGTTAGGGTAGTGTTTCGGAAGCAGGTGGGAGTAAGTGTTGGCAAAGTAGTTAAATACTACGACGTAGGGCAGATAGTTTAGTAGATGCTTAAGTGAGTGTAAATATGTATAAAAATATTTGATTAAAATATAAGTCAAAATTTTATTACATTATTATTTTGATTGTGTTTTATTTATTATTTTAAGTGCCTTACATAGTTTTTGGACATTACAATTTAAAAAAAATCTTTCGGTTGATTATATCGAGTGCTTGATTTCCAATCCAACTGCTGACCATACATCTTTTCAATAAACATCAACTGTATTAGTAAATATAGTAGTTAAATTCCCGTGATACTGAATTATGCTTCTATTTTGTTTATTGATTAAACTTCGATTAAAACAATTTAGGTGCTACAAGGGCCGTGACAATTGCGAGTTCTATTAAATCAATTTGATCCCGATTGCAATTTATCGATAAAAATGTGGCTAAAACAACACTACTACACCCACATACGTACATTGGATACGTATTATTTTTTGTGTATCATTTACAACGAGTCATTGTTTATCTTGTACAAGTTTTACTTATAAATTAAATCTATGATTTCCCGCGCCTAAGAATAAAATGTGTCTCGAACTGGCAAAAAAAACAGTAAATTGGATGGAAGCTGATGGAAAAGATTTTGCTCTAGTTATTTTTTTTGGTTTTGCTCTACTTAATTCATCATAATAATATTTAATAACTTTAAGGTACTTAGTTACTTAATATAAGCTTAAAATTAAATGCGTGTAATATTGCAAATACCGCAAGTTGATGTTTATTTTTTAATTAAGTAAGTCATTTAACCCAAAGTAATAGTTTACTTTTGTTCAATAGTACCACTCTTAAATGAATTGATTTTGGTCTAATTAAGAATTTGCTATTAAACAAATTGTAAAATTACGATAGATTCTTTCAAAATAAATAATCAAATGGCTTAAATAACTAAAACATTTCATTTTATTTGACTAATTGGATTTGCGGGGATACCCCGAGCTTAGTCAATTCTGAAGTCCGAAATCATAGTGTTTGATCACTATGATTTCGGGGAAATGACAAGTTTCCGTGTAAGGTTAGAGTTAAAACCCAGCACATTTCCTGAATAGAGACAAATGTCATAGTAGAATTCTAATTCTACTATGCAAATGTCTTGTCAACATGAAATTAGGGTAGTATAGACATACCGGGTGGGACGAAACGACTGAATCCGTGGTAGGTTAAAAAAGTCGAGGAAATTCAGTATTATTTGATCAGTGGAAATTCCTAAACTTAATCCTACAACGGCTGATCTCAATGGGAATATTACTTTTTTGAGATTTTGATGGTAATCCCAATACTAGAAGTTTTTTATGAGAACTAAATTCACCGCCTAAATGAGTTAATTAATAAATAAGATCTGATATTACCCATAATTTGCAAATAGAACTAGATTTTTTTATATTATATTGTTATTATGTTTATTTTGTCCACGCACGGGCATCGTACCACAGACAGACTGGGGACTGTGAACGAGGAGCGGCAAACGGCGACGTACGACAGCGATACCTTATTAATATTTCTTTTTATAACCCTAACTTGTTTTTTTTTCTAGTGGTAATCCTAGAATTTCTGCAAATTAGCACTTAGGTTTTTATGCTTAGTTTTACTAGTAGTAATCCTAGAATTTCTGCAAACTATCACTTATTTATGCTAAGTACCATTTCTTGGTCACCTGATAGAGTTACACTTCGGAAATTTATGCCGTAAACTTTGATTAACTGTAGGTACCTTGAAAACGAAAACTATCAATTTGCTATTAATACTTACTGTGGTTACAAAATTAACAAACAATAGGGATAAGAGGCCGTTTCGTGAAAAAACTAAATTTAATTTGCAATTTTGCGAAAACAATAAAATAGAATAATTTGAATATCTTTTATTTATGTAGACTCCATATTGGCGCGGTGAGTGGTCTCAAGCGCAAGGGGTCATTACATAATTAAAAGAGGACTAATTTTGCACCTTTTAGCTCGGTTTTGGGAGTGCTGGCTCTAAGACTGGGAGTCACTTTTGGCTCTATTTACTTTTATTACTTAATATTCACTAGGCCTACTAAAAACAGTCGACTTTTTTCATTATTTCGATGCTTAGGTGATTTATTACTTCATCAAAACTTAAGCAAGTTTTAATCAAGAAACACAATAAAAAAAGAGGTCTGATGGTTTGGAGGTACGAAGTACGGTCCTCTAAGTAGACGTCACGTCGTAATGAAACCTTAAATATATTAAATAAATTATTCTTAATACATAAATTATATAATATAAATAATCTTAAACCTTAAATGATTAGCGCAAAAAAAATTGACAGCTTTGCAGTTATTTAGTAAGTAGGATATTTAGAAGACAAATTGAAATCCTAAAGCCAAGCACTAAGTACTAATTATAAGGTCTAAATAAATAAATAAAACATAATTACATTTTAATAAGTCATTGTTGCAAAAGCGGTGTGAATATTGAGAAAAGTGCAAGAAATATAGAAATAAGAATAGAAATAAATCATTTATTTAACACACATAAGCTCAATTACGAACAGAATTAAATAAAACATACAAAAGAGTGTCAAAAAGGCTTAGCATTTGTCGTTACAGCCAAAGCCGTAACGACGCTGGTTTTCAGCGGAGACCCCGATAGGACGTGGGACGAGTTGTGACAACGGTATATCGGACCACCAAAGAACCCCAAACCCCTTTCGGCTGACTCCGGCTCGGAGTCAGTCGAAGAAACCAGTCAGGCTCCGATGGGCCGATTCACCGTTTGGTATACTACTCTGTCAAGAAAGTGCCGGGAAAAGATTAATCGTTTGACCTTCTGGCAAGAATTCTGAGTGCACCACCGCGACAGTCAAAAAAAACAGTCAACATGACTTTTACTTTCGATCGAGTTCGGTGCAGTTTCTTCGGTTTCGGTTCAGTTGGAAGGCGCCACTCCGAAGCTTGTTGACTAGTTTGCATGTCAAACTCGTAAACCCACGTCTCGTCACCAGTAACAATGCGTTTCATGAATGTTGGGTCGGAATTGACTCGGTCTAGCTGTCCTCAGCGACTCTTTTGCGATTGAGTTTTTGGAGAAAATTCAGGTCTTTTGGGACTAGCCGAGCGGCAACATGTTTCATATCCAATTGATTATTTAAAATGGTACGAATCGACTCGTGTGACACAGAAAGTTCGACGGCTAGCTCTCTCAAACTTGAATGAGGATTTTCTTTCAGTCACTATTTCCTTCACTTTTGCGATTTTATCTTCAGTAGCAGATGTTGATGGCCTACCAGAGCGAGGCAAATCTTCCATCACATCTCGACCGCTTTTGAACGCTTTGTACCACTCATAAACACGTGTTTTTGATAAAGTCGATTCACCGTAAGCCTTCTGTAACATTTTCAGAGACTCCGAACACGAAATCCCATTGGCGATGCAAAATTTAAGACAAACTCTTTGTTCGATGCTTTTGTCCATTATGAAATTCGCAATGCACACTAGATATGGTATAACTAAAAACAATACTGTATTTAATCTAATTATCAGATGTAACTCAAACTCCGCGCCAAAATGGAAAACAGTTGTGCCAATATAACAACAACAAAAAAAATATAATTTTGAATTTGGAACCACAAACAAATCATCAATTCCCGAAACTTTTTTGACAGGATTTATGTCGAAAACGAAATTCGATTCAACAGGATAAAATTAGATGAAATTAAAATTGGCTTATTTTAAGTTTAAGAAAAGTTATCAAACACAAATAGAATTGATACAGGACATAAGAAATTAATGTGAATCCAATCTCTTTCATATAATGAAACTTGTTCCAGTGCTGCAGGAGTAGAGACATTTTGGCGGGGGAGATGTGAAATGAGGTTCAATACCCTTCATTTTTTTTTATTTCCCGCGCAATGTCTAACCTTTTTGCTTGTGCTGAAAAAGTAAGTTTGGAATCGGACAGGATAATATTGAGTGACAATGTCACTGTCACAATACAAGAAATTACGATATTTACTTAGACCTATGGTTCGTAAAATAAATCATTTAATAAGTTAATTAGCGAAATAATAGAACTAAATGTTGTTTCTTTTTCAGGTAAGATATTTGGTCGTATTTTTTAAAAACCTTTGTGTGTTGAGTACGATAATTTGTTGACAATAATAAATCTCTTTTCAGAGCAACGCAGTCTTTTTATTTTCGCAACAAACGAAACATTTTTAAAAAAGCACATTTTATTTACAGAACAGGATAGAGAGGAGTAATAACTAAAATTGTTTTATCCTAAAAGGTAATTAATAATAAATAAAAAACCGGCCAAGTGCGTGTCGTGCCACGTGCCAAAAAAATTAATCCCCAAGTTACATGTATGGGATAAACTAAAAATTACAGCTCGCTAGTGTCAACAGTCTCCAAGCAAAACCTCGGACGGACAGACAGACAGACGGAGATGACGAACCTATAAGTCCTAAGTATTCCTTATCAGGTCTACGGAACCCTAAAAAGACATATTGAAACTTGTAGTTTATACGGCCTCTTACAACAAAACACACATAATGTTTTAAGAATTTTCAACAAGTTATATGAGGTCCTGACGGTATAGACTTTACGGAGTACGGAACCTTAAGTAGACAACGCTGTTCTCAAGTTCTCCAGCTACATACCGTAAAATCAATAATATGACAAACTGATTGCTCTTTTGAGATCACTTACGTTATTTCTAGGTAAACTCAACGGGAAATATCCTCACATGTGTGACGTCACAATTCAGTCAGTTGTGTGCACAAGTTAGGCTGATGTCACACTAAATCATAAAATATCGCAAAGAATAGTTGTTTAATAGCTTGAATTTGAGGGTTTACCTATTCTATTGTGGAGACACAGAACTGCCGTGACTCTATACGACACTACTGTTGTTATATTTAGCGAGTATCATAATCATCTTCATAATCAGCCTACATCAATCCACTAAATAAATAAATTATATTGGACAAAATCACATACATTGCTCTGATCCTAAGGTAACAACGACCGTACCTCAACACCCAGCCAGACAATATAGAAAAGGTCGTTTTCTACATTGAACCGACCGGGGATCGAACCCGGAACCTCAGAGATGGCGGCGTCATGTATAGTCCGGTGTGCTCGCCTCTCGGCTACGGAGGTACGGAGGAGGATTAATTTTCATTCAATTTTATATTAAATTTGCATGCCTCGTGTTGGCTAAACATGCTTGGTACCTTCATTTTATAACACCTCTGTATACCTACCATGTTTAAGCAAATAAAGATTATTTTATTTTAAAAGGAAATGACAAAAGCGAGTTTCGTTATCGCATACCATAGCATCCAGTTAACGCTTGGAGTGTGCTTATGGCCTTAAATGAATGATTAATTATGTTTAACATAGTTATTTGTACACGTAGCGTTTATTGATGAGACTAGAGTCGACAACGTATAATATTTGTACTAAGATGGTAAAACCTATTCACTTATACGAATCGGGGTTCATTTTAAGGGTACCTTAAAAAGAAAATAGAGGAACCTTTTACAGTTCGTCTGTTTTTCTGACTTTCGAATGAGGATCGGCCATTTGGGACTCCTGACTTGGTGACAATGTTGACTGATTCGTGATGTCAGTACCAGTAGGCCTAATACGAAAGCGCATCGTTCGGTCGTATTATTCGATCAAATTAAAACATCCATTCCCCCGTATTAAAGGTTTGAAAATTTATAAACAATTGAAAACGGTCGGGTTTTTTACACAGCTAGATTGTGTTGGTCATATTTTATCAAAGGATTGACACATGAGACTGGCAATTTTAATTTTTTAGGTTTATACGACCGAACAAAAGACACACTTTCGTGCTATGCCCCCAGGTTCGATGCATTCATTGATATTATTGATGTAGTATTATTTACGTATTTAAATACGAACAGTGAAACGTTCTTAGTTTTTAGTTTTGTATTAAAAAAACAAACAAACCTATTTTAGCGGGCAGTCTTCTTTGAAAATTTTCATAATTTGGGTACTTTACATAAGTTATAATTATTGTTTTAGATTGGAAATATCTACCAATATATAAAGTATATTTATATCTTTATACATATAAAGTGGCTAATTAGTTAAATTTTAAGAACTCTACTGACACGCATTATAAACTACATAATATGTAATTGATTAAAACAGCTAAATAAGTCCTAATAAGTCATTATTATAAAATAATATTGATGACCAAAAATAAAGTATGATTTTAAAAAAATGTATTCTAATATTTACATTAAGGTACTAAATAGCAGCCTTCAAAACACGTCACCGGTCCCTCTCAGGAATCGAACCAAGTGTCTCTGTGTAAGAAAACCATTGAAACTACTGAGCTAATGGTTCCAATTGAAATAATTATTAACTAAAACGCAGCTTTAACTTAATAATGTAAAGTTAAAGCATAGTATAATAATGAGTAGGTGGTTATAGCACATGAGTAAAGAAACGGAACAGCGACAAAGCTACATACGAATGCGCTGTGATAGGTACATCACTACAAGTGCAACGCGTGTGTGTGCGTGACCACTGGCCGCTTGTCACGTATGAGCCGAAACCGCTTCAAACTAGATCAGCCAGTGGTCAATCTCAGGGCTTGCAGGCGTGACACGACGCTCGAATGTCGTGCGTGTGTTGTTTTGTTATCGAGTTTCTCACATAATACGTAGTAATATTTTTGTTTTAGTATTTAAAAAGTGTTGTAAATATGGTTGTACATTGTACTGTGTGTGATAATACCTCCTGACAATTTTATTGCATTTGTTGAATTGCTTGAGCAAAAATTTTGCGAATATTTTGATCTTCATGTACAAATTGTTAATATTGGTAATGACATATTAGCACGTTTGCAAGATTGTACATTTCATATGCCATGTGATTATTTCCCATTGGGTTATTTGAAAAAACTTTATATTAGATTTAGAATTTATCATTCGGTTAAAAGACACAACAAATTATTAAAAACCAAGTAATAAAAAAAAATTTAGAGTATGTAATTTGTAAAAAAAATAACCTATTTTAATAAAAAGTGTGAAAAAAAAGAACATTTATATTTTAAATTTATTCAATTGTGTCAACCCTACCAAAATCGGTATAAATTTTGCTAGCTCTTTAGAAGCTTTGTCTCTGTTCCGTTTCTTTACTCATGTGGTTATAGGTAGGTACTGTAGAGGTTTATTAGCCAAACGAGTAAAACCTCTACGTCTTCCAAGGTATGTTCGAAATATAAAAGTTGCTTTTGAATATTTCTGGAGTGACGCGTAGAAAAACAATGAATTATGCTATGAAAAGAAATAAGCTATGAATTATGATAAGAATTGAAAAATAATCAAAAAGAAGTAATTGAAATAACTTAAGAAACAGAAAATAATAACAATGTAAAGAAATATTGAAAGCAGCCAGCAGAATAACAGAGCTAAGTATAGTTGTGATATGTATTGTGTTAGAATATAGTTTGATTGAATATACTACGAGAATCCGAAATATTTGGTATAAGGTATTTCAACCACTGAGACAACGCTACCCCGCTACAGTACCTAGGTACTTTGACAAGTTTGGTAAAATATCTAACATTTAGCGTAATCTTAGCTAAATAGGTATCTCTGTTTAGTCTAATGGTCGACTGGTAGAGAATGCCTCATGGCATTAGGTCCACCTATGGTATGATTTTTTTTTCCAAATCTGTGCACTAAAGTTTAAATAAATAAATAAATATCTCCTACGGAAGACCCCCTTAACAACTACGTCCCGTTTGACGCATCCATCCGAATGCAGGTTGAAAACGAATAAATCGCAGTAGGTATAGTTGTGAACGGCACGCGCTGCGTTAGCCCAGGACGATATAAGCGGTTGATTCTACAAGGACTACATAAATTGTTCGTTGTCCGGCAGCGCATAGAGTGCGCTTTGGTCGTACCTCGCAAAAAAACAATTGTCAGATAAATTCGCGGGTGCGCGGGAAAAGTCGCGAGTGCATTTGTTTTTTCGCGTGCGTTTTTTTTGACAATTTGTGACAGTGTGTGATCTGTGGAGAATTTTTGAAAAATAATGTGAGTATTTTTTTATGATTTTAAGATTTGAGATCAATGAAATAATTGTTGAGGCAGACTAAAATAAAAACAAAGAAGAATCGAAAGGAATTAATTTCATTATTGTTCTTTATATATATAATAAGTCCCTTTTTTTAAAGTGCAAAACATATTTTCAGCGTGCTACATAAATTATTTTATTTAATTTGATAAATTATTTTTTATTAAGTAAATAATTTACGTAAAATATTTATAAAATAAGTAAAAAAATTGTTTATGTAGGTATTACTTTCATTTTTGTTTAACTTTAGAAGTTATTTATTTAATTTCTATAAATTCCGTTACGTTTGTATTATTTTCTGCATAGGTACCGCGCATCTCAGCGCAAATGCTTACAAGTCACTTTAAAAGTTTATTTAATTTACTTAGTTTGGTGTTATTATCACTTATCAGTTAACATAATATACGTTTTGCTTATAAATTACGTAATAACATTTAGTTAACAAAACGAGTAAAATAATGCAAGAAACAAAATATCGAAATTGTCCTGGTCTCGAAGGAACAATTTAAAATTCGTAGCTAAGTATGATTTATCATTATTACTACCAATTCAATAATTATTATTACTCATTTATAAGAAAAAAATTCTAGACGTAAACGCATAGATGCATTTATGCATACATTAAAAACAAGTTTTTAGAGTTCTGTAGCTGACAAGAAATCCTAAATAGTTTAGCTAGGACTGTCCGCATGTCACCAGTGCTAGAAAATTTTAACTGGGCAGAATAAATGGATCAAGTATAAAGTTTAAACATAATAATTATTAATTTTAGCGTACCTCCCTTTATTGTTTTTATTATTTGCGTACCCCGTCGTGTGGGATATCATTGAAGTGGCCTAAATTGCGTTATGTATATTAAGACTGAAATTTTATGTAAAATATAAAAAAAACGAATGAAGCGAATACAACTATAACCAAGACATCGAGATAGCTCGAATAAGTTTGTTTTTAAGGACATAACTTTTAAGCCACATTAGTTTAAAACTACGGAACACCCTACCGCGCTCGTTCCGATGTACGCATGGCTGGTTTTTCATTAATTTCTATAACTAGAATAATCAGGTAACCTTTTTGGATGCCATAGCTCACTTTTTGCTTGTTTTTTATCTAATGAAAATATTTAAGGTCAGCTACATTGGCCGTTTAAAGTTTCGTTTTAACTATCCGCTTCTGGCTAGCTTTATCATTAGATTAGATTGGTTATATTAAGTTATTATATTATGTTATATCCATATGATTTACATTCAAAATGTTGAATTAATATAGAAATAAGTTAAAACGACTGCCACAATTTAATTAAGTTTACACAGTCAGTTACAACAATTATAAGTGAAGCTAATAAAAATAAGTCTAAAAAGGCTTTTTCATATTGGAAATAAGTAATAATGTGTATTTTTTAAAACTGAATAGTTAAAAGAGTTCTTCATCAATCATCATCATCATCATCTCAGCCACAGTCCACTGCTGAACATAGGCCTCCCCCAGTGACTTCCAGATCGGTCGATTAGAAGCGGCCTGCATCCAGCGTCGTCCTGCAACCTTTACCAGGTCGTCTGCCCACCTTGTGGGTGGGCGTCCTACGCTGCGCTTTCCGGTACGTGGCCTCCATTCCAGAACCTTTCTGCCCCATCGGCCGTCAGTTCTACGTGCTATGTACCCCGCCCACTGCCACTTCAATCAATCAACTATACCAATTTTTTGTAAATCTGAATTCATTCAAATTAACATAAGAAGCTAATAGTTGATTCATCAAACATACATACTAAACATTGTAATTTATTCTAATGCGATATTATTACTACCTACTATGCAACTAAAACGAGTTATTTATACAGGGCTAACTATGCTTAACAATTATAGACATAAATCGATAGATCTATATAGCTTCATACATTGATTTCGATATCTGATAACCTTAAAAATATATCTAAAAATATAATGATGAATACATTTCATATTATAGTTAAATATTTTTTGTTAGGCAGTCAAAATCAGTATAGACCCTCTTCTGGGCACTTATACACGTCCCAAAAATATAACTTAGGCCTGCCACCGCTTCGGGACTACATATCGACTGGTGATGAGAAGCCGCGCAACAAACTCAGTCACCTTTGTCAGTCTGATTTTCACAGTAAATACGTTTTACAAAACATAATTAGTAAGTGCGAGCTAGGCAGGTTATGAAGTCCATGCCATAATTTAAACTCTTGTCGTTTAAATTATCTTCTATTTTATGTTATGTTATTATCCAAACCTAGTTATTTGGAAAACAGGCCTAATATAACCTAACTTAATATGTCCCCATAGGTTTTTAAAAGCTTTTTTGAACACATATTTTTAAAGAACCATTGTATTTAAGCTGGACAGACAATAAAGAGGCCTCGGATAAAAGTGCCATAATTATATTAATTGGGTTTGTTAATTTAACACAACCTGTATCAGGTTTTAGTTTAATATGTGACACATCATAGTTTTGAAATTATAATTTTAGTCCTTTTACAGCTTGACATAGATGTAATCCTGTGATACACCCTGTATACAAGTATCTTAACACTTAGGGACTCGCGCCCTAATTTGTAACACAAACACTCGCTACCGGGTACAGCGGACCCACTACAATATCACGTGTTTATTTCAAAACTGCTCCATTTAAGTGGTTGGTATATTTTAAAATCGTTATAAAGGTTCAAAAGAAAAACATATATTTAATAAAAAAACACATATTTATTGTTTTAACTCAATCATTAATCCGTACAAAAATAGAAGGAATTTTGGCTCATTTTCATGACTAAACTTAGACTAATAGTTATAAATTCTGTAACTTTCTATTTTAAACAAAATCTTCTAAACTTTATTATACTACTAGAATGTATCTACTAAGACAAAATAACAATGAGAGCTCAATCATCATAGGAACAAGCAAAATCAAATTTGAAAATCCACAAATTTTAGATTATTATCTTCGTTGGTAAAAAAACACTTTTCAACATAGTTTTACATCTTTCTACATCAAACTAAGCTATAACAATTTGCACAAATCTGTTTCATGTGTTCTCCACGAATTGGTGTATTACATGTTGCGCAAAAAACCTTGGTTTTCCTATCTTTCTTCCAGTTACATAGACCGCAACGCACTTTTCGTCCACTGGTTAGTAAGAGTGCGGAGGATGCTGCAGATGGTTCCACTTCTGGTATTATGTTTTTGATACGGGTTTTGATGTGCTGTGGAATATTAGTGACAGAAAATCTGACACGAAAATGAGGTTAAATCAAGGAATTAGCCGTTTGGATAAAAAAAGTAAACAAACAGAAATAACAAAATGGGAAAAATCACTTACGTATTTAGTCGCTACCGGGTCCAGCGGACCCATACGCACCATTCACGTCCATAGCACTTACACGCAGCACGCTAACGGACGGCTCAGACCGCCATCTACCGCGCCACACTATGGTCGAAAGGTACTAAAAGCGACAACGTTGCAAACTTCGTGTTTTTTAAGTTGTTCAACAAAATACAAGGGACTGGGTCTACCAGACCCATTAGCGAGTCCTTAAGTGTTAATGTCGTTTTAGTGTAACACATGCATCTGTGATTCCATCGAATTTAACAGCCTTCAATTGACGCGGCTTACTATTTTAAACGATTGTTTTATGCAAAGCAATGTAGGAAGTCAATTGCCTTTATAAAGTGTATTTTATTTTATTACAATTACTTAAAATACATTGTTTACATTTTAAGGATGAAAAAAACCGGCCAAGTACGTGTCGGGCCACGCGATGTAGGGCTCCGTAGCGGCTTGTTACAATTTTCATCGTTTTCCTTTTTACTTATTTAAGTCGACTGATAGAGAATGCCTCATGGCATCCACCTATTGTATGTTTTTTTATCTGTGCAATATCTGTTAAGATAAGTAAATAAGAAAACCTATGCTATCAGATAGACAAGAAAAAAAAAGCACATTACGTCTAGGGACGGTGAAGGTATACACTTATTTAGGTATTTTAGCTTTAAAGGACTAAAATAATTGTTGAATATTTTAAAACCTAAATGAGTACTTTATTGTTCTTTATGCATATTCTTTCTTTACTTTTAACAATATTGTTTAGTCCGAATTCACCTACGTATCTGAAAGAGCGTATTCAATAGGGATGTTGACCCCATTCATAAATAATTCTAAGGCATCATTTATTAAAACAGACACTTTATTTTAGTCCTAATAACTCAGTACAAATTCATTGAAGAGACAAACTGATTTTTGATTGCTTTAAAATCGTAAAAAAGTAAGGCAGTTGAGTTTATCGGATAGTGACGTCATAATCCGATATCGCCATACAAATTATAAAGAAGATATCCGTTTTGACAGCTCATAAAAAGTATGTCAATTGATTGGTGGTGTCAACTAGCCTATTGCTTGCAGTCAACACGAGGTCATGACAGGCGGTCATCCAAAAGGCTTCTTCATAAATTTCCTTTTCATTCTACAAACTATTATACGCGGTCGTTTACTATTCGTTCAATCCGTTTATGGAACTCCTTACCCTTAGCAATACGGCAATCCGATTCTTCTTCTTTGCGTGTCGACTCAGGCTTTCATATATGTGAAGACCAAAACTCAATGGCTAATCCGAGTCAATTGCTATTTTTAAAAGTCGAAGCACCTTTTCTTGCACTTTGAAAACAAATCGTTTCTTGTTTGAGAATTGTTGTTTCTGGAATATCACTGGTTGTTTAGTCATGTTATTTCCTTGATTTTTTTATGTATCATATTAAGGTATGTATGTTTATTTTATCTAAGCATTAATGTATGTTGTATGTAGTTTATACTTATTGATATTGTAATTGTAGGTATGTATATAAAATTACATAAATAAGCAATCTGCACTTTTCCCTTTATTTATAGTTGTCCTCTGCCTGAAATTGTCTGGAAGAGATCGCTATTTAGCGATAAGACCGCCTAAAAAATCTTTCTGTAAATATTAACTGTGACTTCCTTGTTTGGTGTGCAATAAAGAGTATATATCTATCTATCTACTTTTATGTTGCTTCGCTTATAAGTATCATGATTATTTTAATATTTATTTATTTAGTTACATAACATTATTCATAATATTATATATTATTTGTTAATAGTATTTTTTGTCTGTTAACATAGGTGTATAACAAGATTTATTGCAATTTTATATGAATCAAAACTATGGAAGTTCATAATTTGTAATCTGCCGATTTTATTTAACAAGACGATTTCTACCACTGTGTTTTTGTTTTGAAAGGAAAAGTACTAAAATATTATTTTTAGAATCTTAAAGGAGAACAAATGGTATTTTAAATAAAGTAGAGACCCACATTATGGCAATGATCCAATTATATAGGTATAAAAAAGATTTTGGTGACTTAGTTCCGAAATATTGTTTTTTATTTAATTTTGCTTACTAGTCAACCTTTCGGAATAATATATCTGCATGATAGTGAAAACGGTTTCAAAAACCGTTGCGGTTAGCGGAACAAACAGACAGACGAGGGTAAAAACTTCTTTTGCTATGTAGAGATGTGAAAGTTGGATGTTTATTTAGTATTAGTAATTGACGCTTCAAAGGCTGATAATAATTCCAGAATTTCCATCTGTACCTTAGTTGGCACACAAATTATATTTATGAAGTTAAACACATATAATTTTGATTTCGTTTTTGTATTCTATTTAACCCGTGGAATAATTATTGATAACCTTTTTGAGCTATATTTTAAAGTCTACGCAGTTGACGGTGCTGCGGTATGTCTTTGAAGTCTCTAGTTTAATGATAACTTGAATACATTTTATAAACTTAATAATTATAATGAAATGATGTCCCGTATGACACACAATAATTCCTCATTGTCATTTAAATATCTGGATGACCCTAGGTTAAAAAAGTTTTATCGGAGAGGGCACTGTTACAGTAACCTAATAATGACAGCTTACACTCTGTACGTTTACACAACACAAGACAAAAAAATATTGACCGCACACGTAACTATAAAATAGTAAGTATTGTAGTTTCCAAAAGTAAAAACAATTCCAATTTATTTGCATTCCAAACTGTTACAATGGTGGTAAGTTTATTTGAACATTATATTAGATACAATTTCGGACCCTATTGGGCACAGCGACAATTTTAAACTTTTAAATATTTGTTGGTCATTTTTTAGTTTTAAATAGTTTTTAGTTTACAAAGAAAGAATAAGCTCATACAAAGGGTATTACAAACCATCTAGCTCCGAAACTGATCTGCGATTCTCTTGTCTCTAAGACAGTAAGTCACTGATCAGTAGAGATTTGAAGTAGCTATGAATTTTTTCTCTATGATATTACTAATGGATATGACTGGAGCGCACATTTGTTATTCTTTTTACATCTTTAAATTACACTGGTCAAGAATCATCTCCATAATAATACAATCTACTGCAAATTCGCTCTCTACTGATCAGCCCCTTACTATGAGGTCTTAATGCTGGTCTTCTTTTAAGTTGTCCTGATTCTTCGTACTATAATTATTACTATGAAATAGCAGGGCAGATCAAAAGCAGGCCTTCTTGTAAAGCTCACGAAAGGAAATATACAAATGGCGGACTTAATATGCCAAGTAGCATTCTCTACCAGTCAACTGGTGGTCAAACTGAGAAGTATAATTACGGAATAGTCAAATGTTACTGAGCTAGCGTCTTCAAAATGTTAGGTCCATCATACCTCAACTTTGGCACCACCATCGAGTCTAAGGCTCAAATTGCAGCTAGAAAGTTGGGCGTCCTGAATAAAGTCAAGCGGTACTTCACGCCTGGACAGCTTTTAACTCTTTACAAAGCCCAAGTCCGATCTTGCATGGAGTACTGCAGCCACCTTTGGGACGGCTCGGCGAAATACCAACTTGCTGCACTAGACTCGGTGGAACGCAGAGCCAAGAGAATAATAGGCGATAAAAAACTGGTGGCGTCCAAGCTGCACAGCCTGGTTCACCGCCGCAAAGTTGCTTGCCTATCGGTCTTCTACAGATTGTACTTCGGAGAGTGTGCTCATGAGCTGCATGAGCTCATACCACCGTCACCTTTCTTCCATCGGACATCCAGACGCACGGCCGGCTACCATCCGTTCTTAGTTGATATACCCATAATCCGCACTAAGCGCTTCTCATCATCTTTTATAATGCGCACAGCTAAAGATTGGAATTCCCTGCCTGCGTCTGTATTTCCGAGTGCATATAACCTGACTCTCTTTAAGTCCAGAGTGAATAGGCATCTTCTGGGCAAGCTCGCTCCATCGTAGATCCCATCTATGCTCTAGAGCAAGATTGGGGTCAAGAGTAAGCCCATCTTAAGTAAAAAAAAAAAAAAAAAAAAAAAACCTATGACGTATTATAATTGACCTTGACCGTGATTGTCTGGCGTAAACCGGCATCGTAGTCGTTAGCGGTGAAATGTTAGTAGTGTGATGCAATGCAATGTTCGCGCTGCGTCTAATTTCACGGTCAAACATTTTGCGGGCAGAATATGTAATGTAGGTAAGGTAGGGTTCCACCTCCGATACTAGCATCGGATTTAACGTTTTAGCCACAGGACTCCACTGCTGAACATAGGCCTCCCCTAGAGCCTTCCAGATTGTCCGGTTGGAAGCGGCCTGCATCCAGCGGCTTCCTGCAACCTTTACTAGGTCGTCTGCCCAGCTTGTGGGTGGACGTCCCACGCTGCGCTTGACGATACGTAGCCTTCATTCCAGAACCTTTCTGCCTCATCGCCCGTCAGTTCTACGTGCTATGTGCCCCGGCCACTACCACTTTAGCTTGCTTATCCATTGGGCTATGTCAGCAACTTTTGTTCGTTCACGAATCTCCTCATTTCTGATTCGATCTCGTAAAGAAACACTGAGCAAAGCCCTTTCTATATCGCGCTGTGCAACCTTGAGCTTTCTTCTTATAAGGCCCATAGTAGCGGATTAGAAGTATTCAAATTATCTATTTTTTTTAAATAGCCAATTAGCTGCTACGTGTTCTGATCTAGATATTAGTCTCAAAATTATTTGAGCATTAGAATCACCTTCTAAAAGAAGTTGAACAAAAAAGGACCTTACATCTTTTAAATTGCCTTTTCAAGCCCTTTTAAAAGGTGAGGCAGACAGACGGAATGCTAAATTATATACCTAGTAATTATATTAGTCAATATCAATTTCGATCCGTTCCTATAAAGTAACACTAGCTGTGCCCACAACTTCGTTTGCGTGGACTACTGGGTATTTGGTATAGGTGTTAGGGAGCAAAAAACGTTCAAATAAAGAAAATATAAAAATATCCTACAGGGACATTTAACCGGGACAAAAAATCGTCATTTCCTTTATGTGAGCTAAATTTCATCCAAATCCAAACAAACATCCCTACATACAAATTTTCGCGTTTATAATATTAGTAAGGATAGGTGTAAGAACGGTCTCGTAAAAAAAAAGGAATGGAATGATGATAGAAAATGATAAAAATGGAAAATGCGTCTGAATTTTAATTACCATCTTGTTTTTTCCTTTTTCAGTCACGGCGAATGAACCAGAACAGTTGTAATTTTGGTCAATGCTAAGTCGAAAAGTAATGTCTAAATAATTCTAAAACAGAAACCTAAGTTTGAATATGAATCCAGCGATTTGTTAAGCTTGTTAACTGCCAATTTGGCTTACGTAGCCTTACTATTGGATAAATAGCTTGAAATATTAGCCCGTAGCTTGTCAATCAAAACTGAATGCCATACTTTAAAATTTGTTTATTAGAATTTACATTAATTATACTATTGTATGATTCAATTTAATAGAGAATTGCGGATTTTCCCCGTTGTGCGATGGTGACAAAAAATCTAATGACTTACCTACAGTACAGAAAATGTAATTGGTTTTTGCATTACTCATTATGTTATGAGCTAACATTATTGGTAAGAAATAAGTTCCCAGTGACGCCTACGAAGATATATGATGGATTTACTGGAAAAATATAATAATGTAATTTTTCCGTACCTGTACATGACTCGTAATAATGACCGTTTGTTAAAAAGGAAAAAGTTTTATATTGAATTCTGTATTTTGTTTAATAAACCTTTTTTTTGGAGTTTGTTAAATATAATAAATTAAACGTTATAATTATTTTTTGGAAATTAACTCAATGAATTATGGAAAACAATACAAATACTCGTTATTCAGTAAGGAAAACCAGCATTCTTGCCCTGTTTTCTCTTTACCCACAATTATTTTGTGGAGATTTTAGTTTTAGGTAAGCAAATTTATCGAATAGTTGATCTTATTTATTTCATTGTTATTCGCACTGATTTAAGAATAAAAGAGCTGGCTCATTCCTCGCCCCGAGGCTTAAATAACCATACAGCGAGTAAAGTCTGCGAACATCTTCGACTCTGCATTATTACCCGACTGCCATACGAGGGTTATGCTTTTTAAAATGCATTATCATAACATAACTCTTAAACTGCACTCAACAAAATGACCGAAAAACTTAAGGTCACAAATAATTGAATAAGATTTGAGCACAAATTATGTAATTAGGTCAGTGACCTTAACCCTGGCCAGTGTTTTGTGTGCTGCCCTCGCAGCCGAGCGTGAATGGTCGAGCCGTGAACTAGCTCGACCTTGGAAGGGTTAAAAGAAGACTGGTGGAACTGGCTTCGTGTTGAAGATAATAAAAAATGTATAGCATTTTGTTTTCTAGGTTGCAGGTTGTCACGTTGTACTTGCCATGTTGTTGGGCTTTGACATAGAGAAAGCAAGGATAGGCTTGTAATCGATTAAACTTTATCTCCTTATACAAAATCAACTGTCGTTAGTTTGTCTCGCACAATATTTTGAAAAACGATTAAAACAATTTTGTTCCCCTTAATCGGTTTCAATACGGGGTGGTTTCGGGAAAAAGACAACTCAGGAAAATCTAATTGAAGCCGAAAAAACGGTATCAGCATTTTGTATGCTTCCATCTATATTATTTTCGTGCTAGTGTGTAATAAATAAATAATAAGTAATATTATACATATTTTTATGTAAAATGAGGTTCATTACCCTTCATTCTTTTTTATTTGCCGCGCAATGTCTAACCTTTTTACTTGTGCTGAAAAAGTATATAATATGTTTGGAATCGGACAGGATAATATTGAGTGACAATGTCACTGTCACAATACAAGAAATTACGATATTAACTTAGACCTATGTTCGTAAAATAAAACGTTTATTAAGTTAATTAGCGAAATAATAGCACTAAATGTTGTTTCTCTTTTCAGGTAAGATATTTGGTCGTATTTTTTAAAAACCTTTGTGTGTTAAGTACATAGTTTGTTGACAATAATAAATCTCTTTTCAGAGCAACGCAAAGTCTTTTATTTTCGCAACAAACGAAACATTTATATAGCACATTATATTTGTAATATATGTAATAAGTGCGATGTTGGTATGTCCAATAAATAAACACTGTTAAGTTTATTCTGAACCACTAGATCAAAACGGTCATCCATATAATTGAAACAATTTGATGAGCCTGACCATAATAAAAAACAGGTGTTTTATTTATTTTCACCTCTGCCTTCTCTATGCAGCAAAAAGTTAAGTTTGAAGTATTTATACTTAACCTTGGTCGTGAACTAGGTTGCCCTTGGAAGGGCTGTTGGCCAGCAGACGACTTGCAAAACTAGTTCAGCTGTGCGTAGGGTTAACGCATCATTAACCACCCATATTGTTTATAATACAAATTAATGTGGAAGTTTGTGTTACTCAAAATCCAATATGTACCTAAATTGCGAATTTAGTATTCAACTGACATCTTGAAATACCATGGAACTTCTTAATTACCCTTTTCAGACGCCGAAATTTTCATGTTCGTAACCGATAAACGAACATACGTTATCAATGTGTGCGTATTTCATTTTACTAGTGTATGTTTTTTATCTTCATCCTTTTTTTGTTTTAATTTTGGATGTAAATAATTCTTCACGGGTGTATAGTAGTAACAGATAAAGTAGAGTTATTTTTAGAGTTCCGTACCTATAAAGGAAAAATTGGATCCCTTTAGGAGCACTTTGTTGTCCTTCCGTCCGTCTGTCTGTCAAGACCTTTTATCTCGGAAACTCGTGGAGGTATCGACATTAAATTAAAACGGTATACTAAGGTCTGCAGTCTCTTGAAGCTGTGAAAAAAATCAAACTGCTTAGTTAACGTAAAAGAAAGATACGGCCGTTTTTGCCACAAAAATGTAAATTTCGACACTCTCATGGGAACCAAAATTTATAGGGTATTTTCCGTTCACCTTGAACTATAAAATTTGGCAAGTAATACCGTCTTATACTACTAGCATAGGGAAAAACCTGAAAACTATACGTTTGTAATGAAATCATAATAAAAACAGGGTGATTATTCAAATAACTATTTTTAATAATATGTAGGTACCTATACAAAGTACGGAACCCTTAATGGGCGACTCCGACTCGCACTTGTCCGATTATTTTTTCAATCCTGCTTAAAGGCTGAACTAAATTATTAATATTTTTTTAAATCTCGTTTTTGTAAAATGATTATTAACTTCCCCTTTGGCTTGTATTCTAAACTATTCACGAAGAAAGTCGTAGATAAATCTAATTTCTATAACATAGATATTGATAGATTTTGCGTTATGAATGCATTTTTTTTATTTTTTATTTATTTGGAGATACAAACAGAAGTACATTATGAAGTATTAAATTAAGGTTAGTACGAATGTAGGTAAATGTATTAGCAACTGCCAACTACGTTATTCATATTAATAAAATGCATATATACAAATATGTTTAATATAAATGTATCTACGTACGTAGTTAGTTAATGAAAATCATTTTCTAGAAGAACCTTCTAATGATTGACGCGGAAACAAATTATTTACTTAGTATATTGCGTGTAATGTAAGAAATAATGTTGTCTGATAGGGATAATCAATTTTGTTGTTTTCCTGCTCGTAAAACGGTTTTAAGTGCTACCTTGTTGATTAATATCCCCAGCTTAATTAATCTGATGAGGTAAATGAGGTAATCACTACCTAATAGAAATTAAAATATCTCGCTGTGAGCTGTCATCCGCCATGTTACCATTTTTTTTAAATGACTGATTCAGTTGTTCATTTTTGTTTATGGTTTTACAGAAGTAAAAAAAATGGTTATTAATTTTAAGGTTTGGAAGTTCGTGCTATAGTTCGTAATGAACACATTTTCGCAGTAGGCGCCCAAGCTAATCTCCGAAACTACTGTAGGGATTTTGATGTAGTTTTCACTCTTGAATAGTAAAATTCACGAGGAAGGTTTTTATGACATTACATTATTTATGCTAACTGTGCTTAATTGACAATAGGCGACAAGTTTATTAGCATCAGATCTGCACAATCCTTATGGCCTTATTACAAAAAAGATAGACTAGGTTTAAACCATGTCTAAAAAATAACCAACCAATTTAAATGTTGACACATCAGACGTATCTCGGTAATAATGACCCATATTTAAAATTGGTTGGCTAATCTTAAGACATGGTTTAAACCAAGTCTATCTTTTTTGTAATAAGGCAGTTTGGGTCTTATTCAGAGTGCATTTGCCAGTCCGGGACTAAGGTTAAACCACTGTTTTATGTACGTTAGTACAGTGTTTTAACCTTAGTCCCGGTTTAAGAAAACGTCTCTGAATAAGACAGTTAGTCTGGCTGGACTACACACACACATCACATCCTGTGATATCTGAAAGTGCAGATTTTGTTTATGTATCATATCTTATTATCACGTTGTAATGATTATTGTAAAATACTTGTTTACTTTCCTTAAACCGCTTTAGTTTATTATTAGTTGTACATTTATTTAAAAGTATGTTATCGCCTGATTAATCTATGGACGCAACATCAAAATATAGAAACGAAACATTTTTGCGCCTATGCAGCAGAATCAGCCCATCAAGTTACATTGTTTATTTTTTATGTTTTACAATAATAACAACCTTTAATTAAGGCCAAGCTAACCTATTACTTCATAATGTGCGCGCACACTCTAAGCTCAGAAAGTATAATTTCGATGAGTACCGCGATCTAATACACAGGCAGCGCCATCTGTTGATGATTATTAACGGACCAAAGAAGGACCAGGCTAAAGTCTGCCCATAGGTATACTTACTTATTGGCTCTACGTGATAGAGCATAAGCAGGCCTAATGTAAGTTTTAAAAGAATGATCGCTTTGCATAAAGAAAACAAATTAAACCAATATTTTTTATTCCATAAAACACGCACTAGGCTCTTGTGATGTTTTGGAAGATATCTTCCAAAGATTTTCAACTTCGGCACATCACTTAGTTTATTTTTCCGTATTGAAATAAAATACTACGAAAGTACTGATGACGCTTTATCATACCAAAGCGAAATGATTAACCACAGGAAAATGCCTGCCACTCCTGTCAGTGATATTTGCAGAACAATTGCACAATTTAAATCAATTCTCTTATCATCACCCGATCCCGTAAATCATCAAAACATCTGTGATAGCGATGAGCAGCAGCCGTTAGTGAATTATCAACACGCCATCTTAATTATTCTTTTAAATTACCTCTCAAAACAATACCAGCTCTATTCTTTAATCATTTAGGTGCAAATTGGTGTGTTTGCATTAAGTGCAAGTGACCCAAATAAAGTTTGCTGGCGAACCTTGGACCCGCTCACTTCCGAGGCGTTCCAAGGCAAGACTCAAAAGATTGTTTAATTTTCATTCACGTATTTACAAAGCACTTGTATGCAATTAACTGACGTGCATAAGCTAAACACTCAGGCGCCCTCGGTCTTAAGAACAGTAACTATCAACTGTGGGTCAAAGTAATACCTATTTCATTAAGTAGATATTCGATTAATAACAAATTGCAATATTATATAGGGTGTACAAAAGAATAGGCTTAACAGAAGCAAGCAAAATTTTTTACGGGACAAACATAGATATTGCAAAAAAAAAACAACACTAAACTGCTGACTAGCTGTCATCAATTTGAACATGTACCCGGCACCGATGTTCGCTGGTTTGCTTGCTTGGGGTTGCGTTTCTTGCGAGACGATCATCGTATGAGACGCGTGTGCGCGGAGCTAACAACCAATCACGGCCGCGGTGTAGGCGCATCGCACGACTAGCCAATCACGTAATCGTAATGGTCTTCTGCGCATCTTTCGCCCAGCGCTCAACATCGGTGCCGCTAGTTGTATAGAGAAGTGTGTTTTGTTTATTTTGATATTGTTCTCTCGTAAACGTGTTTTTTGAATTACTCTCTAGAAGAAAGATAACTAATAGATTAGGACCTTGTATATTACGCAGTGTCGGGCATCGGTTTTATCTGAAGGTAGGCAGCAGATACTTACTAAAGTGTCTTATTGATGAAAATCAGTGGTTTTCATCAATGAGTTGTACACATTTGTAAGTAAGTAAGTTCATATACCTACTGCCTACCTTATTTCCCCTTACCAGGTAGGTACTGCCTAAGTGCCTATTGCACCGCACGCCCCTGATATTACGACACCCACTTGCAAGGATAATCTGAAAATGACCTAAATGCAATTCAAACATAAATAATCAACAAAATGTTCCAAACTGCACTTCAAACTAGTAAGGTAATTAATCATTGAAATTATTTGTCTAAAGCGACTAGATTTTGTAATTTTCGTTGAGCAACAGCAGCACATTAACTTAATCGTAGTAATTAACTTTGAGTTATTTATATATTCTACGACAAAAGTGTGTTATTGCATGTCCAAACCTAATATAAAATGGCTGATTTCAGATGCATAGCTGCAAGGGCGTGTACCAAAACATGCGATTTTGTACTTACAACTCGTGATATTGCTTATTTATTAACTTCTTTATGTTTGATTGAGTCAATTCAATTAATTACTTGTTGACTGACGGCCTAGACTACTAGTAGCCTAAGTACGATTTGTAGCGTTTTTTCGAAATTGTCGAGTGTTACATTTCGACAATTAAGCGATGGTATGGTCTATTGGTTCGCACTCCGGATTACAAAGGCGGTTGTGGGTTCGAACGCGGAAGGAGCAAATGTTTGTGTGAGCACGAGCATTTGTACTTAAGTCATGGATGTTACTACACATACCTCCTTTTGCGATTTGATTTCTCGACTTTTCGGCCTAGTTTTATAGGCCGTAGTCACAGGACTGCTGATTTGGGTATAGTGTTAGTTAATTAAAAATGCGTTAAGAAAGTTTAAAATGTAATGTACTTATGTATGTTTATCCGTTATCAACTCGTCAATGTACAAGATTTGCTATAGATAAATTATATTATGGGCTAGATAAATTATATTATTGGCTAGATAATTGGTGTGATTGTTTACAATAATAAAGCTTGCCACTGCCATATTATAACTCGAAACCTAGTTTGATTATTTTACCTAAAATTAGTACTATACGAGTACTAAACTATACGAGTCATATTAGATGAGCCATTTGGCCCAAAAGCACAGTCCATAAATATTTGAATTAATTTACAACTTTATGTCTAAGCAAGCAAGGTTTCAAGTCGCGCTGTAACTGACTCATCATCATTCTTGCAGTGCGTCCCATTGTCAGTCGCAGTACGTTTGACCATGATTCTAGATGAGGCAACCCAAGTTATTACGGTTGCCATCAGAACACAGTTACCTTAGGAACAAGGCATTTTTTGTACAATAGCACATTCTGTGTAATCTGTGCCCTGGAGTGAAGACCTAGCACGAAAGTGTATCTTTCGTTCGGTCGTATAAACCTAACAAATTAATATGGCCAGTCTTATTTGTCAATCCTTTGATAAAATATGACCAACTCAATCTAGCCGTGTGAAAACCCCGACCGTTTTCAGTTGTTCATAAATTGTCAAACCTTTGATGCGGGGATTGTTTGTTTTCATTTGATCGGATAATATGATCGATCGAACGATGCGCTTTCGTATTAGGCCTCCTGGTCCTGTTTGTGTGAGTGCCACAAAAAAATAAATTCACTTACTTCGATCGAATAGTAATTCTTAATCGTTAATTTGTATTACTTTTCGTTCGATTAATGTCAGTTTAACTCTGTCTCTGTGATATTAATGATTTCTATATATTAATATAGTTTTAGAATTAGAGGATTACAGCACCCTACAAGGGTAATTAACTACTTTTAAGATCTATTATATCTACTGTATAAAGTGTTTAACTTAATTCGCAATAAACGCATTTAAATCAGTTTTGTATCACTCACACTGCCCTATAATGGCACAGTCAGGTACTGTCAGTTTTAAATTATAGTCATTTACCTATTTGTTAACTGGCAAAAAGCTGTTTTTCTGACTAGAAGTATAATTATTTTTAAATACTAGTCTGGTGATCTTTTTGCCTTAGTTGAGAACAAAAAAACTGGTCATTGCGTATTACATTATGCAGTCTAAATCAGTCTTAAACAAACTGATGATCTTCAAAGAACTCATGTATAATTGCATTTCAATTGCACAGCCTTGAGTATAATCAGAGTTTTTTTCGTGACTGTAGATGTACCTTTTTTAAAGAGTACCAAACTATTCCGGTGCCTTGGGATTTCATTAATATTTTGCGAAGTTCACAACCTTTTAAAGATACGGAAATGTACTTGCAAGGTAAACAGAGTCCGAATTTTAACCCTTTTTACCGTAATATCTATGAAAGTGGTTTTTCTACTAGCCTCAACCTTGCATTTTTCGAATTGTTAACCTGCCAACTTTGTCCCGGTCTTAGGTCGGCATTTGATCATAGCCTAAATAAATAAATAAGCCATAGACAAACACGCCTAGTGGGTTAACTAAAGGGTTTCCCTGTGTGTCTGAAACCCTTTATGCGACAATTGTTACATCGGCGACTTTATACGTCATACCTCTATAATATAATATAACTAGCGGCACGGATGTTGAGCGCTCGCTGGGCGAAAAAGGTGAATCAACTTCAAAGTTTTAATTATAGTGACAAGCTTATTATTTAACTAAATTTATTATAAACTTGAAACTATGATCTTTTGTATGATTTGATAAAATAGTCATAAGACTTCAATCAATGATGAATTGTACCAACGTACACTTACTGTGTAAAAAAAAACAATAATTATTCCATGCAAAGTGCATGCAAAATGCAGCATTAATCACTTCCACACATTAAAAGGCAGATATAAAAATTAAATCTAATTTTTACGACTAAATGTTCTTAGTAGTAGGTTATGAAATCAAGTACTTTAATTAAATCTGAATTATTAATTGAAGCCTTGGAAAATGCGTTGAACTCTTTTGGCTTGTTAATTATACAGTAAGTATTTAACGGAAACCAGTGGCATGCATTGGGAGATGCCTAATCTCCAGCAGTGGACTGACGTGGGATGGTTACAGTTAACACCTCTTCTTTATTGAAACTGGTTGAAGAGAGTGTCTTTTGTCGTATTATTATTTTAACAGATACTTAAATCAAACAATTACACAGATAAAGTATCATGCATATGCTAGTTGGCAAATATTGAGTAATTGTAAAGACCATATGACACAATATGAATTCCTGAGGTCACAAACTGTTCCGTATTTTTCCAACAAGGGCCTTGGTCGGAAAGGCATCCAATTTATACCGGATATGGTGGCACTTCCTGTAAACAATAGGCCAATTTCTTACAATGGCCATGTTTTTTTCATTTCTTTTATTCTGTACAAGATAATTGTGCGTTTTTAGGGTTCCGTACCCAAAGGGTAAAACGGGACCCTATTACTTAGGCTCCGCTGTCGTCTGTCTGTACGTCTGTCACCAGGCCGTATCTCATGAACCGTCATAGATAGAAAGTTAACATTTTCACAGATAATGTATTTCTGTTGCCGCTATAACAACAAATACTAAAAAGCAGAATACAATAAATATTTAAGGGGGCTGCCATACAACAACGTATTTTTTTGCCGTTTTTATAGATATTGGTACGGAACCCTTCGTGCGCGAGTTCTACTCGCACTTGGCCGGTTTTTTCATAAATGGGGACATATAAAACACTATTTTTTTCATATTTTTATGACTTTAATAGCGCAAAGACTCCGAACAGTCAAGAAAAAATATTTAATTACAATTAAAGACAATTTTGTAGCGATTTAGATAGATTTTTTTACTAAGAATACACTAACTGATACACAAACAAGATTTTTGCAGGTAGTAAATTCATTATTTATAACCGTAAAATACTTAGTGCCAATCGCACAAAGCCGGATACTAGTAATTAAATAAAACATACAACTTCATTCACATTCTCTCGCGCTCTTCCACCCGGTATATCACTGGAACAGGTGGAGCCGACCGATGTGGCAGCCGATGATACATATTGCCATCGGCACCAAGCCGGGTCGGTCATCATTATCATCATCTCAGCCTATTGCAGTCCACTTCTGGACGTAAGCCGCCCCAAAAGAGCGTCAAAGAGCACGATCTCCCGATTTTTTCATTCATCCAACCAGCCCTCTTCCTAAGGACCAAGCCGGGTAGCTACGCTAGTAATTAAATAAAACATCATCATCATCATGAGCCCTTGGAAGTCCACTGCTGGACATAGTTCCCTACAGAACGCCACAGAAAGCGGCTCTAGGCTGTTAGCATTCAACGGCTTGTGGACCCCGACTACGTCGTCAGTCAGTGTCTATTGGTTTTTCTACGAATCTCCTCATTTCGGATCCTATCTGGCCAAATAAAACATCATCATCATCATCTCAGCCTATTGCAGTCCACTGCTGGACGTAGGCCTCCTAAAGAGCGCCAAAGAGTACGATCTCCCGCTTTTTTCATCCATCCACTGCCAGCCATCTTCCTAAGCTCGTCGGTCCATCGAGCTGGGGGGCGTCCTACACCCAAATAAACAAAACATAGCCATTTACAATGTCTACAAAATGTTGATGACTTCTTGGACATTGAACTTTTATAAATTGGTTCTGTCACCATTGTTTTCACCTTTCTTTTATTGCTGTCTGCTGTCAATCTCTACTGGGAATCGTAAAACAATCTTCTCTCAGGACAAGTACAGTCTAATGTGAGAATGTTTGTATTCTTACCAAGGCAAATATCTAATCATTTATCAAGTGTCATAGCTAAATCTATTTGCTTGTTGTAAGTTGTTAATTGTACTATACTTGTTTTGGCAAATATTATTATTATTATTTATTTATAAGGTACACCAACAGCGAAACACATAAAACATTAACAACAACACGATTACAAGTATATGGTTAAATAAAGATTTTATTATTATTATTCACATTGTCTCGCGCTGCTCCACCCGGTATATCACCGGAACAGGTGGTTCTAGCGATGTTGCAACTGAAGGTTGGCCGTGCCTAAGCGGCCAAATAAGACGTTGCGAAACTTCGGTAGCCGTCGCCTACTACTTAAACTCGATGTAAACTCACTCTGAATTTATTTTTCACTCAAAACATAATGCATTACCAGTCAAAACTATTTTTGCTGATAAAATCAAGCTCAATTTAAGAAAAGTGATTGAGATTTGGCGATTCGCCCTTAACGCTATTGTCCCTATCCATTTACCCATATAGAAAAGATCAACTTGACATAGTGACCTAACAATAAAATAAATGACTTTAGCGACCCCAAAATTATCAGTAGTTTATGGTTGGCATGGGAATTATGGGACTAATTTTTTTGAAGAGTAGCGACATTTCCAAAAATTGTGAACAAAACTCCTCTCCACCCAAAAAAAATCCACGCTCAAAAACAACTAACTTTCTCTATAATATATTGTAAAATATAAGCAACAACGTTAAAAACTTCTAAACATTACTTATTCATACAAAATCTTAATCTAGGTTATGTAAAAGATTAGCCAAGGAAAAAGGTGCATTGAGAGTCAGTGGCCTATCTCCAGCAGTGGCTTGCCGTGGGAATTAAAATATGGATAGGATAGGAGATTATATGGATATGGGACACGGAGGTTTTGATGAAAATATCCATGATAGTTTTCCAGCATAGTTTTTACAATAATTGAACATGTTTTTTTGGTAATAAGGTCCATAAAAATGCCGATGTATGCTTGACTCAAAAGTAAATACCTACAACAACATATAAAATATTATTTAATACCCGTTAAAGTTATCATTGAATTATTTAACGATACAACACCAAGGTGTTTGGGTGTGTGCATATGAAATGCGTAGATGTGAAGAGCAAAGACTATCAGAAAAACAACAGAGGTACCTATAAAACAACGTTTTCTGGTCGACACAGAAAACGGATATATTTCAGATACAACAAATACCTGATCCTGATCTGATTAACTGAAAAGGACCATCTGGGCCCATTCTGATAATTCAATTTAAGCCTTAAATTAGTAGCAGAATACCAAATTACAATGATTTCCAATTGATATTTAATTATCCCACTTTTAAATTAGCAGACTTGGGGCCCTAATCGACAACTCAAGAAAGATATCTAACATCGACGCGCAATAGAGCGATATCTTGAAACAATAAATTATAGACCAATAATTTTCGAGATTTTTTTTAAATGTTTTGTAAGCCTTTATGCCAGTGCATAAAGGCTTTTCAATAACGACATCAAAAACAAATCGTTTGTTGGAACACAGTCTTTAAAATGCTTAGCGTTCGCTATATCAGGCCAAGTACGTTAAATAACTGCGGCCGGCTCGAAAACTGTTGATTTAAAATTATTACCCACGCCACGCCATATTAGGTAAGCGCGGTTACTGACCTAGCCTAACAAGGACACGAGAGGTGTGGAGTCGTATAAAAATTCATAAACTTTATATCATTAGATGCTTTTTGTTTTTATTTTAAAATTTATTGATATTGACAATTATTAATAGGTAAAATAAAAAAAAGATTTTGTAAAAAAAACACGGCTGCTAGCTGACATTACAGTGCAAAATGAAATTTGGTGATTTTAAATTGTTACACGGTATAGTGATGACAGAAGGAATAGAGATTCTATCAATGTCATAATACATTTTAAATTAAATTTGAGCTTAAAACAATAAGAGGGAGTTAAATTACCAACAGCGTATTTCGGTTTAGTTAATTTGGGATAGCTGGTTTTGTGACCTTAACTGCTTAATTCTAAGGTCATTCTAAAATATGTTTAATATTATACCTACCTATATTAAGAGTGTATTGCGCGAAATTGTGAAAATTTAGGTATTTTTATATCACTTTTTCTAGACGCTGAATTGATTAAATACATTAAAACCACCTTTGTAGGCTAGCCTGATCCTGGATCTAGGGCGCCGCCTTGTTGAAATTTTGAAAAAATACCTTTAAAATAAAAAAAATACACATGAAAGGTAATAACTTCTAAAATCATTTTTTTTCGATTACTTTATCAATTTTACGCATTAAACAATGATTCTCACATGAAAATGTTTGTATTGCAATTCCGCAGACCGCCCCCTTCTTAAAATTTAGTATAAATATAAAAAATATGAATATTTTAAGATTTCTTAATTTAAAACACAAACGCCTGATATATTTTAAAAGGAAACATTGCTCTTATTAATTTACTAGGCGCACTTAATTGAATGGTGTGATGCGTATTTTCTATAGATTCCTTGGTGAGGTCATGCACATGAAGCACAGATATTATTTCAAACCAGCCTGCCAGCTGATGATCAACCCCGAATTCTTCCCCGATGTCCCCAACTAAAGGCAGCTGTGTTACAAATCTATACTTTGCAGTACATTTTAGTGTTTTTGCTGTCTTTCAACTCAAATGTCAAGTCTTATCCCGTACAGAGTAGTGCAAACGCAGAGCATGCAAACCAATAGGTATCTAGCTAAAACATAAAAGAGTCTATGATAATTATGGATGTCATAATTAAATTAAATTAAATTGGATTGATTGAATTAGATTAAATAAAATAAATTGATAAAAGTATTACCTACTAACACTAGTTTCGTAAGGAAAATTGTTACTAACTATCTATGGGCCTTGCCTGAAATAAAATATTTGAATTTGAATTTGAATAATGTATAAATAATAATAAAAATTGTAAATTCAATGTTTCGTTCACTTTTTCGTCAGCTGTGAGATTTATTATAAGCAAACGGTGCATATTTTTATTTCGGGCTAATTTAAAATGTTATAATACCTACTTGGAAAATAGATTTTTATCAAGTAGGTATTATAAAATTTTGGTGGTCCCGATCAGATGGAACCCGAACCCTGGACCATTGCATACCGGGTGAGTGCTTTTCCAACTAAGCTACTGAGACGTTAGCAGAGTTGACAAATTTTTCAAGTGCCAAAAGAATATATATTTTTTTAAAGATTTTCTGATCTTAATCAATAGTTAAATTTTATTTTTACTTAATTTTTGTTACAACCAACCCAAGGGCTCAGTCATTATCTAAAATTCACTTATAATCACCATTCACAAGAGCCCAGAAACGCTGTATCGGCTGCCTAGGTGTTGATTACCTTACCATATACTTTCAATATCATTGAAATAACTCGGTACCAAATTTCTATCTTTAAAATAAATATAATCTTTAGCCTGCCGCTAACACTCTTGCGCCTCACACAGACACTACAATATACATGACCTGCACCCCTCGCGTGAAATGTACAGACAGTAGTCGGTAATCCACCGGGAAAACAATTTTTGTGGAAATTAGTGTTGTTTTTGTACAAATTACGTCGAAGCACGACAATCTGATTTTGTAACGGGTATGTGATCTTTGAGCCAGCAGTCATTTTAATGTCATCCTCATCAAAATGACTGCTGGCCCAAGGTGGAGGCGAGTAACCCAGGAAAGACCTCAGTGGAAACTATTAAAGGAGGCCTATGTCAAGAGGCACACTGAGATTAGAGATATTTTATAAGCTAAGTTACCAACAATGTGTATGTTATCTCTAATACCAGAATAAAGGGCTTTATTATTATTATTATGTGATCTTTAATCTGACTGAATTTATTATTATTTGTAGCCCAATATGTTTGCGATTAATAATCTTAAAATATGTAATGGCAGTACATTATATTGTATATTTATAAATAAATTATCTTTATACCTATAAACGTAGCTATTTCGTTGTTATCACACCATAACCTTTAATATCTGATTATCCTGCCACTCTTTACCCTGTTCTGAAAGCAGGTTAATGAGATTGAACCTCCACAGCTGAACATAGGACTCCCACAGTGAATTCCAGATCGGCTGGTTGGAACCAACCTATATGGACCACTAGGAATAGCTTTTGTGCTCTGCTCCTCCACTCGGACCGACATGGTGGCGTTTTTATATAAACACTTCAGCACCTCGATGTACCTATAGTTAATATTGCGCAGTTGGAGAGACTGTAGTACTGCCCAAGTCTCGATCGAAGCGAAGGGCTTGTCATAGTCCACAAACGCTAAGCATTGTGGCAAGTTATACTTTTCTGTCTTCTGCATAACTTGTTGCAGCGTATGGATGGGGTCTAAAGCCTTTTTGGACTACTAAAACTATGTGCGAGACGATTCGTGATAATCCTCGAAAACAATTTGTAGATATTGCTCAGAAGCGAGATTGGTCTGTTATTTTTCAGCAAGGTGTTATCCCCTTTCTTGAAGAAGAGCACCACCGTTCATCTGTTTCATGCCTCCGGCGTTATCTCCTCGAGCAAGACGGAGCTGAAGAGTTTCTAATGGACTTTCAGTATCTGTGTTGTATTGAATCACTGAGGTAATTCCACCGTCACCCGGCGTCTTTTTGTTCCTACGCTGTTTGTGCATGTCAGGTTGATAATAAAAAGCTGATTTCGCATGGTTAACTGTTTTTTTTTCTACTTACCAGTTCAATTTTCTTTAACTTAGTACCGTTTCTCATTAATCTGTACAAAAGCTCTTTAACCTGTGAGGCAAAAATTTTAAAAGGCTGTATTTTCCATATTTATGTCTAAACTCCGTTCCCTTTAACTAATTATAAACACAAAGTATACATTGATTCGATTTACATTTACAAAATTCCATATTTGACACATTTTTAAAATCGTTAAAATAATACAAGCGGTGCCACTTTTTTGAGAACAATCCTTATCTATGACACAAAAACTAAACGAGAATCAGTTCATCTGTTTGAGAGCTACGATACCACAGACAGATACACAGACAGACACGTTAAAGTTATATCACCCCTCTCTTTTGCATTGGGTTCTAAAAACGCTGGCTCCGACAGCTTCTCGCTGTCAGAGCCAGCGTTTTTGACACTTGAAAGAATACGTCTGCTCTGCAAACGTTTCGGTAGCTTGGTTGGAAAAGCACTCGCCCGGTATGCGATGATCGTGGGTTCGGGTCCCAAGTCCCAACCCTTACACACACACTTACACACCCCAATTCTCAATTTGGTTGCAATTTAAGTGATTCAAATATTACTGGAGAAAATAAAAATGGTTTTCATTACTACTTTTATATGGTGTGCAAAATTAAAATTGGAGAGTTGTAGAAATCCTTAAAGCAGCAAAGAACTGACACACAATCACGAGTAACATTATGTCTATCTATAGGTATGGGAGTAGGTGCCCTCGAGTATGTCAAAAATCCTCTTGATATACCCTACATATCGGAAAATATTTAATGCTAAATGTCATGCTAAAGTATGTGAACTCTGGGAGCTGGCCAAAGAGAAAGTCATATAGGAAATAGCAAAAAAGGGAGCCGAGAAGAATTTGAGTGGCTATTAAAAATGGTGACGTGAATGCATGTGGCGTACCGATGATAACAGTTGTAGCCTCTTACTCCATCATGCATTGTTGGAGTAAGAGGTCGTATAGAAAAACATAAATAAATTTATCAGGAGCTGCAATTATCATTGGCTACAGAAAAAGCTCTCTACATTTGCTGATAAAAATAAATAGTGTATGGTATGCGCGTGAGCTTAGAATGCAATCTTTAAGTACCTGAGCATGTGTGCTATAAAAATTACTCTGAATCATCTAGCGGTACGGAGTCAACTGCCATAGTAGAAGGCTTTAAAAGTACATTAAAAACTAATTACATACTCATGGCTGATGGTATTCCGCAAATTTTGTACCGCGGCACACTGGTGTGCTGTGGTCATTAGTTAGTATGCCTCGGAATAATAAGGTTATCCCTGTCAATGATTACTCAAAATTAATTTCGAACAATAAAAATAGTGTACTCTATCATTTAGATCGCCTATTTTCAATTAAACTGGCCTGTGCTTCACATTCCTTACCTAAATACTTTTTCTGCAATTTAAAGCTTAGGTTTGATTTTCAATAAAAACAATGTTTCGTTAATTAATAATAAAGTTTGTAAATATTATTTAGAACAAAAGTTTAGTTAGGTATTTATAAACTAAATATTATGTATGATCTTAAATAGTATTTACTTCTTTACATTATTTTTTTCTTTAACAAAAAATAGCAGGTAATGTTTACCCTGTCGTTCAGCCTACTCTGTAAAGCTATTTTTCTATGTGTGAGTGTTCACGTACGGGCACGATCGGCTCTCTCCGAAGTTTTTCGTTCGAATGGCACCCCCTTAATAAATAAATAAATCATCAATTTATTTCTTTTACAAAAGGATTCTAAAACTCTAAAGCAAATACATTAAGAAGGTACAAAAATGTGTCCTAAGGTGTGAGAGCTGGTGCTGGTGCCTAAGATGGGTTTAAAAAACCTGTGTTACAAGTCACCAGGCCCTCCTCCGTAGGAATCAAGGATGAACTCTATTGCAACTTAAGTGAGGAGTAACTACCTACTTTCTACTACGAGTATATTATAACAACAAGCAAAATAACATCTATCTCGTTAAGAATCAACTATCTAATGCACTCTACACATGCCGCTGTTCCATTATGATTCAAGACCGTACTATTGTTTTTTTTAGCAAATGGGTCAGGTTCACTGCAGTCTACGAGGTTTGACTCATTTTTTTTTTAATGTCGGTTTTACAGCGCAGCCCAGTGGCAGGTCACAGATTAAATAAATTGGGTGTTTTATTATGACTTTGTGATAATGCCAATGCCGAAGTGCTTCTTTTTATAATCTCTGAACAAGGTCCTCCGCGTCTCTGCGTCAAAAACCGGCCAAGTCAATTATCTATAAAACGGCAAAAAAGCACTTTTGTTGTATGGGAGCCCCCTTATTAATATTTATTGTATTGTGTTTTATAGAATTTGTTGTTATATAGCAGCAACAGAAATACATCATCTGTGAGAATTTCAACTCCTAACTATCACAGTTCATGAGATACAGCCTGACAGACGGACAGACGCGTAGACGGACAGACGGACGGACGGACGGACGGACGGACGGACGGACGGACGGACGAACGGACGGACGGACGAACGGACGGACGGACGAACGGACGGATGGACGAACGGGTGGACGGACGGACGGACGGACGGACAGACGGACAGACAGACAGACGGAAAGCGGAGCCTTAGTAATAAAGTCCCGTTTTACACTTTGGATATGGAACCCTAAAAAAAGGTCGTCTAAAAGCGCTTAGTTTTAGCCTATTTACAATAATAAATTGATTTTATTGGTTTTAATGATAAAACACCCACATACGAAAGGTGCTTGCAGCTTGATGGCAGAGCGCTTTGATAGCGATAAAGTAATAAAGTTATGCAAACTACGCCGCAGTTGTAATAGATAAGTGACTATTCTGACCTTTTTAATGACTTTGTCAAAGTCTAATCATTATTCAGCATAAAGGCCCTCTACCGGACACTTTTACGCGTCCCAAAACCTAGTTTATTGGTCACTTACAAAAGACTTTTAATAAAAATTCAAAACCTAGCTTATTAGTATATCTCAAGTATTATCATCATGACATTAACATCAATTTTAAATATTTAAATAACAGTTTCTATTATTCCCACGAAATTGTAAATACGATACTGTCTATGGGAATAGGGTTAATAGTATAACAATTATACATTTTAGCGCGATCGTGCACTAATCGAGATTCTTAAATAATAATTAGGAGTTCATTAACTGTGCAAGAACTTAATTGGATACTACGAAGGGAAGGGTGATTGCGTTTTATTACGGATAAATAGGTTTTGAGAACGTTATTCACTCACAAAAAAGAACATGGTTTACTAAGAAGAAGCTTATTATACGTCGACTATCTAGGTCTATCGATTCAAGCTTAGGAATACAAAGCCAGCAGTCGCAGGTTCGAATCCCGCAAGGGGCAAGCACGAGCATGTGGTGATGTTTATACTTATAAACAACATATTTAACAAACTTAATTCACAGGCATAAGAGCGCGCGTGACACCCGCTTGATATTGTATACCGCGCGGGGGCCCAGCGCGTAGGTACCTAAATAAGTCGACTGAATTGTGGAGTGAGCCACGCCTGCTTAAGTGAGGTTGGATTGTTTAGCTAGCAAGAACCCCAGAAAGGCCAAAGGACCAACTCAGTAATATAAGACATACAGTGAGCCCGCTGCCCTGTGCCCTATCTGCATACTAGCGTACGAAGATATTGTGTGGCTGAGGCCACCAATCAATCAATCATTTATTGCATGTTACATTGGTGTACACAAAAAGTTATACAGGTACATGGTGTTCGTAAAATACAATGTAACGCCCCGTCAGGGCATAGCAATAGCAGTTACGTTTAGTAGATGCTACTACTCGTTTTCAATTTGGGAAATTGGCCAGTATCGTAAGACATGGCACAGTAAAATAAAAAACCAGCCAAGTGCGAGTCGGACTCGCGCACGAAGGGTTCCTTACCATTATCTATAAAAACGGCAAAAAGCACGTTTGCTGTATGGGCGCACCCTTAAATATTTATTGTATTGTGTTTTTTAGTATTTGTTGTTATAGCGGCAACAGAAATACATCATTTGTGAAAATTTCAACTCTCTTACTATCACGGTTCATGAGATACAGCATGGTGACAGACGGACAGACAGAAAGACAGACAGACAGACGGACAGCGGAGCCTTAGTAATAGGATCCCGTTTTACCCTTTGGGTACGGAACCCTCAGAACTAGTAAATGCATAATAAGGTCAGAAGATACGGAAGTAACAGGACTGGTTTAAATAAATGCATAAAATGTGTTGTTATTGTTGTGTGATGTTAATGTTCAAGATTGTTGCATCAGGCTGCTTTTTTCCTGGGTTTCCGATATGTTTATTCATATGGATATTATAGGATTATAATGAGTACTCGTTTGTACACTAGGTAGGTGTTATTTCTAGTTGAATAACTCTCATCAGAACAACGAGACACTAAAGCTACTTAGACTAAGACTATTATAGAAAATTTTATGGCATAACCTTTTGCTCATATTGGACAACATCACATACATTGCTCTGATCCTAAGGTAAGTAGCTAAAGTACTCGTGTTATAGAAATCAGAAACGATGACGGTAACACAACAAAACACCCAGATCCGAGACAATATATAAAAGTTGTTTTCTACATTGACCCGATCGGGGATCGCACCCGGAACCTCAGAGGTGGCGACGCCATATAGTTAATTGCAGCGTGCTCGCCTCTCGGCTACGGAGGTCGTCAAACCTTATACTGTCTAATTTATTATAAATCTTCTATCTATCCATTAAGCCTAAAAAGCAAGACGGCTGACAGTGTTTTCATCTACACACAGGTTGGGGGGCGTCCTTCACAACGTTTGACAAGGCTTGGTCTCCACGTTTACTCCACCTTTCATCGGTTCTGCGATAGATGTGGCCAGCCCACTGCCACTTTTGGTACATTTTTGGACTATGTCCATTACTTTGGTCTTCTGCCTGATGATCTCGTTTCGGATTTTATCCCTTCCAAGCATCGACCTTTCTATAGCTTGCTGCGTGACGTGCAGTCGGTGGGCCAGCTTACTGTAATGTTAGATTCGACGATTTAATTTTAATTAATACAAGTTCTTATTTAGTCAATTTCAGTCTATCTCGATCATTCTATTTCTTAAATACTGTTTTTTTTATTTGCCCAACTTTTCCAGTCACCTTTCCATACAAAATGATATCGAAAGGCGGGCACGCTGGATTTAGCGTCGCCATCTCTGAAGCTCGGCGGGCATGATAACCTGCCGGGTCAATGTAGAAAACGAACTTTTCTATATTGTCTCGGGTCTTTCGTGTTACGGTATCGTCGTTGTTTTTTTCTGTTATTGCGATGCTCACAACATAGACCTTCCCCAATGACTTACAGATTACCTTTGGTAGTAGTTTACCTGAAGTAGTGGTAGGGAAAAAAATATTGGGACGTGTAAAAGCGCTTAGTTTAAGCCTATTTACAGAAATAAATTGGTTTATTGGTTTTTTATTGACCGGTTGCAATCATATCCTAGGATAGGAGGTATTTTCTTAAACAACAATTTACGTTCTCAGTAGATTTGATTTATCAACAAATGATTTTGCAATCACAGCTGTATAAGCTTACTAAATTGATTTATCTTTGATGTAGCTGGTCTGTACCTAGTTCTTTATTAGTCAATAGATTCACTGCCTTTTGTGTCTGAATAGCGAGTAATTTGCCACCAATTTGTGCAATGAATCTATTTGTGATGCTTGAAGCAAACTAGGGCAAAGCGCTTCTGTCTGGCTACCGAATGTTGGATCAAATGTTGGGGTTGACACAACTACAGTGCTGGGCCAATATTTGGTCCAATGTTTATGACAGCTTTAAAAAAACAGTATCATTATAGCAAACGATTAGGACTGAAAGGTAGAGAAATTGGTCAGCCAGCTACAGCGTAAATAAAAAAAAATATATTGGACAACATCACATACATTGCTCTGATCCTAAGGTAAGTGTTTAGGAAATCAGAAACAACGACAGTATCACAACACCCAGACCCGAGACAATATAGAAAAGTTAGTTTTCTACATTGACCCGACCGGGGATCGAATCCGGAACCTCAGAGATGGCGGCGCCATAAATAATTCGGCGTGCTCGCCTCTCGGCTACGGAGGTCGTCAAAAAGTTAAATTTCATCGCTCCTAGAGCTAATTTGGTTATAGTTGTTTTTCATCATTTTATCATTTCAATCATAGTCCACTGCTGAACATAGGCTTCCCTAATAACTTCCAGAATAGCCAGTTTGTATTTTTGAAAAATTCAAAATTATCAATTAGTAGGAAAAAAGGCTTTTCCCGCGAAATTTTCTGACACTAACAGTCCCGGTTTAGCTAAGCCTAACTAACAATTTATCGAATCAACAATAAATCATTAGATTTGTCACCATCATGCTCCGAGCCTCAGGATGGAATAATTTAGATTGATTTGCAGTCTGGCGCAGAGTCATTTATTTAGATGCATTTTATTGATGCAGTGTGGTTGTGCGCAATTCATTGCAGCATTGTAACAAATTGTTAAATCTAAATAGCAAATGTGATCTAATTTGAAAACGGAGTTTAAAATTTATAAATGTCTAGCCACAGCGATTTAAGTAAGTGCGGTTCATAGTCGAATCTTAATGTTTTTTCTTTACTTTAGTTTGTCTAGCGCTTTTCCTTTCGCGCTTTCGCTTTTGGAGGAGGACATTACCTACTCTTGAATACGGTCTTTGATACGCCAAGTCTCAATATAAAATTTGGACAGACAGACATCTATTGTATAAGTATTCTTTGCTTCTATATTTGTCTTCGGAAAACCTCATTTTGGATGTTTTTTTTTCCTTTACCTCCCCTGCGCTGAACATTAGATTCGGTAAAATCTAAAGCTACGTGCAGGGATTCAAAATTTCAAACTCACGACTAACGGATGTAAGGCGAGACTCCAAAAAGATCCACTTTGCTTAATTAGTTAGGTAGGTATTTAAAACAAAAACGCAGAAATCTCTGTCTGTGTTAGTGTTTCGTGTTTTCCAATTCGAATCATGAATTCATAAATCGTTTCTCTAATTCCTATACACTGCATGCAATTCTTGGAGTTATAATGGAAATTGCCATTCTGATTTAGGGTCGGTCGTCAAGATACTTTTTTGTATGTCAAAATAAACAATACATTACATGTAAGAGAAAATGCAAAATAGTAGCTGCACTCAGAAGACTTAAATAGTACCGCTTCCAAAAATTCCCCAAGACAATCGAAGACCACGATGGTCCTTGACGGACCGGACTTGCACAAAAGTACCTAGGTACGCGGAAGTTTTTAAATTTTATTTCAATTACAACACATCTCTGAATTTTAACC